>OZ020285.1:2373492-3045703 GCA_963971205.1 Aethes cnicana
ACTTTAGATAAATTGGAAAATTATTCGGAGGGAAACATCAGCACAGATAATTAAGAAACCAAAAACGTAGGTTACCTTTTGCCATCATGACATTTTTGTTTTAGTAAATACAAAATTTTCTGTTGAATTTATTATGGATGCATTTAATGAAAGAGACGAGATTACTGCGATATCTTCGTAACACATAGTGCCAAATAAAGTAGTACTTTTTAAACTTTTCTACAAGCTTCTATTATAGTTGGCCTAGTTTAGGTTGTTACCAGTTTTTTCAACGATGTGACAATTTGAGATGCATTTGAGTGGAAGGGTCAGACTGAGAAAGGACTGTGATAGCTAGGTAGGTTAGGGACTGTTCGCTCACTTAGCGTAACTTGGTGCGAGGGGCCGTCTTCCCGGGTGTCCCGGGGAGGGCGGATTACCTTTACGTTGTAGGATTCGACTTCTTTACAATCGGGACAAACTGTGGTCGGCCTCGGCGGGAACTTCCGTCGCCGATTCTTCAAAATTGTGCATTTATTTGGACGCGGGCTTCGCCCGCGCTTCTCGACTGATTTGATAGTAACTTCGAAGAGTGAGATTAGCGAATTTTACCAATTAGGTGTCGTGTGTGATGTCGCCAAGTGCTTTGCCGTAGGTCCCTGATGGACGAGAGATGCCAGAGCAATCTTATAACTAATTTAGCTTAGACTTTCGAATTACCAAGCAATTCGATCATTCATCGCGAAATAATTTAGCATTTAGGAGAAATAAAGATATATATGAATTTATGGTGTCGTCGGAACATTCTGGTGTTGCATGATGCGTCCTTGATTAGTTCGCGTCCACGTTAGACGTAGTGGTGGCCGATACGAGATGTATGAGATACAGATACGTATATGAGATGTATCGCCGCGCAGTCCCGCGGACTATAAACCGCCGCCAGCATGCCTCGACGGACATTCTGTCAACTGTGTTTGTCTATAGACGAGTTAGCTTACGTTACGATATTAATGTGATGGTTTAGTTTCCTACCGCATAAACTGTTACGTACCTATTAACTAACATAGATGTAACGGTGTGTGAATTATGGGAATCACATTATATTTGGATACATTATTATAATTTATGTCGCAAATTGATGCATTAGGTGCGTTTAGTGAGTTACGTCAATTTTCATGATGAATTATCACCCCATTGGACAGTTAAGAAAAATTTTAAGCGCATTCGCGCCCGCCAATCGGTTATGTTTCCTCGTTCATTTTCCTATCAAACTTTAGGAGGTTTACAATCGACAACACCTAGCGAAGAATGTTACGAATGATCTTCCGCGAGCGCCGCTCGCGCCTCCGGGCGCCCCCGCCGCCTCCCGGATTCCGTTTCGATATACTTATTTTGTAGGACCCACAGTTTCACAGCCTAAACAATAATAGCTGATAAGTATTTTTTATACCGAGGTCCGGCGGGGCGCGCCGCAGTACAAAGTTTGAATGCAAACAATACAACACAGTGCCATACCCGTGGAATAACCTCAGATTTATACTTACTAGATTTTTATACCGATACAAATGGATTTAATTTTTAAATATAAACAAAGGTGATTAAGTATACAGAGATTACAGATGATATTTTATACATTTATTACAAACAATATTATTAAAGGTAAACGTGAAATAGTTTTAAAGTAAGTCGTGTCGCCGCGTCCCGCGACGCCGGCCGCGGCGGGCCGCGCCGCTCTCGTGTGTACATATCATTGGACGATTCTCGGGCAGTTCCCAATTTTACAAAACGATTTTCTTAGAAGCAAGTCGGCAAGTCTATCAAATATTGCAGCGCGCGGCTCGCTCGACGGCCGGGCCGCCCGTTCTGTTCTTGCTCACTGTTTTGTTAAGTTTGCTCAATTATTCGAGTATGTATTACTTTTACCTAACGTTAATCGTATTAGTTCTATACATAATTACTGTGTACGCGAATATTTGTATAATATTTTTTAGAGAGCACGGTTTTGCTTTTCTTAACTATTGTTAAGTACAGTTTTCATGTCGGTCGACATTCTGATAGGGAAGTACCTTCGTTTGGATTGGAAGTCTTATTCCGGATAATTAATGATTGCCGTATATTTATAAGCGTGCCGTCCACTTGATCGTTTCTCACAGTAATCGTACGTTCGCTTAGAGTCGATACGTGTAGTTCCATGTTCCTACCCCGCAGCCTCCCTCATTAGCTTTCTCGAACCAAACCCCCAGTGTCTGAATTATTGCCTTTTTATCACATGCTTTATTCAAAACTTAAAGGAATCAAATTCCGTTCGATTTGGACACATCGGTGTGTGCTAAAGTAGAGGAGTTTATTTTGAAGCGCTGCCCAGGCGCAGTTATGTGTGTACCATTCTTCTCTTCCTGTATATCCAATGGAGTGCCCCTTACCACTTAAATCATTTCCTATACTTAAGTTGTTAACGATAAAAAGGAGAGAATAAGATTGCATTGTCTGAACTTACTTTGCATGTAAACTTATGATATCGATGTCAATTGTATGTAATACAATATTTGGGCGATTGTAATTCTGAACCATGCGTAGCTTGGTCGCAAAATTATTCTTAGTTTAGAAATAGTTGGTTTCGGAGCACTTGATGAATTCCTTTTTGATTGATGCATTTATTTGTGATCTCATCGCAGTCTAAAACTTTAATATTAAGAAATTGGCAAAGACTTTTCTTAACATAAGTCGGCTTATCTATCTGATTGTATAATTTTGTAATGCTCTTAAAAGTCTTAAGTACATTGTAATTGTCAATTTTTGTATGCATTTGTTCGGCATACCTATAGGTACAGACGTATGAATCCCAACTTACTATTTTATGTACCTATTTTAAAACTATTAAAATTGTATGTATACCTATCGAAAAATGAAATGTAAGAAAGTGGGGTTCGGAAACATTGAAAATGTATAATTTTCTTAACACGTTTTGCGTTGTGACAGACTCGAAATAGAAGAAAAATCAATGCAAAATTCCAAATCCATTTACAATTTCTAATAATCATATTTCATAACGCTATCATATCAATAGATCTTTTTTCTACGAGTCAAGTTATTGAATTCGATACCATTTATTGTTACTATGTAAGCGTTTTGTCAGTATATCCGATGAAGACGGAGGAGCATAGAGTAATAGTTTAAGTTTCGTAATCGTTGGCTACGAATTATTTTACCGTCTTCCATTTTGCCGTAGTGTAAAAGGCGTCGCAGCCATCTCTGCTGTGGCGGCGTTAGCTTTATTTCTATAGTTTTCTCTCGAGAACGTAAAACTCTGCAGATAGTGCAGCTTCAGTGCAATACACTTGAACTTTGGCGAGATATTGTATATTATGGTTTATCGTTTATTTGGTAGTTGTAGCGTAGTCCGCGGATAATTGGTAGCCAACCGGCCTATTCCTTTTTAGAATACCTACGTACTGCCACACTCGTCGACCGCTGTCAGATGTAATGATAATTTCTTATCGCAATAGAGACTTGTTGAAACAGTTCCACAGTAAAATAAGTGTTGTTGAATTTTTTATAAAAGATGAACATATTAGATAAATGATCTTGTAGTCTGGATTGAGTTTTTTTACAGATTTTATTGGATGCAGTTTTTACGTGAGTCGAGATGCGGCGCCTACCTGGCTTATTTTTGCTACAAAACTTATTTAAAGCCAATAAACAGTTTACTTATACCGACATAGTATAAACAATAGATATACAGATTTTACAATATATACAATAGACTATACAACAAAGCAGTGATATATAATAAAGTTTTTTTTTATACAGAAGCGTGGTAGGCGGCGCAGCTTGCGAGATTGGTTTCACGAATGGGTGCTGTTATCATTAATTGTACATATTTATTGTAATATACAACAATAGACTGGTAATTTTACACTGTTGTAGGTTTCTACAGAGTTATAACGGGAGCTGCCGGGGTCTGTTCTAACAAACGTTTAGTTATTGGGATAAGTTACAGTCTTCCAGTGTACATTATTTGCGCGTTAACACTTAGTGTTTTAAGCATTTTTTTAAAGCAAGATCAGGGTTGATATTTTATACGGTTTAACTGGGTGTGGATGGAAAAATGACAACGTGCTTGATTTTTAATTTGATAGGAATAACGTTCCGATGTCAAGAAAAAAAGCACAGAATTCTCCGTGCCATATATACTATTGAGCGTACAAACTGAAAATATGTTGGTGGCATGATAGCTCTAAAGGCAGCTGCCTTCTAAAGGTAACAAACCGCCGCCATGCAATGGATGAAACGATATTTTTTAAATGACACCAAGTGTATTATACTTATCAGATTCTAATAAAAATCACGGTTATTTTGGTATGTTTTTTTTCTGCCATACTTACAACTAAGTGATTTTTACAAGTTGATTTCTATAAAATCAGACTATCCGATTCAGATCTTGCAATAGGGTAAGATATAAATTATTTATGTTTTAGAAAATAGAGTCTGTTGAAGTGAAACCGCGGGCAAAGCCGAGGGACAAACAGCTAGTTATCGACGACATTAATAGTTTTTAGGTGGACCCGAAACTAAGGCCTAATCGAACAACCCCCGCAGCTCCCATCCGCATGTTACAATAGAGTATATTTTCCTACAGACTACAAGTACACCGAAATAGTATATGAAATTTATTTTAGACAATCCCAGAATACAAGATCCAACTTTTTACACACAGCAATTTAATAAACCAGATTTAATTTTTACTTTACAGCTTTGTGTTCGTAAAAAATAAAAATAAAAACAGTTGGTTGCGAATGGTCACAGAGACTCCGGGCGGAAAATTCAATGTTGGCATATAAAATAAAGAATTGTAAATATGTTTTTTCTAGTATACGTTCTTCCAAAACGATAATATCAGTATTAAATACAAAATTCAACTTCGTTTAGGTCAAAAGTATAAGTGTGATCTATAGAAAATTTTGCATTAGACCTTCTTGGTGTATCTTATAACAATTAATATTTAGTTACTGTATTTTTATTTAGATATATTTTACTTATGATCTTGCCTAGATTTGCATTTATGTTAGTTACATTTATGATTACGTTTGAAGTTGATACCATCGTATTTATGTATATTAATATTGTATTAAGGGTTTTGTTTGTTTTTTTGACATTAATAGAAGTAAAATGTTGTAAAAAGTAAGCTCGTTGTATTTTATCAAATAAACACTTTTTAGTCCAACTGAAGCAATATTTTGTCTTTTTATTTCACAGCCTTTGATGATAACTACAGTATGTATGATGTTATTACGTCACACCAGGCCGAAAAGCAGGATTTACCGCCGTTGGGTGCTACGAAAAATCCCTTTTCACGGCCAGGTGGTGACGTAAAATCGTATACTAACCACGGGCGGTCGTAAAGAAATCCTCAGACCGCTAGATTATAGCCCTCGCCTCCGGCTCGGGCCTCAATTACCTGCGATCTGAGACTTTCTTTACTTGACCGCCCTAGGTGTGTAATGTACTATTTCAATCTAGCTTCACCAGAGGGCCCGCAATCTTAAATAGCACCGAAAACAGGACCCAAGCCACAGACAACTTCATTTAAAAGGATGATTACAATAGAAAACTCTATCATTTATAATAGAAACATATTTAATTACAATTAATTATATACTTCCTACATTTTACATCTTAGATACGCTTAACAAACACGCCAATGAAGCTTTAAATACACATTGTTACCACAGACTACACATACCTTTAATTATCATTTCTTCGCAACAGCTTGTCTATTCTATCTTGATTTTTATAAATGCACAGGTCCATAAATGTCAACCCCAAAAGTAAGCTATGCCCAAGCATGTCTTTTTGTAGATCTTTTTGCGACCGAAACATGCTTTTTAGGTTATCTAAAACGCGTACTTGAGAATCTGTGGGTGTGTTTTGTAGGAGCATCTCCACTGTTTGATCTGTTGATACCCTTTCGTTGCCGACTAGTGTACCGTATAACCTGAAAAAATTTAAGTCTTCAGTAACTTGTAAGTAAATAGGTATGGTATTTGAGATAAGGCTCTAATCTGCCTTTCGTCACTGATATATATTACTAGCTTATGTCCGCGACTTCACCCGCGTGGAATTTGGTTGTCATGGGGTTCGGTTTCGGTTAATGCAATTTAAATTTACAACTGAGCTTTTCGGTGAAGGAAAAAATCGTGAGGAAACCTGCACGCATCTGCGAAGTAATTCCATGATGTGTGTGAAGTCCCCAATCAGC
Source organism: Aethes cnicana (assembly GCA_963971205.1). Classification (NCBI taxonomy): domain Eukaryota; kingdom Metazoa; phylum Arthropoda; class Insecta; order Lepidoptera; family Tortricidae; genus Aethes; species Aethes cnicana. Next base: position 2,379,731 of record OZ020285.1, read on the forward strand.
ACTGGGCCCGCGTGGGGACTATAGCCCAAACCCTCTCGTGATGAGAGGAGGCCTTTGTCCAGCAGTGGGACGCAAATAGTCTGTAGTAGTAGTTCCCGCGGGAACTACGAGTTTTGCCGGGATAAAAAATAGCCTCGGTAATTTCCCGGGACTCCAACTATCTCCATGGCAAATTTCATCCAAATCGGTCCAGCGATTGAAGCGTGAAGAGGTAAGAGACTGACAGACAGAGTTACTTTCGCATTTATAATATTACTAGCCGATGCCCGCGAACTTCGTCCCGCGTAGTCTTAGAATTTGCGTACCCGATGATACTAACATATAGAAAGTTATATGTAGTTATAGAAGTATTGAAAAATTGGTTTTACCCGTGGAAAACCCGTTCCCGTGGAAATATCAGGATACAAAGCCCTATGTTATTGCCCGGGTCTCAAACTATCTCCATATCAAATTTCATCCAAATCGGTCCAGTCGTTGCGACGTGAAGGAAGGACAAACAAACAAACACACTTTCACATTTATAATATTATAGTAAGGATAGTATGGATTAAAACAAGTTCGCAAACGTTCAAAAACTCCTTACATGTCTTACAAAACACAGGCTACATTACGCAGAATGTTGATTTGCAACTACTCTACTGGACCGATTGTGATGATATTTGGCAGTTAGGTTAAATATACCCTAATATTTTTTTATCTCAAGTGTAAGGACACCTTGTATAATGCAACTACTAAACTCTCAAGTGCTCTTACTCGATATGAAATCAAATGAGCGGCGCTAGCGTCGCGCGGAAAAACAAGACACTTAACTGCGTATACTCGTAATGAACGTGACATTCATATCCGCTCAATAGATGGCGCTGATCCAAGGTTATCAATGATTATGACAGATGTCGCTACTTTATCTCGCAAGATGCACATAACCAATACATAAATCTATAGGCCTTCTGCTTGAGTTTGTTGCGGCGCTTCTTCTCAAGCAATGGGTCTAGGAAGCGCTGGTAAATTCTTTTTCTGACGTGTAAAAGTGCCCCTATGTGGCCAATTTGCTGAATAAATGATTGAATTTGAATTTGACCATCTTATAGAAACTAGAAATCTTTAGATAAGTATTCATTGATAAACGTTCAGCTTTGTTCAGCTGATTGCACTTAGGCCTTGTTAACCGACCTTGTTAGTGGCCCATATTAGACTTTGAGACTAAGGGGCTATATTCGAAGTCCTAAAATAGGGATCGCCCACGCATCTAGATTTAAAGTTCAACTTGACGCGTGAGCGATCCTATAGGGAACAGGGAGATCCCTATTAAAAAAAATACTGGAGGGGAGAAAACCATTATAGACTACTTGCATCTTTAGTTTATTGTTGGAAAAAAGTATTACTAACTTTTCTTTCTGCCACACCTTTATATCAAAGGGTAGATTTATTTTAAAAACATTAGACAACTTCATATTAGTCACTTACCGGAATGGAAGTGAATTCCTTAAGAAGTAAACTTTGTGTTTATGATCCTCTCCGTCCTTAAGACATGCTTTACTGTAACAAAAATACGACCTTTCAATATAAACACTATCCTTGTCTGTATACTGTAGTTTCACAGGTAATTTAAAAAGGAACAATGAAACAGTTTGATTTTTCATTAAAAAAATTATAAAAGCTTCCAAAAGGCAAAGTTCTTGTCTGTCTCCAAATCAGATCATGATTGATTAATTAATTCATACCGAGCTCAATCGAGCTATGAGCAGCAACCAAAGGTTGAAAATGCCTGAAATGTTCCAAAAACACTTACCCATCCCTACTGCTACCGTTGATCAGTGCCACAACCATAGCGATCATCTGTGCCTTTTGCAGATTGACCGTGATGGTCTTAATGTTGCTCGGGTCACTGCCGGCGGCTCGGAGAGTCGTTGCCTCTGCCTTCATCACGTATACGTCTGCTGAGGGCAAGCGGTCTGCTATGGACGATGCCTGCAATTCAGAATTTTCTTATACTCCCAGAGGCGGAAGGATAGTATCCATATATCTATTCTTTCAATCCAATGTAAATATTCGTTTTTGTCGCTTTAAGGGTGTTGATGATGCGTTAATTTGTCAATCTCAGTGCATGTTTTTTCTCCAAATTACTCTGTGTGTTATCTCGTTCAATGCTTTTCTTGTCGAAACTTTGAAATAAAATGAAACATGGATTATTTTACTGTGCTTTCGAGATTAGTTTTATGTTTAGTGTTTATGCTAAAAGCCGGGTCGCGCACAGACTAAAAGTTATGTCGCGGTACTCGCAGGTCTGTCATTTTTGACAGTTTGTTTGCCATGGTGTTGCCAAGTTTTTATTTTTATTTTATTTTTTTGTTTTAGCTGCGTTCAGTTTTTTACTTTATTGTGTTTATTTCAATAAATAAATACAAATATTAAAATGTTAAATTCATTATATGTATATTTTTCTATTGTCTGTGTGGTTTTCCGTGATCTCACCAAATGGTCCTAGCGGAAGACCAGCGCTGGCCTCAGTGCCAGCACATGCTGAGCTAGGACCATTTCGTGACAAATCACACGCAAATGTTATTGTTCTCTTCGATTTTATTGTTATTTATGTTATGTCGTGTGTTTTGTACCGAATAAATGTTTCTTCTTCTTCTTCTTCTTCTTCTATTCTCCTATGTTAAGGTTAAGAGGCAATCTTTATCCAAATAAACCTAAAAATGAAATTCACTATCCGCCCTGACTTGGCTCCGAAAAGTGCCCATCACTTTATTCTATAAAAAAATCTGCTCAGGTTCATTTCATCCACATTCCCATTTCGTCCAAATTCCCGTTTCGTCCACATTCCCATTTCGTCCACATTCCCATCTCGTCCACATTCCCATCTCATCCTCATTTCCATCTCGTCCACATTCCTATCTCGTCAACATTGATCCTATCTTGTCCTCATTCCCATTTCGTCCACATTCCCATCTCGTTCACGTTGATCCCATCTCGTCCTCATTCCCATCTCATCCACATTCCCAATCTTTTTAACACGCACTAAATCGTTACGTTCGCTCGACTCGTGCGTTGTGTAATATAAATAAAATTTTACTATTTTTATGAATTAGGGTTCTTATATGAGTTGTATTGTAAATGCGGCCGAGTTAAAAATGTGGACGAAATGGGAATGTTGAGGAGTTGGAAATGTGGCCGAAATAGGAATGAGGACGACTTGGGAATGTGGACGAGATAGGAAGTGGACGATTCGGGATCTATATGTGGACGAGTTGGGAATATAGCCGAAATGGGAATGTAGACAAAATGGGAATGTGGACAAAGTGAACCTGAGCGAACAAATCATGGGTTGTATTTGAAGTAATAATAAGTTAATAGTAATTTTGAGTGGCAGCTTCAGAATATTATTAAGAGCAGTTTCTCTTCACTGTTGTGATCAAAGACTGTACGAGATTCATAAATAAGCATATTCATAATAACCAATTTACTAAAACAAATAAATAAATGAAAAATTGGTATAAGGATCACACAATTATTGAACTTCATCCCATCATGAGTGGAAAGGATTTGTAATTTCAAGAATACTGTCAAGATTTAAAAATATAATACCTGCTTACAATGTCATAAATATCTGTTATCTGCAACTTTTTTCCATCTGGGTACTCAATAGGATGGTAAGTCCAATCCGTCACTTCATACCGGATTCTGTCTATTAGAGTCCATACAACAGAGTTGACATTAATGTACACAGCTAGGACCGATCGGCAATTCTGAAAATCAATAATTTGTCAGACTTAGGCACGATTAAGACTTAGTAAGGATTAACAATCAGCCGGAGAAAAATGACCCCGTCAAAACGTTTGGCCTTCGGCATAAAGAGGCGTTATTAGCATATTGGAACGTATTTTCTAATGTCAGTTTGCTACATGTATTTTGACATATTCTGTTAGGCACTGTTCGTCCATATGCTATTACATATTATAGGTCAACGGGTGAACATCATATCTTACCATGATGTCTGCAAAGAAATATTTCATTTCATTTCATTTATCAAGGTTCTACCTACCACCTCTCATGCAGAGGGTCGGATGTTAAAATATGGCTCACATCGCTGGCTTTACTAATGTGCAAAATTCAATTTGAATTGAGGTTTTTGGTGAAGGAAAACATTCGAGAGAAATTTAAGGAGGTGTACGTCAGCAATCCACACTAGCCCATGTGGGTATTTACTTGTGATGAAAGGAGGCATATGCCCAGCAGTGAGATGTACATAGGCTGTAGTGGTGGTGATGGAGATGAACATCAAACAAAACATGTCTGGTCCAGTACTTAAATATGTTTACACATTGAGACCTAATCTTTGTAATTTTTAACTATAACTCTCTGCTTGTGGTAAAGAAAATGCCATCCATGGAATGTGTACTTATTATTTCGTTTTAACAGTCAATAAAGTTATTAAATGAACTTACTTTTCTCACACTTTCACTTAGACCAGGATTCAAAATTTGACCCTTTATTTTACGAGGTTTTTTCGTTTTTGTTACTGGTCCTTCTAGTATGCTATCATAAAGTTTAATCACAGATTTTTTTGTAAGTCCTTCTACATGTTCTAGGTCTGATAATGTATTTATTTGTCTCTTGCCGCTCCGCCATTGTGAGAACTTTTTCAAATTTGCTTTTGTTATGTCATAGCTGAAAGTATTTTTACAAAAAAATTATAAATGTTCATTTCAGTATTTTCCTTTTAAATTATATTATTTCATAAAGATTCTCATATCCAATTATGATGTTAGAAATGTTGGATGTTTGTAAGTTAGTCACACTTAATGGTAAACCAATTGGGATGAAATTTAGCACATAGATAATTGATAAAATGGGATAGTAACACATAGATTTATAAATAAAGCTATTTTTAACCACCAGAGGAACATTTAACATTAGATGAGATTGCACAAAATTTTAGGAATATTGTTGTACCTTATAAGATAAAAGCTTATAAGAAAAAAGAAATCAGCTTAGTAGTTATACCTTGAGATATCCGCATCGGAATTATTTATGATTTTAATGATCTTTTCTTTCTGTTCACTAGAGTATTTGCTGTCTATCTCTTTACTGTAGAGAAATCTTGGAATCACTGCAAGTCTGAACTTGCATGCAGAGCTCTGCAAATAAAATTCGGTAGTTTAATATTCACATCAGACCGAGCGGTAAGTCTTGAGTAGGGTTGCCATCTATCAGGCTTTAGCCATGTTTGGCTTTTTTGAGCCGTGTCCGGCCAAATATTCATGTGTGCAGCCTGTCCGGCTTTTGTCAGGCTTTTTGTTAACCCTTGCAGCAGGGGGAGAGCTAATGTGTGGCATATTCAATCTTTTATGCTTGGCTTTTTTGGCTTTTAGGGTATTAGGGTAATATGTCCGGCGGTAAAATACAGGGGAGAGTCCGGCTTTTTCATTTTAGGAGATGGCAACCCTATGGGGGAGGCCTTTGCCCTAAAGTAGAAGCATTTCGGCTGAAATTATGACATAAACCAGAGTAATGAATCAGATTATTATTATATAGCAAAATACCTTACATTACATCGGTATTTGTTTTTTTTTTTACAAACACAATACGAAAACCGATTTGAGGTTAGAAATATTTATATTGAGCTGTCACCGGTCCGCTGTATGAAACATGTACGTACCAAATTTTTAAAATTTCGTGAATGAAACATTATCATACCACGTTCATAACTTTAAACCAAGTAAATAAATCAAAACAAAACATTACAAAAACATTGATAAAAGAACCACTGACTTGACACTGACAGTATTGACAGTGACGTCAGTGACACTTGACAGCAACACGACAGAACAGATCGACGACATTTGATACTTTTTTATTTTAAATTTTACTTTCAAAAGCAAAAAATCCGGCAAGATTTTCTTAATAATAACTATTGTCCAGACATTTTTCTTTAATTATGATGTCGACGGTCGACGCCCATGCTATGCCATCTTTTGGAAATCTATCGCATTATCAACTGAAGCATTCTCTTCAAGTCTTCACCGATTCTAAATTTCAACCAAGTCAGACTACATTCGCTAGATGCCGCTAGTCGTCGTCACCTAATAACAGTAGCATTCGATATTAGCTCGGCCACGCGATTGTTGTGGATTTCAATAGAATATAGAACACCGACGCACTTTGAACATAAAGAACATTTTCTGATCATAAACCATTTACTACTATTTCACCTACCAGGCAGGGTTACCTTATGCATTTGCATTTTTTAGCATTTAACAGGAATATGCAAAAATAGGAAATCAACCAGCAACCACCTGTCCCGTCTTTGCCTAGTAATCTGAATCTGTGACCTGTTTAAAAACTCCAGGAATGGCACTTTTCAGGCTGTAGAGTAGGTAGCTACCTATCTGAGTTTTTTTTTTAATTATTCTTTCTGTAATGTCACAAAACTTGATCAAGACATCAAAATGTCACATGAATTTAAAAAAAAAACAATTGAGCTCAGAAAGAATTCCAAACAAATGAAAAATTCGATGCCAGGGCAACCAATCTGACTCGAAAGTTGTCAAACAAGTCTAAAAATAAATTTGCAGTAATATCTAAATCTCCGTTCAAATCAAAAAGACTTTACGAGAATAAAGAAACTGATAGAAGAGAAGTAAACCTTCAAGGAAGAAGTAAGTAGGTAGTCGCATCATCATGATTAAAGTGGGCGAGTTTTCGAGTAAGAAAGAATGATTTGGCCATACCTATATCGGTCTCTCTCTTACTCGAGGATTACTGTTCGACAAAATGGCCGCCATTTTCATTCTCCGCGCGCGCCACAGCCGGACGTCTGCACTGCACTACATTGGCCATTTCGGCGAATGGTAAGTTATTTTGAACTGTTTTTTTCAGTACGTTTCGTCGACTACCCGCAACCCGAAACTTCATAATCTTTCTCATACTTACCAGTCTTGTTATATAATTTCAGATATTTGACAGATTTGTTGATAATAGGCTTGTTGACATTCATAACATAACCTAACTTTTAAAACCATTTTTAGAGAAAAATATGAAAAGATCACGTCCATAAATTATTTAAATGTTTATTTAAGTAATTTATAGAGCTCATTTAAAGTTAAAAAAAAATCCGATTAAAAAATGACTGACAGTCTTTCCCAGTTGTCTCGTAAAGGTACTTAATTATTTTTTAATAAGAATCTGTTCACGTCAGTAACATTTACTTCTACCTACTATGAAAGGTTTAGTAATGCCTATACTCCTACTTCTGCCAAGAAAAGAAAGGAAATGGCAGTAACGCGTTATCGGCATTTCGAGCGGTGAGCGACGTTGCCGTTCCGTGCGTGGCGTGGCACGGTAGATAATCAAATGGCACACGACGTTGAAGTAGAGATTGTGAAGTTGGGGAGAAGTTGGCAACGCCACTACTGGCAGTAGTGGCAGTCTGGCACTCGCATCGCTTCTGGCAGGGATCATTAACTCGAAAGTTACGAACTTCCCCAATTCACTCTACAGTCTACTAAATGTTCTGTTTATTGGAGATTATTTTTATCAATTATGGGAGGAGGAACTTTAAATTTTGAGTCATAAGTACACTCTTCTGTTTACATTTTCATCCAGCAGTCGGATAACTTAAAATAAATTTGTCCTCTTATTGGATTTGATACACCTACTTTAATTACGTAATATTCAAAAGTGTATGGACAACCTTGACGTCTAAAGTCTGCTTACAGGAATATCTGTTATGATACTTATATATACATATTTTTTTTTTTGTATTGATTCCCTAAAATATCGATATAATATCAGTTTTCTTTCTTTTTATAAAAATAACATATTGACGAAAATACCACGGTCCGCCATTTTGACAGCTATTGTAATCTAAGTTCGCTCGGTCCACCAACGCGCAATGCTCACTGGTTGTTCCTTTCACTCTTGCGGCTCCGCCATATAGCGGAGTATCGTGCGCTCTCTCTCGTACCTACTTACTACTCAGTGATACAATTTGTAATTCCAATATGTTATTCCACTGGTTATAAAACGAGCTGCTTGCTGATCGAAGGTCCAGATTTTCAACCTGAAAATATCTCAGGATCTATGCGAAGCAAGAGTTCAATATTCTTTAGTAAACGATATGTTGGCCTTGTTCTCTATTCCAATTTAGGTACGCGATGCTTGTTAACAAGTTCATGTCCGAGATCTACTTCCAGTAGTTCCAGTCCAGCCGTCCACAGAATTATCACATGTTGTGTCTGTTTCCAGCGACGCGAAGTCACTTGGTTGACAATATTCTTCATGTATCGACATTATTAGTTTGTTTGGAACAAAGCGAGGGCTCTCCGAACTGCTTTTGTTTACCGTTCATGCTGTTTTACATCCATCGGTCGACGGGGCGTGCGTTGCGCCATCCAGTCGCTCTTTGGAGGAGCATTGAACTTCGCTCGATGACGTTTCTAGTGGTGTCATGCTTGATTATCTTTCACGATAAATTGCTCCTCCACTTTTTAATTCATATTGTTTTCACAATAAACATTCTAATTAATACACCCTCCTTTGGTTTCTTCAGTCTTTCATTAATTAGGTACATTACTAAATAATCTAAATATTATCATTTGACGTAAGTACAATGAAAAAACCGCGTCAAGGTCATGTTACTTTTTTGGGGGTTTATTTTTGTTGTTTTTTTTTCAAGGTATTGTTCATCTTTGTCCTACCCTACCTCTGTGAAGTTCAAATTTCGTATTCAACTTTCAACGACTTCAGTGGAGGAATTGGTATTTTATTCTGGAAATACCTGTATGAATTCTCACGGCGATCACTAAATAAAAAAAAATGTGGTTTTTCTTTCGTTTTTTTTTTTTTAACAATTAAGTATATTTTTTACGTTTGTTATGTTGTGTGTGTGTTTATTCAGGTATTTATATTTTAGGTTAGGTAGTAATTATTTATGTGGAAGAAAATTTAATCCGACAAACATTCTATTATGATTTAATGATGATTAGATTTTTTTGTTATTTCCAGCTGAAGGTTTGTCGTCAAGGTATCACCAATTTTCCACCGTCGAAGTCCAGTGGCTTTCTTAGGAAGACATTTTTATCCATTTTTCGATGACGTTAGTAAGCTTCGGCTCGGCTCGGAATAGCTCGGGCGTCCTCGGCAACTTGTCAAACAGCTCGGCGCTGCGGATAGAACGACAACGCCGCCGTAAAAGCGGCAACATCGCTTACCCTCAATAACCCAGTGCGGTGCCAGACCCCGCCGACCCGCCCGATCGCCATTTTGTATTCTGTAGAATTAGCTATAAACAGGATCGAAAACAATTTTAAATAACACATGAAATACTCAACGACTAAAAGTTATTACCTGAAAAATACCAGCACTCTGACTAAGAACACTATAAGTAGGTACAACAAGTTCATAAAGAAAATGTATCAGCAGTAGAAAAGTACTAAGTTCATTATTACTTAACCAAAATTCATTAGATGATGTAAGCGTAAAGAAGTTCATCCGCCCTCTAGAAGTAGAACGCAAGAGAACGAGACTATTGGAATAAGCGTAATGTGACCCCGCTTTGATAGCAAGTACTTAAGTAGGTACGTATAAATAACACAGAGTAGGCGGCAGAGGCAGAGAGTTACTCGCGGGAATTATTGGCCGATTCGCCGCGCCGTGCTCGCTTTGCGTCATCGCTATACAGCCGTCTCTGTTGATCGCGGCCGGGCGATATTCGAGTGAGCAATCGCCTGTCTCTGCACTCGGCTACTCTGTTGGATTAGTTCGTGTTTTTGCCACGAGCCGTGGGCTGGCGCCTGCGGACCAGCGCGGCGGCCATTTTCTTCTCCTTCTTGCTTTGCTGTCAGTGCCTCGCCAGCCGCGCTAGGGGACGCCCGTTTGGCACTTTGAAGAATCTTCTTGATCACTCTCCCTACTTCTCGATTCTCTTGTTCGAGGGCATCTGAGGTAGGTATTAGTTGTAACTTGATCTACTTAATACATTGATGTTTATTTTAATATTGTTGTAACTGGTTTACATTGTTTTCTTATTTTTTATAATCGTGATGATTTTTCACTTTTTTGTTGTTTTATAGGATATTTTTTTCATAAATTTCTAATTTTGTCTTTCGCTTTGATTAAGTATTTATTGTTATTTTTCTCATGTATTATTATTTGCCTTTCAATTTTTTCCGTAATAAGTAGTGTTGTTATTGAAATTGTTACAGAAGACGATCTGTCAGAATTTCAAATCAACGACTTGGATTCTTTAGTAGGTACGTTGCTGATATAATCCTTGAATTCTTAAATAGACACTCCGGAAATAGCGCTGCTTCTTATTAAGCTCCTGTAAAAAAACAACCATCTTTTACGAAATTGTCGAAATGTTGTAGAATTGTTGGGTCGTCGAGTTTCCGCTCCGACTTCGTTCGATAGCCCCTTATTCCACCTTCACCTCGACCGCGTAACTCGCCGACGAAGCGCTCAGCCGCTAGCCGTCTCTCTTTCTCCATAGCCATCCCCTTTGCGCGGAACTGCGACGGCCATGTTTCTGATAGACACATGGCCATCAGCTTGGCTCTGTAGCGAGTGGGGAATTTATTCCGGTATTCAGCGCTAGAAGTCCGCCATTTTGAATTGATGTAACGATTTCTGTCACATCACCGTTGATTTTACAACTGGATCCTATTTCTCTAGAAATGTTCGCAGAATTTGTTATTTGGACTGCAGTTCTAATGTTCTTCGAATTGTAGCACTTGCTTTTGGTTTTGTTCATGTCAATTCCTTTTGGAATTTAGTTCGGTAGGTATATGTTGATCTGTTGCAAGCATTGATATAAAAAAAAATTTGGTTGCAAGGTTTTTTGAGGTTAATGAACCTCTTCGGTACTTATTTGGGTTTTCATTACTTACCCCCAATTTTATTTCGCGGATTAGAGCTAGAGATCGTTTTTTTTTATAATCTAATTCTTTGTTTACATTATCCTTCCTTAAGGTCTAAGTTGGTTTGTTTGTCATCGCGTGACAGAACACTCAAGTCTCTTTTTTAATAATGATATAACGGAATTAACAAATGCCAGTGTATTAGTATTTACTTTAATTCAATTTGAATGTTTTTGAATTGATGATTTCCATATCACATCATGTTTGCCTACATCGGCTTTTCTGCTGTATTGCATTCTTCATAAAAAAACATACTTATTGTATTTTTTTTTTGTATGCTTCATAAAAAAATATTCACGGAATTGACCCTGTTGTTATTTAAAAATAAATAGTATTAACGCAAAAAAAGTAATTTTTTTTCAAGGTCAAGGTCATCCCCTTACCTTGTTTGAAGTTAGTAAATCATTGTTTCAGCAAAGTGGTTTTCACGATTATAGCTATTTAAAAACGTGAAAAAATTTAAAACACGAAAATTGTAGACCCCGGTTTTTTGTAGGTTTTTTTTATACTGGCCAATTAAAATAGTGGTTGTAAAAAACAAATCCGCTTTGTAGTAAGTAGTTTAAAACTTTGCTTTGCAACCCTAGTTTCTCAAATTAATCAAATTTCAGTCATTTTAACCGTCCGTCATCAGATTAGGTAGAACAAACACACTGCTTAATGGTAAATTTTTCAAGCTTTAATTTTTTTTTTATAAAACATCGCAATTCCTGTAAAAACGTCTTTGAAAACTATTTTCAAGCATAATCTGAAAATTATTTATTGATAATATGACGACATAGTCTCACTTTAATTTAGTTTTTTTTTCATTACGTGCATGTGCATAGAGATCTTGTAAATTCTTTGTTATTTAAACGGCCATAGAAGTTCTTCGTCGGGGTTTTTTCTTGTAAAGTTTGTGTCGTTTTCGGCTGCATTTATAAAATATATATTATATATATTTGTATATTTATGTATTCATTATTATGTCGTATGTATGTATGTACTGTACCGTTACCGCCCGTCATTGTCATTCTTTTCGCATTCTCCACTTGTTGATTGGAAGAGGTCGCTGCTTAGCGATAGGTCCGCATGTTGTTTACCTACCTATTTGCCGCGTATTCTTTCAATATTTCCTATGTTTTGTTTATGGTTTTCAATAAAGAGTGTTGTTGTTGTTGTTGGTGTTGTTGTTGTTGTTGTTGTTGTAAGTAGGTGTAACTTTCTATGCTATATTGGACCACCTAGTCTAATATTGAGGTTTTAATCTTTCATGAATAATTAATTTTATAGAATAGATTAAAATAGAAATACTTACATTTATTTGACATACAAACGACACAGAAATACACATAAAACAAAAACATAATTAAGAAGTAAAAAAAATCGGAAAAAGAAAAATATCTCTGTGTCGGAGTGCCATATAGGTTGCCTCACTCAGCATAATGCCGTGGCGCTTGAAAGCGTAGGCGCTGATTTTCAGTGCCCCCTAAGTGACCACACGAACGACAGTCAAATAGAAACAATAAACTTGAATTTTCTAAGTTGTTGATGCTATTTTTACTGTAGATTATTAGTATTACTAGAACTATAGGTAGGGCGTAATTCGAAAACCATTTCGGTATCTCTGCCTAAAGGAGTCAATAAAAAACAATGAGATTTTTTCGTTCATTACTTTTAAATAGAGAAAGTCGTATTTTAGTGATAACTGGTGCGTGACGTCATCTCACTCAATTCAGTCACAGCAAATCAAAGCGCACGTCATTTTTGACTTACGCCTTTTTAGAATGAGGCGCTTTTTTAATTTTAATTCTATATATGAAATTGACGACTTAGGAAAAAAAACGTGTCCTATTATTTTTTCCCCTAATTTCTAACTAGCTAATAAAATAGCCGTGTTAAAAAAACGAAATGTTGTCAATGTCAAATTAACATTTAAAATTTTTGTTCAGGCGTATGTAGTTCGAAAACCATTCGGGTATACCTTCAATAATATAAAAAACGTTTCTTTTTGTTCATTACTTTTAGAGATATCGTGTTTTGGTATTTCTGAACGTAGAAATGACGCCAGTACGATACTACGCTGCTATTCTATTCTATGCTCAGAACTTTCAGAACGGCTTACTGCACCATTTTTGTAGAAAGTAATGTAATTAAATGAATTGGACTTCGCTTGGTGAAAATATTTTCGCATGTCAATAGAGATTATCGTTTTTATCTTCGACTAGCTTGTATTAATTAATTTTATACTTTTTTTTCTCATACAGTTCTTGTCCTGATACAGAAACGAAATGTCGTCAATATGAAAACCGACTAATGGTTCTTGAATATCGTCTTGGACACAAATTAGGTACTGTTAATGGTGCAGTTCGTCATTTTGTTTGATTTGTTTTTATTTTTAAAATTATATCCACGATCTTATTGGAATCCGCAAATTGTTATCCGATTCCCGACAGCTTATCGCGTTAGTATTTAGCGTTAGTGTTTTTAAATATTTCAGAAAACTTTATTCTTAATTTTTTCTTCTGATAAGCAGAACTGCAAAATAAAATACATTTTAAAGTTCCTTATTTATTCTTATTATTACAAACAATTGTCAATGAAATCAAACAAGTGTCATCAAATAATACGTGGATTTCTATTGGCTTACATGACGAAATAAAAATTACCTGTTATCACATTTACGTTCTCACGGACTGTGAACGTGAAACTGATGATCAAATGCAATTAATTTGTATGAGTTACTTAAACACTAAACCTGACTACTGTTATTAATATTATTATTTTACAACCAATTTATATTCTAATGAAGTTTTTTTCCTAAATTTCAGGGTGTCTTCATCAGCGCTGACATGAAATAGAAAATGACAATGCAATTAATTTTAAATACTGATTCCGCTGTAGAAATAGAAACAAAGATGTCTATGAATGATGAAAACCTTGAGAAGTGTCTGACGACTGTTCTACCGGTGGCCAACGGAGACTTACCTAAAGGAGACATTTTAAAAGAAAATGTTAAAAATGGCTATAAATTAGAGTCAGTTAACGAAATCGGGCAAAAATACACCGACGGTGAATTGAATCTGGACAGTGACAGTACCAGTAACATTGACACCGACGTATCACATAAAATTGAAACTACAACAGCTTCAGTAGCGAACGAAGAGCATCCTAATACAAATAAAAGTTCGAGTGAGCAGCTAAGTGATCGACTTCCTGAAAAAGACCAGAAGATTGAGTCGGCATGTGATGAAACTGACTTAAATGACTTAAAGCAAAGTAACGAAAATTCTGGGGACATATGTTTAGATATTACTGCTGAACAAAAAGAAACAAATGACAATGAAGCAGAAATAGCTGCTACGGACTATATTAATGCTTCCAATAATAGTAGTAATGGTCCTTGTGAAAGTATTTCGGCTGAAGACGAACAAATATTACTTTCAAATGTAGATAATGAAAACGACACGTTAAACGTCGAAAAAAGTGAAAATAATAGTTCTGCTGAAAAATGTCGTACCGAACCTAAAAAAAATGAAGCACAGCTTGAATCCAATAAAATAAATGAAAATGATGCTTCAAAAGACCAAGATATTGAGAAAAGCTTAGATTATAATAATATATTAAATGACAAGGATATTAGGAGCAACAGTAATACAAATGCAAGTGATTGTGTAACTGTAGCGCAAGTATTTACTGCTGCACCTGCCATTGTAATGGACACCGAAGAAAAAGACTTAGTTCAAGTGGATATTTCTTTGGATGCGAACACAAGTAACTTAGTTGAAAAAGAGCAAAATATTAGTGAGGTTTTCGAAACAGAAATAAATAAAAACAATAGCAGTGCAATTGAAGATACAGTATTAACTAATAATAAAGATGGCATTGATATCCCAGATAACAAGTTTAATGACACAGATATGGTAACCGATGATAATAGCAACGCAGATGACATCGATGTTAGTAGCACATTGAAACCGCACATTGAAGAAGATGTTAAAGAAGTCGATGAAGAAAACATGAGTCGGAAACTTGTAAACGAGAACTTGGACACAAGTGAAAATAAATCTTTGAATGAGGAAAAAAGTGATGACGGAAATATGATTGATTTGATCAGTTTAAGTGACGAGAAAATACAAATAATCGAGGAAGGTCCGGCTGATGGAAAGGAAATTGAAGATATAAATATGAATATTGATGAACCAGTATTGGAAAAGAATGTGGAAAGCATGGATATTACTCCAGACAAATTTGATGATGTTATATTCAATTTGGACGAAGACGATAAAGATCAGTCTAACAAAGGTGAGCTGAAAGAAACTGAACCGATTGAAAAAATCGACGACGACAAACCTGTCATCAGCTGTGGCGATGGCGATAGTGAAGTGGCGAGTATTTTAAACAAAGCTGCTTCACACGATTCCAAGTGCAACGATGACGTTATTGATTTGGATGATACCGCTCTTAATACAACAGCAGATTCGAAAACATCAGGTGCGGTACTTGAAGAACAAACTCAAATCGCCGTAGAAACTAGATCAAAATCTCCCATATTAAAATTATCAAACACATTAGATATACTGTCGGACGAAGAAGACGAAGCAAAAGACACAAATAAAACTAGTAAAAGCATCAACATTGAAGATGATGATGATGTTGTTATGCTTATAGACGACCCTGAAAGTAAAACTAGTCTGGTCGAGGAAAGCAAAGTTGAACCTCAGGTAGTAGAGTCAAAACCAGATAGCAAAGCAGAAAACGTGGAAGTGACTGTAGATATTGAAAAGAAGGAGCCTGTTCCTGAACCCAAACCCGAAGTTATTTCTGAAAAGGGTAAGTTTTGAATGAGTAATAATGCTATTTAAAAATACAGACTGAAAGTAGCCATTAAAAAATATCCAACTTTTTTTTTCAGAATCAACGCTAGTCACTGATAAAGAAGAAATAGGAATGACATCGGCGCCCAAAATTAGTGAAAAAATTCAGGAGGATAAGACTGAAACTGTAGTAAAAAAGCCATTGTTACCTGAAAACTTCCTCAAAACCTGCAAGAAATCTTTCGTAGATATGACCAGAGAAGAGATTGAAGAATTTTGCATTCTGAAAATAGTCGAGAGCATTTTGGACAGAAGCAATTTGAGCGAGATCAGAAACAAACTCAAAACGATGTCTCAAACCGTAGAGGAGTATAAGAAGAAAGCGCTGATGCTGACAAAGCAGAACCGGGATCTCCAAGTAGTTTTGAAGTCTATTCAGGAAGACCAAAAGAAGGGGACCGAATCTATTGTTCCCTTGAAAATTACGCGGTCTGTGGGTATGCAGGTGTTGATGTCGGATAAGCCGGTGCCGCGTAGAAGAGCTATTCCGCTCGCGAATGTGCCGGTTAACAGGCCGGTACGCAACCCTGTTCCGCAGAGTCCGCGCCCGCAGAGGCCTGCGGCACCACAAATACCTGTGCCGAGACTAGTCCCGGCCAACAATCCCGCGAAATCTCCGAGTACTCCGCCGGTGAATGCGGGGAAGACACCGAGCCCTGTTCCGAACGGAGTCAGGAATCCGTCGCCCGTTCAGAAAGGAGAGAAGCGGACGCACAATAGAATGCAGTCAGTGACGGTGGACTTGACAGACGACGAGCCGCCGCCAAAGGTGGCGACTCGCGCGCCCGGTCCTCTGCCGCCTGTCCGCCTCGTGCCCTCGCAAAACCTCCTCGCACCGCCCCGAGCACCACCCGTCAATAGCCCCAGGAAAGTCTACATACCCATCAGTGGACCGCAAGGTCAGAACGTCAGGCCCGGCCAGACGATCATGCTGAAAACCGTTCCAACACCACCAGGTAAGTACTGCCCTTGGTTTATTAGTTTATACCTCGAGTCTCAGTGAGCCCAGTCTAATTTACGTCAATTTTATTACAGGTCCGCGGCCAAGGCCTTCCCCGCCGCATATGGTGAGAATGCCTCCGGGTATGAGGATGAACCGACCGCAAGGTTTAAGACATCCCGCGCCTCTACCTGACTGCATGAAGCAGTACCAACCACCCAACTGGAAAGCGCTCCCGCCTGCGCCCGACCTCAAACTGGCCAAAGTGGAGAACGGCATCGTAATCTCATGGAAGATAGAAGGCTACCAAGAGGACAGCTATGAGGAAATAGCTAGTTACCAGCTCTATGCTTACCAGGAAACCTCGTCTCCGCCGAACACGGCTCTCTGGAAGAAGATAGGCGACGTGAAAGCCTTACCTCTTCCCATGGCGTGCACGCTGACCCAATTCATGGCAGGCTACAAATACTATTTCGCCGTGAGAGCCGTCGACATCCGCTCGCGCCTCGGCCCGTTCAGTTTACCCGGTAGCATTCTGCTGCTCAACAAAATGTAAGACTGATCCATCGTTTGATTTGGTGCTTGAAGCAGTGAATTATGGATGCCAAGTGATTTGTTGACTGATATTGTTCGTAATATTTATTTTACTCATAAAAAACTGTACAGTGCGGTGCGGAACCGTTTTAAATATTTTTTAATTAGGTTTTAGCATACAGAAAGTACAGGTGATTCTTTGGTGTACATTTTTATAAAAGCATTAAGCGGACAAGTGTAAAGTGCTGTTGATCTCTTGCTCAGGATACTACTTTGAGCAATTTGTACCTATACTTAGAATAATTTGTGCGTAGATAGACAATATAGAAATTAAAAGTAATAGTCAGTTTGTAATTATATTAATATATTATTAGCCTTGAAACTCAATATTAAATAGAGGAGATTGACAACACACTGAATTATAAATATTATAATGTCTTTAGTTATATTGGCAAATAAGTTCTTCCTAGCTAATAACAATTTTTGGAAGCTGATATTTGTAGTTTTCTTTCTACCTACCGCCTTGATAAATATTGTCATGAATATTCGGCCATGGTTAAGATTTGACCTATCTGTTCAGATACAAAAAACTATAAAAAAAGAAACTCGAGCTTTATTCAGAATAATAAAACTGCCATTTCTGGAGAACTTCGTATTATGGAGTGTGGAATGTGTCTTACTTCAACCCTCCATACTTCGTATTTTTCGGCGATTCATGAAAATGAAAATCTACAACAGCACAATAAATATTGAAGGTGGATCGACAAATATGTCTATTCTTGTAGATTTCATACTACAGAGCAAATTTTCACTTGCTACCAGGCTAACCAACATTACGTAATATTTTCATAATTTTACAAATTATTGGCAATAGTGGTCTATAACGACATATGTTGCCAGATGAATACATTAAAGTAAGTTTGGTAGATTAACAACAAAAAATACACGATAAAAAAAATGAAAACTGGTGCTGCGTCATTCAGGTTCAGCTTTTGTCAGCCAGACTCTAGACGCCGGTCAAAGTTCTTTTATTTTCTGAAACATAGTTACGCTGTGATGGTGTTAAACAATAAAAAAGTAGGTAGGCTTGCACCATAGCCATAGCGTATAACATGCGTCATTTTTAACATAAAACTAAATTATTAATATAGAAATGTACAAACATTATAATCAAACTAGCTTCTGCCCGCGTGGAATTCGGTTATCGCGCTGCCGCGATTTTTCGTTTAATTTTTCGTTTACAATTTTCATGGCCTTCCGTTATTCTGATTGTATTTGTTATTTAGAGAAAAATGAACCTTATCAGTAACCCTTTCAATCTGCATCATAAAATACAGCACATTATTTTTTGTCACATTTGACCGGTTCGAGTCCCGACTGAGGCAAGCGATTTTTCATAAATCCTTAAATGCAGTATTTATTGTTTTTAAAAACAAAGGAAAGTCTCCCTTACACAAAATGTGCTATTTACAATATTTAAGGTAGTTGCCATCCATGTGGCATTCGATCTTTCCACCCCGTATAGTAATAATAAGTTTGTTGAAGTCACGTGACCGTATGTATGTATGTATGTATGTCCGGGCTTAACTCGAAAACTACTGATCGGATTGCAACAAAATGTGATATGGGGGTAGATTATAACACGGATGAACATATAAGCTACTATTTATCCCGAAAAATTGCAAAGTTCCCGCGGGAACGCTGTAACTGAATTCCACGCGGACGAAGTCGTGGCATCAAATACAAAAATACGAATGCTAATGAAGTGAAAGACGAGTAAGTATCTACTTATTATTTTTAATTAAATACTACTACAAAAATCTTATAGTCAACACTCGTTATCAAGAACAAAAGATGGAAGTATTGTATGGAGAGCTCCAAAAATTGACGTTTGACAAACAATAGTTTACTTTTATAGTGATGATACCAAGAATCATCGTAATTCGCATTTTTTTAAATTAATTATAAGGAAGCATTTTATCACGATCTCACCTGATGCTACATAAGTGAGATTTTTGAATGAGATAATTTTGAACGAATGGAGAAAACATATGATCGATGAAATCGAAATTTTAGACAATGTACGTGTTAAATTAAAAGTATTAAAATAAATGAAATTGCAAAGAATTTAAATAAAAATTAGAAACCAATTAAAAGCTTATTTTTGTAGAAATTAAATAGCTTTGTCTATTTTATTCATCGACACACGGAAATATCATCGTCGATTATGAAAATTAACGAACTTGTCTAGTTTTAAAAAGAAAAGGATATGACACGTACACTGCCATCTAATAGTGCGTTTATACGCACGCGCCCGGGCTCGTAAATGTGCCCGTTGAACGTCGTTTTGAACGCCATGCATATAATAGTGCGTTTATACGCACGCGCCCGGTCTCGTAAACGTGCCCGTTGAACGTCGTTTTGACCGCCGTGCATGTAAACATACAAATGATCTTTGCCGAACAACCGATAGGAAACCGACAGCCGACCGATCGACGGCGTTCACGTTCACGAGCGCGTTCAAAATCAGCCTGTTTACACGCCTGTGCCTGTGAACGCGGCCGTGAATGTCGTTTTGAACGCCGTTCATGTAAACCACCATGTGTGTTAATGTCGTATATCTTTAAATACAATAATTTTACTTCATTGGTGTAGGCTAACGAGATGTTGATTTTATGGTTCTATCAGTGTTGACAGTTACTGTTGTCAACTTGACATCTCGCTGACTGTAATTTAATTTAACTCATATATTAGTCACTGACTGCGAGTTTGTAATTAATTTTCCTGATCTTTGAAGCTGGTTTTACTGATACGGAATACGTTCGAGGGCGGAAAGTATTTGGTAGATTTTAGTAGTTTATTTTAAAATAGCTGGTACCACTCCAGCTGTCAACACTTGATGTATTTTGTTTTGTTTTGTTGGCAGTTGTGTTTGCTTCTATCAGCATACGGTCGGTCCGTCCGTTCAGTAAGCAGTTTTCGATAATATTAAATCGGCTCAGTGCGAAGTATACGTGTGCCGAAAATTTCGCGATATTTTCTTAGGATTACGCGGATTGCGTTCGGTAATTGTAAATTCGAACGAAATTGCTCATTTGCGTCGTGCGATTTGCTTAACAGGTGTGCAGAGAATTATTTATTAGGTTCGAGAATATTTCGATTTGACATTTTATCGTGTCTCAAGTTTGACAAAGGTGTTTATTTACGGTGTGAAATATATGTTAGGTATTGATGGTGTTAAGTGTTTTAGCTATCGGTAATAGGTGATGTGGTGAACGAAGTGAGTTTTGCGTTGTGATTTAGTTTTGTTTGTTTGGAACCATGCGTTTTGTGTGTCACCGCTTCTTTGGCCCCACTACGGTAAGCAAACTTTCCTACATTACAATGAGCTCAATCACATAATTCCAATCTTCTACCATTGCAACAAATGTTTGTGTTACGTTAAGGCAACATTTAATTTGGCTATTATATTATTTTACTTAACAATTAGCTATTTAATTACTCTATTAGTTAATGTGCTATGTGGTAACATAGGCAATGATTGAAGTTATCTGATGGAGCTATGGTTGCCATCTGTCTGGCTTTAGCTGGACGTGGTTGGCTTTTTTAAGTTGTGTCTGGCCAAATACAAAATATATGTCTAGCTTTTGTCAGGTTTTTTGTTCGCTTTCAAGAGTGAGCTATGTGCAGTTAAAACTTTGATCTCTGATTTTTAGGGTAAAACGTCTGGCTAAATTTAAGGTAGAGCCTGGCTTTTTCTCATTAGGAGATGGCAAATAAAATCATATTCAACACAAAAGTTTTGTTAGAAATATTGTTTTCTTATTGGAATGTTTCTTCTTGGACTATTACCCCATTTTTTTTTTAACATGATTTTCGGTACTGTTGTTGAATCCCGAGGATGTTTGAAGGCACCTTATTTTTAGGCATCAGTAAAAATAAATAAATAAATAACAATAGCCTTAATAATTGAAGTTTTTAATAAACTTATTAAAACTAATACTTGTCTCACATGGACTGGTCTTACGCGAAATAAGCCTCTCGGAGCATTAGTGAACAAAATATTAAGCTGTTTCAAACACAATTCGGATAGCGTTAATGGAAATAATCACTGAGAGATAAGAACCATAACCAGAGATGCGATTTATTTGAAATACTTCTATTTAAAATGCAAATACAAAATGCAAAATACCTATTTTGTATTTTACATTTAAATGCCTTTTAGTAAAAAACATTTTGTATTTTATTTGAAATACCTTTCAGGATGTATTTTGCATTTTTAATATTGATTTCAAAATGCAAAATACTTTGTCATTAAGATTAGCCAACATTAGATACCAGTCAAACAAAATGAAATGAACGAATGACGCTTGTATTGCCGAATTTGATCGATAGAGGTGCGTGCCCTTTTTTTCTTCTTTGGTCAGAGTGCGCGCCTTATGTCTGAACTAATAAATAAAAATTGATGTTTATTTTTTTAACTTTTTAACAATACCAGTCCAATTGTTATTAATAAAAGAAAAGTGTAATAATAATAAAATAAGAACTAGATGCACAATCAACCGAAATAAATGGCCACACAATTCACAAAATGAAGCCATGGCTATCTTTTCGTTAGTCTAGTTTTCTTACATTATTTTGAGTATTATTATTATTAATAACTTAACAATTTATTATGATACGCGTACTCATAAATTAGACCAAAATGTCATGCATAAGGTGCCATTTGGCTCGGCATTGTACTTATCTCTATTCTATTTCTCATGATAAATACCTAAAATAAATAAAAATATCATTTGATTTGGTCAAAAGGTATTTTATTTTGAATAAGTATTTTGAAAATACCTATTTTGCATTTAGCATTTGAAATACAAAACGCAAAATTATTTAGTATTTTGCATTTGAAATAGTAAATCTGAAAAGTATTTTGCATTTTGTATTTAAATGCTTTTTTAAAACCATTTTGTACATCTCTGCAACAATACAGTTTAGATTCATGTAAACCCTGTTGATATTATGGAAATGTATAATCAAAAATCAAATCAAATTGTTTATTTTCCATAAAACATTCAAATATTTTAGTACGAGGAGGAGGACTATACCCAAACAGGGGTTCCGATCATAGAATAATGGTTTTTTTATGTAAAACAATATGTAAAATTAGGTGATGGGAAATAAAAAGGCTTTATTATTATTATTATTTGTTGGTACATTTTCATACAAGTCCCCAATCCGCACTGGGCCCGCATGGGGACTGTGGCCCAAAACATCTCGTAATGAGAGGAGGCCTGTGCCCAGCAGTGGGCCGTAAAGTAAAGTAGGCTGTAGTAGTAGTACATTTTCATGTCATGGGCCCATGGGGACCCGGTCATTAATTATTATTATGTCTGCTATTTTTTCTTATATTTGTTACAGGAAATTTTCGTACTGAAAAGATTTTGATGCAAAATTTTAAAGTTTAACCCCTATGCATTACAATTATGCATAGACAAATGGAATGGATTAAAACCCCTTGCATTTGTCTATATCTATAATGCAAGTTTCGTATTTATTATTAACAGCTTTGCTTTTTCTATATGATAACTAAGGCCCCTCGCCCACGGCGACGTTTTGTAGCGATGCTGCCGCACTATACCACGACACAACATAGAAGGCGCGCGGATTAAGCAATAATAGACTCTGCGTCAACGACTTAAGTGTTTCGCCGCGCGCCTTCTATGTTGTGTCGTGCTATACTCATATTGCTATCCTTTTCTCTCTAAATGATCAATCAATAATCTAATCAGAAACAAAGAGATATACTTGACACAACAAATTTCCATATCAGTATCTGGCGTAATATTTAAAAAGATTAAATAGATGAAAATGTCCAAAGTAAGGTTGTTATTCATTACTTGGAGCTGTCGTCTTTAGCAAAAAAAAAACATAAAGATGAAAAAACAACACATAATGAAAAAGATAATCATAATGTTGTCAGACTGACAAACAGTCAGACGGTCCACCTGATGGTAAGTGGTGAGGTGACGGTGTGTCGCAAACCCTTGCTGTGTTCCGACCCCAGACACCGAGTTCCACTTCAATACCAGTGCATTGGCGATGCTTCTGGTTTTGCACAGCCTTCATAACTTGATAAGACTCCGCATCGATCAAGTTGTGCATCGAAACAATGCTGCCCGAATCCACCCCAACAGCCTATTTTGTTTCCGTCACACTGCTGGCCTCCTCTCTTGCCGAGGGATTGGTCTGTAGTCTCCGTGCGGGCCCAGTGTGGATTGGGGACTTCACACACATCCTTGAATTACTTATCAGATGCATGCAGGTTTTCTCACGATGTTTTATTTCTTCAAGCTCAGTGGTAAATTCAAATTGAATTTCGAACCTTAGTAAACTCGGATTCGAACCCAGACCCCACAGAGATCAGATACTATAGAGTATGGTTGTTCGTCCATTTGTATGGGAACCAAGCGTGTAACATTTTGCGTCGCTACGATGACGTCACGAGAGTAATTTAGTGATGGGCAACAAAAAATGCGCGACTCCGATTTAACAGCATCGATTGTCAAGCGGCTAAACGATTTAAGATCTTTAGCATTTTTAATCGATTTACATATAAAACACGACAGAAAAATGATAATTCGTTTCCACAGCATAATGCGAAATAGTTTTAAAATGTTTTAACACTTACACTTATTATTAAAACGAGTCTTTTTAAATTAAAGTACAATGCCTTGGTACCGCCGCGGTAGTTGTTACTAGTGTTTTACGATATCACGATGACGTAATTTAGGCAAGTTGGTTTTTATTTACTAATAATACCCAGAAATATTGATATATATATATATATATATATTTATGATTGTTCATATGCATAGCTTCAATGGAGGATTTGACAACATCTCTCTATCTCTTTCAAACTCACTTTCGAACTAATTAATGTTCGCGCGCTGAAGACAAACTTGTCATTAAGGGTGCAATACTTAACTGTTTCGTAACAAATATTGTTGAAGTTGACATCAAATTCAACTTGCAAGATTTGATTACAGACAGACAAACAAACTAATCAAACAAACATCGGGACATGTGAAACTAAATAAAAGCTTGTAATAACAATAGATAAATGAAATACTGATCGTGTAACTCAATTCATAGTAGTAGATATATTCAAGTATTTCTAATAATACTAGCTGTTCACTTATTACCACGTTTTATAGCTACATTATAATATGCATTTTTATTATCATTTTTCTGACTGATTTTAATCGATTATGAAATCGGCATTGAAATTAGCAGGTGCACATCACTATTGACAGAATAATGAGAAGTCGGCCTGGAACGCGGTTGGTCGACGCCTCGAGAGTTTGGCTTGACTACTTTTACATTGCTGGTTTTCAATATGCGCAAGTTTGGCGCAACATATTAAAGCCGCAATGGAAAACGAGCATTGGACACAAGGCATTCGCTACTAATTTGGTAAAACTAATAAAGAGCTACAAAATAAATCGTTTTCACAAAAATAACAGATATTTCAAGACAGAAAGTACTTACCGATGATAGGTAACACCCTGATGACCAACTCCACCAACGCTGGTGTTGTTTGTACAGTTAATTACGGCACACTTAGTCATTTTCTTTTTTTGATGTGACGTTGCTCGCGGAAGGCGGTCGGAAGCGAACTGAGGTTAGAAGCGAGCAAAGTGGTCATAATTTCTACTTTTTTCCACGCGCGGTAGGTAAACTTTAGCATTCTATCTCGATCTGTGTTCTGTGCCAGACCCTCTGCACGAAAGGCGGTAGGGGAAACCACCACACTACCACGGCTTTGCCGACTGAATGTTTGTTGCAGTGAATTCACTACAATCAGTGGCAGAGAGGTTATCATGTTAACTAGTCTGTGGGCATAACTGACAAATAAAAGTGTCCAGTTATTGCAAATTTGCCGAATAAACTATCAAATTTGAGTTTGTAGCAATAATAATTTGTTGAAACCACTGAAAGTCCTCGTAACCTGTGGCTTGCCATTGCCCAGGATATGAGGGTATGGTAGGCAAACCTGTTCCGGGTCGACTTTCTCTCGGCGCCCGCTTTCCCTGCCAGGGCGCATTGAAATGGGCGCGATCGAATCGAACGCTAAATTTTGCATTTACGGGCGCTATTGTTATTATTAGGAGGTTTCGCGCTGGCAACTAATAACCCAAACCCTCTCGGTTTTTTTTTTACTATTAAGAGTCCGAATCTCCGAACTCTACTTGAATGTTCTTAGAAATCCAGGTCTATCATGAACTTCCAAAAGGAATCTGAAATAACAGAGTTTGGAATCCAGATAGATGGAGTCACGGGCGAAAGATTCTGTGATGTCACCTAAGTTATCGTCGATTTTTTTTGAGAAAATGTGATGGTATAGTTATAGGTTATAGTTATAGCATTAATAGATAGTTACGTTAAATGATTAATTATACATTAGAAATGTTTATGTAACAACAACATTGCGCAACGAGCTTGTACGCTCGTTTTCCTATAGAAGTTACCTATGTTTGTGTGATATAATGCGTTTGTTAGTTAACGTGCTGTACTTTTTTATTATGTAATGAACCCTACACATATAACACCTTAACTAGTGTTTCAGTAATGGTTTTGTAAATTAATAAGTTCGAATCTCTGGTAAAATGTGATGAGACTGGATGAAACTGCATAGTAAAAGACAAACCTATATCGTCGTACTGCGAAATTTAGTGAAGCGTTCTTAAATCCCGGATCAAACCTTACTCATGCGTAGCATAGCATCAGTTCTTATGAGACACTAGCTTTTCCCCGCAACTTCGTATGCGCAGAAATATTAAAATGAAAAATCCCGTTTTTTCCCGTTCCCGTGGGATTTTCAGGAAATCCTTTCTTAGCGGATGCCTACGTCATAACATCTACCTGCATGCCAAATTTTAGCCCGATCCGTCCAGTGGTTTGGGCTGTGCGTTGATAGATCACTATGTCAGTCAGTCAGTGAGTCAGTCAGTCAGTCACCTTTGAGTTTTATATATTTAGATGGCACACCGCTTGCGAGTCGTGCACTTATTATACGAAGTAAGGGCACGTTGCTGCATACGCATTTGATGTGACCCATGGCTCGCTGTCACTCGCTGAGCTGAGTAGTAAAGCATGTCACAATTCAATTGGCGCGCAAATCGAGCAACAATAGATCCTTTACCGACGGCGTAAGTGCTAACTTGGTGCTACGTTGCGCGCCGTAAGAGCGTTATCACACTTGCGATTCGCGAGCGAGTTTTGTATGGAGGCGAACACGCCGCGAGTTCTCGCGTACCTACCGAGTTTTGTATTGAAATCGCTTTCAACTCGCTCGCAAATCGCAAGTGTGATAACGCTCTTAGTTGTGTGTCGTGACGTAAGTGACCATGAACCCGGTTCACGAGCGCCCAACGTAACCATATTTACGAAAATTCTAGATTCCTATTCTTTGGTACATTTGATCTCCGGTTATTCTTGTTTTTCGGTACATTTTGTTCACCGGTATCGGTCGACGACCCCCACAGATGGTATCGGTGCTATTTCTTTTTATGGGGGCGTCAGCTTCGTTTTACTGCAGTAGATTGTGGCACAGCTGCATTATATCACGTTCTAGGAATTCTGCAGTCGATTCAGTATTATGGACGACTATTCATGACTCTGAAGAAGACCACTCGGTATAATACCGGATGATCTTCTGCATAATAAAGTTTTCCCTGATATACCGCCGGGCTTGTACCTACCCTCGACTTCGTCAGTCACAGTAACGGATTTACTACATCTCAATGTCGCTTTCATATCCGGATGATGGCCGGTAATTAGGTATCTACTACTAATACGGCCTATTTGCGTTCCACTGCTGGGCTCAGGCCGTCGCATTCGCATAACGAGAGGGTTTGGGCTATATATAGTCCCCACGCGGGCCCAGAGCGGATTGGGGACTTCACACACATCTTTGAACTACTTCGCAGATGCGTGCAGGTTTCCTCACGATGTTTTCCTTCACCGAACAGCTCAGTGGTAAATTCAAATTGAATTTCGCACATAAATAAACTGAGAGGTGCGAGCCGGAATCGAACCCCCGACCCTCTGCGTGAGAGGCGGTATATCGAACCACTAGGCCACCGGTCACCACGGCTTAAACAAGGCTTATTCTTATTAGGTATCTGCACTTCGCGAATTAAAGGAATTTGAACCTCAATTATGTCCCTACGCGCTCCAATATCATGATATAATTTAAATAACATTAACCGACCGCAAGATTGCATTAAAATTAAACTTAAGTTTAAATTGAGGAGCAATAGGAGTGGTTAAGAAGGAAAAAGAATGGAACTGTCCATCGAATTTATGGAAATCTTCAATCATATATTTATAGGGCGCAATAGTGTAAAGATATCTTTGACGTGGAGTGGAGCCGACTGTACCTATTTCTACTCGCCCTGTAAAAGAAGCATTGGTGACCTGGTGGTGCTGATGGCTCTCATGCAGAGGTTCGGGGGCTCGATCCCGTCTCGCACCTCTGACTTTACTTAGGTATTTGCAAAATTCAATTCGATTTACCAATGAGCTTTTCAGTGGAGGAAAACATCGTGAGGAATTCTGCGAAATACTTCAAGGATGTGTGTGAAGTCCCCAAGCCGCACTGATGTCGTGGGGACTCTTAGAGGCGGCCAGTGCCCAGCAGAAGGACGTAGGATGACATGGTGGTGTAAAATATTAAAAAACCAGTTCTGCGCAGGTGCTGTTTTGACCGATTTCAATATAAGGCAAAAGTCCGAGACCTGAGTGTAACTAATCATAGACAGTTTCAATTTAATCGTCAAGAAATCCTTTAAGTATAAGATCAGAGTAAAATTATTATTCTCGTCGTGATAATTACTTTTGTAGAGTTAAATTGGATCATTGTCATTTACCGTAATTGAAGATTGAAGTGTTTACGTCCTAACCGACTGCATAAAAAGGAGGTCCTCAATTCGCCGCCATTGATTGTTCTTGTTTTGACCTTTTTTTTGCACTTTAAACTTGGTCATCGGACTAAAATAACATGTTGTTCTGCGATTTATACATTGACCTATAACTAATAACATATGGACGAACAGTGCCTAACAGAATATGTCTAAATATATGGAGCAAACTGACATTAGAAAATACGTTCCAATGTGCTAATAACGCCTCTTTATAACGAAGGCCAAACGGGTGCCCGAGCTGTTCGGGCACCCGTTTTGACGGGGCCATTTTTCTTCGGCTGATTGTGAATCCTTAATGATCCAAGTAATAAATGCGCCAACCTGTTCCCAACTCTGCGTCAGTACCAGTATATTCATCATCAGATCATCGTTTATCCACGTGCCAGTGGGCAGGCTGGGTGATAATTAGTTGTGTAAACTAACGTGATTATCAGTCATGTCTGCATGATTATGAAATCCATACTAATATCCATATTTAATATTATAAATGCGAAAGTAATTACCTCTTCACGCTTCAACCGCTGGACCGATTTGGATGAAGTTTGGTAAGTCCCGGGAAAGGACATAGGCTACTTTTTATCCCGGAAAAACGCATAGTTCCCGCGGGAACGCGATAACCGAATTCCACGCGGGTGAAGTCGCTGGCAGAAGCTAGTTACAAATATGCGAAAGTAACTGTCTGATGTCTGTCTGTTTCTTCTTCACGCTTCAACAGCTGGATCGATTGAGATGAACTTTGGTATGTAGATATTTGAAGTCCCGGGAAAGGATATAGGTAAGCTATTTTTTCCCGAAAAAAAAACGCGTAGTTCCCGCGGGAACGCGATAACTGAATATCGCGGGAGACGTCGCGACCAGAAGCTAGTGTATGATGTGTAGTTAGCTTTTTCTCGCGTTTCATTTTGGATAAATGTATTTTTTTATCCCACGCGAATGTCTTTATGGTATGAAAACTACGTTTTGTTCTGTAACTTGTAGGAACATTCTTTTCATTCGGTCATGTTGCATTGATTCAATGAGTGTCTAATGTCTAATTGCATGATGATTGATTGATTAGCCATGTCGAGTACCATAGATATGGAAGCGAAATAAAACGCAAACTGACCTTCGCATTTATAATTTTGTAATAATAGAACGATGTAAGCCTGTGCCAGAAGAACCTTTGTAAAATGACGGAAATCGCATATTGGGAGCCTTGACTTGACATAAACAGCGTTTTGTTATAGTGCCATTAGTCCGCCAGATGAGCACATTTTTATATGGAATTCGTAAACACTGGCACCCAAAGTAACGGTCCGAACTAGGATCTTAACATGACGCAGCATTTTTGAAACTGGTGTGTTGTGATTTGTGACTGGAAATTATTTTTTGCCATTGCCCATTAGCTTGACGATAAAAGGTCACAGTTAAGGCGCTGACAAAGCCTAAATTGGCTTTCTTTGAACAGTATTTAAACGAAAACTATTTGATTTTGCAAGGCGAGTAAAATATATGTTAATATTCATTATATACAAAAAAAACTTGCTGTTTTATAAATAGGATGTCGTGAAATCGTTTTGATGAAAAAAAATCGCGAAGTTTCGTCTTCTAATCCTATTTAAAAGGTTCTATATATACATATATATATTTTAACGGTATTATAGATGTCTATAATTAAATACACTATTATATCATACTCATACTAAAAAGTTTGCTGATTGTTCACGCAATGTGGATTTTTTTTAACTTCACTTTTCTGATTTTCTACATATTTATATCGCCCACTTGCCGCGATGGTCCATGCTTCTCGCTCCCTCCAACGCGAACAGACATTGTCCGCTGAGACAATTGCCTGCCTCGATTGCTCAAGGTCATTAGCTGTTGTCAGCGTCTTTAAGTAGAGCTACTCGGCATCCTATCATCGCCTCTATGCGGACGACGTCTTTAAGGAGTACTCGTAGGGGTTCATGCAGTGATAGTTAATCCCTATTCACACCACACGCGTGCGTAGCATTAGTTCTAACAAGACCGCATTTTCCCAACCCGTGAGGAGGCGGTTCTGGGTGCCGGGCTGCCGGGTGGTTCAGATTAAAATACGGTAATGAATGTTCCCATCTACGTTAACCTTTTGCGACGCATCAATCAAGACACGACGTCTCATTGTTTTTATGATACTGCTGTAAAATATCGTCTCGTCAACTCTCGTCCTCCACTTTGATCAGTCAGATCAGTCTAACACAACATCCACAAAGTGAGTGAGTGGTGATGTCACAATGGATGATATAGGGGAACAAAAAGGTCTAACTGCTGTTTAACAAAAAAAATGGATGTTGGTCTCAACTTCTCAAACTCCAATTAAAATCTCAATTTTCAAAGCGACTAGTACTGGTATTACTCGACATGTTCTTTCCCTGGACCCTTCACATTGTATTATTGTAAAAGTTGCCTTCTTTAACGCGATATATTATACGCCGACGATGCACCGAGTTTCATCTGAGAACAAGTTTGCCTGGAATAGATAGTTACCTAGTCCAGTCAACTCCAGTCCTAGTGGACGTATAAACTAGTGTCTAGTAGAAAGTACCCGTCATTGGTGAATGTTTACATTCCATTCCTTTCGTTGTTGAGAGAATATTGCCTACATTTAAAAATAATATATCGGCTATGGCGTCGATTTTAAGATGAAAATCGATTATTTGAAATATAGCAAGCAATGAAGATTGGACTTTTGAAACTTCAAGTAGGCACCTGTGAAATTCGGTCTTGGTAGATTAAATTGTGCAAATTCGAAATTAACTTGGAAATTGCTGATTGGCATTCATCTTGGCGTTCATCTTGAACATAACAGACATTATCAGATGAACATTTTCTCTTCATTAATTATAAATTATAGCAATGTCACTCATGTCATGTTCACTGTATGACAAAATTACAACCTGTCTGTTATTGTGATAGACCACTCTGTGTTATGATTATGAACTTATGATGAAGATTGGCACTCGAACGTCTGAAATTTATTATTATTTCATTGAGAAATAGAAAGATTTTATCAGTAACAATAGCACAGAATTCCGTGTATACTTGTTTAGATGTTAGTGGATTCGTAAACGGCAATAGACAAGTTTTTCGAGGGTTCACTTTACTTTCCCATAATCCACCGAAAGACGGAGTGTCAGGTGGTTTTATTTGTCCTTTCCATATATTTTTTCTTAGAATTCATAGCAATGTTAGATCACATCGCAATGATGGTGATGTCTGTGTATGTGCTAAATGATGATATTTACTAAATCAAATGAACGGAACACGTGATTGCTAAAACGAAAATAAAAGACAAATTACCTAGCGTACACGCGCTTCTTTACATAGATGACCTCTTAAGAGGGCATTGGGAACATAAATATATCATTTGGATTAGCCTAGTCCGATCGATCTAGAGTGAATCATGGCTCGCTGATTGATTTGAAGATTTATAAACATTACAATGACATTTTTGATGGATGGGTTTAAGTGGAAGTCGAATGGTTTATATTATTTTCGTTCGAGGAATTTAGATCAGCGGGAAGTTTATGTTGACTTAATGTAACCTCAAACCTGTGTAACTGATGTTCCTTCAGAAAGTCTTGCGACTAGATCTTGCTGCTGAAAACTTTGTGTAGTCCTTGTTTTTTTTTTAGTAGATTTTCTGTATTTTATTTACGATTAATTTTGTAAGGATGCCTTAATGATATTCCAACATTCCAATTCACGACTTCTGATGATTAAACAGGCTCCGTCTACAGCAGTAATTAAATTGCTCCCCCTCGTTTTACGTCACATTTCATATGAACTAATACATTTAAACCGCGTTTCAATACTCCATTCCTTAATGAAATGTCGGTGCTAATCCTTATTCTGATCACTTGCAATTTATGCTACCATCGGTCTGTACCGTCTTTGTATAATTTATATTACAATTGTAACAGTGTATTTTCTGCTTACAGGTGCGGACGGGACGCAGACAAAACATTTCTTCATAATGGTACGTTTATTCATTAGTTTGGCGAGTGGTGTGTCCTGCCTGGTCAAATTGAAATGCTTTTTTTCTTCCATAGTACAAAATCTAGCCACGTCCAACAAAGACGTGCCGTGTACGGTCTAGGGCCAGTCGAATTTGCGATCTATCGCGCCGTAAAGAATCCGAGCGAAATGAATTCATCCCACTCGACATTTGTTTCGGTATCTAAACAAGTTTCTCTGTCGCGGAAAATCCGGTTTTTTGTGGATGTTATGTTGTGCTGCGTAAGTTATGCAGGCGATACTGGATTTTATCAAAGCTCCTGCGTCTTCAAAATATATTTAGGTACAATTTGATTGCGTTAAACTCTATTTACGATGCAAATTGCAACGAGAAGCGCGTTATCAGTTTATCACCTTGGCAAGTAGTTTGTCAGCCAATCCCAATAGAGCGATGTTAGGAGCTTTTTGCCATACAATCTTCTTGCACCACTAAATATTATTTTAACCGAACTTGAAATAATACTATGTATTTGAAACTGGTTTACGAAGTAAACTAAAAGTCCTCACATGAATTAATACGAATCATGCGATTCACAACTTTTTTTTTGGAAAGTACGTGTAGCATAACTATACGTGTCTTTAATTGTTTTGCTATTGGCCGTCGAAAACAAGTTTGAAACTAGTTTATTCTGGTTATAATCTTGTCAAGATACTAAAACTGCATTTAATAAATTAATCATGAAATCATAATTTATAACGTACCTAATCATAAACATCAATGTTGTTACTTTTTATGTTTGCTAACACAGCTGCCCGTATCAATCTGGTGAAAGTGAATATAAATGCAACTTTCAATATTCTTTCTAATGCCGGTGATGTAACACATGACGGCAGATACGTCATCACAGCTATTGCGTAAATAATCGAGAAAGCATCTTGTCTTGTAACATTTTGATAACACGCGTTTTATTGTGTTTTGAACTTTTGACGTTCAGTAACCAAACCATTTATTTCTGAATCCATTGCAGTTATCACGAACTTAAACTCTTCAACTTCCTTGCTAAGAACATAATTTTCTATTCGGAATATTTTAGAATAAGTAAGCTCGTTTTTAACACAGCTCATCGCATTTTTCAAGTCCTGTTACATTTTTCTGTATTTTATGAATGTCCAAATGGAGCTATTTGCTTCTTTTGTCATTCTTCTTTTTACGTCATCATTTAAAAGCTACAAAGGCGAATTTGAATGTTTTTTTTAGTCCGTAACATTAGTTAAGCGCAAGGCCGCTGGCTATTCTTCCGTGTTGCTTCGCGCGTTCGTTTTACGCATGCGTTTATGGTTATAGATTCATCAAGAACCTCTTTTCTACGATCATCATCATCATCATCATTCATCATTTCAGCCGAAAGACGTCCACTCCTGGACATAGGCCTCCCCCAAGGCTCGCCACTCAGACCGGTCCTGTGCTACTTGCTTCCACCGGTTTCCCGCGACCTTCACGAGGTCGTCGCTCCATCTTGTTGGAGGCCTACCGACAGCTCGTCTCCCGGTTCGCGGGCGCCACTCGAGAACACGAGTTTCTACGATCATTACTACCTAATATATGTACGTTCTGGCCTCATTTTGGTATTTCCTAGTTTAAAGAGACAGACATTTTTGCTATGCCTAACGCAATCTCCTATGGTTTTTTTTGCATCAACTTTCAATCAATCAGCTATTCATCTGAATAGCTGATTGATTGAAAGTATAAGCTGTTTTTAATGGTAGCCACATTTGGACTTCGAACGGGTTAACAACTTACAAAAAACACAAAAACAGTCAACTGACACGAAATATCAGTTTTTGCCTTCATGAGTATTTTTAAAACGGCAACTGCGGCAAAGAATAACGACAGACGTCTGAGGTCGTTCTGTACTTGTACATGTGGTTTCTGTGGTCTAGTGTCTAATTTAAACACACTTCTCATGTTATTTGATCGTAGTAGTATTAGTATCTATTTAACTCGTGATTTCGTATTCCTTTTCATTAATTTACTTCCACATTATGATTACTAGTTTCTGTGACATTTCTAGCTAGTTCACGATAAAATGCATCCAGATACTTTCAATCAATCAGCTATTCATCTGAATAGCTGATTGATTGAAAGTATAAGCTGTTTTTAATGGTAGCCACATTTGGACTTCGAACGGGTTAACAACTTACAAAAAACACAAAAACAGTCAACTGACACGAAATATCAGTTTTTGCCTTCATGAGTATTTTTAAAACGGCAACTGCGGCAAAGAATAACGACAGACGTCTGAGGTCGTTCTGTACTTGTACATGTGGTTTCTGTGGTCTAGTGTCTAATTTAAACACACTTCTCATGTTATTTGATCGTAGTAGTATTAGTATCTATTTAACTCGTGATTTCGTATTCCTTTTCATTAATTTACTTCCACATTATGATTACTAGTTTCTGTGACATTTCTAGCTAGTTCACGATAAAATGCATCCAGATACTTTACTAATTTGGTTTCTTTAAAACACGGATGCAATAACAGATCAATGATATTAATTAGGAAGCCACGGTGGCCTAGTCCTAGTGGTTCGACCTACCGCCTCTCATGTAAAGGGTCGGGGTTTAATCCTGGCTCGCACCTCTTGAGTTTACTTGTGTGCGAAATTAAATTTGAATTTACCACTGAGTTATACATATTAATATCGATTGAGAACTCATCAATAATCTAGCACTTATCTCACCTCTTCACATAATATTTGTTTGTTTTGATAATGCTTCCCAGAACGTCACCTTCTCGGACTGGCCGATTTGTTTATCATCTTTTAATTCACCGATATTTGCATTACCTTCCTGACAAATCGCTAAATGATTAATTATAATATACTGCTTCCCTAACCTTTATAAAAAACCTTCGTTCTTGTTTAATTTGGCACTTGATCAAGTTTGTCAACCTCGACTTACATGGTCTTACAAAACCGTTTTGTTACAAATGAGACTAACCAAGCTGAGGAAACTTCCTAAATATACTCGTAATGCTGAATACTGAGGTATTTTTAAATCCTCTGCATACATAAATTTACTGTTCAAACACCACACAATTTATTAGACATTCGGGAATTAATTTTGTTTCTTCTCGATTTCTTTCAGTTTTGTAACACTAACAACTTCAATCGATGGAATGACTCAGTTGCCATTTTGAAATAGATATGTACTATATGTACACCAGGATTTCCATTTTCTCAGATACTGAGTGCGAGTTTACTCGATTATGGTAGATCTTGATTGACCGAGCCAGCGAAGTCTCCGTTTCAACGTGGCCAAAAATGCTTTCTTATGTCCGGATGTCTGATGTCCTGTACAGGTCGCATTCCTCAACAGATTCTTGTGTTCTTTTTGTGGATTTCGTTTCTGTATTTGTTATATGTTCCCATCCCATAGGTAGCCGCTATATCAAAACTTACCAACCTGACAGCTGATTGTTGCATTTATTAGATCATGTGATATATCTAAGAAAAACAATAGGAAACCGCTACATTGTTTCGTTTGTTTATTTTACTCTTAGTGTAAAACTAATTCTCAATCAAGGCCGATTGAGACGTTTTGAATTGCCCAGTTGACAAAACGCCAATTTCTTACAGACAGATCTAGGTTACAGTTATCGATTCCAACCTGGCGGGGGCATCGATCAATCGTGCTTATTCCCTTTAATCGCCATAGATACCGGCAATTATAAATGTTATTGTTATTAAGTGTCCGATGACGATGAAATGAGATCAGGCAGTTCAGGTGTGGATTCTTCCAGGTTTTTGTAGAGGCTTAATTTAAATCATTCTAGCTGGGCATTATGATGTCTGAGCATATTTAATTATTAATTATGAGCATGTTTAGAACATGTCAGATTCGTTAGAACGTCGTGTTCGTATGTACACGTATCTGCGAAGCTTTTCGAAGATGAGCAGAACCCGACCCGTATCCGTATTGTGCGAACTAAGGATGATCCTCGTATCAACTCGTGTGTGTAGGTAAATTAGGCTGGTGGTGGTGTTATTTTTATCTATCACCTATAGTGGTATGGTGTCCAAGATTATGAAACATTTTTTCAGATGATCTTACAAAGAATAGATCAAGGTGCTGCTAAAAATGAAGAACCT
Organism: Aethes cnicana; assembly: GCA_963971205.1. Taxonomy (NCBI): domain Eukaryota; kingdom Metazoa; phylum Arthropoda; class Insecta; order Lepidoptera; family Tortricidae; genus Aethes; species Aethes cnicana. The sequence goes on from OZ020285.1 coordinate 2,416,092, forward strand.
CGTGTCTGAAATCTTTCTTCTCATTAATTATAGTACTGGTTCACATCAACATTTCAATCTTGCGATCTCCAAGGACAGTCCAGTTGTAAACACCTCACGCCCTTGTTAATGGGAATCTATTCCTGTGTTCCGGGATTACGTCAACCTCCAAACCAAATGATTCACGCTCATTCAGGTGTTTGCTAGAATTTTCTAGAAATTTGTCAATAGCGATCTATGCAGGAAGTAAATGTCGTAAAGTCGCTCTAAAAGAACAAGCATGACTCTCAAGTTTGCTAAATTAGGGAATAAATTAAATAAACTGCTTTTGGCTTAAATGTCAGTTAAGGATGTTAGTACGTAATCAATATATGCATAGAAATTTTTCAAATAATGATTTTATTCTTGAATGCCCATCAGTGGCAATATCTTTCCTAATTTCATAATAATGCCCTGAATTTCGTTTACGTTCTATTATTGCAGTTATTTAGAATAATTTCGTCTTCTATTCATATTGTTATGTTAGGTACTTGGTGTAAATGTCTAGATTATAACAATAACAGCGATATTAGCAACTGTAACATCCTCGGGCGATAATTAGCGTGGTGTCGAAATACGCACATTTCCCAAGAGCCCGAATGCCTACATTTTGTTTTGCAACGCAACTCTAAGTTTGTAAGGTTGCCTCGTGGTCCTGGTTTATATATAAACACTCTCTCAATGTTTCAACAAAGTTCTGAAGGAAGCTTCTGTTCTGAAGAAAACAAAAAATGTTGTTGTAAAGTGTAATAAAATAAATTTCTCTGAGGCTTTTACTATGTATCTTTCTACGTACGTAGAAACGTCAACGTCTCGCTCGATGCGTTCAAGTTTTTTCTATCCAAAGTGTCTAATACCCGACTTGTCATTAACTTAGGATTTATGAAGCGTAGCCTTGAAATTTTCATATTTCATATTTTTAAAGGTGTATTTTCATTTATCCTTTCGAATAGGTGCATGTTGGCCTCGGGATAATTTTGAGATAATAATTCAGAACCGTTCATCAAATGCAATCTGGTATTACTTGTACGCCTAGACCATGCCTAGACTAGACCAGACAACTTTTTTGTTAGGTTCTTTGTCGCCTACATCAAATCTGGTTTAGTGAGAGTTACTTTTCTGTTTGCCTATTTGTCGCTAGACTGTTCGAGCTTTCATATTCGAGTTCTTTCTTTAACGATCTCAGTTTTTTAGCTAACTTATTATCACTGAGTACTTCTATTCGATAGTAGTTATGATCAGTCTGTAGTTCCTTGCCATGAAACTAATGAAAATTTAAACCAGTTTCTTGGTGATTGATTTTTAAGTAAGTTCCTCGAAGTGTTACCCTAGCGTTCACTTTTTCATTTGTCAAACCACAGTGTTCTTAAGTTTGCTATACATGGTTTTAGCGACTTTCTCATTTGTGAGATGTTACTAACAAGTAAGAATCCATACTAATATTATAAATGCGAAAGTAACTCTGTCTGTCTGTCTGTCCGTCTGTATGTCTGTCTGTCTGTCTGACTGTCTGTCTGTATGTCTGTCTGTATGTCTGTCTGTTACCTCTTCATGCTTCAATTGCTGGACCAATTAAGATGAAAATTGGCATGGAGATAGTTGAGGTCCCGGGAAAGGACATAGGCTACTTTGCATCCCGGAAAAACACGTAGTTCCCGCGGGAACACGATAATCGAATTCCACGCGGGTGAAGTCGCGGGCAGAAGCTAGTTTTCCTATAAAACGGAGTACTTTAACTTCAGTAGTCTTATCTTCAATCGTGACAATTTTTATTATCTAACCCGCTGTTGGTATAATTTTCCAGACACTTTACGTTTCCTATGCATGATGGTAATAAGAGTAATAAGAAACGTGCTGTTTGATAGCAGGCACGTGCCTATCATTGGTTGAACCATCTATTGTTTGTATACGGATTGTTGGTGCGCCAGCACTGTAATACTTAAGTTTATATTGGACTGATAGTCGAACGCTCCGCTTCGTGAATTTACTTACTTGAGTTTAATTTCGAAGTTTGAAAGTGGCTGTGATCAATGAGTTTTAGATGTTGGTTTCATCTTACTCCTTTGGATACTATACTACGAGTCACATCACAGCTCACCACATTACCGCACCGATTGGACTTACACTATACCTCATGTTAGCATTCACTCACTGCCTTGAACGCACATGTGCGTTGAAATATTAGTTTAGCAAAATAAGCGGCACCTGGCAAAAGTTTAAAACTCAAAAGCGACACTGAATGAGCTATGGTCTTTAGGAGTACAGATTTTCAATTTGAAACAATTTTGGAAGTAATTGTATTTGATTATAAATTCAGTTTGTTTAGTTGGAATACTTGGATAATACCTACTGCACATGATATTTCATATTATGTTAAGTTAAGATGTCACTCAAAATGTCTGAATTTTTTTCACCCTCCCCCCAAACCATCAATAAGAAGCTTATCTTAACTGAATACGCCTCAGCAGAAAACAAAAGCGATATCCAAATTTAATCTAATTAGGATCAGATGTAAAACTCATACCTTTTATCCCCATTCATTCTGTTAATTAAACCTTTTCATTCTAATTTGTGTTAGGCATTTAAAACTCATAATTAAAGCTGGCATGAAAGTGAGCCTTTAACGAGATATTCATGAAAAGAATTTTACGTGAAAAGCGTTCATGATGTAGCTTTAATTAATGCCAGTGCATGTATTATAAAATGCCACTTCGTAAATTCTGTAGATTAGATGTTTAAATGATAAAGACATAGATAGATACAATTTGAGTCACTTTGCGAATATCCACTCGTAGAAAGTAGAAACCAAGTTCAAGACAAAATACCATCTCAACCTTTAAAAATAATTCTGGATTGTAGATTTAGACAGAGAATATCTATACTAACGTAATTTTTAATTTTAGGCTGCAGCCACCTGCAGCAGAAAATCAGCGTTGTGACTCCTATCCACAGCAATCACGCTGAGCTGTCCAACTCTTTCGGCTGATCGTTATTTTTGTTGTTTTAAATCATAAACCATTCTTATTCTTACATCCCTGTGGTTGGCATGCGAGGATGCATGATTGGTTGGTTCTTTATTGAAATCAGCCAATAATGCCATATTTTCGGCCTCAGGTATAAGATCGTGTTGTTTATACGGCGCGTAGTCCATCGTTTGGGCATATGTTTACTTGGCATACATAATAGCCACTTATTTCGCACTCCGCCTGATAACATAATTACAATACTCGCTGCCAATATCACTGTGTCATTGGATTTACGATTCAATACCCCGCCGCGTAGATAGCAGACTCGGATGAAAGCGAGCAGGTGTTCGCGTAACCTTGTTTTATTTGCGATAACCCAGACCTTGAAATATGGAAATAGTTTCGCGTTTCTTCTTGTTTTCGCTGATGACATGACGTGACACTTCATGACAGTTTGTATAACAGCGACCGCCGGGAAATCCATACTAATATTGTAAACGCGAAAGTAACTCGTGTCTATCTGTCTGTTACCTCTTCACGCTTAATTGCTGGACCGATTTTGATGAAATTTGGTATGGAGATAGTTTGAGACCCAGGGATGGACATAGATTACTTTTTATCAAGGAAAAACGTTTATAACCTTATGATCTGCAGAAGTTTAAATCACTTCAAACATTGGGACATTCAGTCAACTTGCAGACAACATGGAACTTGTTGACAGGTGCTTAATCTTTTGACTCCTTATTTGGTTTCACGATGTCCTTAAAAAGTATCATATTGATTTTACCGTTTCATCATTCAAAAAGTTCCTTGGGAGGTCATAGTAGGGCAGGTTAAGGTTATATTATGTATGATCTATGGTCAATAATCATGTCATCATTAAACTGTCATGTTTTCACAATTCCTCACGTCATTTATCACATGAAGAACTTCGTAAAAAAACATGTCTTGTCAAATGTATAAATGATCCCAATAGTTAATGAACATGATTTGTGTCAGACAGAGGTCAATAAAATTACACGCATGATTACGTTAAACGAATTTGGTATTTAAAGAAGAAGTATCAAATCATAATTTGACGTGGTAATTGTGGGGATTGAATAACGCCGGTCAATGAAAGGTGGCCGTAAGATATCGTTAAGAAAACACCGGCCAAGGTCGCATTTGTTTCATTTCTCGCGCTCGAATCTGCTTGATTTAGTGCACTTTAACCTGCTATTAAATTAAGGCCCAACTAGTTCAAATATTGACCATTTCCTCTATTGTTCCAGGGGTATTTAGCCCAGCGGCAGCGTCGCACCGCCCGCCATGCTGCGTCCGGAGTCGCCCCTCGCTGACCACCGCAGCCTGCTGCCCCGTCGGCTGCTCCCGGTCAAGGCCCAGATAGCACCCGCCGATAAGCGCAAGAACCGCCGCTCCCTAGAACTCAACCCCCCGCCCGACCACACCTACGAATACCCCAAACTACTCATCTCAAAAACAACAGACTCCCTAACCACAGAATGTCCCCGAAAAATCATCCACAAACAAGACTCCAACGACAGCTTAAAACGATCCCTCCTCACGAAAGACGATAAGAAACCAATCAAGGATGACAAAAAAGTCCCAAAGCAGGATTCCACGGAAAACCTCAAAAAGGCTTTTCTTAGTAGACAGGAACCTAATGAGAGCGCTAAGAGGAGGGAGTATGATCCTAAAAGGGTGAAGCAGGATGATGGAAAGAAAACTATTGAGGTTGGGAAAGGGAGTGACAAGAAGGCGTTGCTGGAGACTGATAACTTTGAAGAGACATGCAAGAGACTGTACGAGAGGAGAACGGGGAGCGCGCGACCGACATTGCCACCCGTCGCGGAGAGAGCGGTGGAATCCCCGGAACCTAACGGGAGCCCCTTGACTCCTGGAGTGGCTGCAATAGCCGAGGGAGTGGTGCGATGGGGCAGCGGCCTACTTTCCCCTAAAGAGGAACCCAGACTGAGATCGGCTAGGAGCTGGTACGGTTATGGAACGCTGCCCACCGATAACGAAAAGGTAAGATAAGATCCATTACCTATGACTCATGCAGATTAACGAGGAAACCGCAATCATTTCTACCTTTTGTATCTAATGGGAATAAGAATAGCTTTTATTACATTGATAAATATGTTAAAATGTAAACAGTGAGACTAACTTTAAAATTGCAGACATTTCCCTGATCTACGTTATAGAATCTAACCTTGGCAAACAGCCGGAGTTCTAAATATCCAAGATCATTGTGTTATTAAAGATATTTTTTTATATTTCTGTTTCCGCGGATCAACTCATTATTACTTGGATTGTAATAGACGTGTTTCAAAATACTTTAGTACCGTGCATGACATTTAACTACAGTCTACAACTTACAAGTATAAAATTTTATTGCATCGTCGGCATCGCGTCCTTTACTCTCTTCCTTCCCTATTTCTCCTTTATTTTATTTCGAGATTCATGGCTATGATGTATGGAAATTGGAAACTGAGATCATCCATTTAAAATACTTACGCCTAATTGTTTTACCGAACTTAATCGTTTCAAATCGAACATATGCTAAGTTTCTTTTACTTCGTTCACTAACCGGCATTCCATCGCATTTGAAATTCAAGTACACGACATCTGTGCCAACAGTTCGTATAAATAATGAGTAACGTAAAAATAAATGTGTTTTGAAAACAGCATTGTTCTGTGTGGCGATGTACCGATAGGTACATAGTCTGCCATAGTTATTATTTACCGTAAATAGTTTCGCTGGTCTAGAACTTACAGATTACGGTTTTTACAAGTTAACCATTTAGATTGGTTGAAGACTTGAAACTTAACCTAATATTTTCTCAAGATTGTCTCATAAACTGATTTCCTTAAATGCAAATTTCGGTATGGATGGTATGGCTAGGTGTTATAATTGCGAAATAAATTAATAATTATTCCGTATCGTTTATAGATGAAAGACAGAGAATGCTGATAGTATGACCAATCACCATCCCAACCCAAGGCAGACGTTAGCTTTAGCATAAACAATTGCTTTCTAGAGAACCGCAGCAAAAACCTCGGAATCCGGTCACGGCTCGCCACCACTGAATGCATCTCTATGTTATCTATGGACCAGGAACCAAATACCACGGATACGGAATAGTCGTTCCAATTTCAAACCAATTAGGCTCCCAGCTGTTTTTGTTGTCAAGGAAGCAAAGGGAACGCACTCCGCGTCGAATGTCCGCCGCGCACGGACGCGTGCGCTAGAGTTTCTATTTTCGAAATTTTAAAGCGTTATGAAATTGTGTTTTCCTCATACACTCACGATTTGGTGTAATTATTATTTTTAATTCAGCATGTGGGTAGTGGCGTGTATGCGCGCGTCAGTTGGTGCGAGCGTTGTCTTTCGTTACGTCGTGTTGGTGGTGTTTTTAGTTTTATTGTGTAGTGACATATGACATTAGGATTACCGGCTGAGCTAACCTATAATGCCGAACGAAGTTCGTAGAACGAGGGTAAGATTGTGGGCTTTGTTTTTGTGAATGTTTTATATCGTGTTTTCGTGACGAATGGAAACGCACCGAGCGGATATCTCAGACAGTTCCCTTTCTGCTCCGTTAACCTTTGACTTGGCATCATTTACTGTTGGAATACACTGTTTGCTACATTAAATCAATTTTTTTTTAAATAATCTGTGAACCTGTGTTCTATATAGTTGTACAGTTCTTGATAGCTATTTGAATATCAGCGTGTGTTTTTAAGTGTCTAATTGGGACGGCAATAATTATGTTGAAGTTATACTGGATTAAGTTATTCTAGATGTCCGCTTGACCTTTAAACCTGTACTTATTGGGCTACTTTTAGCCGGCACTTTTATTACCGATCGGAAATATGACGTCAAACACGTAAATAAGTCGATCTTCACTGATAACCTTTGTTAGAGATACACTGTTCAAAGATATAGATGGCGCTACCGGCCGGTGACAGGTCGAGGGGAGCTGGCAACCGGCGACTTGGCGTTGTTGACGTTTGGAAAAGCGGTGGATATGCTCTGTGCGATTATTGTACGTCAAGAATAGGAAAACATTGGATAAAATATTAATTGTGAGAGAATACAAGTAAAAGTTAGTTGAAACAAGTGAAACAACAGTTTTATTTAATTAGAAGGTTAACATTTCAGAAGTGGACCGAATTAAGCCTGCCAGATTCATCGAAATATAGGTGAGTTAAGTTTGTTGACGAGAATGTACTTGTAAACTGTACATCTAGAAAATTATTCTTTTTGAATTAGATGCAGTAAGTGATAGAAAAATATCATGTCCTAGCGAAAGAAAGGCAGAACTCAGACAGTTTCTTACATACACTTACCAGTTTCTTACAGAGTTCGTAAAATCTAATACGATGACCGTATTTAGTTCCTTGTATCTATGTACTTATTATTTATATGAAGTATATATATTCTTTTGTGTTATTTGTAATAAATAAGCAATTTAAGGCTACTAAAACACCATGCTATTATCAAATGCAGTTGAACTCTTGACTAAAAGGAAGCTTTACATATACAACATTCACCATGGAGGTAATAAGTACCGATGTAAATCTGGAGTGAGTAATGCCAGCTTAAAAAAAAAAAAAAAAAGAAAATTTGCTTGTAGATTTGAGCCCGAAGGTCGTTTTTTTTTTCTTTATCTCTTGTTATCAGGTTAGACAAAGAGAGACTTTTTTTTTTTATGCCCCTTAATAACTTTCGTTTCGTTTCACGTTAGTTCGTTCATTAGTTTAACTTTTCAAATCTTTGACAGATTGAGTGGCACCAAAATGTTAACGAGACAATATGGAAATTGAAATTGTAATGAGTAATCCAGTTTCATCCGTCCAATGGTGTGATAGTTTTAATGAAGTTCGATGAAATAAGAATATTCTAATAGTTTCTGTCTCACGTACATTCCTATTTCGTTGGAATTATAAAAAAAAAAAAAAAAACTAAGGGATTTATTTTTGTTCCCGGTACAATAGTAACGATGTCCGAGCCACGAACGCCTCCATTAACGGCTGAACTGGTCAGTAAGAAGGATCGTCGAAAAGCAAAAGCAAAAAGACAACGAAGCCCAAGTACCGACAGTTCATCTAGCACTTCATCTTCAAGTGTAGACTATAAAAGAACGAAGAGTCGTAAAAACAGGAGGAGTACATCTAGTTCGAGTTCAGCACCTACGCGATCGTCACGGTCTAAACAAGGAGCAAGAAAAAAGAAACGTAAACATCGTTCAGCAAGAAATAAATCTAGGGAAAGCGGTGAACCTGAATCAAAAATTCTAAAACAACTGGTCATGGCAATAGATAAGAGGAATAGGTCACCAGACGTTCGTGGATCGCAAAACGTCATACCAGAGTTCGATCCTCAGTCTAACGTTCAGACAATGAAGGATTGGCTTTCCAAAATAAACGAATTGGCTCATGTTTATGGTTGGTCACAGAAACAAATCGTTTATTATGCTTTACCTAAACTTAGGGGCTTAGCTAAGTCTTGGCACGACGGCCTGCAAACGGTGGACTATACCTGGGAGCAATGGCAAGAAAAGTTGTTGGAAGTATTTCCAGACGAAGAAAACTATGCTGATTTACTCACCGACATGTTAGCCCGTAAAACTAAAAGAAATGAGCTTCTCGAAGAATACTATTTCGATAAAATGCGGCTTGTTCATAGGTGCGAAATAACAGGACGCAAAGCTGTAGATTGCCTTACGCATGGTATTTATGATAACAATACGCGAAATAATGCAAAAGGGTTTTCTTTCAAACAACCTGAAGAAGTATTAACATACTTCAGAAAGGTGTCCACAAAAAGAGAGAATTTTGAAAAAAACATTGGAGGATTCAGGGAGCGCAATCAATCTGTTTTCCAGAAGCGACCGCAAAATTTGGAAGAGCGCAAAAGACTTGATGCTGTTACTTGCCATAATTGTGGCAACAAAGGACACTACTGGAAGGTTTGTCCAAAAGAAATAGTGCGATGCGTGAAGTGCAAGAAAATAGGTCATCATGCCTCGAAATGCGAGACGACCCCATTGACTTCTGACAAATCCCATGCATTCTCTAACGCGAGTAAAAATGTTAACAAGATAGAATCGACTGCAGTTCCGTGCGACAAGTATATTAAAGACATTTTGGTCAATGCGCAAAAACTCAAAGGTTTCATAGATTTAGGCAGTGAATGTACGCTGATAAGCGATCAGGTAGAACTTGCGGCGGAGATAGTAGGCGATGAGGAAATGCCTATACTCAAGGGGTTTGGAAATAGCCTCATTAAACCCAGTACTCGTGTGAAAATACAAGTTCAGGTAGATAATATAACAGAGAATATAGACGCGTATACAGTACCTAATTCCATGTTGCCTTACGAAACGAGTATATTGATTGGACAAAACCTTACGGAACTACCAAATGTGAGAGTTTATAAGACTGATAACGAGTTGATGTTGTTCAAGGCAATGGACAAGCCTATCCCAATCGAAGTCAAAGAATCAGTAGAGATTAGGGGCTCTACTGTTGTACCTGTTCTAGCTGCGGAAGATGTAGATTGTGCTAGTTTGTATATTAATTCTGAGATATGTTTGAAACCCGAGTCTGAATATATAATTTTGCCCGGTGTATACAAGTTTGATAAAGGTGTAGCAAACATAGTAATATTAGGATTGGCAACAACCATCATCAAATTGCGGAAGGGTCAACTTATAGCCAGAGGATTAATGATACCAGAGTTCATGTTAAGTCAACTTGAAGTGACAGAGGATCATGTTAAAGGACTTGGTGTCATTAAAAACGTTTGCAGCATTATAGACAGCGGTGACAAGAAAATACGACTGGAAGATATCAACACAGATCAGGATCTACGAGTTGAACAAAAGGAAGAGCTTTGCACATTGCTTAATGAAAATAGAGACGTTTTCGCATTTTCTACTGCGGAACTAGGTAAAACGAACCTAACAGAGTTGCACATAAAGCTGAAGGACGACACTCCTGTTACATATAGACCATATAGATTATCGAACCATGAGAGGGAAAAAGTTAAGAGTATGATTGAAGATCTATGTGCCAACGGAGTAATACGTGAGTCAGAATCTGAATACGCAAGCCCTATTATAGTAGTGCCAAAGAAAAATGGAGAGGTAAGATTATGCATAGACTATAGGGCTCTTAATAAGAAAACTCATAAAGATAAGTACCCCATGCCACGAATTGATGATCAAATTGACAGCCTCTGTGGTCAAAATTTCTTTACGACTCTTGACTTGACCTCAGGATACCACCAGATACCCATTGCCGAAGAGTCAAAACACGTAACGGCATTCATCACACCAGATGGTCATTTTGAGTATAACAGAATGCCGTTTGGACTGTGCAACGCACCCGCGGTATTTCAGAGGCTAATTCATAAAGTTTTAAATACGGCTAAGATTCCTGGAGTCCTGGCATATATGGATGATATTGTCATCTCCTCAAAAACTATTGAAGAAGGGAAAACGAGACTGCTTCGCGTGCTTCAAGCACTTCGAGAAGCAAACCTGACGCTTAACTTAAGCAAATGCCATTTTTTCAAAACAAGTATTGAATACTTAGGCTACGAGATCTCGATGCAAGGTGTTAAGCCAGGACAAAAGAAAATTGAAGCAGTAGCATCGTTCAAAACGCCCCAGAACGTTCATGAGGTGAGGCAGTTTATTGGACTGGCTAGTTTCTTTCGGCGTTTCGTCCCTGGTTTTGCTAAATTAGCACAACCTATGACACGATTAACCAGAGCGAATGAGAAATGGTGCTGGGAGGAAGAACAGGAAAGGGCATTCGCTTCAATAAAAGAAATCCTAATCTCCCGACCAGTGCTAGCTATCTATGATCCGTCTCTACTAACTGAATTGCATACAGACGCGAGCCAATTGGGTATAGGAGGTATGTTGATGCAACGCCCTGATTCGAAGTCCCCGCTTCGAGCAGTGGCTTACTTCAGTCGGCAAACCACTGCTGAGGAACAACATTTTCATTCATTTGAACTTGAAACGTTGGCAGTGGTAATGTCACTTAACAGGTTCCGTCACTACCTCATTGGGATAGAGTTCAAAGTAGTAACGGACTGCAATGCAGTGCGTCTTACCTGGACTAAACGCGATATCGTCCCAAGAATCGCTAGGTGGTGGCTACAAGCACAAGAATTCAATTTTACAATTGAATATCGACCAGGATTGCAAATGATGCACGTTGATGCATTAAGCCGCAACCCGGTAGAGGCTCCGGGAATATGTGATGATGCGAATAATTTGACGTACAATGTACTGAAAATAAGTACGAAATCTAAAAATTTGGACGATATACAATATACGGACCCACAGTTGGTGCTAATAAAGTGTATACTTAATAGTGCCTGTAATGAAGCTAAAGAACTTAGAAATAACTATGTATTAAAGGATGGGAAAGTCTATAAAAGGATAAGTGACTCCTTGAAATGGGTAGTCCCTCAAGATGCAAGATGGAAGGTCTGTCATATGTCGCACGATGAGTGTGGACATATGGGGATTGAAAAAACTCTAGATAAAATCAAACAAACCTATTGGTTTCCACATATGACGTCCTTTGTTAAGAAATACGTTCGTGCGTGTATCCCATGTGCATACGCTAAATTGCCAACGGGAAAAAAGGAAGGATTTTTACATCCTATCCCGAAAACACCTGTACCATTTCATAGTGTCCACATAGACCATTTGGGACCGTTTATCAAGAGTAAAACTGGCAACACTTACATACTGGGCATTATTGACGGCTATAGTAAATTTATAATACTAAAGGCGGTTCGAAATACCAAAAGCAAGACGTCTATTGCAGCTCTTCGAGAAGTGTTTGGTATCTTCGGTGCACCCAAATTGCTCATTTCAGATCGTGGAACGAGCTTCACATCAGCAGAATTTGCTCAATTTGCTCAGGAGTTAGAGTTCAAACACATTAAGAATGCTGTTGCTATGCCAAGAGCCAATGGGCAAATCGAGCGGTATAACCGCTCAATATTGGCTTCTCTCGTTGCTTTAATGCACGACGAAAGTGACCAAAATTGGGACTCCCATCTCAATACCGTGCAATGGAGTTTGAACAATACTTTGAATAAAGGAATAGGTAAGACTCCCAGTGAAGTGGTATTTGGGAAACGAACCATTCAATTGTCTGAAGGACATTTGCATGAAGTAGCCCTGGACAGTACACAGTCAAAGGAATCGATGATAGACCAAATAAGGAGTGAAGTTACAGAAACTATTGAAGGCAATCAGGCAGAAATGGAGAAGAGGTTTAATGAGAAGAGACGAGTCGCAAAATTGTACAAGGAGGGCGATTTAGTTCTTGTCCAGAAGCAATTAAATAATCCAGGGGAAAGCAATAAGCTCCTACCTCGTTATAGTGGACCATACAAAGTCACTAAAGTTTTAGGATTAGACAGGTATGAAGTGAGTAGCATCGATGGCTACTCAAAGAGGAAATACTGCAATGTATATGCATCTGATAAGATGAAACCTTGGATCAGTTTCACCTCATCTGAAACAGATAATACTGCCAATTCAAATATAGAATTAGATAAAGATATCCTACCAGAATATATATTGTCGGATGGCGAGGACTCGAACTCTGATTAGAATTTAATGATCCGTGATAATGATAATACTAACTATAAACTTATTTAAAATAATTGTTCACACAAGAAAAACCTTAGTATTTTGTGCCAAAGTCGAGTAAGAAGTTACCTCATTAAAATATTACTATTATAGGTAGGTGTAAAACTTGTTATGTTTGTTAGAGAACTATTTTAGTTTGTGAAGATTCTACGATTGGAAAATAATGTTAAAATTGTTCAATTATAGAAGGAGTATATTGTTATGTTTTTTTAAAGAAAAGAGAATAAATGCTAAGAACAGAATAATTTACTTAAGTTTTAAAACGTTTAGTATTAAATTAAATAAGTGTCTGACATACGTCAAGTGACACTGAGAATGTATAACCAACATATTGAATAAAACCAATTAAAAAAATATTTGTATTATTTTTATTTAATTTTATTCGAAAAATACTAAACCATATTTGAGTCATGCCCATAATATAAATATGTATACATACATACAATCCATTTTAATGAATAAATAGTAAACCTTCAAACTAAGGAATTCGTTGTAGCTTGTAGGGCTCAACCAGTTCAAGAGTGATTCTGCCTTGAGTTTTATTTCTGTTAAGGCCCAGCGGATCCCGGGATGTACTGCTTCCGGCGGCTGTGGCACAAGTGGAAAACCCAGCAGATCCCACAGTGAGCGTGCTACTGGCTGGTGGCTGTGGTGTTAATACAAGATTCGTATTTTTTTTTATTTGACGTACAGACCGTTATGGTTCGTCAGTTGTAAAAGTCGTTCTGCCTTGAGTTTTATTTTTGTTTAAGGTACACAGCAGATTCCCAGAGCGAGCGCTCTCTGGCGGCTGTGAGACATGTGGGAAACCCAGCAGATTCCCGGAGCGAGCGTTCTCTGGCGGCTGTGGTGTGTACACAAGATAAATACAGCAGAATCCCGGAGCGAGCGTTCTCTGGCGGCTGTGAGACAAGTGGAAAATCCAGCAGATTCCCGGAGCGAGCGTTCTCTGGCGGCTGTGGTGTGTACTCAAGATAGATACAGCAGATTCCCGGAGTGAGCGTTCTCTGGTGGCTGTGTGACAAGTTGAAAACCCAGCAGATTCCCGGAGCTGGCGGCTCTGCTGTGGCACGCGGTGAGAGGGGAGAGTAAATGATCTAGCAGCAGAATGAGGTCATTCTAGAATGTAGGGATGGCCGAAACATTTTGGAAAGGGAATTATAAAGAAAGCTACTCTCCAAAACAGATATGACTACACGCAATGTAACTTCTTAAACTGGCTGGTTGATCTTTCAAATATTTTAAATATGCACATATATGCTGCATTGTCTGAGGACAGACATGAGTCAGAATGGCAGAATGTTAGAGATACACTGTTCAAAGATATAGATGGCGCTACCGGCCGGTGACAGGTCGAGGGGAGCTGGCAACCGGCGACTTGGCGTTGTTGACGTTTGGAAAAGCGGTGGATATGCTCTGTGCGATTATTGTACGTCAAGAATAGGAAAACATTGGATAAAATATTAATTGTGAGAGAATACAAGTAAAAGTTAGTTGAAACAAGTGAAACAACAGTTTTATTTAATTAGAAGGTTAACACCTTGTTTATCAGATCCAGTTGATATTACTTATTTTACTTAGTATTTATTACTAGGCAGGTCATGTCATTTGATGTCCGCTACATACAACTGATATTACTGATCCACTACATATCATCACATCACCACGGTAAGTATAAGAATAAGAACAGGAACCTCGCCTTTGATCTTGTGAAAGATGGCATCTACAGGGTGAGACACGAGACTAGGAAAGAGCGGTCCCGAGCTACGTCACCGTACTTAATACCTCGCGACCGCGGCCGTCCCGATCGTCACCCCCGCTTAATTTCTCTATGTAGATGACTTCCTCGACCGACTGTCTGTATCCCTTTTTATTACTGTGGCACTGTGGCATGAATATCGAGACTTTGTCCAGTCTTTGTTGATCAAATCCAGTCTCAAAGCATAAGGTGGTATATTCACGTTCTTAATTAATTCATGAATATTAAAATAGCTAAATACCTCATTGATGGGCTGCCTGCGAGCGATTTAACAAAGCATGACGCAAATGCACCGAACGCACTAACGTCCATTAATATTCAAACGCTCGTTCCTTTGAGAACTGCTGCGTTGAAAGCAATGTATCGATCTTCGATCAATTAGAAAATAATAAAGATGTTACATGAATGAAGTCTTAGATTTTAGAGAAAAGAACAACAACTGTAAACTTTATTTATTGTCTACTGTAGCCCTTGCGCGCTACTTTGTCCACGTGGTATTTGATACTCAACTTCTTCCCCCTTTTGAACATCGTTAAGGGATCATTTACGGGATAAGGATAAACATTGTCCTATGTCCTTCTCCATACAAAATTTCATCAAAATCGGTTCAGTGATTTAAGCGTGAAGAGGTGACAGACAAACTTTCGCATTCTATAATATTAGTATGAATAAATTTGATGGTAGAGACCTGGTACGCTACTGTGATGTTCATATTATGCGGAAAGGAGCAACAATTCAACGACTAGTTTAAAGAAAATTTTGTAGTCAGCGATCAATTAAATAGTAGTTACGCTTTAATGAAACACGTTACGTATTTAGTCGAAAAAAGTATATTTCTCTTTTCACGGAATCACTACCACTGAATACGGAACGGCATACCGTTCAGTGACACACGAGTTACACGAACACCTCCGTTCCAATGTGCAACTTATCATCAGTGTCGAAGACAGTCACGTAAGGCATTTTACAAACAGTATCGTTGCGTCACGTGCACCGGTTTCGGTGTGGTATGAACCCGCGAGGGTCCACGACCCCCGATAAGGAACTGGGGCGATCGCAAGGACGACTGAGTCAGCGCGACCGATCGACCGACTGTTATGCCACTTTTAAATATGTTTCTATTGCATAGGTTGGCAAACGTGCACACAGACCACCTGATTGTATTGGTAACCGAACCGTAGCCTTTAGACATTAGTTGCCTGCCATCCCTGAGGACTAAGATTGAAAGCATCTGTGCTAGCAATTTCACCGAAAGCTTACCCCTTACCGAAACACAACAGTGCGAAACTGCGAACACTGTAGTTTGGCGGCAAGTTTACAGGTAAAGCCAAACTTACCGTATGGAATTAGTTGATGATTCATTTCATTTCATTTCATTGATGCCAGTAGACATATATTGATGGTTTCCAGATAACTCTTGACTCTGTTTTTGTTTTTTTCTTTTAAAATTTTACAAGATACTGTTATGTTATGTACAAATTATATATGTGGAAGCTTATAATTTGCTTGTAAATGACTAATTTTAGTGCATGTTTTCTTTAAGGCAGTCAGCTTTCCGAATAAAATAAATAAAATATTCGTTTTCTTTGCGAATAAGCCATGTAGGTACATTTACTAATTACATATTGTAAATAAAATAAAATAGTTTTAAGATGATGGCTGATTATAGTCATCCGGAAGAACTGCATAAGCCGTTTTTCTGCAAAATTGAGGGAATCAAAATAAAGCGTTTCTGGTAAACATGTAAAATATAAAATATTACATGTTTTATATGTATGACGACACAATCAAACAATTATCATCGTTCGATGCCATTGAACTCTGGTTACAGCCAAGTGTAAACATGACCCTGAATTAAATTTCTCAAACATGTAGGTAATCTTGTGCTTAATTTCTCGTAAAATTTCTTAACAATTTTTTCGTATTTATAGACAGGTAAAACACCATTAAGTTACTATTTGTATTCTTTCTTTTACTTATGTGCGATGAAAAAAAAAAGAAATGAACCAACAAACAAATGGTCAGTTCAGTGGTTAGGTCCCCGATTTTGATGAGGCCTGAGCCTGCTCAATCAATCAATCAATGAATCATCATTTATTTGCTTTACGTATAAAATAGTGTGTTGTATTTGGTTGTTTTGTTTCGTTAGACCGGCAACATCTAAAGGTTTCGGTGATCACTATACATCAGGTCTCCAATAAGCACGTATCGTATTTTTATTTAACTGTACAATGTTCCTGATACAGATGAACGTGTACTCTTCATAAGTGTAATGCATTCAGAGGGCCTTACAGTGCGTTTAGTATTACAAAGATAATTCCTGGCCGGCTGCCAGTTTGTTTTCACCGGTGCATCGGTGACTATACCGATTGTTTACGTGCGTGAATGTCTCGTGTCATGTCGATGTCTCGACGCTAGCTTCACAAACCAGATATGTTTTATTTACGACAACAGATTTGCTAAAAAGATGACAGGTTGCAAAGTTTTCTTTATGCAGCACGTTTCGCACCTCCACCACCCGTATGTCTACTGGACTCTCTAAATTCTACTTGTATTTTTGTTTATTTTAGCTCTTATTGTTTAAACTACAGTAGCATCATAGCATACAAAAACTTTCCAGGGAATTGCTTCGCGTATTCTAACTGTAATTTGGGATTTTCACTTCTATAATGTAGAATTGTAGATACTGTAGAATGTAATAACCGCCCCTCCATTTCGCGAAATGGCCAGGGTTTCGGAATTGAAACGACCCAGCGGAGCGCGATGTCATAGATAGATGTTAACTTAAAATATCGTCAGCCGACTTTCTGAATCTTAAATCTTTCAGGTGGCTTAATTCGAATTCATATGGTCTATTCTATATTTACTCCGGTCCTGAACTGTTTTATATAAAGGAAAGACATGTTAATGTTAAACAGACGATTTAGAAACACATTTTACTGCCCATTGTTTTGTCACGTCGTATTCCTTTATCAATTCCTGAACTTAGGTACCTATTCTGTAATCTATAGCGGCTCGTAGATTAAACTTATTTACTTTTGCATTTGTTTGAACTGTTTTGTTCAACTGACTAGTCGGGTTACAAGATAAAATTGTGATGACAACGATTACCCTTTGAACTCTCCCCGTCCAAGCTGCCAATGTCATGCTCGGACAAAATTACCAGACCATTAATGAACTTAATTTCAGCACCATGAGTACCAAAATTTAGTAAATAAGAGAACTCCTATACAAAACTGAGGATACAAAAGCGTCTGGATTTCCTTACTACGTCATCTCTTAGTCTAGTGAAATTTTGTTATACAGCACGACATAAGTTAGAAGGCGCGCGTTAAGCACTTAAGCCGTTGATGCAGAGTCTATTTTTGCTTAAACTACGCGCCTTCTCCTAAGTTGTGTAAACCTGTACAATACCTAACTACTCAGACACAACAGTATGAAAAATATGGATTTCAAATTCTAACATGTTACGCACGTTTCTCGTTAACGGTTAAGGAAACAATGCAGTTTACGGCTGCGCAATATATTTTAAGTGTAATTCGAAACGGTTATAGCTTTTTGTCCTGTTTTACATGTTCTTGTAAGTCTTACGTTATAAATATTGTAGAAACGTCTTCTTTCTAGCACTATGTTAATATTTTTGTTCTTAAGTAACCGAACCGTTGCACCGTGTACTAAATACGATACCAAGTTTATCTTTATTTCAATTCATGATTTACTTCACTGTTTGTAAATAACTTGTATGTTCAAGGTGATCTTGAATATCTACTTTGAAGACTTCACATTACCTACAGTAGAATTTATCGTTTGAAATTTAGCCTTAATCAAATGAATGCTATATTTTCCTACATTTACGGGTAGAATATCATCACATCGTTTTGCTTGACATACACTCAACAGCAATAACGGGTCACTTTTGTATAGAATTTTCCGTACAAAGTGACCCGTTTTTTTTCAAAGTACAACCCTGCGCACAGTAATCATTACGAGGGCGGTTTGATAAGTCAGTGACTTTAAGTAAAACAAAAACCATTTTAACATATAAACTTTTTAATTACAATTCTGATCTCCTTGGTAGCTGGCAGTTTTTTTTTTTTTAAAAAGGTGGGAAAATAAAAAAGTTATTGAGGCATATGTCGAATACGGTCGGAAAATTGTTGGAAAATGGAGAAAAGCGTATTTCGTGTGTTAATTAAACATTGCTTTTTACGTGGAAAAACTATTAAAGAGACTGAAAACTGTTTAAAAAAATATTATGGGGAATCTGCTCCTTCTCATGGAATGGTACATAAGTGGTTTACAGAATTTCGTTCTGGGCGTGCCACTACCAGTGACGCAGAACTCTCTGGTAGGCCAATTGAAGTCACCACTGATGATGTCGTGAATAAAGTTCACGATATTGTTTTGGATGACTGTCGAGTTAAGATTCGTGAGATAGCTGAGACTGTACACATTTCATCTGAACGAGTTTTTCATATCTTGCATAATATTTTGAATATGAAAAAGCTTTCCGCAAGATGGGTGCCGCGTTTGCTGACAGCCGATCAAAAACGACTTCGTGAAACAACTTCCGAGCAATGCTTCGCCAAATTCAAGCGTAATCCCAAATGAATTTTTACGTCGTTTTGTGACGGTAGATGAAACGTGGATCCACCATTATACGCCAGAGACGAAAAATCAGTCAAAACAGTGGACTTCTGCTAACGAACGGGCCCCAAAGAAAGCGAAAACCGTTAATTCGGCAGGAAAAGTAATGGCCACTGTTTTTTGGGACAGCCAAGGGGTTATTTATATAGATTATTTGGAGAAAGGTAAAACAATAAATGGCCCTTATTATGCTACATTGTTGGAAAAATTCAACGCAGAAGTTGTGAAAAAACGGCCACATCTGGCAAAGAAGAAAATCCTTTTTCACCACGACAATGCCCCTGCACACTCGTCGGCAGTCGCAACAGCCAAATTAGTAGAATTGCGTTACGAAATACTGCCCCACCCACCGGATTTGGCCCCATGTGATTTTTTTTATTCCCAAACATGAAGAAATGGCTCGGTGGGAAAAGATTTTCATCAAATGAGGAAGTCATAGCTGAAACTGAAGCATATTTTTCAGGGTTTGACAATAAATATTTTTTGGAGGGGTTGAAAAAGCTGGAACATCGTAGGATGAAGTGTATGGAGTTGAAAGGAGATTATGTAGAGAAATAAAATTAAAAAAGGTGAAAAATTTTTTTTTTTCTGCAAAAAGTCACTGACTTATCAAACCACCCTCGTATTGCACGTCAAATTGTCCGACATTATGTATTCGTAATGTAAGATCATCTTTTCTAACGAGACCTTTGTTTATTCTACTTCGAAACTGTCTGAAGTACCCAACCCTGCGTGTGTTATATTCATGCTATTTGGTTTCTTCAATAATGTATTTAAAGTGGAAGATAAAATGGATACACAAAAATCAAAATATTTTATATTTCTTTTCTAATTAGAAGTCACCTACTTTTAATCATGTCTCTTTGCATCTATGTAAAAACTAGCTTTAACCCGCGGCTTCGCCCGCGTGGAATTCGGTTCTTATGCTCCCGCGAGCTCTATGCGCCGCTGCGGGCAGGCGCAGAATTTATTTTCTCCTGGGAACTTTTTGTTTCTTCGATAACTCCCAAAGATATTCATTTGAATTGCATGGTGTAAATGGCAATCATAAAGTCCATGAAATGCTTAAGGTAACTATTGTATTTAAAATGATTAATACTGTATCCCTCTAAATAGCTTTCTTTCCAAATCACACTTTATATGGGACCATTTTTTTAGTAATTAAAATGGGTATAGTAAGCTATCCTTAGAAGATAGACCTATAGGTACCATCGCGGACTTTTTTGTAGACCTTAATAAGAGAAGCAATTCTTCCATACATTGTTGTGTTATACCTCAAAGGGGTTAGGCAGCGTTTTCGATGAAAGCTCCCAGCCGGCTTGATTTTATCCGCCAACTTGAACTAACATCGTCATATTTCATCGAATTTACAGAAAACTATAACAAAGTATATACTAAAACCTGCCTCAGCTCAGGAACCACTCTATCTGTTAGTGAAAACTGCATTAAAATCCGTTCAGTGGTTTTTGAGTTTATCGCGAACATCCAGACAGACAGACAGTCAGATAGACGCGGCGGGGGACTTTGTTTTATAATATGTAGTGATATATATATGTATATATCTATAAAACAAAGTTGTGTTAGTTACACCATTTATAACAGGAGAACAGCTGAACCCATTTCGATGATCTTTGATTTTTTGGATTTGTCTCCGTCCCGAATAGTTGGTTCGATTCCGGCTCGCACCTCTAAGTTTACTTATGTGTGAAGTTCAATTTAACGAATGACGATGGAGGGCAGTGGAAAATGTGTTGAAATGGGCGAAAAATTCTTCCCCATGGAACAATCTTGAGCCAAATTTTATTTATTTATTTATTGGAGATAAAACAGAAATTAACAAAGAATTACTTATAAATAAATATAAATATTGGCTAAATAACAATAGGTGTTGTTATTTCCTTAACATATCTCACTAAGAACATAAATAAAAGAATACATACTTAATTTAGAGCAACATGCGATGACTGACTTGAAGTTGCTGCCTCTTCGCCCAGCAAAACACACTGAGTGCATTGAGCGGGTATTTGCACGATATTTGCACGCTTGAGGTTTAATAAAAAAAAAAAAACCGGCCAAGTGCGTGTCGGGCCACGCGCAAATTATAGGGTTCCGAAGTTGAGGATGCCCACAGTACCTTTCTAAGACTTATTAACATCTAGCTAGCCTGTGGTATGACGTGCCCGCCCGACGCCCCTACCGCTCGAGAAAAATCATCATTATAAGTTGGTCGACTATTACTCGTAAGTTTGTACAGCCTACTTAGCTCTGATAGTTTTCCTTTCAACTACGTTATATATGCCACAACCGTGATTTTTTTCAGCCATCCAAATACCACCATTTAGCTGGCAGGGGGGGGGGGGGGACACGTGACTCTAACAAAAAATAGCATTTTAAAGCTTAATATTTCACAAACGCATCACTTAATCAAAAAATGGTTTTAACAAACACACAATATTTTTTTAAGACCTATTCAACGATATGCCGCACCATTGGGTACGCAAGAAAAAAAAATTACATCCCCACTTTACGAGTAGGGGAGGTACCCTATAAAAAAATATATTTCAAAATTTTATTGTACCACTTTGTCAGCGTAACTAATATGCATATTCATGCCAAATTACAGCTCTCTAGACCTAAGCATCTCTGAGCAATAGTGCGGACAGACGGACGGACGGACGGACGGACGGACGGACGGACATGGCGAAACTATAAGGGTTCCTTGTGGACTTCGGAACCCTAAAAAGTTCAATTTAATTACGAGTTGTATTGCGCACCGAGGCGAGGGTTCCATACAAACTTGGAAGAAATTAAAATTGTAAGTTTACCATTAAAAACTTATTATTTGCAGTTGGTAAATGTGAAAGTGTGTTTGTTTGTCCTTCCTTCACGTCGAAACCACTGGACCGATTTGGATGAAATTTGGAATGAAGATAGTTTGAGATCCTGGGAATAACATAGGATAGTTTTATCCCGATATTTTTATTGGAACGGGCTTTATACTGGTCAAACCCGTTTTTTTCAATACTTCTATAACTATAACTATGTATATGCATAATATCATCGAGTATGCAAATTAAAAGTCTACACGGGCGATGCCGCGGGCAACGGCTAGTTTAATTTAAATTCCAAATTGACACCGCTACGTGTTCCTGAGAAGTGATCCTATAAGGGGCTCCTACAAATACTATAAAATTAGAATTCTTATAAAATATTTTAAGTTAGTCTTTTAACGGAACATGGAAGTACCATGAGCTTCCATGGTACAACCCTTACAAATTTTGAAAAAATCCTTCGTTAGTTGATGCCTGCGTCATTAAAGGAATACGTGAGAAAATTTCAAGTTTCTAGCTCTAAGGGTTTGGCCTGTGCGTTTATTTAAAACTTTCATCCCCTATTTTTCCCTCTTAGGTGTTCAATTTTAGAAAACGCTGAATACGTTACTCATTATTTTGGCCGCACTCAATTCATACGAAATGTCATGCAAGTATGTTGAAGAAATAAAAAGTTTAATACAAAATTTCATTCCCTATTTCACCCTCTTGGGGTTTGAATTTTGAACAATCATTTCTTATTGGATGCCTACGTCATAAGAGGAATACGTGTGCTAAATTTTAAGTTTGTAGCCCGAGGGGTTTGGCCTGTGCGTTTATTTAAATCTTTCATCCCCTATTTTACCCTCTTAAGGGTTGAATTTTAGAAACTCTGAAATACGTTACTCATTATTTTTGCCGCAATCAATTCGTATGAAATTTCATGCAAATATGTCCAAGGAATAAAAAGTTTTATGAAAACTTTCATCCCCTATTTCACTCCCTTGGGGGTTGAATTTTGAAAATTCCTTCCTTGGTGGATGCCAACGTCATAAGAGGAATACGTGTGCGAAATTTCAAGTTTGTAGCCTTTAGGGTCTGGTCTTTGCGTTTATCTAAAACTTTCATCCCTTAATTCACACCCTTCGGGGTTGAATTTTGAAAATTCCTTCCTTGGTGGATGCCAACGTCGTAAGAGGAATACGTGTGCGAAATTTTGAGTTTGTAGCCCTAGGGGTGTGGCCTGTGCGTTTATTTAAATCTTTAATTCCCTATTTTACCCTGTTAAGGGTGGATATTTAGGAAACTCTTGCAATACGTTACTACTTATTTCTGCCGCACTCGATCCGTATGAAATTTCATGCAAATATGTTCAAGGAATAAAAAGTTCTATGAAAACTTTCATCCCCTATTTTACCCTCTTGGGGGTTGAATTTTGAAATTTTCTTCCTTGGTGGATGCCAACGTCATAAGAGGCATACGTGTGCGAAATTTCAACTTTGTAGCCCTAAGGGTCTGGCCTTTGCGTTTATCTAAAGCTTTCACCCCCTAATTCACACCCTTGGGGGTTGAATTTTGAAAATTCCTTCCTTGGTGGATGCCAACGTCATAAGAGGAATACGTGTGCGAAATTTCAAGTTTCTAGCCTTAAGGCCAACCTTTGCGTTTATTTAAAACTTTCACCCCCTATTTCACCCCCTTGGGGGTTAAATTTTGAAAAATCCTTCCTTAGTGGATGCTGACGTCATAAGAGGAATACGTGTACTAAATTTTAAGTTTATAGCCCGAAGGGTTTGGCCTGTGCGTTTATTTAAATCTTTCATCCCCTATTTTACCCGCATAAGGGTTGAATTTTAGAAAACTCTGAATTATGTTACTCATTATTTTTGCCGCACTCAATTCGTATGAAATTTCATGCAAATATGTCCAAGGAATAAAAAGTTTTATGAAAATTTTCATCCCTTATTTCACCCCCTTGGGGGGTTGAATTATGAAAATTCCTTTCTTGGTGGATGCCAACGTTATAAGAGGAATACGTGTGCGAAATTTCAAGTTTGTAGCCCTAAGGGTCTGGCCTTTGCGTTTATCTAAAACTTTCACCCCCTAATTCACACCCTTGGGGGTTGAATTTTGAAAATTCCTTCCTTGGTGGATGCCAACGTCATAAGAGGAATACGTGTGCAAAATTTCAAGTTTGTAGCCCTAAGGGTCTGGCCTTTGCGTATATCTAAAACTTTCATCCCTTAATTCACACCCTTCGGGGTTGAATTTTGAAAATTCCTTCCTTGGTGGATGCCAACGTCGTAAGAGGAATACGTGTGCGAAATTTCGAGTTTGTAGCCCTAGGGGTATGGCCTTTGCGTTTATCTAAAACTTTCACCCCCTAATTCACCAACTTGGGGGTTGAATTTTGAAAAATCCTTCCTTAGTGGATGCCTACGTCATAAGAGGAATACGTGTGCGAAATTTCAAGTTTCTAGCTTTACGGGTTTGGCCTGGGCGTTTATACATCAGTCAGTCACCTTTGCCTTTTATATATACAGATATCCTATCATTCAAATCATTACCAACACATTGACATTCGTCTAACATTATGTATGCATAATTGCACCTGCAAGGGCAGTTTATTTCGAACTATCGATCTTGCCCAGCGAAACTAGCTCGACTTGCTCTATTTCACCGGAAAATATAACTTCCCACCCCGTTCGGAACAAAAGGTTTGCTTAAAGGGTTTCGTTACGGTAATAGGTCAGGGCAAAGCTTTGAAGGGCATCTGGAGCATTTATTGTATTTAATTAATATGATATCCAAGATTGCGTTTAATATGATATCCAAGAGCAAACATCAGTCATTATAAAGCCAAATCATTTGATACAATTGTAGCACTAACATTAACGCATTCAAGTTCAATGAAACCTTATCAATCCTTTGGGTATGATATAATTGAAGTATCTAGGTTGATACAATTTATAGCTATACTAAATGAATTGAATTTTCTCACTAACTAACTATTAGAGTTCGGTATTAACTAAGAAGTAACAGCTGTTGTAAAATTTTTGGGGCCGACACACATTCCGATCTGTGCATATGATAAAAATACAACTTAGATAGGCGGTCTTGGTGTTGAAAGCCATAGATGTTTGATAAGAAACTAGCATGACATACGTTGAGATTATTTTAATGATATATCAAATGCGTTTCGTTTACGCAATCATAACATTGTGCGAGTTTATTCTTGATATTGGCTCAATTCAATCTGAACCCAAAATAAATTCATTTCCCTCGTCCCGGTCTCCAATGGCTCAAATTACAAACCGACCTAGATTTAGACGCCATTTGTGAAACAGGAAATCGATTGAATGTAAACAAAAACAGCCTCTAGTTTAATGTCAAATTGGATGAAAATTTAGTGCAGTTCTTTATGTAGACCACAATCAGGTTATTCGGTCGCCCAATGTTTTCGAAGAAGAATGATGTGTTGCTGCGCTGCTTCATAAAAGTTTAATATTGTCACTTGCATTGCAATACAAAATAATTTAATGCGCTCTGGGTGAGTACGTAAATGCCTCTGTTGAAACCCCGAGAATGTTTTTATACTTACCGGTTGGGGCCGTGACTCTTGTTTTTCACTTTGCCCGCATTACATTGCAGGTCTTGAATTTTCACGACTTCGGTCCTATTAAGTCAATGTCCGTTTTTTATTGTCTTATACATGATTAACTTATATGTATCAAGAAGTAACCTACCAGGAGAATTTGGCATAGTCCACCGTTCATTTGATGACGAGAGTTTTTTTTTGAAAAAAAAACTAAAAAAAAAAAGAAAATACACGTTTATTACAATAATTATTTACTCGCCAAACTGTTACGGTTGATGCCGAGACGCGCTCGATTTTATCACTAAATACTTAATCTATTTATTAAACTAGTAAATATCTTTTTCACCTCACTGGCTCGAAAGTGGTCGTTTTGCAGCTTGATATCCGAGCGCAAAAGTTGTTTTTATCCGCTAGCGTGGAAAGTGTTTTTGAAATTCGAACGACGCATGACGCCACTGTCACAATAAAAAAACAACGATACGTTCTGAAACGCAATTCGTCGTGAGAGTTTTATTAAAATAAAGGTTCAATTTACTTAATATCATCATTAATAAAATTATATTAATAATACACCGTTTCAGATGTATTTCATTATTTCACTATGTTTTATCACAAAAATACTTAAATATGTGTATATTTTAACTGTATTCAATGAATAATTCAATCTTGAAGTACGAGTAGGAGTGATTTGGAACGCAACCTCCGAAAAAAAAAACAAAAAAAAAAAAAAAGTTTTAGATTGCTGGTTTTGTAATTTAAAATACCTATACGAAGTAATAAAGAAAATATGAGCGATTCTAGCGATGAAGATACGAATTTAACTCCTCCAGAGTTAGCACAAACTGTACGTGACGCCGAACTAAGTCTTCTTCCCGAAAAATCGCGCGTGAGGTGAAAAATTTTGTGTTGCGCTCAGCAGAAAAGTCGTTTGCTGTCTCGTGCCTATCCATACAACCATAGTTGTATGGAGAGTGTATATGCAAGCATTTAGTTTTAGGAAAGTTCAAAATAATGCCATTGTCGTGGGCCCACATAATTATATTTTCAAAGTCCTTCTGTACACTATTTTGGGCCTCGGCTATATCTTTGGAAGCGTACAATATACACATATCATCGGCATACATGAAGACTCGACACCCTGCGACGACGTTCGACACACTGTTCACGTGCAGCACGTAGCCCATTGGGCCGAACACGGAGCCAGTCGGGACTCCGAGCTCCACGGAGGCCTCCTCTCCTGAGACATTCGCAATTTTTGTGCGGATTTTCCTGCCAGATAGAAAGCCTTTAAACCATACATTAGTGGGACCTCGTATGCCGCATTCATCCATTGCCGTAACAATATATCGTGATCCAGTGTGTCGAACGCCTTCTTATAATCTATAAATAGTGCTAAAACTTGTTTACCAGAGTCGAGGCAATCATTTACATAATCAGCGAACCCCATTAAGGCGGTGACAGTGCTGCGCCCTCTTCGAAAACCATGCTGAGCCTGAGAAAGTATATCATGTCGCTCAAGGAAGTTACTTATTTGTCCTACAATAAGTTTTTCTATTATCTTATCTATAACCGAGAGAATAGCGATAGGCCTGTAATTCACATTCTCTAAGTGGCTACCGGATTTGTAAATTGGTCGTATTATTGCACTTTTTAATAGGTCCGGATAAACACCAGTCTTAAGGCATGTATTCATAAAACTAGCTTAACTACCTTTAAGCCGTACCGCATCTACACCCGCGGCCTTATCACATGATAACATATTTATAACTTTTTCCACATTTTCCGGGATCACCTTTGTATATCTAAAACTAATCTCCCATGGTCTAACATAGTCATTTCTAACCAAAAATTTAGTATTACGTATGTGCATTATACTTCTTATTTCTTCTGTGAATGTTTTTAAAATGACATCATCCAAACCAGCTTTCTTCCTCCCCAGCCACGAATTAATATTTGCCCATATTTTTCTAAAATCTCCATTACATTTTAATATCTCACCCTGTCTATGACTATTTTTTGCTTTACTAACTTATTTACTCTATTTCTAAACTTTGTATACTCTAATCTTTTGTTCGTGTTTTTTGGCTGATCTTTCCATACTCTAAATAAATAATCCCTACGCTGTAACATTTTAAATAAATGACTATCTATCCAAGGCTGATGTACAATACCATACCTGTAATAAAAATAACATTGTTGCTGGAGTTCATCTATGTATAATTAATAAATATGGATTATACATGACTCGATGTACGACGCTTGTTTATCTATCACACAAGGTTTGCGTAGATGACATTGCTTTATTTAGTTCTCTGTGTAACTTTATATGGACCATCCATCTTTAGTTACAACTACAGAGACCTTGGCACCCTTCCTTAATCTGTTACAAGAAAGATTCCAGGCTCATAAGAAAGGGGAAGGAGAAAAGGTCAAGCAAGAAAACAAGTCGGTAAACAATACGCTTAATGTAGGTCTTAAGTTTCATTGGACACTCCGACGTAAGGTCGGATTTTCCATTAAATTAGAACTTAGAAGCCTAGTTGATAAAACACCGGACGAAATAGATAGAGGCTAGGATAATTAGTTAAACCTTTCAAATAAATAATTATCATCATGGAACATTGGAATCTGAAATAAATTAAACACCAAAATAATGTGTGGTCCTGATCAGTTTGCTTAAAAATTTTCATGGACTTATACAATTACAAATATACAAACGACACAAAAATACATTTAAAGAATTTCCTTTGATGTTTGATAATGTATTGACTTGGGAGTTGGGACTCTTTAGAGGATACCAAGGACATTTAAAAATCGGGGTCCCAGAGCTCTGGCTAGAAAAATTACGCATTACGTAACACGGAATTCGGCCTAGCGTTCACGTAATATTTGTGTATGACAGTAGCTCCCATGTTACCGCTATAAATATTTACTTGTCGCCATTTATTTATCACAAAGAATCCTCGTTTGTTCATTATCAAGGTCGGCGCTTTCTGAATCGACCTTCCTACTTGTAGTGGGCTGTTAGGAAATAATAACGACGGCGGAAGATGAAAGTGTATTTTTTCGACACTCATTCTGTATTATTTACGCAAAAATTATTAACCTCAATAATTTTCCATTTCAAATGAGTTCCATGGATATTATTTTTGTAAACTGGTATAATTATTATAAGAGAATTATTTCTGGTAGAATTATTTCTTGAGCAATTAGAATGTTCATCAAGCACAATGCCTTAAAGCCTCGCAGTTTGGAATCGCATTATTTCTCAGGGTCATCGATAAAGTAATAAAATCAAATATTATTGACCGTTTATGATGACTTGAAAAGCTTACTGCGAACACTTAGTACCTATTTAGCATTCAGTTGGTCTGAATCGCCTGGGGCCAGGTATATCATCTTTGTTCGTCTGAATGATGCCTGGGAGTACAATTAGATGACTATGGCTTGTCGAGTGTATGATTTTAGAATGATTGTTAGGTATTGTATACACTTCCATGCCTTCTAGTATAGACAGAGAAACAAAACTCATTATTTATACGACTCACATGGCCCGCTGGAGTAATATAGCTAATGGCAGTAGAAATTCAATAACACGCTGTTTACATGACCTACTTGTCTAGCTATTACATGTAAAACCATGATAAATTTCTCGACAACATTGTAGTTACAAAGTAAAAGATACTCAATGTCAAATTACAATATGTAAGACCTAGGAACCATTAGTTAGAAGCCTTCATCCGGCATGGAATTTCAATCTTAAGGCCGTTCCTATGTCCAGCCGTCACTGTCACTCGTGCAACGAGTGAAAGAGAAAGCGCTACGCACAGAACGCCCGATTTAATTAGTATTTAACGCGTTTTAATTTATATAAAAATACCGTCATAAACATGGCATTTATAAAACTGTTAATGTATGCATTTAATATGGATAATATTTCTGTTATATTTAGTTTTATACTGTTTGATATAATAAACTGGAGTAAAGTTGGATTAAAGGTCCGAGTAAGAGGTTACTTTGGAATTAAATTGTATCGAGCGAAGCTGTCAATGTAAGGGTGATATAATCAAATATAACAAATGTTTTTTTCATATTTTTAATTTTTAACATTTCTTAGAATAGAAGAAGTATGATCTTACACGAGCAATTTGACGATGCTGGGTCAGTGAACGGCCTTAATACTATCGGAATAGATTTTTTCTTATAGGGGCTAGAGCTCCCAAGATCTCTCAATGTGTCACTGTAGGGATAAATATAAGGGATTTCCAAAAAGGCTACGGCGTAACTCAAGTTCTGTCTAGTTTCAAAAAGGCAGAGAGGAAGGAAGGGACAACAAGTATAGCACGACACAACTTAGAAGGCGCGCGGTGAAGCACTTAAGCCGTTGACGCAGAGTCTATTTTTGCTTAATCCACGCGCCTTCTAAGTTGTGTAAACATGTAACACGTTTTATGTGTAAACATTTTACATTTGCGAGGTACAGTTTGTTATGACTTCATGTCTAATATTAATAACGGCAATGCCTAAGTGTTAAAGTTAAAGATAAGTCGAAATATTTATAACATACATAATATCGCGTTAAGTTAATGAAACTTCGTGAAATCAAAGTTGAAAAAATGGGATGAACCAAGGAGAATTGCCTATACTATAAGCCTATTACGCTCCACTGTTAGGCTCATAGGCTATAAGTTCCTACGCGGGCCCAGTACGAATTAAGAACTCCATACACATTGAATTGCTTCGCAAATGCATGCAGGTTTCCCCAAGATGTTTACTTTACCGAAAATCTCAGTGATATGACTGATAAGTTGAGATTTCGTTCGATTGAACACCTCCCCATGAAAGGCTGTAGGTTTAACCACTATACTATCACAGCTTAACCCAGGACCAACTTCAAATGCTAAAAGAATGTATCATATGGTTCACACAATCGTTCAGCAAAGACGTACGATCCACGTCAAAGATATGTTAACACTTTTGCGGTCTATCCCATTGTATTAAGGTCCACAAGTGTAAACATATATTTGACGTCAGTCGTATTATATTCTTACGTATTTATATTCTATCGGCACGGTGGCCAGTTGCGTGTTCGCAATGAATTCGTTCGCTAAGCTGCCGGCATACTGATGAGCTGATGGGACGTACTTAATGACAATGAGTTTGGTAAACACCATCAAGCAAGTATGGGACTGTTATCGACTAAACTACACAGAATTCAGTAATATTTAGCATTGTTTGGTTAACGCACACACAGGCCACTTGAAGCCCATGTACGTAAGGTAAGGAATTTGCATTGCCAACCTGAGGACAGATGACACTATAAGGATACCTACGGTGATTTTCTGTGATGCCCCAGCTGTAGTTTTTTAATGTATCATTGATTTATTTATTTATCTCGTCCAGTTCATCCCGCCATCTCCGAACGTCGCCGAACTCTCACTGTTTGTTGGGACCCACTCTATGGTCAACTTGGCCCTCAATTGACAACATTATATTTTTAACATACTTATTTCATTAGCTTGTTAGAAAGAGGGGAAAAAAATAAAAATATTCGTATTTTTTCTTTTTTCAGGAGATTTAATTTTCATTCATAAATATTCAATTAAAAAGCTACTCATTCTAAAAGGACGTAAGTCCAGAATGACGTCATTGAGATGATCTTGTATCGCAACCTCAAAAAATGGTGTGGTTATGATCAGCAGTTTGAATACATTTTTCTTTTTAATGAGTTTTATTTATTCTGTGCATGGACTGAGGCGTCGTTACCGTCACTTCAAAAAAATTACCTTGACATGACGTATGCGTAAATGAAGGAAACGTAAGGAAATTAATCACACGTTAATATTAAATCATTACTTTAATTTATCTGGAATGCGAACTACCCGTACATCTAAATAACCGTAGGGGTGCCGAGTCCTCGGTAAAAGGCCAAGTATTCGTGGAGAAGTCGAGTCTTCGTTAAAAAGTGAAGTTTCCGAGGGAATACCAAGTCTCAGTTGAAAATTACATTATCCAGTATAAATGCCGGGTCGTCATTAAAGATGGAAATTTCTGTGGCAATGCCTAGTCGCCGTCGAAGAGGAAAAGGTGGCCTTAGGCAAGTAGAGTCGTAGAAAAGTTCACATAATAAGCAAAATATTTAAGGAAAGAAAGTAAACAAAACATCAACCTGACAGTATTGAAAAATGACAACCGGATGATACTATTTTTTTTTTCAAGTTTTATCTTCATCGCAATGACGTCAACTTCCGGTTTACACACTTTGCCAATTTTTCCAAAACAATATTTGTAAAAAAAACCCAAAATAATTTTTCTGGTATCTCTAGATCACACTATCTCGAAATGGTTTTTGATTTAGACCAATCGAAAAAAAAATGTGGTAAATTCCCTTAGCATACGGTCTCAGCGGTATGATATAATTTATTTAAAAAATCCTCAAAGTTCCTATCCGCCGATAAGATAGATTAGTAATCTGTTTATAAACAAGGAAATGTCTTGCCTTATCAATGCTATGTGTGCAAACTAAATACTCGCTCTGTTAGCACGAAAGTGTTTGAATTTTCAAGTGAGGTTCAAATCGGCGATTCTGTGATTTGCATGTACGCGGTTTTAAGGAGTGTGACTGTAAAAAAATAAGAAACCTATTAGTACAAAAAGCATTTTTCATTTGCAGTTACTCGTACAGTGTAGGTACTGTAACTGCATATTAAAATGAAAATTGAATGCCACGTCAACTAAGCTTTAAGAGGATACATAAATAAAAAACCCATTTTTAGGTGCGTAGAACTCGTAAAGTACTCACGTTAGGAGTCTGATTTTCGGATATGTCTATATTGATTATATACTTGAAGGATTGATCAAGGCCAAAACATGACTGAGATAATTTTGTTCGATAGAAAAAAATCACGAAGTCGCAGCTGCTATTATCTTAATGTGCTTGAAGCTTCTTAACGACAAAGAAAAGGACTTCGAGACTTTCTTAAAAACTAGACATCTATATTAACTAAAGACTGATCATACTAGATGTCAATATTTATATATATATCAATTACAATTAATTTAATTCGGCTTTGGCGCTTACGTTGTTTTATTTCGTCCGACGTGCGCGCTGCCATCTCTTTCTTTCGTGCAAGGTCCCTATATACGCATCACTCTACGCCAGTCGGCCAGAAACCTTCGCTGCAGTAGGACCTGTGCTCGACAATCCCAGCTCCGTATCGCGCTCGTATGTAATCAATATTTCGTGATTATAAAGAGAAGTAAGCATGGGAAAGTTTAAAAAGAAGACGGCAAAGTGCCGGTAGTATGAGAGAAAGCAAAATTAAGTTTCTTATTTATTTATACGATTTATTCGTGTAACCGCATTCAATATTGCTAATGGATTATGAACTGGAGAACTAGTCGTTTTAGTTAAAAATACTTACCTATCATTTATGGTTGACTTTGTGCGCGGCCTCGGTAGCCATGTAATTTCCTAATCAAGTAGGTATGACATTTATGTATTTAGAAGGAAGCCAGCAATTGACAAGCTGGTATCTTTGGGACTCGCCTGTTTATCTCGACTTAGATCTGCCTTCTTTCCCCTGCATTACTCTAAACAGTAGTGAAAAGTCAGTACCTATACTTACCTATTCACAAAATAAAGTCGATGTGAGCATCTTTTACCTTCCTGAGTATAAAGATACGTGTAGGTACAATCTGTTGTACATTTGCTTGATAGCCCAAATACCTATTATTTATTACCTATCCATGTGTAAAAATATTGCGGTTCCAATATTATTACATAGGTACATATGCCTATTGAGTAGATAGCCTCCTTTTTTGAAGTCGGTTAACTATTCTCATTTCAAAATCGTATTAATTAAAATAAAACAGATATTCAGATAGATATTTACCTAAAGTTTGGCCGCGTGAACGGTAAGGGGACGGACTCAGTTTTTATTTGCCTATTAAAATTCCCGGGATTTCCAGGATTTCTAAATTTAGTAACCAGGCCTCAAAAAAGCTTATTTTAGTATTTCTATACATTTATTTATGACTAGCTCCTGCCCGCGACTTCGTTTGCGTGGAATGTAAAATTGCCGATAAGTTTTCTTTCCGACATCCGATTTTAATCAAACATAGCTTATATATTGCTCATGCTCTATCTACCCTTGAAAACTGCATTCAAATCGGTTCAGTAGTTTCGGACACAAAAGGACAGACAGAAAAGATTTCTAAAAATCGCTGTTTTGTGGTCTACCATACATCTTTAGACCCCCCGTTCCTTTTTTTGAACTTTTCTTTCTATCTACAGACACGCCGGGTTCTGCTCTTTTATTATAGTATAGATAGATAAGTATTTTTAGTGTAGGACCCAATTATGAAAAAGTCTTCAAATAACGAATTCCGTGGGACCTGACCTACCTCGGCGATACGTATGACCGGTATGGCCTAAATCGGCACGTTCTTCAGAATACAAGTGTGGTTGTCACCTCCTAAGTGTATATGAAGGGGGAAGCTACGACGTAACACAGATGGCGGCCAGGAGGAAGCTACGACGTAACAAAGATGGCGGCCAGGATTTTTCTACTAGCGTTATTTCTCGGTAACTACTGGATCGATTGATTTTATCAAACAAAGTGTCAGAAAATGAAAATATGAAAGGTAATATAATATAAATTATTTTTTGTCTTATATTTGTTCACATCAAGTTAATAGAAAATGAAATATAATCTGATTCGCCTAAAGATTGACTGGTAAAGAATGCCTTGAAGCATTAAGTCCGCCTTTTGTACACTAAGTTTTCTGTGTGCAATAAAGTTTAAATAAATAAATATTTATGATAATTAACATTTTTATGAAAATTTATTGTTTTCTTTCAAAGATAATAGGATTACCGAATTTTACCTATTATAAAAGTTGTAGAAAAATTCCTAGATTTTTAATGAATTTCAAATTATTACAACCGACCGACCTAAATTACCGAATAAACAGGTTTATACGATTTTAATGATTTCAAAGAAACGGTCAAGTGTGTGTCAAGAGCACAAAATGAGCTAGCTAGGGTTTCGAGTTTTTAACCTTCCAATTTACTTAGAACTCTGGATTCTCATGGATTGTTTTGTAGCAGAGACCAAGTTATGCTGGATTAGAAACCACTCTATCTATTAGTGAAAACTGCATTAAAATCCGTTCAGTGGTAATCAGTAATCAGTAATCATTTATTCCTTGACAACCATGGTATTACATAGCTCTTAGAAAATAAGTAGTCAGTACAAACATGGACCCTATTTGGGTGCAGCAAGGTTTGATCTTAAAACTAAGTTTAATATTAAATTTACATTAGAATAAATCATGCAATGACAATTTAACATTCATGATATAATTATTTTCCTAATAGTCTCACATGTCTCTTTATTTACTATTTAAATTATTTGACAATTAATTGAATTGAATTGAATTCTCACATGTCTCTTTATTTACTATTTAAATTATACTATTTAAGGTTTTTGACTTTATCGTGAACATCCAGACTGACAGACAGACGCGGCGGGGGACTTTGTTTTATAATATGTATAGTGTTCGTTACACCATTTATAACTGCAGAACGGCTGAACCGATTTCGATGATCTTTGATTTTTTAGATTTGTCTCCGTCCCGAATAGCCCTTGTAAATAATATATATATGAAGAATAATAAAGAATAAGAGGAATACGTGTACGAAATTTCAAGTTTCTATCCTTAAGGGTTTGGCCTGTACGTTGATACGTCAGTCAATCACCTTTGCCTATTATATACACAGATTATATATATGTAAATTGATTATTATCAATTATGACTTTAAGGAAACCCATTTGAAGCCAATCCAAAACAAAACTCAATTCATTTCATTCATCTAGAACCGAATGTAAAATTATATAATTATTTGAACTCACTGACTGCTAATAAGCTCTTCCGGATTATTTCTCATTTTTGGTCCTGTTCTTGGATTGCTTCGTTATTTACCGGTCGATTGTGATCATTTGAAATTCATTAAAAATCTAAAAATGTTTGCTATAACTTTTATATTAAACTAAAATTTGATAATTCTGGTAGTTATCGAGTTATTTCTGCAAGAAAACAAGCAATTTTCATAAAAATGTTATTTTTCATAAATATTTCATTTTATATTAACTTTGCGTGACTAAATATAGACAACGAACAATCTACATTATATTACCTTTCATATGACACCTTATTTGATAAAATCGGTCCAGTAGTTACCAAGACATAATGCTAGTAGAAAAAGCCCAGCCGCCATCTTTGTTACGTCGTAGCTCCCCCTCTTACTCTTGGGGGGTGACAACTACTTTTTTTTGTATTCTAGAGAACATGCCCATTTAGGCCATATCGGTTGTACGTATGGCCGAGGTAGACCGTCCCACGGAATTCGTTATTTGAAGATTTTTCATAATTCCTACACTAAAAATCCATACTAATATTATAAATGTGTTTGTTTGTTTGCTCTTCCTTCACGTCGCAACGAGTGGACCGATTTGGATGAAATTTGGTATGGAGATAGTTTGAGGCCCCGCAATAACATAAGATACTTTTTATTCCGATATTTCCACGGGAATGGGTTTTCCACGGGGCAAACCAATTTTTCAATACTTCTATAACTATAATTGTCTGTATGTGTAGTCTGTGTGTGTCATCGGGTACGCAAATTCTAAGTCTACGCGGGACGAAGTTCGCGGGCATCGGCTAGTAATTATAATAAATAAATGTATATACATACCTAAATAAGCTATTTCGAGGCCTGGTTACTAAATTTACGAATCCCGGAAATGCCGAGAATATTAATAGGCAAATAAAAACTGAGTCCGGCCCCATACCGTTCACGCGGTTAAACTTTGGGTAAATGTGTATCCGAATTTCTGATTCCTGTTAATTACAGAATATATTCAATATCTACCTGATTTTTTAAATGAATAAGATTTTGTAATGAGAATAATTAAATGACTTCAAAAAAGGAGGGTATCTACTCAATACGCATATGTACCTTTGTCATAATATTGGAACTGCAATATTTTCACATATGAATAGGTAATAAAATAATAGGTATGTATTTGGGCTATCAAGCAAATGTACAAAACATTGTACCTACGTGTATCTTTATAATCACGAAGGTAATTGAGATGCTCACATCAACTTTATTTTGTGACTATGTTAGTATAGGTGTGTGAAGTCCCCAATCCGCACTGGGCCCGCGTGGGGACTATAGCTTAAACCCTCTCGTGATCAAATAGGCAGTAGTAGTAGTAGTAGTAGTATAGGTACTGGCCATGCCGATTTAGGCAGTACCGGTTGTACGTATGGCCTAGAGAGATAGGTCACACGGAATTAGTTATTTGAAGACTTTTTCATAATTGGGTCCTACACTTAAAATACTTAAACATGTTTAGTTCATAACTATGACTGTATACCTACCAAGGCATACACTAAATTTCGAAATTCCGGGATTCCCGGGACTTTTTTATAGGAACATTAAATTGAGTCCGGCCCCATACCGTTCACGCGGTCAAACTCTGGGTAAATGTGTATCCGAATTTCCGATCCCTGTTAATCACAGATATTAAATTTAAATTAATGAATTAATTTTATATCTCACTAAAATGAAAAAAATAAAATATTCGCTTCTAATGTTTGTGTAGGTATATATAAATTTGTTATTTGTTTCGTACTTTGTATTGAATCCGAAAGTAATGACTTCGATATTTAAATCTACTTTATTTACCAAACTAGCGCAAAATCAGAATTAGTGCAGGTGTTTTGAATTTCGCGGGAACACTCGGGGGGAGCACGCCCCGCGCGGGACGCGCGCGACTAAGCCACGCCTCCATAGCTTCAACTATTTTTCAACGTAGGCCCTTAATAACTAAACTACAATGTCCTAAATTGTATTCTCCTGTAAACAAAATTTTATAGAAAGCAACAAGGAAAAGTAAACCTTTTCAGAAATGCATGTTTGTCTTTCTTTAGCTATAATATTCATTGCGGTGAAAATTTAACTGAGAGCTGGGCGTATTCAGGCGTTAGCCGAAATGGCTTTCGGAGCGCTGTATTATGTAATAGACTTTTCCCGCTCCAAGTTTTCCGGGGATAATAAACAGTAAACACAAATCCCTATTATCTTGGCTGGAATACAAAAAATATGTTATGTTAATAATGCCAAATTATTTATTGGACACTAATAAATATTACTACGCCCACCGGAATAGAAGTTTTCTAAATTAGGAGTCAATTTACATATTTCTTACAGTATCAGGGTGATGTTCTTAAGCCTTAAGCCATTTTAGTGTATTAATGACTTGCTTGTATTTGTCATTTCAACTTATAAGTGAAATTTTACATACTTTTGGCATTACGAAAGAGATGGATCATAAATGTTTGACAAATACAGGCATATGTGTAGTGTATTCCATTATGGCTTTCAGCTCTGGTTTATGCAACTTTGTCTTAATGCAGCAACTTGGCACAATTTCAACTTCATAAACAAGTAGATCCATTACTGTTCCTCCATCTAACTAAACTTCGATCCACATTATTCCAGTGCTAGTATCAGGCGATGATAACACCTAGCGATAACATCGGGAATGCAGGTGTTATGTTCTGAAAATCAGAAAAGAATGTATAAAAATAGCTTTTTACGAAACCATTGCGTGAAAGAATTGCGAAATAGATCTTGCGTATAAAAGACGTAAGACATGGAATGACGGCTGATAGAAATAATGGAAGAAGAAAACATATACTTAGATACACAAGTAGGGATAATGGGAAGAAAATGATGATTCAACTGTATGTATTTATTGTTGACAAGGTACGGTAGGTTTCTAATCAGTTCAATACATATGCTGCCCCACCTTTACCGTCGAGTGATTGTATGTAAATGTTGTTTATCGGCACATGACTTACA
This sequence comes from Aethes cnicana, assembly GCA_963971205.1. Classification (NCBI taxonomy): domain Eukaryota; kingdom Metazoa; phylum Arthropoda; class Insecta; order Lepidoptera; family Tortricidae; genus Aethes; species Aethes cnicana. The sequence continues at coordinate 2,454,522 of OZ020285.1, forward strand.
ATTTAACGGCCGCATTACAAAGGAAGACGGGGCCTCTGTTCAGAAGAGCCTTCGACTTGGAAGGTCTCATAGTCTGTTGCAGAACTTGCAGAAGACTTGAGTTCTCAACGAGTCCTTTAGGGTCCTTATTACACAGACACGTTACGTAAAAATGTTGCAGAAAACTTCGATGACAAGTATTTATATGGGTTTTCGGGGGTGACAAAATTGATCTAGCCACAGCACGACAATTTAAAAGGCGCGTGGCGAAGCACTTAAGCGGTTGACGCAGGGTCCATAATTGCTTAATCCACGCGCCTTCTAAGTTGTGTAAACCTGTACGTCTCATATCTGGGAAAATTCATTCATAATACTCTTTGATCTTTATAAGTAAGGATTCACAATCAGCCGGAGAAAAATGGCCCCGTCAAAACGGGTGCCCCAATAGCTCGGGCACCCGTTTGGCCTTCGTTATAAAGAGGCGTTATTAGCATATTGGAACGTATTTTCTAATGTCAGTTTGCTCCATATATTTTGACATATTCTGTTAGGCACTGTTCGTCCATATGCTACTTATTATTCAATTCAATTCAATTCAATATATTTATTTCGGACCCATGATCCATAATTTGTTAGTAGTACAATAATACTTACTGACTAGGGGTTAGTATACAAGTAAAACACAACATTAAATAATATGCAAATAGGTACAATACAACATAGTCAAATAATTAATTAATTACAAATACATGATAGATCACAATAAAAAATAATTTAAATATGTCAAAAGAAATAATAATAATGCTGCTAATAATAATATGTCAAATACATTTTTATAGATAATGAAAACTAATTTAATGAATTAAAGTAATTTGACTAGGTTACTTATACTAATACTCTTTATCTTACATCAAATAAAATTGGTCTGTCACCCCAGTGCACCAAGTTCCAGTGTCTTACCACTGGGCAATCGAACTTGTCCAGTATAACGTTGAGAAGGCTGTTGGTGCTGTCCCGCACCCTGTCCATCAGGGACGCCACACGTTTCCGCACTATGGACTTGAAGCCGTCCGTGTTGGCTTGCAGGAACATCCCCGACGCGCTGCACCAGCGAGGCAGCCCCAACAGCATCCTGAATGCGTTGTTATACTGGACTCGCAGGGTGTTCAACGACTTTTGAGTGTAATTGGTCCACAGGCTGCAGGTGTAAAAGCTCTGACAGTATGCTTTGAACAGAGTTATTTTTACATCACGTGAGTACTTCGCAAACCTGCGGACCAACATATTAGCTCTCATAGCCAGCGCCCTTCGCTCACGCTCAATGTCCTTGTTGTCGGAGAGATCCTCGGTGACCCAGTGACCAAGGTATTTAAACTCCTTCACCCTTGTCAAGGGGGTTCCCGACAGTTTAACCGGAGGGACTGTTTTTGGTGTCTTATTCTTAGCCTTGAAAACGAGAAGCTCACTTTTCTTTGTGTTATACCTTAGTCCATGAGTCACCGCGTACCTCTCACATATGCTCAACAATGTCTCCATAGCTCTTATCGAGGGGCACAGCAGCACCATATCATCGGCGTAGCTAATGTTATTTACAAATTTACCATCTATGGAACAGCCGACGCCGGCACTGCTGAGCTCCTCGATAAGACCATTCATGTACAGGTTGAAAAGGCGAGGAGATGTCAGGCCCCCCTGCCTCACCCCGCACTCCAACCTATAGTCCCTTGAACTGACACCAGCCCACCTAACATTATTTGATTGGTTTTTGTACCAGTATTCGAATAATTATAGGTCAATGATAATATTATAAAAAAAGTACTGTCTTACATCAAGAGAAACAAAACGGCAGCTCATTTTATAAAACATGTTTTGAACGAACCCCGAGTTCTACGTATAAAAAAGCTCACGACGGAATAAACCTTAATTATTCGGGTATTTTGACGGTCAAGTTGGTCAAATTTTTGCCCTTGCCACTATTTAACATACAGCAATAACAAATCCTCTCGTTTATGTACCTAACTACATAATCAGTTCAGTAGAAGGGAACAGTTTACTCTGATAGTGACGATAAATAAATAAAATACCTTTTTTAGGCTTTCGTATCCCAAAGGCAAAAAAGTAAAATTTCGTCATGTACGTCCGTCCGATCCGACCTTATGTCACAGCCATTTTTCTCGGGTACTAATACTGCTTCTTATGGTAAAAACTGGGTTTGGTTCCTCTAACTTTAAAACTATGGAGTAAAATTTGTTAAAAAAGGATTAAATTCAAGACATTATGACTAAAGGCCAATATGTACGTAGGTATGTTATGCCATATTATTAACCTTAGATTCTTTTGTTACCAGATGGGAGCTGGCGCGACGGGCCCCGGCGGCCGCAGGGCCCTCGAGCTCATCCTCAGCGGAGGCCTCAAGTCGTTGGCGAGGCCGGCGAGGCCTGTCCGCAGGGCCGCCTCGCGGGACTCCGTGCTATCGCAACCGCAGCCATTGCTCGAAGGTAAACAGTAGAAGGAACTATACCACCAACTTCTTGGTCGTGTTCTTCATTATTGAAGGTCGCATCGCGTCGATGAAAGTCTCTAGTCACTTGGTTAATAAGCTCCTTCCATTCTGTCCGCTTTTCAGTTTCTTTGAGGGCAGTCTTAACAGGGAGTCCGTTGAGCGTGGTCAGTGGTCACTTGGTCACATCATCGGGTTGGTGAGCGACCACGGACCACCAGGTCTCCCTTCCACCTTGCCAACAACTATCAGCTTATCCAGATTATCAAGCACCTTCCGAGCAAAATGGCCAAAATAACCGAGTATCCTTTGGTAACAGATAGTCGACAGTGAGGTCGGGTTCTTACGTGCAGTTGTTCCCAGATTTATTTGTTGGTTTTCTTGGCTACCCAAGGTTATTGGAGCGATATGCCATCAACATACATACATATCGTCACGCCTATGTTCCCTTGCGGGCTAGGCAGAGCATTAGTGACCTTCAAGGTCACATCACGCCACCTCTAACAAAGTTTCCAGGGTAGTGAGATCATCAACATTGGCATGTACTGACAGTACGATGTCAGCCCATCGCCCACGGTATACCAATACCCACGCGTCCATCACTGTCTTTTACAGTATGCCCGGGAAACGAAATCCCATGATTTCTTATAAAACCTCATAAGACCTCGAATGCGTTGCCTACCTTGAGGCCTAATGCCTCTGCACCAGCAATTTCAACGGCTGATCATCAACACAACAGCATAATTAGGTCCCGAAGGGGTCACACCATCCCTAGAAGGGCTACGATCTCAAAATCATTAATAAACCTAGCCATGCACTATTGCATAGCGTTATTTTTAGCTTTGTGAAGACAATAATCTACCAACAGGATGCTTAGTGGAGTATTGCACTTTGGCGAATCTTTTACCTAATAGCATAAAGCCTACAGTAATGTATTTCTCATATTTTTAGGACATGTAATTTGATATATGGGTTGAACGTCGAGCGGATATCTAATATGTAGTTCAAGAGTATTATTAAATAATCTTTTCTCAAAAATGGCCGGGAAACTCGTCATTGTCTGCTTTCTATCAGACCGCGAAGTGCGTCATTGACGATCAGTCAAAAATTAAAAAAAAAAACTCAACTGCAGGCCCCGGAAATTTGTATGAAATTACTTCCGCGGCAGGTATAAGCGCAGGGAATGTTGTATGAAATTTCATTATCGTACAGGTACTTTTTTTTTAAACTGATAAATACGCGAAGGAATTCCCAAACAGCCAAGTCTGCATGTTCTGTATCTGTCAATTGACGCGAAACGAAACGTTTTTATCCGTGTCTCAAACGGCGCAATGTATTTCAGAACGGAATTGAAAAAAAGAGCGATCCATAAAGAGCGGGAGTTCTTGTCTTGTTTCAGATTTATTTAGCTAAATTTCATGAAAATAGTTTACTAGTTTGGTTTAAAAAATAATTAAAGGTTTTAATTTTTATAAAAAACGAGAAATCTACATGCGAGTTTTTAACTTGCCGTGTTAGTGTGTCTGTTAAAGTCCAATATCGGTGAATACGAAATAAGACTGGCGTTCCATTGGACTTGTTGTAAGTAGTTGACTATCTTTGCGTGCGTGTCAATGCTGTATTATGAATACCTAATATCAAGGTTTTTTTTAATTTTTGAGAAAAACACTATATAAGCCTCGGCACGTGGAAGGCTTTGCAGGCTTCGTACATATTAAAGGGCCTCGGCAAAGCCTCGGCCCTTTAAACCAGTACTCAGCCTGCAAAGACCTACTTTCCCGGCCACGGCAATAATGTACTATAAAACTACACGTAGAATCAATATTCTTGTTTCTAACCTAGTTATCTCGACTCTCCAAAGGACGTCTTGTCACTTGAGCATTGCTCACGAAGAGACAATGCCTCGACCGTGTTTATACTATCGGTGACATCACTGAACTGGTGATGGTGACAAATCCTCACTCCCAGTATTATGTGTGAGATCAACGCTCAGCATTGTTGTAGTACACTATTGATTTGATATGATAGTACAACTCATCCTTTTTGATCATGCTTTGAATCATATCTGGCAATTACTAGTTGTGTTTTGTCCAAAGAAGCATTGTCTTCCAATGCCAAAAACCCTCTGCAATATTAGTTGCTTTTAATTACAACGAAAGTTTTTCTAAAATTTTCATCATAAATTCAAAAGTTGTTCGCTTTGTACGTCATGCAATGCAGTCCATCGCAAAAATGTTTTTTGCTACCAGACCAGGTAAATCTATTAAATAAAATAACACATGTAGAACCCGCAACCATTAACTTCTTCCCATTGCTAATTCATTCTTAACGTATTCACAATTCACATTCCTCGTTCGTGTCAAAACGGCCACTCTTGAGTCAACTTGGCCTTCCAACCAGGTTGATTGCCAATTAACCCGGTCTCCGGTCTTCTTGAAAGCTGTTAAATGACTAACTAAATAAATGTATGAGGTATTCTCAGTGAAAAATCATTTGCAAACATGCCCGCGCGTGGGATGGAATGTAAATGTGGCCTGTAAATCAGGCAGGCTATTGTTCTATTCATTACCTTGGCACACTCGTCTAAAGTTATGTCGTTTTATCTGTTGCTCGTTGGGGAACGGAATATTTGTTCACACGAGCACTTGGTAACAGAATAGAGGTTCTTTGACGGTACTCGAAGAAGGGAACCCAAAAAAAAAAAGATTATTTTGTCTTTGTGGACGTGCAACACGTATATTTAGATGTTCAAGTTTCGTCCAAAACTTTTTTAGATCAACTTTAAACCCATTTTTTCAATCACGCTTTCATTACATACTTATATATTCACACAAGTATGAAGTAATAACCGCTGTACACGGGCCAATAACACATTCTTCACACACGAGGGCGCCTCGTTGCATATCCATATTAAAATTCCTAGTGATAAGGTCGCTTAGTGTCGCTTTAATCGTCTATTCTTGCATTTGCTATAAACTATCTTAGTGAAAGAGTGATCAACCGACAATGCAAGTTCGAGAACTTTGTGCTACCGGTGGCGGGCCCATTCTCAACCCCACGGGTTTTGGTCAACCCCTAACCATTTTTTAACTTATTGGTAAGGTTTCCCTGAAAATACTGGACTATAAAATATTGCTACCTATGTAGTAAGTTTGGAGGCGGTTATGTTTAATTTTTACATGGCTACTGCGGATTTTAACTTGATTTTTGGTGCGACTGAAGTTATAATTGTAAAGAAAAGTTATTGGAACGTTATATTTCTAGAGAGATTTACGAGCTTTCTTCCATAATTTTGTCCTACATGTTATTTACCCGTGTTCTTTCGCCAGGCCTCCGCAAGTGCTCGACGGTGCTCGCGCTGACGGACCGCGAACGGGTATCAGAGCCGATCCGCGCTCACAACCGGCTGCGGGCGCCCTCCGTCTGTTCCCGGTGCTCCTCGCTGTTGTCGCTGGCCGGCGCCGGAGGCTCCAGGTACGGAAGAATTAAAAAAAAAGCTGAAATCAGCGTGTGTTTGGCTCCACAGTCAAGCCAACAACGTTGGGACCGCTCCGCTCGCAAAAGATTCTAGCTACACGGCGTATGGGAGCCGTCCAGCAACTTGGTCCACCTCGGCAAAGCGGGTTCACTGAAAGCGCTGAAGTAGAGTGCTATTCTGTATTCCTCGCATAGTTAGCGCAGGGGAGACTTTTAGTGATCATTCCGGTCCACCGATCAGATGGTAGGCGTAATTGCAATATCACAGATCACAGCTTACCATATTCCATCCAAATACATGGCTTGAGACATCATTTATCACAATTGAAATAGCTGGTAGGATAATGAGTCATGAAAAACCTTTTACGGCTTCAAATTTAGCCTTTCATCCGTCAAAATTTACTATCTAATACGACTGCCATCAGCTGGGGTTTTGGTTCCCTTAAAAAAGTAAATAAGGAATTATTTGACACAGCGTTTAAATTAATTCTTTTATCAGATGTCAGATATCAGAATCGTATGTCTTTACAAATATGTACTTGCGAAGCTTTTTGATGTCGTCCAAATGCCGACAAACAATCGACTAGAGTGCCTCTCGACCCGTTTTATCCACGAGAGCCTTCACTGGGGCGGGTTTTTGTTTTGACGTGACATTCCTGAAAACATTGCATACGCCTGTGGCACAAAATGCTTATCTGTGACTGTCTGGACTGAAATAAATGTCAGGTTGGTGGCATCCATGTTATGATTATGAGATTATGACCTATTCCATGTTAACACGTTGACATAATGTCCTGATTTTGTTAAGGAGAACAACCATGCATAGTTATCCTCCCTGTCATCATAATAATTCTTCCCACGGTGATTTTATTTTTGCATTAAGCTAAAAATCTAGATGAGTTCATTTCTCTATAGAACGCGAAAATGACAAATGCAAACCGTTTATGAAACTGCGATTGTCCCACGATAAAAATGGTTTCCAATTGGCACATTTGGCACGACCTAGTTCCCTCCTCACAATGGCAATTTCACGTATTATTTTACAATAAAATACTTTGTCATCGCATCGTCGTGAATAGAGCATTTCGTCGTGTTCCTAATGTGCCAGGACACGCAACAGGGAGTAGGGAATGTTGTCGTCTTTGTTATTAAATATCGTGTTTACCTGGGTCACGAAGACAATATAGACTGATCAAACATAATAGACTGAATGCCTAATATGATAATTGTATTTTGTGTCTTAGTAGCAGAGATGGTAATGTCCTGATTAGACTCATGATCGTGACAAAATTGAGTTATGGCGATGCTGTTTTCGGTGAATGTATTTTGGTACGCACTCTTAAAACAATGCGACGCATACAGAATGCCTGTGCCCGTTTTTGTTTTGATGTTCCTAGCAGATCACGAATTACCCCGTTTTTAAACAGCAATAATTTGATTAATATGAGTGCTCGCCGTACATTACACCTGTCTACTTTGCTTTTTGGTATTCTACAAACAAAAGAACCATCCTATTTATTTAAAAAAAAAAAAACCCGCAGGCTAAAGTAAGAGACGCTTTGTATCTACTTTTTCCTCAACATAAGACTGCCGCCTTTCGTGGTAGCTTCCGCTATGCTGCCACGAAGTGTTGGAACAACTTGCCACCGCCAATCAGAAACTGCAAGTCAGTTTTCTCTTTTAAGAAAAACCTCAAAAAGCTTCTGATTGAGCTTCAAATGGCCAACACTTAGGCGGTAGTTCATGTAGAATTTATATATGTATATATTTATGTCTGTTTTATATTATAAAATCTATCTGGTCACTCTAGCTTCAAATCCTACGATACACATACAGTCATTCATACCTATTTACCATCACATCTAACCTACACTCACACGGACACCCACACGTACACACTCACACTGGGTCCTCTGAACACCAGCGTCGGAACGTCTAGGCGTTTTTCGACGAAAGCTGAGAGGATACCTTTTTCAAAATTTTCCGTATGTTAAGTAATTAAGAATAAGGTAAAATTTGTAATTATTTTTAAGATAACATATGTGGAATTTTGAAATAAATAATTCTTATTCTCATTCATTCTCATTCTCATCCTCATTCACATACATGTTGTCTTTATGTGTACTACTAGACTACTACTAATAGGTATGTAATTTACGGAGAAAAGGTCCACCATTTTCGACCCCTTGTAGAAAGTAAAGGAACAATTATTCGCAACGTTGCATTTCAACAAACACACACACACTTCAGAATGTATTCTAGTTTGTCACATGATGAGTTGGGATCCTTAGCGTGTGTTAACGTTAACATGAAAGCCTGTCCCTTACCCTAGTTCCATTTGGTGACACGATCAGCTATAAAAGTTTTCTAAACATATTTCTCCTAGACAGTTTTTTACTATGGAGAAAATAACGTGTCTTAATGCAATGACAGCTTGCGTTATATTTAACGTATGATAACTTTATATACATTTTAAAGTAATGTATTATCTTTCTAGATATTCCCTGGACGGCGCCGGCGGCGGCTTCGTTGCTGCGGCGCCGGTTAATTGCAAGCTCTGCCTCGAAGACGCTGCGCCCGACAAGGTCACCGTCATCGGCGGCTGCGGCTGCGCATACTGCACTAAGGTATTGTGTTCTCACCCGGTTGGCAAGCGTGCGAGCGAGATGAATCTAGCCCAGTCTATGATAAGACAAAGAAGAGATTTGATCCTAGCAGTTTCTTAAGATAAAAAGGCATTAGTGTTGGTGACATGATTAGTGAAGTGATTGACTGAGCGAGCAAAGCGTCTCCGTTTCAATGCGCTCCGCGAATGTCCGAGGATGTTCTCTACAGGTCGCATTTCTCAATCGATTCTGGTGAAACTTTGTGAGCCAGTTCCAATCTTGTATATAATTGTTTTGTCTATTACGTTTTGGATTTTTTTGAAAATGTCGGAGATTTGGTGTACTGTAATTCGAACTCTAATTAGTCACCAGCACCACTTTCGTACTAGACGTGAAACAAATTTCAAAAGGACCGTGACTTTTACCAAGTTCCAAACTACCGGCGCGTGAAGCCTTACGTAGCGAGCGAATCTAAACTGTTAGCGAAATTAACTAGATTTAAATTCTGCCATTACTTGCACGACCTTGCACTTAGAAAAACTCATCCTTTGCGTAACAATGCAAACTTGTTCGGTCGAAGCCAGCCGGCTGTGAAATAACCAGCTCGTTCGTGCGCTGCTTTGAGGATTTCCTGGATCCATACAAACCGAGATGGCTGATTTACTTCCTTGTCTGTCTATGTATTTACATAGGTAGATGATATACGGATGGAGTGGGATCGACCGTCTCTAGTATCAATTTGGTACGTCGTACTTCGAAGTCTTATAAATTTCTGGCGAAAATAGCCCTCCCGTTCCGAATAATTAATATGTATAGGAACCACGAGGAGTGGGCGATTTATTTTGTGTGTACACCTTTGTATAAACCAAGGAAAATTAATTAAAAGTCGACAAACGACGCCTACGTAATTTGTAATTGCGTAGGTATCTAAAAGGAGGAAGGAGGGCCACAATCTGGAACAAGTGATGATTACTGGCAAAGTCGACGGCAAAAGACCAAGGGGCCGCAGTCCAACTAGGTGGACTGATCAGATCCGCACGACCCTGGACACCGAACTACACGTCGCTCTTCATAATGCCAAGGACAGGAAGAAATGGCGAGACACCGTTAGGCAAAAGATAATTCCACGCCAAGGGGACCACGACCCTCAGTAATGAGGACATCGACGCGAGGAGGAGTTATCTCAAAAAAAATATAGGTAGTTAGGTTAGATACCTACCCCGTGGCCGAATCGGAAGAACGCTCTAACCAAAAAATACCTTTACAGAGCACGTATTTCCAAGGTCCTAGGACCCATTTTCTTTTGTACTCGTTAGGCTTATTTAGCTTAAATGCCAAGGTAATTCAAATTAATGCTATGAAGCGTTTAGAACATTTCCCATTAGACGAAATTAAACTTTGCCCTTTGCACGCAAAGCTTTAATTTATTTGAGGCTGCTAAAACAAATCGGGCAAAGTCAAATATGTGGTGCTGAACCTCACCTTTTTTATTAATGGTCATTTCTGGAACTTTAGTTTACGAACGTATTGTGGAATTTTCCCATGAAACATTAATTACTTCGGGTAAATTTAAGCGTAATATTCAAATCGCGGCGAATTCTCGCGAGGCATTTATTTCCATCTCATTTTACATTAAGACTCTTAAGATCCCAGGACTCAGGAATGTAAATTATGCAAAATGTATTTCTACATTTTCTATTATATTTGTACGTATTTTAGCAGTAATTTACTTGGAATCTAATTCACATTAAATTTGCTTTATGCTGCTGATTGTCTGTCAGCATGGTGTCGGCATATTATTAAACAAGTATATTAAAAAACAACCACACATACGTTAAATTTCCTTTATATGGAAAGAAACTTTGATATTTCTTTTCGCAATGACAGATAGGCAAATGCAGTGACCACTTTAAAAACACCTCAAAAACAGTTACACAGTTTCCATTACAAGCTTACGTCACGTAACATTTACTCAAGCAATTCTGGCGTGGATCCAACACTTGCTCTATACAAACGAGTGCTACCCCCCTTTTGCGGGAGGTCAACGACCCGCAATGGAACCATGGCTAACCACCAGTTACCTAGAACTTGAGACTTGTATTGTGCCAACTCCATGTTGAAGAGAGAGTTAGACTTGCCTCGTGTATTGCATGCACTGTCCTGTGCAAGGCCGTATTTTAAACACTATTGTCAGCTCCGAGGTCACGTGTGACACTGATATTGTTAATGCTAAATTATTCAAGACATATTTATGACTAATTTTAGAACTTCAAATAAGAAACGATAAATACTCCACAGACAGTAAAGCCTCAAAAGTTAATCCTAAGTATCCTAACGTAATAAAAGCTCAAGTAAGGTTGAGTTCTGTTTTAAATAAACCGCACTTCTCTATCATGGTATATCTTGTGCCATTCATCACTACGAATTTCCCGGAGGAATATTCTAAAATCATTCCATTGATCATTATGAGATTGCGAAGAATCCAATTTGGTATCTTTTACCATGGAACTTCCTTTGATGGACTTTGTATTTAAAGATAAATTAAATTTTCTTTCCAATTTTCATTTTGCTTTGTTCTCTCTTAATTGATTGGATAAAGCAGAATATCATTCTTATTCATTCCTTGATTTGAAAATTGGTTTTCTTGTACTTAAAAGCTATATTAGTTATAAAACATTTTTTAACTTACTAAATCTTCTATCGAAATTTGCATTTTTTAAGAAAGGTCCTTTACAAATCATGTTTTATCTTCAAGATCACCTCAATGCCCAGTTTCCCAGTCATTTTGGTAGTGTCGAACCAAAACCAGGTTATAGGTCGCGTCGGTTCACATTTAACCGTGTTCTCGGTAACGCAAACATGCTTCGCTTACGGTCAAGTGTCGATAGCTTCTGCTTTTACCACAAAGGCTGTACATTACATCTTGTGGATTTCCGAGGAAATGCGTTGTTTGTATTCCAAGCCTTTCAATCAGGTTTGTCTAAAAAAAATTAGGCTTGCTCTGAAGTTGTTTATACTAGCAATTTGTACTAGTACGGTGGACTACACTTTAAATTCTTTAAATGTGATTCATTTTACCTTGTGTACTATCTATTCTGATTAGAGAATAAATAAACGTAATGCCACAAAAAAAACAAGGCCACATCGTTGGCCATCCTGCAAGGCAATCTCGATGTAAATATGTAGACTATTGTAGACGTTGATTAATAACAGTGTCAATAATATTAGTGCAAACAAAAAAAGGGTAATGAATGATATACAGACCCCAAATCGATTTCACATGCAAAATGCTTCTTTACCATTTCGCGGTTGTTGTACATCTAAAAATCAAATGTATTTGTTAATTACCCCTAAAATAGGGAAAGCTAATATTTCCTGTAAAATACCCAGCAAATCGGTAATCTTTATACTTCAAACGCGCTTACATCTTGTATACTTATATTCCAACTATCCCAGAAACGGCTCTAACGATTTGGAAGAAATTTCCAATACAGCGTTTTAATTTAAGGAGGTAAAAAAATCGATCCATCTAATTTTCATATCTGGGGAAACTATTTTTTAGCAATTTTCATCAAATCAAAGCACGGTCGCCGAAGTGAGTACTCAGTACTCACTCAATTGTAGAATAGTAATACTGAAATTTGCATCAAAACAACCTTAACCTTATTGTTTCTTTCGTCTTACTCGTTACCATCTTTTGTGAAATGAATTTGAATTGCCTTTCCGCTTTTCTCGTGTTAAGTAAGGTGTTTTTCTTTTGGGGTTTCTGTAAAATTCCAATCTCATAACTTATTCAATTTTAATCACACGTCGCAGGTGAAACACTGATGAAACCTTTCATCTTATTTAGTTCATCAGTGTTCTCGAAATTAGAAATCATTGTATATTCACTTTTGCCTACGACATCCATGCGTCTGTCTGAAAGCATAGGTAATAAATGTCTATAAATAACCTTTTTTAGGGTTCCGAACTTCAAGAGGAAAAAACGGAACCCTTATAGGATCACTCGTGTCTGTCCGTCCGTCTGTCACAGTCGATTTTCTCCGAAACTACTGGACCGATTAAGTTGAAATTTGGTATGTTTACGTAAGTTTGTGACCCAAAGACGGACGTGTAACGAAAATAAATGAATTTTAAACATAGACCCTATTTTTAGGGGCTAAATTTGAAAAAAAATATTAATTAACTATATCGTGTTACGTGCTACTTTTCGAGTTATTTAAGAAAATAGGCGAAAAATGATACTACTTGTCTCTGAAACTACTGGACCTAAAATTTTGGAAAAAATACGGAGGATAGTTATTGATCTATAGATTACAGGAAAATTATTAAGAAGTCCATGGTATTTGAAATCTATCATATAAAAGAGCTTATCCTGTGAAACGGTTTGAAAATGACGTCATTGAAAATAATCAAGGGAACCCTCTCCACGCGAGTTTAAGTTGCTTCTTGGCCGGTTTTCTTACGAGTATATAATAAATAGCTTCTGCCCGCGACTTCTTCCGAGTGGAATTCGGCTATAGCGTTCCCGCCGGAATCAAGCGTTAAACTATAAAATTATATACGAAAACCTTCCTCTTGAAACACTATCTATTTAAAAAAACGCATCAAAATCCCTTGCGGAGTTTTAAAGATCTAAGCATAGGGACAGACAGACAGCGAAGCGACTTTGTTCTATACTATGTAGTGATGATATGAAGCTTTAAATACTTGATGAAGCCAGCTTTTAGCACATTAATATTATCACAAATGTATTACTGTTGTAAATTGCTCCGTCTAGTCATTCATTGTTGTCTTCGAGGCTTAAGAGCTTTCTGAATATTTAAATGTTTCATTTGGTTGATGGATGAAGACAGCCAGTAAATTAATTGGATAACTTTCAGTAGAGTACAGCACGACACAACTCAGAAGGCGCGCGGTGAAGCACTTAAACCGTTGATGCAGAGTCTATTTTTGCTTAATCCACGCGCCTTCTAAGTTCTGTGAACCTGTATCCCTTTGACCTCTTCAATTCCAAGTCGTTTTTTTTATTTATAGTTTTGCTTTCTTCTTTACTTGTGAATATAAAATTAACTCGTATAACAGCTTTAATTTAATTACCTATTTTGATTATTAAAATGATGTTTTATCTTATTATTACATTCTCCAGTTAGCAATTATTTAGGAAGGAAATTTTTATTAAGGCTTAACTTACTTAATAACACATGAGTAACTAAAACGTTTTCCCCATCGGGTTCCATTTTTAATAAATTAATATCTTGGAGGTATATCTTATAAGGCGTCTATTATAATACCGTTCTAACTATTGACCTATAATAAGTAATAACATATGGACGAACAGTGTCTAACAGAATATGTCAAAATATATGGAGCAAACTGACATAAGAAAATACGTTCCAATATGCTAATAACGCCTCCTTATAACGAAGGCCAAACGCCCGAGTTGTTCGGGCACCCGTTTGGATGGAGCCATTTTCCTCCGACTGATTGTGAATCCTTACTTATAACAGATCAATGGTTCTAACGCTTATTGTTAATATATCCATATTACGCAGTACTCAAATTACATATCCGAATAATGAAATATTGGCACACATGTTCACACGTATCGATGGGAAAGGCTTATCAAGGTCTTATTGGCCAAGCATCAGTGTAATAAATAAAATAACTGTCTTGCGCTGCGCATCAACGTTCTTATGTCGTTCCTAATTAATTACGAATCAATATGTTTGATTAGGTCCGATCCAAACCGCACATTACAGTTTTCTGTTGATTGCTGTTTATTTTTAACCTATGCCCGTAGGTAACGTAAATAATAACAAATTGAAACCCTAGTCAAGTTACTCGAGCGAGAGAAATCAATTACCCCGCCCTTATTGGAGGAAAGTACATCTATTTTAGGAAAAACTTTTTATTGCGTCTACCAATATCGTTCCACTGAAAGGATACAAAGACCATACGTCGCATAAAATCTTCATTAGTGTTCTAAGAATTCGGATTCCTTTTCTAAAGTAGTTGTTGTCGATTGAATAGTTATACCTAACCAGAGACAATGTAATTGTATAAGACTGTCAAACTCCTTACATTACGGCGTACATTGGAAATAGCCAGGGAGCTTCAAATTTTCGCACTTCGCCTGCACAGCGCCATCTAGATGTAGCTCATGGGGTTCGAATTTGTATCTAGGCTACATAAGCAGCGACATCTATTATCGCATTTAACACTTATTTCGGGCGTACGCTGATTTGTTTGAAGGTTGTCATTCTAAGTTTACCTTACTTCTTCTATGACCTAACGTACTAGTAGATGAACGGATGCTTTCATTCGTTGATATAAAAAGGCTTCTTATTGGAATGACTCACTGGAGAACCCTCGACGACCTTTCACACCAATTAGATGAGTCAGTGAAAGAGTACTCGCGAGTGCAGTATTCACGTCACCACTCTAGTCTAGTAGGTCTATTGTTAGTCTACCTACTTAGTATAAATAGAAACGCATCGTATGTGAGATCTCTGTAAAACCTACGCTATACAACCTACACAACGCATCGTTAAAGAAAAATATTTCTATCTTGCTTCTTATCCAGTGTGGAGTGTGGGTGTAAATCGTAACGTGTCTGACTAAGCAGAAAATTAGAAGACGCATATCTATTTTATTAATTAATATTATAATTGACAAGGATTTACTCTCTGATAATCTTTGTGTCGGGGATTAATGAAGAATATACCACGTAGTAGTAGTACCTAGGTACCAGGTAAACGATTTGGCCCTTTTCCGTGCGTTTCTTAGACGCTCGCCTGTAGCTGTAGTACAGTATATCTAATAGGTACTACCGTACCTGTAGTGATTAATAGATAGATAGTGGCCCGAGCGAAATAACATGACCATTCAGCCCTAGGGAGCGTCCTGAAAGTGTATTCCTATGAATTTTAAAGCTCACCTGTACGACCTTTTGCAGGGCGGTGCATAGCTCTCAATGTAGGGCAGTGGAGCGGGCTAGGGGTCGACAAATGCCGAGGCCCGGGCATCACTGTGTCCTAGATGAACCTGGATGGAGTCTAGATTCGGTGACCTGACTTACATCGTCGTTTGCCAGCAAAGAACTATCGTATAGGCCTTTTCAAAAGAGCGACGACTTGCGTGCAATTTTGAGAGCTTCATTTTTAGCTCACTTACTTTAGATATTGTAAAGGACAAAAAAAGATAAATCATTATTAAACTAGATTCCTATAAGCCTATATGTTGACCCGTGTTATAATCTACCCCCATACAAAACTTATGGTAATCCGAGACCTACATATAAACATACATACGTTCACGTGACTTCTGCAGAATTATTATTAGTGTAGTATAGAAGAGGAATTTGGAAAATTTAGTGCATACGCGTCGATCACGCTTCCTAAATTCCTAGCGTAGCGTAGGCGATGCTTCAATTTGCTTTTGTGTCAAACAAACTCGACCTTGTTCCTGTGAGTCCTGTGACCTATTTCGGTATTTATCGAACAGTTTAATTAAGTTAATCTCGCGATTATTTTATATCTTCTTCGTAGTTAAAGGATTCTTCATAAGAAGTTAATTGGCTTCACGCTTAATTTAATGAGTAAGTAACTTATATTTGATAATTTACCTTCTTCACATACTAGGACCGCGTTCCGAGCGATCGTTTTTCTTTACTAAATCTAAATATATAAAACTCAAAGGTGACTGACTGACTGAGTGACTGACTGACTGACTGATATACTGATCTATCAACGCATAGCCCAAACCACTGTACGGATCGGGCTGAAATTTGGCATGCAGGCAGATGTTATGACGTAGGCATCCGCTAAGAAAGGATTTTGCAAAATTCCCACGGGAACGGGAAAAAAGGGATTTTTACATTTTAATGTTTAGGCCCGTACGTAGTCGCGGGGATCATCGTAGAGAGATGAAATTTGGCATGCAGGTTCCTTGGGGAGCGTAGGGGAGCACTAAGAAAGGACTTCCTGAAATTCCCACGGGAACGGGAAAAAATGTTTTTTTTACATTTTAAGGCGCGTACGTAGTCGTGCGGAACATCGTAGAGAGCTGAAATTTGGCATGCAGGTTCCTTGGGGAGCGTAGGGGAGCACTAAGAAAGGACTTCCCGAAATTCCAACGGGAACGGGAAAAAACGAACGGGATAAGGGCCCTTATGCAGACCCACGATACGACGTCTAGTTATAGGATTATGAATATTGCAAAATATAATCTAACCGTTTCAAGACCACCCTGACTGAACAAATCTGCACACTTGAAGGTAATCCAAGCTATTAATAAAAGTCCTCTGTCGTGACCTTTAATCCCACCCCTGGTTACGGTAGACTTCGCAAAAGCGAAAATTACCGCCTGTTTTATAATATAAAAAATATTCAGTTTTTTTAGTAATCATAAAAAACCGCTGAATGCGGTCCCAGTATGGGAAAAAAATAAATTATCCAATCAAATATATCCTTGCCGTCGTCGGGTGTTTATATAGATGACATAATGAGAGTGTCTGAGAATTATTTAGGTTCCTTACCTTTTCATTGCTTGAAAAAATAGGCGAGTTCATTCAATTACTACAATATATGTAGGATTCAATCAAATCCTTGACAAATGTTCCTTTTACGTACAGTAGTAAGAAATGTTGTCTAATATAATATAATGCAAGGTATTTTACAGACATTACTTATTAATCCTCCAAATGATTCTTTCCCGTTGTTGCTTCAAATGCTTTTCTCGTTGTTATCATTCTTCGAGATTATGTTATTTCGTGGTGCGTCAGTTTTTCAGCACTTCGCCGTTCATGATTTTCACATTTGATTTTACATTTGCTAATCTGCCTATTTGGGAGACAATGCAAAGATATGAATTATTGTAAATACTTAGGTTGTACGTTTGTATGTCCACGTATTTCTCCGAAACTATTGCACGGATTTTGACCATTATTTTAAGGCTTCTGTTTCCTTGTGTTACGTAAAAAAGCATTTTGCGTGCCCTTGAATGCCGTAACAACGGGAAGGTCGTACAAAGTTTGTGTAATAGTCGATTAACACGTGCAGAACGGATGAGATGTGCACATTAACACCTATACTTGTTTAGGTTTGTTTACGTGAAAATGTTTTGTAACTATATTTTTAGACGATATTTTTCATGTTGCTCTTGCTTACTAAAAAGTAAAGTAAAAAAACTTTATTTCAATGCGCTAAAATGAATAAAAAATGAACTTTGCCCTTAAAACTTTTACTATCAACTTATAACGTCATTACACAATTTATCTTCTAATATATAAAATTCTCGTGTCACAGTGTTTGTAACCAAACTCCTCCGAAACGGCTCGACCGATTCTTATGAAATTTCTCATACATGCTCAGTAGGTAGGTCTGAGAATAGGACGTAAGCTATTTTTCATACAAAAAAAAATCTAAGGCGGTACGAAGTCCGCGGGGTCTGCTAGTTATGTTATTAAAGCTTGTCGTGAGATCTAAGTACTATTTATTTAGTTTATTTAATTAGTCTGCCCGATCACTGAGACTTGTTAATTCACACAATCCGCGACTATAGACTTACCGAGATCCAATTACTGCTTCTACGTGGAGATAGAGTTCCGCGGGGCGGGCCTTTCATTATATCAGCTGAACTACGTCTGCACCAGGTCTGAACTGCTATTAAATGCTAAGAATTCGTATGCCTGTAGCATGTGCTGTGAATAATTTTCTAATATCAAGGAAGATCTAGACAGCAGCCAATCATAAGCCGCCTTGCAGGCCAGTTACAGGTATGTTTTCTAGGCCTTAGACGTTCAGTTGGTCGCCATTAGAGAACTTTCTATCCTCTTCCACCATAAGTCAGTAGTGTATGTGCATATTGACACATTCTTCGGACTATTTATGTCGGTAACTCTCGGTCCACTCCACTACGGATGTCTAGATACAATTGGAAAATACGAAATCCAAAATTTATATTTACACATTTATTCATTTAGTGTTGACCAGCTTAGCTGTACTTAATAGTCAAGTTGAGATTATTATTAACTACTATTTACTTGCAGATCCGTTTCCTTAGAAATCATCATCGTCGTCAATCGTTGTAGTTAATTTGTATGAAAGTATTTTAGATGGCCAAAGATGACAGAGGCAATTATGTAATGTAATCACCGGCGCTCCGCCTTGATTTATGGCCCGGCTAAAATATCAAATGGCTCACAGCGACAGGTCGACACAAACAACTGCACGCCTGCCTGATAACTGAATACTTTTAACGGTAATTCGTCGGTTTGTATGCCATTATAAAAGCATTGTCAACTCCTGACAATAGGTTGTAAATTGCACTACTTTGAATGCGAGTATCTTTTCCAAAGTGTACATACATTTTCAAGCCCATAGTTCCGCCATTTTGAAAATATTCCAAAGACTGAGTCGACAAAAAAAAATCTGTATAATAAGTTTGGAACCCGCTCACAAAAGTTCACCGGAATCGGTTGAAAAATGCGACCTGTAGAGAACATTCGCACATACGATATTAATTTTTGCAAGCGCTCGCTCGGTCAAATATACATTGTGCTACAAAAAATACAGCGCTTTTTGAATTAATTTCTAAACGATACAAGAACCGTTCAACGCGGAGGAGAAGCGGGTATTTTAGCCACTCGGACCGGAGAGTCCCACATTACCACCCCACTCCATGCATGTTAATGTAGGTAAAGACTGAACTTTTTTAAAGTTCCGTTTCTTGTTTAACATAATATTGTTCTAAACCCAATCGCTGTACTCGATTCTGGCTCCATTCTAACCTACGCTTCCCGACTAGTCGCCGGCATAGACGTCAGCATCGTAATGACGGCTAACGATAAGCCGTTATCATCACCGTAATTATTGTGTTTGTTTGCAAATTGCCCGCAATCACCGCCGCTTTGCTCGTTAGATGCAATTTCATAGTGTTAGTATTGATGATACTGGTCGATCTAACTACAAGCTTACGTAATATATCATAGGATGTTACTAAAAATCGTTCTGTCATGTTTGCTACGTATAGTCTATGCATCTGTTCTGTACACTAGAATTTTGGGGCTGTTATTTTCGCAATGTATTTACTACTTCAATATTTGCTTAGCCATATAGTTAAGCATGATAACCTATATCCTTTGCCTATAGAAGAAATACCTACCTATTATGAGCGCTTTGGTCATACCTATCGCAATAAAAGTAATTCAGTTTAGAACATACAGGATCCATCCTTTCGACACGGAAACCTACCGTCAACACGGAAAATCAGCTTGTTATTGGGCTAAAGAATTTTGGATAGTAAACATTTGTGATTTACGCAGTACTTACGAGTACCTAAAAATACATTCGCCAAAAACGTCTCCTCAGCTTGTGTCCTGGTATCCTAACAACCAGCCTACAGTATTGATACTTAGTCGTTTACCAGTTTTTAAACTGGTTATACTTGATTGGCTTGCTAGGGCCCAAGTTCATCGACAAATTTATAAAGGTTCGATATAAATTGCGGATTAATCCATCATATCAATGAAAAGGGCGGTAATCAATTGAACATAACGTCTTGTTATAGCTATGTAAGTACTGTCGATGTTACTGAGAGAATTTTACTAAACGCTTGAGATAGATGAGAAATAGTTTCTAAAGTTTGTTGAGTATCTTTCTTATATCAATCCTAAAATCATGTGTATTATCTAATCCGTAAGCTTTCGGAGCTGCGTGCGCGGCCTAAAGTCCAAGAATAAACTGACGTCCTTTGTGCACGTGCTCAAAGCCCGCTCTGCGAAATTACCGCTCGTGAGCTGGATGTTCAAGATACGACCTACAACCAGACATTCACTGCCAGTCGGGCACCAATCTCCGTCGTTACTTTTGACGGTGAACGTTGAAGCTAAATTGCAATATTTTTGGATCCTGACATCAACACGAATTCTCAAATCGATGTTTCTAAACCACATCATTATCCTGATCAATTTTTGCGGTTAAGACCATTGTTTTCAAATTCAATTTACTATTTACGGTTGAATGTAACTCGTAATTTTTTTAATTAATTATGAGTAGCTATATTACTATTATGGACTTTATTTATACTTTAAACATTAACGCCACCGCACCGCACGCTTTGAGGTACCAGGAGGCCAGAAAGCCGAGGAGGTTTTCGCGAACCGAGCCGTGCATACTTGCACAACCGGTCACGTTCGTGCGCCGCACACAGCATTGAAAATTACGTCATGCATTTTATTTAGCCTTAAGTAGAGCTGTATACGTAAGCACGCCAATCACAACCGGTATGGCACACTCCTTCTAACTCATGCCTCCCTGGTACTTCGAGTGGTGCGAAGGATTCGAAAGGATCTTTAAAAGGACTAGCGCGCGCGGAATGTGACCAACACTGTCGATGAGACAGCATTGTTTACAAATTTTACAATAGGTACAACGGAATTTCACAAGGAAGGTTATTCTTGGTCCAATATTCTTATCCTTAAATAGCAATGTCGCATTTTTAAACTATATTTGCATTACAGCATTTGCCGCGACTTCGATAGGCGACTTTAAAATTAGCTCGCAAATTATGCGGGATATTTCTGGGTCGTGTAGGAGTTTTATTTTCTGGTGTAAAATTTTGGGATACGACGGATTTAAAGTTTAAACATTTTATGGATCCTGTTGTAAAAAAATACGAATTGAAATTGACTGTTTTCCACCCGAAGGTAGTCATGGTGTATATTTAAAATGTGTTTGTGCTTTTTGTTTGTGATCATGGATCATCCCCTGGTTATGTTAACCATGCAACACACGCACGTAACAACCAAGTTCGCGTGGCGTTTAGTAATTATCAGAACATATCTCAGTGAGCTTTTGTGACGTAACGTCTTAACTTATTTCATTTTACTGTTTGACTACGACCTTCTTTTCGGCTCTATCGATCAAGGATTCTTGGCGTTTTGTACTCTCCAATAATGATCTAATCGTGAATACGCTCTTTTGTGATTGTACCTTGATTTTAATGGAACTAAAATGAATTGCAATGGTGCTCGCTTAGCAGTGTCATGATTGTGATTGAATTCTAAACGTAAGTTGCTCTTCTTTAGATATAGTCGTTTGAAGAAACAAACTACAAAATAAATAACCACAGCAGAATTTGTCGGTACTGTATCGAAAAAAAAAAATAGCTGCGATTGTTGTATTATTGCGTGATAGCAGCAATGGCTGTATAGGTATGGAAGATTCTCCTCGTTTTTGTCAAACTACGTTGGATCAGACAAGGAAATTACGTCTGTTCAAAATTCTTCTTTTCAACTAGTGTAAACTCTATTGAACCGGTTCTGTTTCGGCTCTTTTTATTGAGCCTGAACCGGAAAAGTTTCCTGCGCTGTAAAATAAATTGATAGTGATTTATGACTGACACTATAATTTACACAATTTATTATTTATTTACACAATTTATTATTTATTTATTTATTATTTATTTATTATTTATTATTTATTTAATTTATAATTGACACTATAATTTCGTACGGAATTTATTTATTTATTGAATGAAAGCTTATTCCTGCGCTTGTTATCGCGGTTCATTCAATTAAGAAAATAAAAGGAAGCTTCAGTAGTTGTTTTTCACCTATTACGTTATTGTTCCGCTCAGCCGTCAATTATACATCATTACCACTATATCCGCTTAGCGCCCAGTTAACTGCGTGTAACCCTTTCTGACACTGAATCCCTTACAATGTAACCGTATAAGGTTTCCGCTCCACGTGTGAACTTGATTTGCCGGTTCTGACATGACATTTTTATGTTTGGCATTTGCAATTTTATTGCTTACAGGTCGTTTTAGTAGAGGCTCTATTTTAAACTGTACGAGCCTCGTGTTTGCTTTGCAGCTTTGTAACCTTTGAAAATTCAAATTTACTTCCTGATGATTTCCTGGTGAATCGGTCGCTGAGTTATTTATTGATCATGTATATGTTTAAAATGTGGTATGATATCGGACCTAAATATGTATAAATCCCGGAACTATTCTTGTATCGTTAATGTTAGCGAAACTGATTTTAGCTCGTCAGGTTAAGCGGAAACTGCATGATCGCTAAAAGTAAGGTCACGGCTGTGCCGCAAAACGAAATCGCTGTATTTACTCAGACCGGTTCCACCAATGTCATGGCTCTTGTTCTTTCATTGTCAGCTTTTACCGGCAACTCATTATCATTAGTTGTAATAAAAAGTGCTGTCACGCTGGTAAAGTCACCTAAAGATAGAACGTCATGAAAAATTATCTTATTGACATTATTTATTATTACATTATTTTGATTCTGTGCGAAGTTTATTAGCTCTTCTTCGTCATAAATTACGTCAGCTTATTATAATTTTTCTTTATTAACCGTACCTTACTTATCACATTTCTTTTAATTTTTTTATTTATTTATTTTATTACATGGAAAACCAACAGCTATACAACCAAAGTATACATTACTTATACTTACACAAAGCCAATTAAAGGTTTTCCATTAGGAAGCGATAAGGAAGAAACGTCCATGATTCTATTCGTGTGTTGATCTCTCAGTTAAGTCGAAACTACTAAAGGTTAGCTTAGTGCAAGTGGGCCTTGAAAAATTATTTATATATGTACTTTCGTCTATTTTATACAATATTATTGTATAAAATAGACACGTCTACTTCATAATGTAGGCGTGCTTCCGTGCGACTTGGATGGTTTCCTCAACCCGCAGCCAAGTTCAAGACTTAAATGGAGGAAGTGTTTAATTTATTGCAAATTCTAATGAAAAATAACAAGTTCATTTGAATATTCATCAAGGTTCCGGGCGCTGATTCTGGGGTGTTTATTCTACAGTAATTTTTACAAAGCAAGTAAGAGAATTCTTGTTTTCCAATTGCACGGTATCTATAATGCCTTAGTTTGTTTTAGCTTTGATTTATTTCATCCATTCACACTCGTAAGGTAAATATGAAGTTTAACAGCCTAGGTACAAAATATTTGCTTGCAGATAATAAATCACCATAAACCATAAAATCATATTTATTCAAAGTAATATTTCCCAACACTGTTTTACGATCCTGAGTTAAACATAAGCGTTAAGAGAAGCATCTCACATAGGCACGCGTCGAATAGCAACGTGTGAATAAAAATATCGTAAGCTCCATTCAAACGCCAGAGCTGTTTACGAGCTTCGATTTGATTGATGTGGCCCATACAACGATGGGATTTGGGAGTGTGCTTTTAAAAACTAAAAAAATACACCACTATGGAACCGCAAAGTGTAAAGAGATCATGGGAGCGTCTTAACGGGCCTACTTTCTATAGTCTCCATTCCAAACTTCACTTGTTGTGGGTGCAAATGTCGTGTGCCTGTGCTGTTGTAATTTAATTGTTAACTTTCGCAGCTATCTATAAGAATAGGCAAGGCTATATGTTTTTAAATATTTTGGGACATGATGATTGTATAAATTTTTAGGAGTCGACTACAAAGAGATGTATCGCCTAAATGCTACATAGACCTTACTATCATATTAAACACACTACAACAGCGGGACTTAATCGCGTAAAAAACTATTTATATTTTACCTATTATTTTTTAACTATTTTTTTCATTTTTATTAATAGTTTTTTTACGCGATTAAGTCCCGTTGTTGTAGTGTGTTTACTATCATAGTAAGTATGATCTCCAAACACTATTTAAAACATACATATCTTTATAGTTGAATTTACGTTTTCATTCAAAGATGTGTGTGAAGTCCCCAATCCGCACTGGGTCCGCGTGGGGATTATAGCCCAAACCCTCTCGTGATGAGAGGAGGCCTGTGCCCAGCAGTGGGACGCAAATAGGCTGTAGTAGTAGTACAAGTAGTTACGTTTTCGAATGGCATATTGTGTACAAGTTACAATTGTTACATTGATCTTTTTTTTATTTGGAAAGAATAATTTATTACTCCTGTCTGTTTTAATGTGCGGTGATATTAGACTTCTAATTGTGTCTGATTTTTTCAGCATCATACAAAAAGGGTATCTTGTTATTATTAATTACTATGTCACAGGTTATATTCGTCATGTATGTACCAATTTCTCAGTAGCTGAAACAAAGCGGCGTACTAAGTTACATGGAACCACCAAAGAAAAATTTATCGTTTGAAACTGGTTATTGAATCATCAGTGATTCAACAGCACCCACGTTGTTTTTCACTTCTGTGGTAGATTCAACTCCACACTTCATCATTTAATTCGTGATGATTTTTTTAAAGTTAGGAACATTAGTTAGAAGCAAGTTAGACTTTTTGAAGTTATGATATTTGAAAAAGCATCAAGCCTCTGTCACGCAACACCCTAATGAAAATGACAAGTTTCATCTCGATAAACATCCCTTATTTCATACAATTACTGCACGTTCTCTTTTGTAGTGCATTGTTATACAGTAATTGTGTTGATGTGATATAATTATTAAAGACTGTACTGCATTCCATGTACTGTACAAAATTCCACGAATGCCTGTGCAATGCTGTACACTGTAAATATCAGCCGTGCGTTTAGGGGTATATACGAACGATCGTAAAGGTTATGTTCAGTTTTATTACTATTTACAATTCATAAAACATTCAGCAGGTAAAGTGTTAATGGACGATGTAGTTATCCATGACCTACAACGATAAATTCTCCCAAATAATGGCCAGTCTAAAATGTTAGCACTTAGAGTACTTACATTCCCATTATTGTTGCCACCATTAGGAACGGTGAGGTGAATGGAATAGATTTAATAGGCCTGCCTAGAGTGAGCTGAGTAGTCCAAGGCAAAATCTCTAAATCTTACCACCCAAAAAGCTGGAAAACAGTTATTATTGCTGTCATCATCTTTCTCCCTATAAACCGTCATCTAAGAGTTCACTCCAAGCAAATCTTATCCACTGTCACACGTTTTGCCTTTCATCCATATGTTTTTGTCTATCTCTAATCTTATGTCGTTCCATAGCTTCTCTGGAATCCAACCATCACCAGCTCAATTATTGATGGATGGATTATCTGCTGTCCAAAGTGCAAAATCCAGAACGAACATGGTGCGGTCTTTAAGAGGCAAGCGTATGTGAATAACAGCGTCTATGGACTGCTAAAGTCCACGGACTGTGATGATTACTCATCATCAGTGTCCGTAGTAAGTTTGGATATAAAGAAAAGTTCTCAAACTCGTTCGCGAATCCTTACACCAAGCCGCTAATCTTAGGTTAGTTGTCTTGCTTCGGTTTAGTCGTACCAACTTAACTCGTGGCTAGCCCGAAGATAGCGGAGTTGGTGCAAGTCGTCCTCAGTTTCAAACTTTTTAAAGGTAGTCCAACCAAATGCCCCTCCCCCCCCCCCCCTTTTGTCGATATTATCTAGACATATTTGTATTATGTAAAGATATTCAGCGCTCCATTCCAGTCGATCTCACCCTCCGCGACACATTGAATAAACATCCCCGTATTGCCTTTGAGCGGACCGCGTGCGGCTTATTGGTTATTGGTACTGCTGAATACATTCCCCGTAGGAGCTGAAGCAATATCGATATTGATATACTTCGTATGTGTCGTAACATGGTCCATATTTCAGTGAAAGAGACATGTTAGCGCTTACATTAAGAAGATAAGTTTGACGATGGTAAATAAGTTCTTTAAAGAATATGCAAGAAATATGTTTTTTAAATTGCTCGTATGGGATTCATTGTACTTTAGGCAGCCGATCTTATGATGGGTAGTTCTGTATCTTCCTTCTGTAGTAACTTCTTATAACGCGATGAAACCTGTTGATGCTTGATAATCTATAAGTATCATACGCATCGTTCGTTTTTCTTAAAATATTTATTGACGAAACTCGTTTTAGTAAATGTAGCTGCAAATTTTCGAGGCATGTTTTTTCTTATCGAAAAACTGCTGCTGTACTAAGATTTATATTCACTGGGGTGACGTGGAATCTTCACACCTAGCTTAACTTAGTGGTAATAGAAACTAGATGGTGCCCAAGTAATGTGCCTTAGAATAGCGTCTCGAAGCGTTGATGCGGAGAGCCGTCAACGCGTCGGTTTAGAATTTAGAATAGTATTGAAAATATTTTTAATGCGACGTTTCCAGCGACGTTGTTCGCGTTGATTTTGGTTCGTAGAGGACATGACTAGTCTGGGTCACACCGACCGAATGTGTTTGCAGCAAAGTGTATGCGATATGTAATAAGGGACAACGTTCGTGCACGTTGGTCATGCGCTCCAGTTCGCTGTGACCCGGGTTGTATTTTTCTAATAATTAATACCTACTATATACCTACCCTTTAATTTCATCAGTGTTACTCTATTCCTGCACCTGTGACAATTCGACATGTTGGTCTCGACTTCTCTTGTCTCGCAGAATATGGACGCAATGTGCAATGAATGAGTGTAGTAGATATATTTAATAGAGGAATTCATTATCTACTCCGCTTAACTGTTAATGTCAAAGTCAATGATAAGTTCAGTGTCATTTCATTTAACTATCACACGATAACCGGGGAAAAGTGGCGATATAGCGTTGATTGTGATAACATCGCTAACCCGTATTATCAGTACGACGTTTGTCTTGATAATGGCTAGAATAGTATTTCCGTAAAATGATAACTGGACATTAATTAATTGATAGGTTAATTAAAATATGAGTTTCTATTTGGTGTATCAGTATCATTATCGCTACAATACAAGGCCTCCAAGTTAGCACCCGTGCTGCTTAGTGACAATAAAGCCGGAACCCCACTGCAGCGTACAATCGAGCTACGCCATTTGGATGCACAAACGCTTTGTATCAAAATGTAGGCGGATACTTCCATAGCGGTGCGCCGCAGCCACGTTACGCTAGGAGAATACAATTAACCCAGTTCGTCCGCGCCGACCACTCCTCGCATCCTCTGCTGCAGGGGATTGCGCCTCTGCACGCCCGGCCACCTGATACCTGCCTTCTGCTTGAGTTTGTTGCGACGCTTCTTCTCAAGCAATGGGTCTAGGAAGCGCTAGTAAATTCTTTTCTGACGTGTAAAAGTGCCCCTATGTGGCCAATTTGCTGAATAAATGATTGAATTGAATTGAATTGAATTGAATTGATAGACGCACCCGAGCTCTACCGAGGGAGCTCGCACCGCCCCAAGAGCCCACCTGACATCCCAGGTACCCACAAAGCCGCAGAAAGGCCAACCATTGACTCCACTACGACGCAGAAGTCCAACATAAGCCATGAAGGCATAGCCCCACGACCAGACCTATATCAATAGGCTGCGCAAGAAACTGCTGCAAAGGGCTCCGCCCCGATCAGCCTACCTAATCACCACAAGTGGTGACACATGAAGACTCGACTCCGGCAATTAACCCATTCGTATGCGTGGCTAGGGTCCGCAGCAGTGCGGTTCCGGCTTAATACAATTATTTGCTATGTTTCATACTGAGAACGGATAAACGCTCGCGTGTTGAAGACATTGACTCTGACACATTTAGCGAAAGCACGCCATCTCCACCTGTTGTCGGCTTAACATTATAATTGGTAGAGTCGGATTTAATAGGTGCAATTAAAAGACCGATTATTAATCGTGACCCCTAGATAACTCGGTAATGTAATGAGTAGTTGGTTTAATCAAATTTATAATTTATTTCCAATTGGAAATGCGACGTTATGTTTTCCCGTGGAACGTTTTCGTGGGATTTATATGGGAATATAGGGATTGTATGCGTATTGAGTGCATGAAAAGTACCGTCATTTTGGTTGTTTTCCTGTGTCTGTTATTCACACTAACCATGTCCAGAAAATCGGCCATCTCGAGTAAGACGTCTTTGTAGAAATACTCCATCCATTAGCACATTTAATTAGTATTATTACACTAGTATACCTAACACGCACGGCGATGAAACAAATCGTTCGAACGTGTGTACGGTCAGCAAAGTAGAACAGTCTAGAATATAATAGAATAGAATAGGTATTTATTTTGAAAAAAAAAAAACAAACAAATAGGTTTTACATTTTGGCTTATGGCTATCTTAAATCAAGTTTTTTTTTTTTCAAAAAAGGAATCCACTCAGCTTTAGCCGAGGAGCACCTCGGCGCTGATTTTCAGTAGATCCCTGAAGTCTTAAAACTAAAAAAAATACAACGAAATATAAAAACAAAGTAATGTCGCTTACACACTTAGTAGGTGCAGGTACAGACAGACATAGCAAGTGGGCTTATTAAAAGAAAAGAAAAGTGGTATAAAACGTATACAGCGTTATACAGAATTAACAAAAGAAGTGGTATTACTGAGTAATTAACATTTTTCTGGATTGGTTGTACATACTGTTACGACTAGACTAGGAATAGATAGGTATTATTTTTCTAATAACTTATTAGTCTACGTGCTCAAGTGGCCTTCACACGCTCTTATTGGCTGTCTAGGGAATTAGAGGGTGTGTAACTTTTGCTGCTGACTGTACCAGTGCTATACGCGACCTCTTCACGCAACGGATATTAGCTTTTACTTCAATTAATTACTTCTTATTAATTATTAATTACTTATTATTAAGTACGGTATTTTTATACTACACGCTTTTTATAACCTGTGAAAAATGGATTTTCGTCTCGAATACGAGCTTGGAAAATGTGGAATAAAAATTATGGTGAGAGACGAGCATCGGAACTAAGTAGCTTTTTAGATTAGTCTTTATAATTGATGTCTGGACCTGAGGTCCTTACCAATGAGATGAGATATTTCTACGCATAGATAGGTTTACCGTGCAGAATTATGATGGATGACTTAACCTAGAGAACAGTTTCTTAACGTTAAAAAAAAAGATTAGTTTGGAATTGTCGAATATTACTTTTAGAAGAAAAAAGTATTGGACGTCGAAAAGTGTGAAAGAATATTCAGTAATCGAAATAGAGTATGACAGTAGTTATGCACAAGTTTCAGCACATTCAAACTTAGGCGGCGTCTCGCTTTTCTGAAACAACGAAATCGATACAGCTCACACTTTCCATTAACCCGAAAACTCGTAAATAGGATCTAGACACGCGGGAGCGCGTCAAGCCAAGTTCAAGAAACAGAACTGGCGAGCCGCACCGTGTGTAATATTACACGAACCATTTGGAGCCACTTTTGACCCCCTCATAAATCAAAAACTATTTTACATAAACGTATCAAATTTGGCTCATATATTGAGACTTGCGAGATACATATGTGTTCTAAATTTCATAAGCTTATCTCAAACGGTTATTTAGATATTAATGTCCAAAATTCCTCATTTTTATCATTGACTGACCTATAGACCAAAACTCTAACCCAGGTTTAGAACATGCGAAGGATATATAATTCGTATGGGAAAACCAGCCAAGGCAGCCCTTAGACTACATATTTGGATTTTGCATAGAACTTGGCACTCAATCTCAGATCTCCATTCTTTTTGCGGCGAAGCCCACAGCAGAGAATAATTTTTGTATTGAACTTGGCTCTCCTTTTATACATTTATGTTTTTGGTGGGATAGAAGGTTCTCGAGCCCAAACAAGATTTCTAAGAGTAATTTAACCATTCAAGCTCAGCGACTGCACAGTATAAAAGTTAGGTCGACTTGTGAAAAATGCCGCCCACGGGGTGAGGGGCGAGACGGGGGAAGAGCGGTCCTGAACTGCATACGACATCGTCTTGTAGAGTTTGTAGAGTAGAGTGGTTTAAGCCGGGCACCGAATGCGTCTGCGGCTTGCCTGCACTTGTATCTGCCTAATAAGTCTGCATAATAAAGATTTTCTGATTCTGTATAGTTCGTGAGCTGCAGACGCATTCGGTATGACCCGCGGCTGGATTTGGTACTAGTTTGTCATAGTCTCGAGTTAGCGACAAACGAGTGGATTTCCCAATCCCCAATCCGCACTGGGCCCGCGTGGGGACTATAGCCCAAACCCTCTCGTGATGAGAGGAGGCCTGTGCCCAGCAGTAGGACGCAAATAGGCTGTAGTAGTAGTAGTAGTAGAGTGGATTTCATCAAGTTAAAGGCCGAAAGAGATTAGAAGAAAAACCAAAACAGCACAACCTAATTACAAAAAGTATCAAATATTTAAAAGTATCAGTCAATTGTACAGATCACCTAGTCATTTTTACAGGTCACTTTTTAAATTACTAACAAAAGCACTGAAATGTTCTTTTAGACATGCATGGATTTATACAATACATATATGTAAATGCATTTATGATTGGTAATAATTACAAATTATGACATATATTTAAATTACTTCAGTCACGACCGTTAAATAATGTTAAATTACATACAATATAGTATGTAATCTCATTGTTATTGGTAGCCATCGGAATATTACTGACAGAACGGAGGGAGCTCAAACGTTTAGGTACGAATAAAAAGCAACTTTACCATACTATAATAAACATGAAGAAACTATTCATAGAGCGTTACGCAAGAGCTTTTTTAGCTCCGTTTACGTGATTTCACTCGAAAATGTTTAGTGCGGGGGAGATTTTTTTTTCGGACAGGTAATATACGTGCCATGTACCTATACGTACCGTGTTTCTCAATCGACAGTCCGTTTGCTGCTGTATTAAGCATGAAGTGGATGTAATTAGGCGAACCTATCTTTTTAGTGGCAGTGGGCGGGGCACATTGCTCGCAGGACTGATGGCCGATGGGGCCGGAAAATTCTCGAGTGGCGCCCGCGAACCGGGAGACGGGCTGTCGGTAGGCCTCCAACAAGATGGAGCGACGACCTCGTGAAGGTCGCGGGAAACCGGTGGAAGCAAGTAGCACAGGACCGGTCTGAGTGGCGAGCCTTGGGGGAGGCCTATGTCCAGCAGTGGACGTCTTTCGGCTGAAATGATGATGATGATGATGATGATGATGATCTTTTTAGTGACATTTACTCACTCACTGTACTATTGATCTTAGACGTAGAGATCTTCTACTATCTAAAGTCCCGCCCCTCCAAAATTCAAAACACTTCAATGTATTTCAAAAGCACCACCAACACTCTCAACACATGTGTGCGTGCTGAGACAGCCATCAACTATGCGTTGAGTGTTGGTGGTGCTTTTTAAATAATATTAAAAAAAATTGAAGCGTTTTGAAACGTGAAGGCGCGGGACTTTAGATATAGTAGAAGATCTCTAAGTAGAGACGATTTTTAGATATGATTAGATTGAATACAGACAGATTAGCATAAACATGGCATGAAACTTTAGCTAAAAATATAATTGTTTACCTATATCAAGGTTAACACAAGTGTTTGAAGACACACAAATTCAAACTTCACAGTTATACAAGCATATGTAATTATTACCGTAGTGTTAATTTATTCCTAACGTTATTATTTATGATTTTGATTACATAAGACTCATGGGAATTCACCATAGAATTATTTATAAGACGAACAAAAACAATCAGTCTGTTTTATTATTTCCACATTCTTAGGGTACGGCATCATTTGCACTGATGTACTACCGACAAACCGACATCCATCAATTGCCTATGACCTCGAATAGTAAAGCCTTTATGGTTATGGTTACCCATATATGTGTACTATGCACTACCTCTTTGGCTTGTGCAAAGGTGACCTTAAGCTTGTAAACCTCAGACTCCAAAGGGATTTTTTACTTTAGTAGCCGCCGACCCGACTTCACCTTTATGCCTCTGTGAAAGCATCCATTAGATTAACGATGAGCCTTCACAGTAAGTATAAGAAATAAGTTATGCTATATATTCTGCTGTTGAAAAAAATACTTGGCGTGTGCTAAATAGGGCTATAATTGTATTTAATATTTTACATCACCCTTGGCCGTAAAGTGGGATTTTCTGCCCGCTACGGGAGAGAAAATCTCACTTCTTGGCCAAGGCAAGACGTAAAACTTTTGACAAACCACGGGCGGTAATTCGTTCGATCGCTCGGACCTGACCTGGCCACAGAAACCTGCGATCTGGGACATTTACGAATTCACCACCCTAGGTCTGTAATGTACTATTAATCAGCAGCCCATTCCCAGAAATCCAATTTGAACTCAACGAGATCCTGTTACAGATGATCAGCGTTGTGTTTTAATCTGCACAATCTAGTTTCATTGGTTTCTGTCGCGAAGTTCCTATGCCTTTAATACAAATTCTAATTTCGTATTTCTAGGGCTTCTTATTGTAACACACATACATAGAGTAACGTAACTAAGCAACGTCTAAGTTGCCAGACTGAATATATCAAGCGTTACCCAGGTTACTTATTAGAAGAAGCGTTCATTGTTCATAGATTCTTTTACCCAATTAGACGCAGACGATTTTCTAGCTAGCGTCTACGATTGCTTAGCTGTTCCGAGATAAGATAATGAAGTATTCGAACGCCAGAAATGTGATTTAAAGGAATGTTACTTTGTTGCAGCTTCAGTTAGAAATAGAAACAATCCTTTAGTTGAACCTATAGAATATTTTTACACCTTTCTTGAAATATCTAAACATTTTCAACAGAACAGTGCAATATTTGCGCTTTACAGTTATGTTCTCTAATGACCCCTGGCCTAGGTATAAGATGGCCCGATCGATTGAGCGCAATAGAAAATCCGAAAAAAATTAGCGAAGAGCTTCTAGGTCTTATTGTTAACGTTTTATCGTTTACTTACTTGTAAACAGCAAGTTGTGAAAGTGGGGGCAATTTCCTCTATGATTGCACCCGGAGACGGGCCTCGGAGAAAATAATGGCGCACCGGCTCATTATGGGGAAATAACTGGGAAGTGAGCTTCGCCCTCAATAGGGAAACGTGGGACACGGGTGTTGAAGTACCAAGATCAATGGTTGTAAGGACATTGTTGTCGGTCGCTCTTGTATTTAGAAAACCGTTGCACTATCTTTCGCATCTTATTTCCGGTTATGGACAAATACTTGGCAGATGGCAGCTACTGCTGGAGTAAGATCTTTCTCTCTTTCTTCCACGCTTTTTTGTATTGAGTATGCGAGATTCGACCAACCATTGTAGAAAGAAAAAGTTCGTAGGCAAGTGTTTGTTCGACGGTGAAGTATTTTGAGAGGACCAAATTGGTTGCTATAAAGGTCTAACATTGTTATTCAACTTTAGATTAACCACACGCCCTTCTAAACAGTTTACAGGCTTCTCACTTGAATTAATTTCATTTGAGAATTGAATTGGCCACTGAAATTGAAGAAGCCGTTGCGATCAAAGCTCAATTGCCGCCGTCCAAAGACCCTTTTGTCACACATGAAGGAGGTTCAGTTTCAATGCCTTTTGTGCGTGTATGAATGGATGGAACGTTGACCGCAAAATTTCCCATCGGTTAAAAACAGCCGATCGATGCATTTTATTCATCGCGCGCGAATACTGCTAAGCACTAAAATTACCAACGAGATGTTCCTATTCTGTCTCGTGCTAATGAATTGTCCTTTGTAAACGAATTTTCTCAAACATGCTCGGAAATGTTCGTGTTACTTTCAAAAAAAGAAGACGCGAGGCCGTCCATTGCCGGCCTTGGCCAGCAAAAACATTATTGTCGTGTGTGTATTTTTTTTTAATTCGCTTGCTATTTGAGACACCTCTGTAGAGAAACTGACAAATCCATGGAGGTAATAAGTACAACTTCCATGGCCAAATCATCCACGATCATGGAAGTAGTAAATACTGATGTGGGGTAAATGCGCCTAAATTTATTTCGCCCCTATGCCTTGTAAACAACCAACTACTAGTTGAGTAATATTTATAGGTTTCGATATATTTATGTTAGGCGCACTTACCCCATCCTGGCGCACTTGCCCCGAAACTGACAAATCCATGGAGGTAATAAGTACAACTTCCATGGCCAAATCATCCACGATCATGGAAGTAGTAAATACTGATGTGGGGTAAGTGCGCCTAAATTTATTTCGCCTCTATGCCTTGTAAACTGCCAACTACTAGTTGAGTAATATTTATAGGTTTCGATATATTTATGTTAGGCGCACTTACCCCATCCTGGCGCACTTGCCCCGACTGACCTTACGTATTTCCTCGCTGTTTGAGAAAAGCATTATATATACCTCGGCCGCAATTGCGATTGCCGGACTCGTACTAATAGAAGGCTTCGCTTCGCTCAGCCTTCTAACTGACTCGTCCGGCAATGCGCTACTTGGCGGCCTCTGCAATAATGTACTATTACAACATTTATAAAGTTACCAATGTTAAATAATGTCTTACAGCTAAATAACAACTTTGCAACCGTATTTTGCGTTTTTCCTAGCCCTTCACTTAATTATCTTCTATCGGTTCCATAGATCAGTAATTCCTATCTTACGGTGAAAGTTTGTCTGGATGGTTTTATGCAAATTTGCTATTCTTTCACTCCCTATATTAGTAGGATATATTGCCGTACTTTTGCATCTGTAACCCGCGTAGGTTCCATTTTTTTCCATTCCCGTAGGAATTTCGGGAAATCTCTTAGTGTCTCTTAAATCTCCTACACTCACCAAGGACCTTGGAAGCCAAATTTCAACTTATACGACCAGTACTTTCGGCTGTGCGTTGATCGATCAGCCAGTCAGTTTCTTGTTTTATATGTTTGAAAACGGAAAGAAAGAAGCTTTACAAGTTTCCGTTCTCGTTGTTGCAGTGTATGAAGGCGTACGTAGAGTTCGAGGTGTACAACGGCGCGTACGAGGTGTCGTGTCCGGACGCGCGCTGCCGCGCCGGCGCAGCGCTCGCTCTCGACGAGATCGCCATGCTGGTGGACGCGGGCGTTATGGAGAAACACCTCAAGTTCCGGCTCAACCATGGTCAGTAGATTACAACTATGACTATATAGGGACCGTACGAACAGGTTTACACAGCTTCGAAGGCGCGAATAAGCAATAACGGACTGCGTCAACGGCTCGAGTGCGTCGCTTTATTTATAAGGACAGTACGGTTTGAAGAGGGAATTCAAAGCCTAAAGGACCACAAACCTCTTGCGCCTAAATACAAAGGTTACATGTTTAGTATCTTTTTCATCAGTTCAGTCTATCAATCTGGTAATATTGACGTGAGAGTGATCGTGTAACCCACTATGGACATTGATGGACTGATGATCTAGCTAGACTGATGAAATGAAAATTAAATATTTAAGTGAAGGACGAGACCGCTTTCTCTTCTCGTCTTTACTCCTTGCAGAATACTTCTATAAAGACTACTTCGTCGACCGACGGTATTGTTTTTAGATTGTGATAAAAATGCGTGCCGATAAGCGTCTATAAATATGTATATGACTATTTAAATAACGATGCTCTGAGCGCGGACACACGTGAATGCTCGGAGTAATGCCGTAGCAATGGACGCGGTGCGCTCTGATTGACGCAGTGTGCTAGGGTTACCACTCTTCGGAATCATTACTTAAAACGGAACAACAATCACCGCCGCAAGTCCTTAAGGCATCTTTGCATAGATCTCACCACCAACACTATTTACGTCCCACTGTGGGGCACAGGCCTCCTCTCTTCAAGAGAGGGTTTGTGATATTGTCCCCACTCGGGCCCAGGGGAACTTCACACACATCCTCGAACTACACACTTAGGAACCACGGCTTCAATAGGTCTCAGATGACCCTTAAGCCCGGGTCACACCGAATGTGTCTGCGGGGCGTCTGCAGGTCAGCTACGGCTCGTCTGCGACCTGCGGCTCGTCTGCACTGTATAACATTAGCTCTTGAAATACCTGTCACACCGCCTGCGAGCTACAGTGCTGACGAGCCGTAGATTAGCCGTGGACGACCTGCAGACGCGCCGCAGACGCATTCGGTGTGATCCGAGATTTAAAGTTAAGAACATAAACCACAAAGCCATTCATCATGAGAGCGTTAATAGGATTTGAGCTTTTGGGTTGGAAAATCTTGTTTCCACGGAACTCAATTTCATAGCTCTTGCGGCACCCCTACGTTCCACTTCCACGTGACAACAGCATGGCATAATCCCATGCGATTTGCATGACGCGCTCTGTTTCCCTGTACGTGTATGTGTATGTATATGTAGCGTCTGATAAACCGTTTACTGATTTATATTATTAACACCATTAGTTTCAATTTGCGGAGGTTGGGGTGGCGTCGTGATTGATTAACAATGGAGAATTAGAGAGCTAGTTAATAGCTATATTTACTACGGGTATATTGTGTCTGTTCTATCAGCGTAATGTTCGACGGTCCGCAGTAAACTTCTGCTGCTCAATTATTTTTTAGAAATGTATAAGAACACTTTGGTATTGGTACCTTGTCTCTTTAACGGCAGGTTCCAAAACTTCCAATTTCCATACATTTTTGTCAAATATGTCATAGCGAAAATAAAACAGTCACGATCTATTTCTGACGTTCGCTAACTCTGTGCTAACCCGGGACTTGGTTAGTATGTCAGGTAATCGGTTCAAAAATAGAGTGATCGACACTAGTTTTATTTAGGTTTCAATAACTATGCAATACAATACAATACATTTTATTGAACACCACACATTCAAGGAACAGTACATACATAAACGTAATTACACAAAAAGTATGGCATACAGCAGGCGGTC
Organism: Aethes cnicana; assembly: GCA_963971205.1. Classification (NCBI taxonomy): domain Eukaryota; kingdom Metazoa; phylum Arthropoda; class Insecta; order Lepidoptera; family Tortricidae; genus Aethes; species Aethes cnicana. Next base: position 2,491,600 of record OZ020285.1, read on the forward strand.
TTATCGCTAAATAGCGATCTCTAACTATGTAAGTGTTTTACTCATTTTAGTAAAACATTCCTCCAGAACTGGAGACATCTTTCGGATTGTTTAACGTTCTGAGTGACTGAAACATTTATTTGATCTAACTAATAGCTTCTAAATATTTATTCTAGAGTCTAGACTCTTTTATTTACAAGTGTTTCAATATTAGTATGTCTTATTATTTTGTTGCTTCACGGATTTCTCTACGTACTTAAATTTCATATTTTTTATGCTGTATATCATCATTATGGTGAAACTGTTTCTTAAGAGTATGTGGGTACGCAGATCTCTTTCATCTGGATTGGATAATACCGTCTTACTTCGTGTACCTTTTTGCTGCACACCAGGTTTAGATATATATAGATGAAAGCTTTATTCTACCAAAAAATATTATTATTTAGCCACATGGCTCAATTTCTTAAATTTTGTTTACTTCACAGGTTAATTTTCATCGATGAATATTTTATCCTTCGATGACTTCATTTCTATCTTCGACACATTGAAGCTATGTAAACACGATAAACGAAGTACGTCATTACTTATCAGAACAAGCGAAATGTTTTTATTTTCACTATATGAGGATGACTGAGTCCTCTTGAGTCATCCATTGGTATTCGAAGCTTTCTCAGAACCGAGAAAAGTTGCCACAAACACGATTCTGCTTTATGTCGACCGCAAACCATAATACCAACACAGAATACTAAATAAAAATAACATTACCACAGTGAGATACGAGTACCTACACACGAATCTGTCACTTCTCTAACCTCTCTTTTGACTGACTGGGACAGATACTTGATATATGCATTTTTTTTTCTATTTCTTCTTTCAGTATAAGAATGTTAGATGGAAGCCACATTATGTTAACTTCATCTCAAAAGTACCCCTTTTTATTCCACGTTCGTGTCGTCGTCATAAATTATTCTAAAATGTTAGCTACTTTGATCCGAATTGTTATTGATTCATAAGGTAAGCTTCGTATGTTCATTTTCCTTGGAATCCTTGTGTGTACCCTAGGTTTTCTGTTATCCATATACCTATGTAACTACAAAAAAAGGAACGAGTAACACATAAGTCACTTGTGCGTTCACAGTTATTACAGGCGTTTAATCGATTGTATGTGTATTCAAGCTCAAATTTCGCCCTCGATTCGGGCTTGTACCTAAATATAATAAAGAGTCTAATCTAAGTAATACAGGCTTCGATATCGTAAGGTATCGAACTAAATGCAAATGTCGGCTTCGCGTGCCGAAGCGAAGCCCCTCGGCTCGAAATGGTACGGCACCAATAATCGAGATACGCAAGAACCACTTCAAGGTCGCTAATGCCTACCCTTTCAGCTTGACCTTATCAACGTTCGAGAAACTCGCCGATACATTTATCTTGATTTAACTTAATAAAACTTAAGTTTGAACTCACTTAACCTTAGTTCAGAAATTGACGACATATCTTTCGATGTTAGTCGACAAACTTGTGGCGAATGCCTAATTGTGTCCATATTTTTTATTGGCAGTTATGAGTTGCATTAAAAATTATCGTTTCGTGTATTTTAATTTTATCATAGAAAACACCAAGGAGCTTGAAGTCGTCGGAATGTTAAAATGGACTTAAATAGACGGAAAAGATGCTGTTTTTATTTTTATTTCCACGTTATTTCCAAGCTCTAGCTTGTCAATATCAACACACAACTAGAAACACATTCGAGTGTCCTAATAATTAGCTCGCCTCAAGAAAGTTTTCCAAAATGATATATATACCACCATCAGATGACCTTTTTGTCGTTTATTTCGAATGAAATGCATACACAAACTCCCAGACAGTTGATAAATACACAATCTTATCGAAATAGGTACAATGCGATTTCCATCTCGATCTCGGCCGAGCGGCGAAATAAACAAGGAAAGTAGTAAAATATTCGATTCCGTGTTTTCATGCCGCTTGTGCACGATTCTTATCGGATCCTCGCCAATTTCTTCCATTGTAGCATATTTGTGTTCATTGTGCTCATATTTCAGAGTTTGATTGTTTTTTTTGTAATGTAATTTTGGATTGAAACTGTGGTGTGACGACATTGGAAGACTTCATTGCGTCGTGACCGCATCCTGCGGTTTTAGACGGCTACGGAAATGGTAAATCAAGAAAAACCATTCTTATTAGGCATCATCTGTTTTTGTTTGCTATCTAATTTAACGATCAATCAAACAAACCGCTGAACCGATTCTTATGAAATAGGTTTTTTTATACCAATGGTATAGGCAAACGAGCGCACAGCCCACCTGATGGTAAGTGGTCACTGCGGCCCATGGACACCGAAATCCTATGATATAAGAAACCATAGGATCTCGAATGCGTTACCTACCCTGATTCCTAAGATGGAATGCACAGAGCCAGAAATTTCACCGGCTGCCTTAACACCCTGCCGGAACACAACATGCAACAGTGCGAGCACTCCTATTTGGCGGCAGGTTAGCGGGGAAAGACGCACCAGGTCCTACCACTAACAAAAGCAACTATACACACTAGGTTCTTTCTCCCGAAAAAGCGCACAGGTAGTTCCCGCGCGAACGCTAACCGAATTCCACGCGGATAAAGTCGCAGACAGAAACTAGTTTACTAATGAATACGTACAGATATTATGTACAGACAGAGACTGAATAATTAATAAATATAATTTGCAATTTATACTTGAAGACAATGACAAGTATCACAAAGACCTTTAGAAATAATATTCACATTGAGCACAATTTAATTTTATATGTCTTCATGATAATAATTCCAGCAAAAAGACATCCAAAATGTAAAGAATAAATACTTAGTTCTCCACTTTACACGACGACGTAGTCACAAGCAATAATTTGGTTTTTACTTGTCGTTGATCATGATGTTTTCCTTCACCGAAAAGCTGCACCTCACCTGCACTCATCTGCTAAGGAATTCAAAGATGTGTGTGAAGTCCCCAATCGGCACTGGGCCCGCGTGGGGGACTATAGCCCGAACCCTCTCATGATGAGGGGAGGCCTGTGCCCAGCAGTGGGACGCAAATAGGCTGTAGTAATAGTAGTAGTAGTCGTTGATACTGAAACCTTTCTCTATTGCAATAAAGTGGTGATTATTCTGATTGAGGAAGAAGTTGATTGTTGTTGATTTTTAGTATACAGTGACTCCACTGTATGTAAACATTAATTTAGCATTTTTGAGATTACACACCAACAGGTTTATGTTTTTGGGTAAGGTGGTCATTGTGAATACTTGAATTAGTAGTCATGAATTATGAATAACCTTACACTATATGTAATCGATAAGTTTATCGTCAATTTTCCAGGATTATTATGAACACTTTGTTTGACAAAAATCTCAAAATTAATCTACGTTGCTCCATCTTGTTGGAGGCCTAAGCAGAGTTCTAATGTCAGTTTCTATTGAGAATTCAAAATGATTTTTTAACGTTAACTTTAAAGGACTGTTGTCTTTTAAAAGCGATTTAACGTACGGTAATTTCATTGTCCCTACATAGCTACATACATATTATAATTTCACGGTTAAACTCACACAAATAGGGTAGGTGCTTTTCAATAGAAAATTTGCCTGTAACCATTACAGTCAAATATTCAAATCTTTACGTAATTTTTGATCTTTGAGCAATTCTCTGAGGAATCCACACGTTCTGTAATAAAAAAGTCGTTAAGTGTGGGGTGTGGGTCTTCGCAATCTGTACGGCTATGTGGTTAGTTAGGATCCTTGTAATAAAGTCTACTATAAACCGCTTGTATGTACCGTATCGCATACATTCAGCCTAATAAAACTCCCCCTCAAACACATACCGACCTATATCCACATGCACATTCACATTATTATACAGTGCCACGTCATAGTTATAAGGTACACAATCCTTTGTTGGCCTGACTACATTTCAAAGTGTACAGAGAACTTATCGGGAAATCTTTACAGTGACTATTACATTCAAATTGCTGGTAATCTCAGTTGCAGGAAGCAATTGGACCTTAAGTTGACAAAGTTAGAAGTGCGCGTGTTTGCCATGGAAAACCATGAAAGCTCGTTCAGAATTTAGAGCTTGAAAATGCAACAACACAAACAGTCATTCACGCTTATGATATTGATTTGATCTGATAAACCTCAACGACGAAGCTGCAAAGTAGAAAATTGTCTTGAAAAATAATTTATAATCTCTGTATCATCGAATTTAGCCTTGCAATCAAGACAGAATGGTATTAAAAGGAAACCTCTCATGCCGCAATAATTAATTACGTGTTTTATGTTATGTTATGACATACCCTCGTCTTCACACTTATTTTATTTGGCTTAAATTTGGTTTTCGTGATTTTATAGCTTATTTTTCAAACTCGTGACGTGCGTATAACATTTACATTTAATTGACCTGTCCTCCTGGCTGATTGTAATGCTTATCTTGAATCTATTCTGTTTATGTTGTATTTGAAATGTTCATTTGGTTTTAAAATGTCGTGTTCTTGTCATGCGTATTTTTTTCCTCGTCGTTTATTGAAAATCAGTCGGAGCTTTATTTCGCTGTGCTGTTTTTCAATTGTGACCCGTCTGTATACTGTTTTGAATGAATTTAAATTTTCTTTCTTCCTCGCCGTGTTTGACAAAAAGCACAGTTGGGAAATTGTCTTTTATCACGTCTTGTATCAATCTCCAACAGTACCTACGTTACGTACTTACAGTCTAAAGTTCATTCATCTAGGGATCGTGTTTCTAGACCCAGTACAAGAAGGAACTGACAACTGACAAATCATGATTTTTGCACAGAGGTTTATTGACGACAACGTGTCAGTGTTGCGACAGAGAAGTAGTTTCTTCTCTTTACAAGGAAAAAGAGTATCTAGCAGTATGAAGATGGTCCTCAAGTCAACAAAGCAGTCGTTCAGTCCTGCAAAGGACATTAACCTTCCAATAACGTTACAAAGTCCTTAATTAATTCGAGTGATACATTCCGATTAATTTAATAACATTTATTAGTTTTATTACCATTGCCACTCCATTTTGTCTTTATCCTACTAAGCACATTATTGTTATTGTGGTTCAATGCTATGTTTTATTTAAAATAAGGTTTTGTAAACTTGAAATTTTGTCTTATTTTATCAATTAAATAATCGTATTTTATCTTGTGGCCACCTGTTTGTTCAAAATATGCGATGCGTTGACCTAAATTGCGATGCAGCGCAAACCACGAACCTAAAATAACTGAAGTTCCAGAGATGACTAAAGAACACTCGTTTAAAATCGCTGTTCGATGACTTGCTCCTGGCGACTTTCAGATCCAAAACAAAAATATATGGGTTAGCACATATATGCTTTTGGCGTCAATTTCGGAGACTACAGATTTAGTAATCCCCTTCTAGGCTTCTACGAGTATACTAATATTCAGAAATTATAACCTGAAAAAAATTAGATCGCTACAGGTTTACACAACTTAGAAGGCGCGTGGATTAAGCAATAATAGACTCTGCGTCAACGGCTTAAGTGCTTCGCCACGCGCCTTCAAAGTTGTGTCTTGCTATACCTGCCAAAGTTATTATTTGATCTATGTTAGCTTTACTCGCAAAATTGGTTGAATCTTACCCGGCTAAAGAATTCACCGAATAGTAGTTTTTCTTTACTTTTATCCAATATTCTTTAATGGATAAGAAAGAGGCTTTTTAAGGAGAAAGTGCACGATCACTTTAATTGGTTCATATTTTATAACGACTTTAATATGCTCAACTGAATCCGAAACGAAATCCAGTATACCGTTAAAGAACGCTGGAGAATTCGGAGTAATTGAACACTTTATTCTAAAATAAGCATTTTACCGGGACCGCGATGGTGTCAGTATTTTTACAAGTACACTTTTTGCACTTTACAATTATTTTCTGTTGGTATTGATCGTGCACAGCTGTTTTTGTATTGCCAAATTATTTTACACTGGATGATGATCTCTGTCTAGCAGTGGTAAGTTCAGTGAATCTTTAGGAATCTCGTAACTACAATGTCAAGTTAATAAAGAAGACGAAAGAAAACCGATTGAGGTGTTTTTTGATCTTGTAGGACTATAATTATTTAGTTCATTCACATTGCTAACGGCAACAATAGAATTCTATGCAATTTCTTTGTATTCTCGCAAAACGAGATTCATGAGTTGACACTGCGAATACTCTACACTGCCGACTCTGGAGTAGTTAGAGGAGTAAGGTTAGGTAATAGATCAGTAATCAGACAAAATCGTGGCCAAAAGATAGTAAACCTAATAAAAATCAAAACCGATTCTCCAACTTTGTCTTCTGAGTGAGACTAATAATGAAATCTTTATTCATCTACAGAGGTGGCGATGGACGCGAGCCGCGCGTTCTGCCCCCGAGCCGGCTGCGACACGGTGGTGTCGGTGCGCGCGGCCAGCCCCGCGCACTGCCCGACCTGCCGGCACGACTTCTGCTCGCAGTGTAACCAGGAGGTCAGTGTCGTGGAGATAGTTTCCCGATGTCGTCCGACAGAGGCCGCGACACGGTGGTGTCGGTGCGCGCCGCCAGCCCCGCACACTGCCCGACCTGCCGTCACCACTTCTGCTCGCAGTGCAACCAGGAGGTCAGTGTCGTGGAGATAGTTTCCCGATGTCGTCCGACAGAGGCCGCGACACGGTGGTGTCGGTGCGCGCCGCCAGCCCCGCACACTGCCCGACCTGCCGGCACGACTTCTGCTCGCAGTGCAACCAGGAGGTCAGTGTCGCGGAGATTGTTGCCGTCGTCGTCCGACAGAAGCTGCCATGCGACGATGTCAACTAGATTATTTTAATTACATTTACTTATCGGGCCACCTCGATAGACAGCGCTCACGTTGCCAGTACTTTATTTCCGTTCCAAACAACCTTACTCTAACAAAAAGGCATGCGGAACGTTTTCACCGCCGACCGCGCGGCGTGCGAACCATTGTCAGATGGGAGCTCGCTTTCCAGCCGTTTCGCGACAATGAAGTGCCCGCCATTTTACTACAGGGAAACAACGGGAAAACATGAGAACGCGCTCCCACATACTCATTATGCGGAATTCTTTAACAGACTGTGACTTAATGACGCAGAAAGACCTTCGTTCAACTTTCGGAACAGAATAAACGGCACAAGTTCAATCGTAATTCGCAAAAGTTGGGGCTTTGCTCTGAGAGCCCAGCAGCGACCGTAATATTGTATGAGGCATTTCGAACCGTTTCGTTTTAGTTAGTCAATTATGTTTATAGGTATGAGAGGAGCATATATGTATAGTTTTGTGCTTAAATTACTCTCTCGAATTATCTGTGTTTGTGTTCTACTCTTCAAACTTTTTCAAGTCTAGTGGAAATCGCCTGCAACCCAATTTTATTTTGAAAAGATTTCATTCTGTGATTAATATAAAGTTATTCACTATTTCTTTAATATACAATATCTTTGAGTAAACCCTAAAGCTCGGCTCTAAACCTGAATATCCTAGGGCTTTCTCGTCGTTCTGCGGATTTGGGTCGAGCCACAATGCCTGGATTCTCGGCCACTCGTGAAAGCCACTGTATCTAGAAGATATATTGGCGGTTCCAGATAACCGATATTCAGTTTTATGGTGCACTTTCGAAAGTGGCACTTCGCTGCCCCTGTAAGATGAAAGGATTTTAGACGATGATTTTGCTAATGCTGTTATTTTATCAACAATCTCAAATTCTCAACACATGTACACGGTAAGTAAAGCTTAATATGAAAAAAAGGTATAATATCTAAAGCAGCTCTCCTTTATTCTCTCATGTGCTCTCAATAAACTTAGGTAAGTATATTTTTATGTGCCTAACGGTATTATCGAATTGTCATATTAATTTCAAAATAAGCCTGTTTTTATATTTTCGACATACAATGTTAAAAGGCGAATCGTAGGTTGTCTGCGGATTTGTTTGGCGTCAACATGTGTGGGAGACACGTAGTTACGACTAATATTGGAATTCTAGGGAATTTTCTGCTCCATCAGTTTCAATTGTTAGTCGAGTATTTGCTTGTCTGTGGAAAGATCCCTTTCCAATTGGAAATAGCCTAAAAGTGGGACGGCATATTCTATTGGAAAAGTCTGCTTTTGAATTCAATGAAATAATTAAGTTTAAATTTTCGCAATTTCTTTTGAAGTGGTGATATGTATTTCAAGAGCGCTGTCATCCATTACCACCACAGCCTATTTACGTCACCACTGGTCAGTCATGTCAGTACTGATCGAAGGAAGCTGAAATTTGGCAATTGTAGGCTTTGTAGGTTCCTTGAGGAGTGTAAGGGAAATGAGAAGAATTCCCGAAATTCCCACGGGAACGGGAAAAAATGGGGTTTAACATGTCCGGCTTTATAAAATTGTGCTTGGCTTTTAGTTGTGGACATTGTGGTGATGTCTGGCTTTTAGGGTAAAATGTCCGGCTTTTTTCTGGGCAGAGTCCGGCTTTTTCATTTTAGGAGATGGCAACCCTAGTCACACAGGCCTCCTCTCACTCATCACCAAAGTTAGCGGCTTTGTGCAAGTTGGCCATATAATGTAACCCAGACTGTATAATAGTAAATCTATCACTACACTACACATATCTCTGTCGAGCCCTTACTAATATTATAAACACGTAAGCATAAAAAAGTGTATTGTTTTTATTGGACTCCATCCAAAATTTCTAATTTTCAATGTTGACAAACCCGCTCGCGTTGTAAAAACACGTCCTGCGCATTACGAATTTGGCGTCCATCCAAATTGTCCGTGTGTAAACAACATTCCTTCCACTTTAAAGAAAACATCAAAGAGCAGATAAGAAGGTCGATGAACCTAGAATTTGAATGAACTTGAAAGTTGGACTGAAGCTTAATTGTGAGTTAAGTTAAAGTAATTTGGAGCCTTTGAAGGAGTTAAATGAAAGCTGGAGCACGACCGGAGTAGTAATCAACGATCTTTCTGACTTGTGCTGTTTCTATTAAGCGAGTCCCCTGTACGCTCCTTTCTCCATACAAACGTAGTTACGTTTTATTTCGCAAACTACTTATCAGATTGGCACCAAATTTTGCAATTAATAGTGTAGCAGAGATGTTAGTGTCAAAATACACTTTGATTGTAATAAATTGAATAGCAAATAAATCTAGGAATATTTTAATTTCCTCCATACAAAATTCAGTTTTTGCCTGTAATTTAATTGTGTTTTATTTTACCACGACTTTTACTAGTTTCAGTCAGGACACTCACAATAATGATTTTATTATGTGTACCAAGTTTCGAGTCAATTATCTGTTTAGTAATTTGGTACTACGTTTTATGAACTACGTTTGTATGAAAAGTTGTTGGCAGTTTACCGTTTTCAATATACCTAATATCTGGCTAGGTTTTGTGTGAAAAATCTGTTCATAAGTAGGTACTTAACAAAAGAAAGATGTGCCGTAATTTCTGACTCATATAACATGGTGCAAACCATTTCAATTAAATTACCTATTCATGTGAATTTCTTTTTTAGATGTATTACAATACAATGTTTAATCACAATATTGTAAAGCGGCATTCTCCTTAAACGTTTCATATCGTGTCTTCCCATGGGGACGGAATAGTCACATAAATGTACATAAGCCTCTATAAATAAATAGAATAAAAGATATCTAATTATAATATTTAAAAATAATATAAAACACAATCTCAAAGTCGTATAATCTCAAAATCCTTACTAATATTATAAATGTGAAAGTGTGTTTGTTTATCCTTTCTTCACGTCGTAAGGACTGGACCGATTTGGCTGAAATTTGCCATGGAGATAGTTTGAGACCCTGGGAACAACATAGGTACTTTTTATCCCAATATTTTCACGGGAACGGGAACTTTTACAATACGTTTACAACTGTAACTATCTATATGTCATCGGGTAAGCAAATTCTAAGTCAACGCGGGACTAAGTCGCGGGCAAACGGTTAGTATCCATATTAATATTATAAATGCGAAAGTAACTCTGTCTATCTGTTACCTCTTCACCCTTCAACCGCTGGACGGATTGAGATGAAATTTGGTATGGAGATAGTTGGGGTCCCGGGAAAGGACATAGGCTAATTTTCATCCCGGAAAACGCATAGTTCCCGCGGGAGCGCGATAACCGAATTCCACGCGGGCGAAGTCGCGGACAGAAGCTAGTTAATTATAAAGCACACAGTTCAATTTCTAGAACAAGAGTACTGTCGTTTTAATTATAAGCTGAATTACCAAAGGGCGAACGTTACGTTGTACAAACTACCCCGGTCGTTTAGAATGGTCGACAAATTGGATGACAATCTCACCACCACCAGGCGAATCTCACCTTTACGTACCGACTATAAGGTTGCTCGTATAAACCCTACGAAGGGCCGAAGGGGCTTTATTTGAAGGATTAGAATTAGGTTTGTTTGTTGGCTGCCCTGATTAGGGAATGACACCTCGCTCGGTCAGGTACGGGAATTTCGTGTAATTTTCTTTCTCTTCAGTGTTTTACTTTGAAGTAGGTACCTATCTTTAATTAAGTCTATTAACTTTTTCCAAGCCAACGGTGGATTAAAATGGATAAGTTAAATAAGTTCCCCTTCCCTAAGAAATGGTTGAGGGAGGCGATGGCTGAGATACGCGTCCCGCTCTGTGAACGGGTGCTGTCTGTGGGGTCCGGTCTGTTCATGTTTGCAAGGACGTTTAAAAATAATCATTAGCTTTAAATATACTAAGTCAAACATTTTAAGCGAGAGTCCTCATCATGTTCTTTTTGACATTTATTAATGAACTCTTACACATGATGCATTTCATTATTTATTGACATTTTGAGACTGTAGACATCTATGAAATTTATATTAGACAATGGAGGCCATATCCATGGTTTTTTTTCTGGACCCTTGGAGACTATACAACTCTAAGATCTTATTTTTAAGTTCAAGTTAGGGATTATACGTCCCTTATATGTAATGTTGGTACATACCTATACATGTATTTTATACATATACCTAATGCAAATGTTATATGAATTTGTATGTGATTTTTTTTATAAAAAGGCCTGCTGAGTTTGTTGCGGCGCTTCTTCTCAAGCAATGGGTATAGGAAGCGCTGTTAAATTCATTTTTGCCGAGTAAAAGTGCCCCTATGTGGCCAATTTGCTGAATAAATGATTGATTGATTGAGTTTGCGTAAGATCCATATTTGCTTTAGACGTCAATCACCCTCGGCGTGTTAGTGATTTTATTTTGACATGGCGTGGAAAGTTAACGGCATTTTACAGTATTATGTCATACCTTGATTCCCTTAAAGTAGGGAAAATTGATACGAAATTACGAAACTTCTTGTCTCCAGAATTTTCTCTTCAAGAATACGTTCTAAAAATAAGTTCCTAGCGTTGTCTTGGTGGAAGATGATTTTTTTTTTCACCAAACCTGGTCGTTTTTAGGGTTCCGAAGTCCACAAGGAACCCTTATAGTTTCGCCATGTCCGTCCGTCCGTCCGTCCGTCCGTCCGTCTGTCCGCTTTATTGCTCGGAGATGCTTAGGTCTAGAGAGCTGTAATTTGGCATGAATATGCATATTAGTTACGCTGACAAAGTGGTAGAATAAAATTTTGAAATATTTTTTTTATAGGGTACCTCCCCTACTCGTAAAGTGGGGATGTATTTTTTTTTTCTTGCGTACCCCTTGGTGCGGCATATCGTTGAATAGGTCTTAAAAAAATATTGTGAGTTTGTTAAAACCATTTTTTGATTAAGTGATGCGTTTGTGAAATATTAAGCTTTAAAGTGCTATTTTTTGTTAAGAGTCACGTGTCCCCCCCCCCCCTGCCAGCTAAATGGTGGTATTTGGATAGCTGAAAAAAATCACGGTTGTGGCATATATAACGTAGTTGAAAGGAAAACTATCAGAGCTAAGTAGGCTGTACAAACTTACGAGTAATAGTCGACCAACTTATAATGATGATTTTTCTCGAGCGGCAGGGGCGTCGGGCGGGCACGTCATATCACAGGCTAGCTAGATGCTAATAAGTCTTAGAAAGGTATTGTGGGCATTGTCAACTTCGGAACCCTATAATTTGCGCGTGGCCCGACACGCACTTGGCCGGTTTTTGCTGAATATTAGGTCCTTACATATGAAATTGGCGTTTCATATGGCAGAAATGAAAACGATTTTTTTTTATGAAACTATTTTTTTATTTAGTCAAAGTATGTACCATGGCTATCTATGCACTTTTGCCATCTCGAAGGTAGTTCATTGATTCCTTTACTAAAAAAAGTGTGTGAGCGAGAATCAATAAAATCTTTGAAGGCCGTTTGGACAGCCTCGTGAGAATTGAATTTTTTTCCTTGCATGAAGTTGTCCAAATTCCGAAAAAAATGGTAATCAGTTGGAGCAAGGTCCGGGGAGTATGGTGGGTGTCGAAGACATTCCAGTCGCAGCTCCCGTAGTTTTGCGGCCGTCAAACGTGCCGTATGTGGTCGAGCGTTGTCCTGAAGCAGCAGTGGGCTAGATCGATTGACCAGTCTGGGTTGTTTAATGGCTAGCTTTTCCATCATCGTTTGCAATTGTTGACAATACACATCAGCCGTGATTGTTTGCCCAGATCTTAAGAAACTGTAATGGATGACACCGGCACTAGTCCACCAGACACTTACCAGTACCTTTTTCTGAGTCAACTTTCGTTTCGGGCAGAATTTGGCTGGTTCACCTGGGTTCAACCATTGTGAAGAACGTTTCCGGTTGTCGTACAAGATCCATTTTTCATCACAAGTAACGATACGATTCAAAATGCCTTCATTATTGTGCCGGTTGAGAAGTGAAACGCAACACTCGACGCGTGTTTCTTTGTTTGCGTCGCTCAATTCATGCGGTACCCATTTTTCAAGTTTTTTCACTTTTCCAATTTGTTTCAAGTGAATCAAAATGGTTTTATCACTCACACCGAAGCCTGCCGCTAACTCTGACGTGGTTTGCGATGGATCTGCTTCCACAATTGCTTTTAATTCTTCGTTATCAACTTGTGTCTCCGGCCGTCCACGAGGCTTGTTCTGTAGGTCAAAATTTCCAGAACGGAAACGTTGGAACCAATAACGTACCGTATTTTCTTTTGCAGTAGCTTCCCCATACGCATTGTTAATCCTACGAGCCGTTTCTGCAGCACTAGTGCCGAGGTGAAACTCATATTCGTAAATATAGCGATATTTTAAGTTCTCCATATTGTGAACAGAACGATGTGAAAGAAAAACAAATGACGCGATAACAAATAAATTTCGTAATTCGAACACAGAAATACATGGTCTTAAATCCTTACTTAATAGGATGGATGTATGGATGGATGTTTGTTCCTCTTTCACGCAAAAACTACTAAACGGATTTTAATGAAACTTTACAGTAATGTAGCTTATAGATCAGAATAACACATAGGCTACTTTTTATCCTGGAAAAACGTATAGTTCCCGCGGGAACGCGATAACCGAATTCCATGCGGGCGAAGTCGCGGGCAGAAGCTAGTTTGAAATAAATTTGAATTTGGAATTCCTAGCCGAACGCCACATATTTTGAATCAAAGTTGCCAGTTCGCCAAACGCCAATTTCATATGTAAGGACCTAATACATTGATGACGCTTATCTAGAAGATACGCGTAGTATTCTCCATTAATTGTTTGGCCTTTAGGAAGGTAATCTATCATTAAGATCCCATCTGCATCCCAAAGACGGAAACCGTCACTTTTCCACCACACTTTTCAGCCATGGCTTTTTTGGAGCCGGGCATCCCGATTGAGTCCACTGTTTTGATTGAATTTTTGATTCTGGCGTGTAATGATGAACCCATGTTTCATTTGTTGTTACAGATCGACGTAAAAAATCGGCCTTATTACTCTGAAAACGGTCCAGACATTATTTTGAGTTTTGCACCCGAATCCTTTTTTGATCGTGCGTAAGCAATCGCGGCAGTCGCGGCACCCAACTTTTTCATATTTAATTCCTCACTTAGGATATGATGTACCCGTTCTTTTGAGATACCTGTAGTGTCAGCTATTTCAGATAACTTCAATCGTCGATCTGCTAAAACCATATCATGTACTTTCACGACCATTTCCGGAGTCGTGACGCTTTTTGGACGTCCGGGGCGGGCTTCATCTTGGACACATGTATGACCGCGTTTAAACTCAGCCACCCAGTTTTTTACTATGGCATAAGGAGGAGCACATTCACCCAAAACATTATTTAACTCGTCATAGATATCTTTCCCCTTCATGCCCTTCATATGAAGAAACTTTATCACCGCTCTTTGTTCAATTTTATCCATTTTGAAAACAGTTGACGAAATATATTTTCAAATGACCAAGTATCAATAAAATTTTCACGCCACCAAATGCAAATTTAGAACACAGGTGGCCAGAGATACGAATTTAAAAATGACATATATATTATTTTTATTTTAACTTTTTAAATAGCAGTGGCTAGTTACTTATCATCCCGCCCTCGTAGTTCCCGACTCTAAACAGGTCTCGCGAGCTTTACCAGATTATTTCTACTTACATCTTATTTAAGGGCACCCACATCGCATCTCCGTCGGTACGCGGTTGCCATTCGAGATCTTTCTGGCTCCATTTCCATCGGTCATCACTCCTGTCTATAATATATTCATTATTTTCATTATATCAACCAACCTTCGAGACCGTAAGCATTTCCATTAATACTTTTAATGACTTAACCTGTACTGTCTTATTTAAAATTCATATTTAAAATGATGCGCATTTTCCTGTAACATATCATCTATCAGCTCCTCATTATGCGGACCGGATTAAATATGTTTATGTTTAAATTATCAATTGCATTTAATTCGTATGTTAATGCACCCGATCGGCAGCGTCATATACTCATCAAGATATGTATGTTAATAAACCAGTGTGTAATATATGCATATGTTTATCGTCATTTCTTTGACAGATTGTTTTAAATGAATTCATGTTAAATTTATACCGTTGAAGTTGATCATATTTTAATGCGATGCATGGCCTATTAAGGAAATAATTATTACTTCGCACGTTATAAATAAATTATTCTTTCAAATGACATCAAGTTCAAGCGATAGGACGGGATGATTGCGCAGGAGGGTAATGCCATTTTATTTATCAATATCTGCATTCTGGTATTTCCATATTCGTTCATTCAATTCTTTTTAGCGACTGGATCTCTTGAGGATAATAATAATGACTAAATTTTGATATGGCCAAATCACCAACACATATATAGTTACCTAAGTCCCCCGCCGCGTATATATCGGTCTGTTCGCGATAAACTCAAAAAATACTGAACGGATTATCATGCGGTTGTTATTAATAAGTGGATTGCTTAAGGAGGAAGGTTTTGTGTATAATATGTTGAACTATTACACCGGCGAAGCCGGGGCGGGCAGCCAGTATGCACCTATATCGTATTTGTGATTTTCATTTCTTGCGCATTTTTCCTTGATAACGCTCGAACTATTTTAAAGAGTTTAGACAATAAATCGGTTGTTAATTATCAGGCTTCAAATTCACTAATCAGTTTTTGTAAATATCCACAACTGATTCTCGTCGACGGCTTCTATAACTGTGTCACCATCACATATTCGGCTCCATTGTATTCAAATGTTGACCTGTTGTTGTTGCTTGCCGGCCATGTTTACCAGTTGACGGCTATTGGGGCTACGTGCTTGGTGGTAACCTTGGAGACGCACTTCTAGGTGTTTCGAAGGTCTTATACAGTTGGGAAATGAAGAGGACAATAAGAAAGCCTCGCATGTTACTTGTCTTCTGTCATTATTTGACAAGTCCATCATGAGAGTCGGTCTGTAGATGCGTGAGAGATGGTTTTGATAATTTAATTTGGAAAATAATTATAACAAAAGGTTATTTGAAAGTGTCTTACATTACATCTGACTGTGCTCTGATTGTGATTCGAGGTCGTTTTACATATTATAATTATGAATTTATCCGCCATACCACCACTTTTGTAAAGGCTCGCACCCTCGGTTCTAAGCAATGTGCATTGACCATAGATCTATTAAGTAGACTAGCAACACCGGAACAATAAGCATTGAGATCAAATTAGAGTTTTTCAATTACAATAAAAACGTGCTCGAGATTTTTTCCAGACCCGATTGCTCGTTTCCTCTTCATTGCCATGCTCGCCTTATAACGAGGTTAGGTTAGAGCTTAGAACACCTATAAGATCTAGCTTAGAGCTCTCAATGGAAACGGACTTTTCCAGTGTTAGTTTCAGGTATACTAACTTACTAAAGTACTATAATTATAAACTAAGTTCAGCCCCAGTTGTCTTATTATTTGGTAAACGAAACTCTGACTTCAAACTGCAAATTTTTCGGATACAATAAGCTTAAGCCCCACTGGCACCAAGCCGCTAACCTCGAGTTAGCCTCTTAACCCACGTCAATTCTTACAAATAAATCTTAGTTAAGCGGTTAACCCGAGGTTAGCGATTTGGTGCAAGTGGGGCTTACTGTATCAAATCATCTTGATTCAAGAACATCTATTGAGCGATATTTGCTCTGAGATTTCTTTGTTGAGTTGACGCTTAAATAGCCACAATTAATCTAAAAATACGCATTTTTTTCTGTGCTGTTGACAGATGAAAAGACTGTGGCTACTTCCATGTTATTGACAGAAGTTTTTTTCCCCCCAGTGGCACGGTAGCATGTCGTGCGAGGCGGCTGCGGCGTCGTCCTCCGCCGGCGCCGGGGCTCCGCTCCTGCCCGACTCGGAGCTGATCAAGCTGTGCCCCATGTGCCGCGTGCCGATTGAGAAGGACGAGGGATGCGCGCAGATGATGTGCAAGCGATGCAAGCACGTGTTCTGCTGGTACTGCCTCGCGTCGCTCGATGTAAGTATGCTAGAGAGGTTATAGCTGTGATTAAAACCGTCCTTTAACGACCGTGATTCCGTCAACTATGCTTGAATCAACCGAGGCTAAGAAAGATCACATCAAGTCTACATAAGTATAAACCGTTTCCTAATATTAGCGAGACTCGTACAATGATATACGAGCCATTTCACTTTATCCATTCGTCTCACTCATTCATGTTCACGATTTGATTAGACGGAGTCATGTATCTGACAAGGCACCGAACGAAGTTCAAGCACTGGGATTAGCTGTCTCACTTAGTCGTTCCTTAGACACACCGAATACCGGTTTCGGCTTAAAAGGGAATTGACATTTCCCTTCCGTTCCCCTACGGACTCCCTATGCAAACCAAATAGAATCCAGACGACCCGTAATCCTCGGAAAGTTCGGAGAAATTGGTAAAATGGCCCTTTGTTGCGAACTGATGACCGCGCAGTTATCCCATGTAAATTTTCATTATATGTGAACACAAGATATTTTAAGACCGGGCTGAACTGGACTGGTATCCCAAAAATTTTGGGTCGCCTTTCTCCTACAGTGAACGTCTTTCGCTTGACGTGTTCGTAGTTATCTGTACATATTTAAAGGCACTGCAAAATGAATGTAGTTCTAAAGATAGCACCTACGCTCCAAAATATCTTATTATTATTTTCTGTTATTTAATCTGTTTGCCGTCTTATTTCTAACAATAGCCCTGCTTACAGCTCAATCTGTCTGTAATAAAAGCAGGTTTTATTCCCAGAGTTTGTGCAGCTTTTTCACTCTCGCGCTGAAAATAGGACAGTTTGCTTAGAGAGCTTGGTATTCGTAACACTTCGATCCATCAACTGTCCCGGTTAACTTCGGTCTTACGGAGGTTAAAATTAACCGCCGACCTTGGATTTATGTTTTGATTTATGCCGCTAAATTTAATTACACGCTCGTGTTGTAAATAAACGGGATTCACTTAGGAAATTGAACTTTCAAAATCTTAGATCTCTTATGAAGTTGGGTTTTTGCTGGTTTGTCCCCTTCTTGCATATAATAAGCTACTTATATTTTTCTACATGGTATGGTTCTGAGTTAGGTTAGAGGTGCTACGTCACCCCTAATAACGTTGGATACGTTTTTATTTAAAAACGTGAGCTTTATTTATGAATTTGTTTGAACTTTAATGTATTCAAATGAAGTTTCGAAACCGAATTAAATTTATAAAAGTAGAAATACAATGTAATTACCACCTGGATTCGAAACTAAAAGGTTTTGACATTTGACTGAGTTTTGAGATTATCTCCGATGTTCCGTTCGGCATGGAATCGATACGATTTGGGTCATTCCTAATAAAGTGTCTGCGAACACTGACCTCTGTTGACCCCACTTTGTTTCTTAACGGCATCATTCATAATTAGTTACGGATAAGACAAAGGCATCTTTTATACCGTTGTTTCTGTATCGTTATGCATTTCTTTGTTATGACGATTTCTTTACCTACCCAAATGAAAAGAATTCTTCGTTATCTTACTGTCTGTCATCGTTATGATAGCATGCTGTAGATGGGCCCTTGCCTATTCAATATGCAGACGACGTTGACGTAAATATAAAACATGTTATCACGGTTATTCCCGCAGCATGATCGTATATGTTTGTTAGTGGTAGGGCCTAGTGCTAGGTCCATCCGGGGAGGTGCCACCGTCATTCCCCGCTAACCTACCCCCAAATAGCAGTGCTCGCATTGTTGTGTTCCGGTAGGGGGTTAAGGCAGCCGGTTAAATTTCTGGCACAGAGGCATTCCATCTTAGGCCTCAGGGTAGGCAACGCATTCGAGATCTAATGGTTTCTTAATGGAGGATCAAAGGATTTCGGTGTCCATGAGCCGCAGTGACCACTTACTGTGGGCTGTGCGCTGGTTTGCCTATACCATCGAGTCGATGGCATCGACATAAAAAAAATGTACATACCTATTACTGTCACACAGTCTGACATGTCCCCCGTTATTTTTGTTGGCAATTCTTTAAATGCACAACCTCTACGTTGCGGCATGTTCAGAATCTCTCTACAGCGATATGAAAAGGGCGTAATATTCTGCGACACTCATTTCAAGTCTCAAAGCATCATCGTCATTGGTCGTATGATTTTTTGTATGATCTATCCTAAACCTGAAACTCCGTCTTCCTCTTCTAGCAATTCCACTAACACTTACTTATCACCTTTACCGTGAGGAAACTTGCACGCATCTGCGAATTAATTCAAATATCCCAATCCGCACTGGGCCTGCTTGGGGACTGCAGCCAAAACCCTCTCGTGATGAGAGGAGGCCTGTGCCCAGCAGTGGGACGCAAATAGGCTGTAGTAGTAGTTATCACCTTTAGTTAATCTTCTTTAAAAAGTTTTTGAAAACTTAAGAGTTTGTTTGGCTGTTTTGTTCTCAGAAATGGACTAGCAAGCGGTGGTAGATTCATTTCATTTTTTCGTGTAAGTTTTGTATTGAATTTGAACTGAATTTCATTTATCGTGTCTAAATAATTTCGTCATACCGAAACGTCAAAGTCCAACTCCGATTCTGTATCCTCGTTCGTATACACGTGACTCCGGTGAGGGTTAGACTTCGTCGCGATTTCCGCGTTTTTTGGGGTGTCAAGGCGTGACGCACCGCGACGCGCCCGCGACCTTCGCCCTCATCGGCATTTCAACACGCCGTCGGTGAAAATAAACAAGATGGCTTTGACGGTTTACGATCGGCAAAGTGGCAAAGGTGCACTTTGTAATGTTTATCGCGCTCCGTTACAGCCTTGGCCAAAAGTATTAAGCACCCCACTTTTTCCTTTGTAGCTTATGAAATTAAGACTCCTTTTATTTTTCAATTTAAAAAGTACACGAAGGCACTGTTGTTACGAACTCTTTCGTTAATGTTTTCAAAATTGCTTTACATTCGATGCATACGACTTTGATAACCTGTCTAGATTCATTGTTTTTCTGTGCTTCTTGTAAAAAAGGTGATTTTCTAATGTAAATATTCCCATTTGATTTTTAAGTAAATACAAACAAGGTAAACTATAATATTTTCATTGCATTCCCATACAGTCCTCATTTCGTCCTTTTCAACCGTAATTTCTTGATCTTGTTAGGATCGTTAAAAAGCCATGAATAATTCATAACCAACTAGCATCCACCCCGGCTTAAGTGTCCCAACTGCACGCTATCATAATAAAAGTAAATAATAGCTGTATGTGTTTCCCTTTCCAGGATGACTTTCTTCTGCGCCACTACGACAAGGGACCGTGCAAAAACAAGCTGGGACACTCCCGCGCCTCTGTGCTTTGGCATCGAGCGCAGGTTGGTACAGAATCTGCTATAAAAAAGAAATAATAGAAGAAGATATAAGAGAGATAATAGTAATATAAGACATACTAGAATATATAGAAGAAGTGTATCTTTATTTTTTCTCTGTACTAATAATCGGTAGGTCCGGATAAAGGGTTTCCCGAGGCCTGTGCGTCATGCATCTAGTAAGAGAAAACTAAAAAACTCTGAGCTATGTCGAAAAGGTCGCAAAACAGCTTTATCCAGTATTACTAACCGTTTTCCAGTCATATACTTTGTGGGTACGCTAAGAAGTTCTTAGTGGTCCGCGGTTCTAGTTCCGTTCAGGGCTCTAAGAAGCGGGATGACGCTGGTATGTGATGTGAATGTGGGGCGCATAGTAAACCGCTATATTGCCGTAGGACACTGGTGACCTGTCAGAAGACTGCCTTTTAATATCCTACGGCAGTATAACGGACAACGCGAAAATACCTCGACATTGAAGTACAGTCTAGTACAAAGATTGTGGCCTTTTTATTTACTACGGTATAGTTTGTGTGAAATAAAATGAAGAGATGCACATAACGTTTGGTTTTATAACTGCTTTTGTTTGCGACCAGATAACAAAGAGACGTTATAAAACTGACCGAAGTTTAAGCCTGCGTTATCGTTTTACAACCCTACTTGGGGATAACATTAAACAATAGATGTTGGAAATGGTCGGTTTTCGTCATCTTGGATGAACATTATACAGAATCCGGAATTTTCACGGCAAACAAAAGACTGTCGCAAAGTTACTAGTGTTAGAAACGTGTATTTATTGATATCGATAGTTATGTAATGATTAGGTACATTACATAAGGGGCCGTTCAAGTATTACCTAAGCAGATTTCTTACCATTTTTTACCCCCCCGCCCCCCTTGTCATCAAAAGTAAGCAAAGCTCTTACCCCCTCCCCCTACGCTTACGTAAACATTTTTAGTTATAAATGTTTTTTTATATTGTCATTTTAAAAATAGGAAAATCCGTGGAAAGATTAGGTTTAACTGATACACATAGAGTAAAAGGGACAAAAATATTATAATCAGAAATAATATAATATAATAGATGCATTAATTAGACAAGTGAATAGCGCGCGGTAATTTCCCTAATCGGTTCTCAAAGCGGGTGCCTAAACATATGCATTATTTGCGGGAATCCCCGAAAATGCGTTTCGTTTTCACGCATAGACAATGTGAGGGTTGCCATTCGTGTAAAAAAGTAAATAACTAACGATGACGTAATCATCATCTAGACCCCCTACCCCCCCATGTCATCCAAAATAAGCAAAACAGAGACCCCCCCCACCCCCCCTTGGTGCTTACGTAATACTTGAACGGCCCCTAAAAGAAAAAAACGGTCCAACAAATAAACAAAATATTTATTTGAAAAAAATACATGATGTTTGTATAAAATTATATAGACACAGATGCAATTTCTTCTTCGAAATCCACGTTAGTACACACAGCAACACATGCCATTTTATGTGGTGTTTTATAGTGATAAGCAGTGATCGGATATTTGGATTCTCCCTCGCGGGATATCAAGTAGAAAAGTTAATATAGATACGACAGTTTCCCGCGAAGCCGAACGAATCGTTCAAAAATAAAAAATCGTCCAAGAAGCGAGTTAAACTCGCGTGGAGAGGGTTCCGACCCTTGATTATTTTCAATGACGTCATTTTCAAACCGTTTCACAAGATAAGCTCTTTTATATGTGTTGAACGGTATCAAAATAAGTACAGTTTATGACACGTTTCTACTTTTGTACATGTATTATCTGTGGTTGCTAAAAAATAAAGTTCATTCCGTACTGTCAAATCCAACGTGTTTTAATAGGTTATGTCGCCCAGTCGTTTTAAAATAGAAAAGTGTTGAATATTAATCTAAAACAGTGCTACGTTGTGTTGTACGAGAATGGCGTCGAGTTTTATAGGTAGTGTGCCTAAACTGAAGGGCCGAGAAAACTACGATGAGTGGGCTTTTGCGGCGGAGAATTTGCTCGTGTTGGAGGGAATGTCGAAGGTTATAAAGACAGAGCCGACAGAAGAAGCAGCCGCAGTCACCGATGATGAAAAAGCAAAAGCCAAGCTTGTGTTAACAATTGACCCGACTTTATATGTCCATATTAAGACGGCGAAAACTACAAAGGAGTTGTGGGAAAAGCTGAAATCGATGTTCGATGACAGCGGTTTTTCGAGAAAGATTTCACTTCTTCGTCACTTAATATCGATAAGGCTGGAGAATTGTGATTCTATGACTTCATATGTGACCCAGGTTGTAGAAACGTCGCAGCGATTAAAGGGGACAGGATTCGACATTAACGACGAATGGATCGGATCGTTGCTTTTGGCGGGATTGCCGGAAAGATTCTCGCCTATGATAATGGCGATCGAACATTCGGGTATCTCTATTAATGCCGACGTCATAAAAACAAAATTACTCGACATCGACCCGTCAAGTATGAATGACGGCGAGTGCAGTGGTGGAGCGTTTGCGGCAAAAGGTTGGCACCGAAATAAAACTAATCACAGTAACAAGAACTCTATGGAGAAATCACATATGAAAGTGGCCGGAACGAGTAGTGGAAAGATAATAACTTGTTACAAATGCAAACAAACCGGGCATTACAGAAACCAGTGCACATTTGATAGTAAAAAGAAACAGAGTAATGCGTTTAATGCAGTATTCTTAAGTGCCAAGTTCAGTAGCTCTGATTGGTATGTTGATTCAGGAGCGAGTACACACATGACTCCTAACAGAGAATGGTTGACAAATGTGTCTGATAAACCATGTGTTAGTGAAATAGTTGTTGCAAACAAGAATCAAATGCCGGTTGAGTGCAGCGGAGATGTCTGCATCACAACAGTAGCTGATGGCAGTGAATTTGAGATTACAGTTACAGATGTTCTATGTGTGCCAAGCCTAGCTACAAATCTGCTATCAGTGAGCCAGCTTATGAGAAAAGGCAATAAAGTATCTTTCACAGAGCAAAAATGTCTCATTTATAATAGTCAAAATGAGCTTGTGGCCGTAGCAGACTTAATTGAAGGAGTTTACAAGTTGAATACTACAGCCAGATGTTTGATGGCATCAGCATCAGTTTGGCACAGAAGATTTGCACACATAAACAGTGAAGACCTCAATAAAATGAAAGATGGAGCTGTACTCGGACTATCCAACGTGTTTTAATAGGTTATGGGCCCAGCACGCTTTCAAGGAAAAGTGTGATATAAGTAAAGAAAGCTGTGTTGTGTGTTGTGAGGCAAAGCAGGCAAGGTTTCCATTCACACATAAAGGAGAGAGATGCACAGAGATCCTCGAGCGAGTACATGCCGATTTGTCAGGACCAATGGAGGTAAAGTCAATTGGAGGCTCCAAATATTTTTTATTGTTGGTTGATGATTGTAGTCGAATGACTTTTGTTTATTTTTTAAAATGCAAAGACGAAGCTCTTGATTGTTTCAAAGAATTTAAGATATTAGTTGAAAATCAGACTGGCAAGAAAATAAAAATGTTGAGAACAGATAACGGTTTGGAGTTCTGCAACAAAGCGTTTGAAAAACTTTTGAGAGACAGTGGTATTGTTCACCAGAAAACAAACCCATATACTCCAGAGCAGAATGGGTTGTGTGAAAGATCAAACAGAATAATTGTTGAAAAGGCTAAAAGTTTAATATTTGATGCAAACATGCAGAAGAAATTTTGGGCAGAGGCAGTCCATACTGCAGTTTATCTAAAAAACAGATCTGTTGTCTCAGGTCTAAATGGAATGACCCCATTTGAGAAATGGACTGGACAGAAACCAGATGTCAGCAACCTTCGTATCTTTGGCAGCAAGGTGATGGTTCATGTACCCAAGTCAAAGCGCCTAAAGTGGGACAAGAAATCACAGGAGTGCATTTTTATTGGCTACGCTGATAATACCAAAGGTTACAGGCTGTACAATCCCAGCACCAACAACATTGTGACCAGTAGAGATGTTATAGTGATTGATGAAGGGAATGTGGAGGACAAGGTTGTCAGTATTGAAGTATCCAGTCCCAATGAAGGTATGCCAGAATCAGTGGTGGAGGAAGTACTGCCAGAAACTGCAGAATTGAAGCCTGAACATGTAAAATCAGAGTGTGGCGATCAACAGGTGGACAGGTTGAATGATAACATTGATTTGGATGACCTTGCATTTTATGATGCTCCTGATGCATTGCAAAAGGAATGTGACTCATCAGAAGAAGAAAAGTCACCAACATGTCCGGAGACACCTGTGCAGTCGGGAAAGAGAGTGAGACGGAAGCCACAAAGATATGGTTTCAGCAATGTTTGTGTGACACATGAACAGGTGTCTAATTGTGGAGAGGTGACCCTACATGATGCACTGCATGGACCAGAAAGTGTACACTGGAGAAAAGCAATGAAGGAAGAACTTCAATCTTTTGAAGATAATGAAGCCTGGGAGCTAGCAGATGATCGTAGTGATAGTGCAGTGGTGCAAAGTAAGTGGGTGTTCAAAAGAAAAATTGACAGTGATAATAAGGTGCGCTACAGAGCAAGGTTAGTGGCTAAAGGTTTTTCCCAACGTGCCGGTATAGACTATGATGAAACCTACTCGCCAGTAGTAAGGCATTCCACATTACGTATGTTGTTTGCTTTAAGTGCTCAGTTGAATTTAGACATTACGCATCTGGACGTTAAGACCGCCTTTTTAAATGGTTTTCTGAAAGAAAATATTTACATGACTATTCCTGAAGGTTATGTGTGTAAAGAGGCATGCGATAATAAACTATTATTGTTAAAGAAAGCCATATATGGTCTTAAACAGTCTTCTAATGCATGGTACCAAAGGGTGACCGATTGTTTATTAGCGCATGGCTATGAAAAGAGTAAGCTTGAACCATGTTTATTTACAAAAACTGTAGATGGTTTAAAGACAGTTATTGCAATCTATGTCGATGACTTTCTCATCTTTTCAAATGATAAAAAGGAAACCGATTCCTTGAAAAATGTACTGAATTCAAACTTCCAGATTAAGGACCTAGGTCCAGTCAAGCAATACTTGGGTATGAGAATTTCTAGACAGAAGGATGTCATAATGGTTGATCAAGAACAATACATTGATGAATTGTTATCCAAATTTGATATGGTGGATTGTAAAACTAAAGATACTCCCATTGAATGTAAATTAAATGTTGAAAGGTCCATGGAATGTAGTTCAGATTTTCCTTATCAGAAATTACTGGGGAGTTTGATGTACTTGGCTGTTCTAACAAGACCTGATATAGCCTTTGCTGTTAGTTACATGAGCCAGTTCAATAACAGTTACTCAGACATACATTGTAATTATGCCAAAAGAATTGTAAAATATTTAAAAAAGACCAAAGGTTATTCATTGAAGTATGAAAAGAGTAATATAATTCTAGAGGGTTTCGTAGATTCTGATTGGGCCTCTGACTTCTTGGACAGGAAAAGTTATTCTGGGTTCTGTTTTACAATGTCGGGTTGTGCTATCTCTTGGCAAAGCAAGAAACAGAAGACAGTGGCCTTATCAAGCACAGAGGCCGAATATATGGCCCTCTCAGAGGCTAGTAGGGAGGCAGTATATTTGCAACGATTGAAAGCTGAAATTACAAATGAAATGTGTACTACAGTTTTGTATTGCGACAATCAAAGTGCCATAAAGCTGTCTTCAAATTCTAATTCACATCAAAGGTCTAAGCACATTGATGTGCGACATCATTTTATCCGTGAATGTGTATCTAACAAAGTTATAGATATTGTTTATTTGCCTACTAATGAGATGCCTGCGGATATATTAACGAAAGGACTGTGTAGTCCTAAGCATTATAAATTCATGGCCAAAATAGGATTAGTCTCTAATTAGTTTATTTGTTTATTTTGATAAGTGGTGGTGTTGAACGGTATCAAAATAAGTACAGTTTATGACACGTTTCTACTTTTGTACATGTATTATCTGTGGTTGCTAAAAAATAAAGTTCATTCCGTACTGTCAAATCCAACGTGTTTTAATAATATGACAGATTTCAAATATCATGGACTTCTTCATAATTTTTCTGTAATTTATAGGTCAAAACTATCCTCCGTGTTTTTTCCAAAATTTTAGGTCCAGTAGTTTTGGAGATAAGGGGGGAATGGTAATTTTTTGGCTATTTTCTTAAATAACTCGAAAGTATTGACCAAAAAGGAAATTAAAAATATATATTTGAGATCCTCATAAGAAGTACTTTCATTTGATATGTCACACGATATAGTTTGAAATCATCATTAATATTTTTTCAAATTTACCCCCAAAAATAGGTCCCAAACTTCCATATACGTACCAAATTTCAACTTAATCTGTCCAATAGTTTCGGAGAAAATCGACTGTGACAGACGGACGGACAGACACACGAGTGATCCTATAAGGGTTCTGTTTTTACCTCTTGAGGTTCGGAACTCTAAAAACAATTTAAATTGTCTGTAAGGGATTTTTTACTCTTACATGGCAACCAGTTGAGACAAAAACTTCTATTCTTTACCTAATCTCTACACATTATTTAGTCATTATAACGTATTATAACGTCAATGGGCTGCGATAAAATGCAACCCAAATACGTGTTCCACAGAAACTTCCAGGTACATGTTCCAACGAGGGTCCAATGGACCGCTGGAATAAAACCACCAGACGGTGATAGTGTTGTTTGGTACACAGACGGATCCAAGATGACGACTGGTACGGGTGCAGGTATACTGATGACTTCAGCAGCAGCACCAGCATGGGCAATTATGCAACGGTTTTCCAAGCGGAGACGTATGCAATAATTGCTTGTGCGCAGGAGAATATAGACAGGAAAGTAAGGGAAGGAAGTGTCTACATACTCAGTGATAGTCAAGCAGCATTGAAAGCGCTTACGTCGCCCAAAGTTGACTCTAGACTTGTGTTCAATGGCATTCAGGCCTTGAACAAATTAGGTAGGAACAATAAGATAAACCTGGTATGGATTCCAGGGCACGAGGGCTACTCCGGGAATGAGAAAGCGGATGAGCTTGCACGGTAAGGGTCAGCTAGAGACTTTACTGGACCCGAACCTTTACTGGGCTCTCGTCGGGTACCATTAAAACTGCCATAAATGACCACACCAAGGATAAACACCAGCAAGAGTGGATAGCCATGTCTGGTCTAAGGCATTCTAAACTCTTCATCGAAAGAGTTAACTCAGGCTGGACTAGGAAACTTCTAAGTCTCAGCAGAAGACAGCTGCGATATATAGTTGGAGCGTTCACGGGCCACTTCGGCGTTAGAAGCCAATTAGTGAAGATGGGACTATGTACCGATATAGCTTGCAGAATGTGTGGCGAAGAGGATGAGTCAATGAGACACATCCTGTGCGAATGTGACGCACTCGCCAGGCTCAGAATGAAACTCCTAGGTAGTGGTTACCCTGAACCAGGGGATTTCAAAGCACTACCATTGCACTCCATCATTAACCTATTGGTGAAGGTGGAGGAAGCAATGGATTAGCAGCAAGGAGAGGGGTAATTACACAAAAGATCCCAATGGGTCGAAGTGTATCCGCAAGGACCCCACAGTCTCAAGATAAGATACACATTATTTTAAGCAAAAAATATTAAAACCTCTACAAAGTATTAGCTTATATATCTGTCATGATCATGATGGAAAAAATACTTTAAAGATTTTGACATTGACCAACAATTAGTAACCATAAATTAGCTGATAGACACGCGTACTTACTCGCCGAACTTTTATCCAAACGGTACAAAATGTGCCGCTTTGGTGGCACGTGGCGTGTCTATCAGCTACTTAGTTGTTTTAAAGTGTAATAAAATAAAGACATTGTTTTTTTTTGCCTTTTCTAACAACATTAAGCCCGGAATCCCGGGGCATATCCATACTAACATAATGTTTGAGGTCGTTCACCCCGTGTCTAATTCAAATATCCGATCATTGGTGATAAGAGTAGACCGTTATTAATTTCTCGACGTTCTCTGGGAGTAGACAGTTTCGTTTGTAAGCCAAAAGGACGGGTTATTTTATTTATAAAAAGTATTGTTAAGATTTAGATCAAAGAATCTAAAACAATCTCCGACTTCCTACTTCCTTTGCATACTTTAAATTAACTGTCGCGAATTATTATAAAATATTCGATAATAATAATACTCGATATCGATAAAAAAACGTTTCCAACACTAGTAACTTTGCTACAGTTTTTTTCTTTTGCCGTGAAAATTCCGGGCTCTAATTTTATAATTACTCTAATTCAAATAACGTGTTTCTTTAACGTTTCCCTGCCGCTGTTTTCCAGGTGGTGGGAATTTTCGCGGGCTTCGGGCTTCTGCTGCTCGTCGCCAGCCCGCTGCTGCTGCTGGCGGCCCCCTGCATCGTCTGCTGCAAGTGCAGGTCAGTGCTCGCCAGCCGCTGTGGCCGTCACCGGCACCGCCGTCATCATCCTCATCTACGCTAATAATAAGTCTGTAGAAAAGTCGCGTCTGTAACTTAAAAAATAAAATAAATGATCAAGTCGATAATAAACGATACTGAACACAAAAAAGTCCCTCAAGTTTAAGTCCCCAATTCGCACATAAGTAAAATTAGAGGTGAGAGCCGAAATCGAACCCCCGACCCTCTGCACGAGAAGCGGTAGGTCGACCGACTAGGCCACCACGGCTTTTTTCGTGTTCTACTACTACAGCCTATTTGCGTCCCACTGCTGGGCACAGGCCTCCTCTCATCACGAGAGGGTTTGTGCTATAGTCCCCACGCGGGCCCAGTGCGGATTGGGGACTTCACACACATCTTTGAATTACTTCGCAGATGCGTGCAGGTTTCCTCATGATGTTTTCCTTCATCGAAAAGCTCAGTGGTAAATTCAAATTGAATTTCGCACATAAGTAAACTTAGAGGTGCGAGCCGGAATCGAACCCCCGACCCTCTGCATGAGAGGCGGTAGGTCGAACCAGGCCACTACGGCTTCATCACCGTTACCTACTGCATACGAACTATACCCAACGTCACTCAAATTATCAAGACGAATTTAACGACAGCTCACAGGTTAAAATACATTAAGCCGTTTAGGCTACAGAGCATAGCAAAGAAATATACACTCAAAAAACATAACCCTCCTTCTGTTGCAGTCGAGTAATAAGGCCGCCTTAACCTTTGATTTATTTGTTTTATTTAGATATTTATTTATTTTACAGAAAACCAATAACCCTATTTCTAAACAAAATTACAAGTGATAGATGTAACATACCAGTGATCGGATATTTGGATTCTCCCTCGCGGGATATCAGGTAGAAAAGTTAATATAGATACGACAGTTTCCCGCGAAGCCAAACAAATCGTTCAAAAATAAAAAACCGGCCAAGAAGCGAGTTAAACTCGCGTGGAGAGGGTTCCGACCCTTGATTATTTTCAATGACGTAATTTTCAAACCGTTTCACAAGATAAGCTCTTTTATATGATAGATTTCAAATATCATGAACTTCTTCATAATTTTTCTGTAATCTATAGGTCAATAAATATCCAACGTATTTTTTCCAAAATTTTAGGTCTAGTATTTTCGAAGATAAGGGGGGGGGGTGGTAATTTTTCGCCTATTTTCTTAAATAACTCGAAAAGTATTGACCAAAAAGGAAATAAAAAATATATATTTGAGATCCTCATAAGAATTACTTTCATTTGATATGTCACACGATATAGTTTGAAAAACATCATTACATTAATATTTTTTCAAATTTACCCCCCAAAAATAGGGTATATGTTTAAAATTCATTTATTTTCGTTACACGTCCGTCTTTGGGTCACAAACTTACATATACGTACCAAATTTCAACTTAATCTGTCCAGTAGTTTCGGAGAAAATCGACTGTGACAGACGGACGGACAGACACACGAGTGATCCTATAAGGGTTCCGTTTATACTCTTGAGGTTCGGAACCCTAAAAACAATTTAGATTGTCTGTAAGTGATTTTTTACTCTTACATGGCAACCAGTTGAGACAAAAACTTCTATTCTTTTCCTAATCTCTACACATTATTGCAAAAAATATTAAAACCTCCACAAAGTATTAACGTATATATCTGTCATGATGGAAAAAATACTTTAAAATCTTGACATTGACATTGTAGTAACCATAAATTAGCTGATAGACACGCGTACTTACTCGCCGAACTTTTATCCAAACGGTACAAAATGTGCCGCTTTGGTGGCAGCAAATGAGCTGGCGAGTAGTACGCGTGTCTATCAGCTACTTAGATGTTTTAAAGTGTAATAAAATAAACACATTGTATTTTTTTGCCTTTTCTAACAACATAAAGCCCGGATTTCCGGGGCATATCCATACTAACATAATGATTGAGGTCGTTCACCCCGTGTCTAATCCAAATATCCGATCACTGAACATAACATAGACCAATAATTCTAGGAAAACCTGTTATTGGTCTATGTTATGTTCAGTGATCGGATATTTGGATTAGACACGGGGTGAACGAAATATTATAATTTTTTACTATAGATTCTGCTCTTAGTTTAAAGACTGTTATGATAATTCTAGGAAAACCTGTTATCATAACAGTCTTTAAACTAAGAGCAGAATCTATAGTAAAAAATTATAATATTTAAAAAAATCCAATAAAAATTTGATACAATTTTAAAACAAGAGACTAGAAACGAGTGCGTGCGTATCTGGTGTATGTGTAGATGTGTGTGTGTGTGTGTGTGTCGTGTGTGTGTGTGTGTCGTGTGTGTGTGTAAGTGTGAGAAAGAGTGGAAATGTGTGTGAATGTGGGTGGATGTATTTCACATGAAAAGTTGATGGGTGTCATTATTTATTGTCATAAGTGGATTAAGGATGAATGAGTTTGGAGGATATAAATTTGTCTATTATTTGTTTTCGAAGGGATCTTTGATCTACGCATAATTTTATTCAAAACGTCTCTCTTTCCAGATTATGCAATCCGAGCACAAAGAACCTCGAGGAAGTGGACGAGATCGAGAGCATAAGTCCAGGCCGGGAGGACGAGGGTGATATCGGCCGCGCGAGGTACTTGTCCGACTGACGCCGCTACTAGACAGAGACGGGCATAGTCTCCGCGCCGCGCGAGAGCGGGACGACACTAGGCACCACCCGGTAAAGTGGCCACTTCAGTGTACTTACGTTTAAAATGTGTCCTAACTTCAGGCAGAGCAAACTTCAGGGATAAAGGACGGACATAGTTTTCGCGCCGCGCGAGAGCGGGACGACACTAGCTGGACGCTATCCGGTACTGTGGTGACTTCAGTGTACTTACGTTTAAAATGTGTCCTAACTTCAGGCAGAGTAAAAACTTCAGGGCAAAAGGACAGACATAGTTTTTGCGCCGCGCGAGAGCGGGACGACACTAGCTGGACGCTATCTGGTACTGTGGGGACTTCAGTGTACTTACGTTTAAAATGTGTCCTAACTTCAGGCAAGTAAAACCTTTGGGCAAAAGGACGGACAGTCTTCGCACCACGCGAGAGAGCGACAATAGCCTCGGTACTTTGTCGACTTCAGTGTACATACGTTTAAAATGTGTCCTAACTTCAGGCAGAGTAAAAACCACAGGGCAAAAGGACAGACATAGTTTTCGCGCCGCGCGAGAGAGCGACAATAGCCTCGGTACTTTGTCGACTTCAGTGTACATACGTTTAAAATGTGTCCTAACTTCAGGCAGAGAAAAACCACAGGGCAAAAGGACAGACATAGTTTTCGCGCCGCGCGAGAGAGCGACAATAGCCTCGGTACTTTGTCGACTTCAGTGTACATACGTTTAAAATGTGTCCTAACTTCAGGCAGAGTAAAAACTTCAGGGCAAAAGGACAGACATAGTTTTCGCGCCGCGCGAGAGAGCGACAATAGCCTCGGTACTGTGTCGACTTCAGTGTACATACGTTTAAAATGTGTCCTAACTTCAGGCAGAGTAAAAACCACAGGGCAAAAGGTCAGACGTAGTTTTTGCGCCGCGCGAGAGAGCGACCATAGCCTCGGTTCTGTGTCGACTTCAGTGTAAAATCTGTCCAAACTTCAGGCGGAGTAAAACCAGTCGACATGGTCACAGGTCTCAGTACAAGGATCACATTGTAACTAGACCCCTTCACCGCCACAGCTTATAAAGCCTTTGCAAATGACGTGGCCGTCGAGGGTTTAAGCAGTTAGAGTAGCATGCTATGACGATTTGACTTTGTATTAAACTTGTTTGAAGAACCCGGTGTGAGCATTTTTTTAAAATCTATTAGTACTTAGTCCAATTGGCTCGCAGTATGATTGTATTTCCAAGGAGGATTTGGAACGTGTTTGACGACTTAACCATGTACAATGATGGAATCGTAATCCTATGCGTGAGTGTGAGAATTTGTGTATTAACTAGCTAGAGGGGTACACAGCCCTATCACAGAGTCTAGAACAAACTTACTCTAAGTTCTAGTCCTGACTCTAGGATACCAGCGCTGGCTCTGATTGGTGTAAATGGACTTAAATAAGCTAATATTTCTGTAAACGGCGAATGTTGATCCTAGGTAGGTACTTAACCCTCAAATAGTTGGATACAGATCAGCCGTCGGCCAAGGGTGAGAATAGTAGATTGTGTGACTAGGGAGCAAAATGGTATATTTTACCGCGGGTGACTGGTTGAATCCAGACCGACGCGAAAGATTCCAGAATAGAATCCCGAGCTGAGCGAGGGATTCTAACGTGGAATCTTGAGCTAGTCTCAAGTTATGTCGCCCAACGTTTAAATAATTTTGCTACCGTGTTGCACACTCTGCTTTTCACTCCTCCTATGAGAAAACCAGTAGCAGCAGGGAACAAAATAGCACTTTGCTCCCTAGAGAGCAAAATTTTATTTTGCTCGTTGTTTGCGGGGCATTTCTAAAATCGTATTTTGCTCACTCTAAACGGGGAACAAAGTACTCCTTTTCGAATAGGAAGAGTGAAAAAGCTATTTGCAAAATGAGACGATAGGAGAGTGGCCAAAAATTTTTATGTGAAAAATATGGCTGACGTTTTTTTGTAAGTATATGATCTCTATACTGACGACGGATGTTGTAAGACTTGCAAGTCCTAGAATTAAGAATCGGTAACTCTTAGAACTTATTAACGTTTGCTGGATTTTACGGAGGCGTGGTGCCCACAAATGACAAAATTATATTCAGAATAGGGATGACGACAACTTTTTTTTCCTTAGTCTATCAGGAAGATTATTGTAAACCATTGGACACGTATTTTTTCTTTTTTCACGTAATCAAACTTATACGGAGATATATTAAAGTTCAAAATGTAACAATCGATAAAATCGCATTTTAGTACAGCTAGGCGCACGTTTAGTTAATTTTGAGCGATATATTTTGCTTGATGGTTCTTATCGATATGCTAAACTACTTTTTAGAAAGAGGCTTCAAGCACATTTACCAATTCTGTTTTCAATTTGTCACAAAATAACCCTAAGGTAACCGAAGTATGAGTGAAGTACTTGCACTTTAAATTCTATACATTTGTTCTGATCTATCGTTTGGAAATGGACAGATACGAATTAAGAGACTGATTACGACGGGTGTGTATTTGAGTGCCAATATTGGCTAAGAATTGTTCTAACAGTGTAAATAAACGCCTAGCGTACCTATTGTGCTTGGGATCTGTTTGATATGTAATTTGTCTTTTTGACACAATCTAAATAAAATGGAATGCTTCTCAACAGCGGATCTGTTGATACATTTTTTGCGCATTAAGTCCAGTTTTTAGAATATAATTTTGTAAAGCTTGCTTTATGTGTCATTTGAAAATACATTAAAGCATCCCCGAATGTAAATAATTAGTTAAAGGATTGTAAATGTGGAACTTAAATTAACAGGTATGTTGGTGGATAATTAATGTATGTATTTTTCTATAAATACTGTATGCAAAGCGTACATTTGAGTGTTTGATTATAAAGCTTTTATATGATACCTTATTCTCATTACTGCAAATCTTTATGCTATAATGTAAAATTTGCTTTAAAGTATGCGCGATTCAAGCGTTAAGATCACAGTCAAGGTCTCTTGCTGGTATTTTTTAAAGTGACCTTTAAGATGACATTTTGAGTCACTTTTTCAATCGAAGTCGCGATTTTCCATCCCCGAAATTTGTAAGTTAAAAAGAGTTTCGATTTAGATTCGTATAGTAAATGTTCTGAAGTATCAGGGTGGGTTGTTTCAACAAGTCAACGTGACAATTCTGTATGGAATATGCCAATAGCCATATTTAACTTTGGTACTTCAATTTTCAAATGGTCGATGCAGCTCACCCTTTAGGCCCGGGTCACGCCGAACGCACGCACAGCAACGCACGTACACTCGTGCGTTGTGTGTGTAACATTAGTTCTCAAGAGACATGACACACGGCTTGCGCTGGTTTCGTCCTGTAATGTCCACTTCCCAAATTGACCATATCCTATATTGACCACTTCCCACAATGACCATATTCTCAGAATGACCACTTCCCACAATGACTACTTCCCACAATGATCACTTCCACAGTAATTTTGAATATTCAAATACTTTTGGGTGATTGCGTCGACTATTTCTAGGTAGTTTGCCCTTCAGGCGTATATATAGATAACTAACGAACCTAACCTTCCTAGACACCTTTGACCTAACTACCCTGTCAAATTTCACAGTGAAAAGTAGCCATTTTGGGAAATGGTCATCGTGGGAATTGGTCTTTATAGTACTGGTCATTGTGGGAACTTGGGAAGTGATCTTTATGGGACTGGTAATTGTGGGAAGTGGTCTTTATGGGACTGGTAATTGTGGGAAGTGGTCTTTTTGGGAGTGGTAATTGTGGGAAGTGACCCATGCGCGCTTGCCTGTTGCAATAGCTACGTTCGTTGTGACCCGGCATTTAGTGGAGAGAAATATTAACGATCGTCAAGTGTAACTGCAATGCAGTGTGAGACAATGCATATGTCTAGTTTATTTTTTTATTCCCCCTGTGATCCCGGAGCGGAATTGGTCTCTTCAGGCGGAACACAGCGCCTAAACTCTTAAATTTAGACGTACGTATTTATTAATGTATGTAGAAATTAATAATTGTACTTAAATAGGCAAGAATCGATGTCGACTACCTTGAAAATTTCCAGCCTCAGAGGTAACTTTGAAAATCCGAAGATTTGCTAGAATAAGTAAATGTGGTATTTCAGAAATGCCCCTTCAATGTAACTTTTAATATTTATGAATAGAACAAGACATAATTCATCACTAAACATATCAATATAATAAACTGGGACTCGGCAGTTTCAGCTGTATTATAATATTTGATGAGAAAAGAGAACTCAATCGCTGGAGAAAATATGCCATTTATACTTAAAAGCTGGCTTGAGGTCATCGATTCTTGTATAGCTTGTCACAGCAAGCTCTTTGAAGCATTTTTAGATTTAATCGGAAACGTCTGTAGGTGGCTAGACATAAGAAACTTACTATTATAACAATAAAGAAATATGAAATATAAACTAAGTCGAATGTAATAAATATCACCCTTGGTTTATTAATGCAAAGATGTTTTTTTTTCATTAATTTTAATATTTTATCGAGCTAGTGAAGCACGTTGTATATAGACATAGAAATGATCTATTTTTTGTTGACTATCCTCCTTGTTTATTTTGTGTTGACAAATATTTCCGTTACTACAATTTAATAAAGATTTTTTCGACAATCACTACATGTTTTTTTTTATTTTTTAACCTTGTAAAGGCAACCGCACGTCTCGCAAGCGGACTGACAGGTCTTACGAGAGCTAAATTTAATGCTATTCAGATGCAGACGAGCCGCAGCCGCATTCGGTGTGACCCGGACTTAATCAATAGGGTGGAGCGCGAAAAGCCTAAAAATAATAATAATTGATGACCCAATATGAAACCATTATTCGTGCCGAAAATCAGAAAATTGCGTTCTTATTTTCATGTCGGACTATATTTTGCACGCCTTATTTAATTTAATCGAACCGGGAGGCGAGCTGTCGGTAGGCCTCCAACAAGATGGAGCGACGACCTCGTGAAGGTCGCTGGAAACCGGTGGAAGCAAGTAGCACAGGACCGGTCTGAGTGGCGAGCCTTGGGGGAGGCCTATGTCCAGCAGTGGACGTCTTTCGGCTGAAATGATGATGATGATGATTTAATTTAATCCAACTTACGAACCTATGAAAAATAGAAGAAACCAAAATAATACCTATTTGCTCATTGTGCCTCAGGCGTAATAAATACCTGGACGCGGTGCAAATTGAGGGAATGATTAAATAATTTATCTTTTCTCAAACATGCTCGGAAATGTTCGTGTTACTTTCAAAAAAAGAAGACGCGAGGCTGTCCATTGCCGGCCTTGGCCAGCAAAAACATTATTGTCGTGTGTGTGTGTTTTTTTATTCGCTTGCTATTTGAGACACCTCTAGAAACTAACAAATCCATGGAGGTAATAAGTACAACTTCCATGGCCAAATCATCCACGATCATGGAAATAGTAAATACTGATGTGGGGTAAGTGCGCCTAAATTTATTTCGCCCCTATACCTTGTAAATAGCCAATTACTAGTTGAGTAATATTTATAGGTTTCGATATATTTATGTTAGGCGCACTTGCCCCGACTGACCTTACGTATTTCCTCGCTGTTTGAGAAAAGCATTATATATACCTCGGCCGCAATTGCGATTGCCGGACTCGTACTAATAGAAGGCTTCGCTTCGCTCAGCCTTCTAACTGACTCGTCCGGCAATGCGCTACTTGGCGGCCTCTGCAATAATGTACTAATATTATACAATGTCAAATTTGCACGTCGCTACGCCGGGAGAAAATCTCACTCACTGGCCAAGGCAAAATGAAAAAACTTTAGACAAACCACGGGCGGTAATTCGTAATTCGGGAGGGATTGGACAATAGTCCCCCGCGGGTCCAGTGCGGATTCGGAACTTCACACACATAGTTGAATTACTTCGCAGATGCGTGCAGGCTTCCTCACGATGTCTTTGCTTACTAAAAATTCAGTGGTATTTCCAATTGTATTTTGCACAAAAGTAAACTCAGGCAGAGGTGCGAGCCGGATTCGAACTTCCGACCCTAGGCATGAGAGGCGGCAGGTCAAACCACTATGGTACCACGGCTTTTTTTGCTTTATCTGTAGGAACACATTAAATGAAACATTCATATTATTAGCTTCTCGTTTGAAGAAAATAAATATCAAGGAGCGGGATCTACTGAAATCTATGCCCTTATTTTAAGGCACTAGGCCGCAATTACTACAATTACTAGTAGGTATCCATATTAATATTATAAATGCGAAAGTAACTCTGTCTGTCTGTCTGTCTGACTGTCTGTTACCTCTTCACGCTTCAACCGCTGGACCGATTTGGATGAAATTTGGTATAGAGATAGTTAGAGTCCCGGGAAAGGACATAGGCTACTTTTCATCCCGGAAAAATTCCACGCGGGCGAAGTCGCGGGCAGAAGCTAGTATCTACTAAAAATAGAACGTTTAGGCCTACGAGGTTATTAAAAACATCGAAAAGTACACGTGTAAAGTATGTATGTCATTTTGATCATTTCGACGTCGTTTTGACGGCCGGATTGGTCCAGTTGGTAGTGACCCTGCCTTCTGTTCTGATGGTCGCGGGTTCGAGTCCCGCTCGGGGCAAACTTTGTGTGATGAACACGAATGTTTGTACTCGAGTCATGGATGTTAGTATTTATATTTGTATATATTTCTCTATATAAGTATTTATATCGTTGTCTAGCATCCATGATAAAACTCGTTTGTTGTAATTATTAATTAAGTACAAATAACATTAAGTAGACAATTAATGTCCGTTAGTAAATTATCACATTATTAAGTACTTATCGACATCACAATGTGGCTCGTTACACTAATGAGCGACCATGCTACCGCCTCTCATGCCGAGGGTCGGGGGTTCGATTGCGGCCCGCACCTCTAAGTTTACTTATGTGCGAAATTCAATTTGAATTTACCACTGAGCTTTTCGGTGAAGGAAAACATCGTGAGGAAACCTGCACGCATCTGCGAAGTAATTCAAAGAAGTGTGTGAAGTCCCCAATCCGCACTGGGCCCGCGTGGGGACTATAGCCCAAACAATCTCATGATGAGGGGAGGCCTGTGCCCAGCAGTGGGACGCAAATAGGCTTGTGGTAGTAGTAGTATGGAGTATTCAAAGTACTTACATTTACATTTTGACGGCCGGATTGGTCCAGTTGGTAGTGACCCTGCCTTCTGTTCCGATGGTCGCGGGTTCGAGTCCCGCTCGGGGCAAACTTTGTGTGATGAACACGAATGTTTGTACTCGAGTCATGGATGTTAGTATTTATCATCATCATCATCATCATTTCAGCCGATAGACGTCCACTGCTGGACATAGGCCTCCCCCAAGGCGCGCCACTCAGACCGGTCCTGTGCCACTCGCATCCACCGCGTTCCCGCGACCTTTACAAGGTCGTCACTAACCATTTTCTGCTTTTACATAAGTACATGCACGCAGTATGCACTTATACAATACAATTCGTTGAGAAGCGCTATGTATTATTCTTTTTTTCCTAAATATTATGAAATTGTGATATCAAAAGGTTGTCAAGAAATGCACAACACAACCGGCTTGAGCTGGGGTCTCATTCGAGTTGGTAAATAAGATATCCGAACAAACAAATTAGTCCTATAATCCTGCCTTATGCGACTTTCTGTTAGATAACTGTCGTATAGAAGTAACTTAACAACTAAAACGTTGTATAACCGTAATTCATACAACGATTTAGTCCTGTAACTAAAAGGTCCTTTAAATTAGTTGAGTAAACGTTACGTTACGACTCTTTATGCGACGTCGT
Source organism: Aethes cnicana (assembly GCA_963971205.1). Classification (NCBI taxonomy): domain Eukaryota; kingdom Metazoa; phylum Arthropoda; class Insecta; order Lepidoptera; family Tortricidae; genus Aethes; species Aethes cnicana. The sequence continues at coordinate 2,530,713 of OZ020285.1, forward strand.
ATAATGGGGCCAGAATATAAGATATGTAAACGTTTATACGACTCTTTATGCAACGTCGTATAATGGTGCCAGAATATAAGATATTTAAACGTTTATACGACTGTATTGTGCAACGTCGCATAATGGTGCCAGTGTACAGGTTGTGCAAACGTTTATACAACTGATTGGTACAACGTTGTACAAACGTTAGATTAAAGGGTTTGGGAACTTTAATCGGACCTAAACGTTATATAAAGGTCCTACAGGCACTTATTTAGAATAAACTACCATTGTGTCAACTAAACAACTTTGTCCAAAAAATGGTTCCGTGTATATTTTATTTTTAGCAAAAGGATTGTTAATAAAGGTTTTATTTTGCAAAATACATTGCAAGCATAGTGACATATATCTTGCTGCTTATTATGTTTACTAGCTTTTGCCCACGACTTCGCCCGCGTGGAATTCGGTTATCGCGTTCCCGCGGGAACTATGCGTTTTTCCGGGATAAGAATTAGCATATGTCCTTTCCCGGGACCCTACTATCTGCATATCAAATTTCATCGCAATCAGTGCAGCGGTTGAAGCGTGAAGAGGTAACAGACAGACATAGTTACTTTCGCATTTATAAAATTACTAGCTTCTGCCCGCGACTTCGCCCGCGTGGAATTCGGTTATCGCGCTCCCGCGGGAACTATGCGCTTTTCCGGGATAAAAAGTAGCCTATGTCCTTTCCCGGGACTCCAACTATCTCCATGCCAAATTTCATCTCAATCGGTCCAGCGGTAGAAGCGTAAAGAGGTAACAGACAGACAGACAGACAGACAGACAGACAGAGTTACTTTCGCATTTATAATATTACTAGCTTCTGCCCGCGACTACGCCCGCGTGGAACTCGGTTATCGCGTTCCCGCGGGAACTATGCGTTTTTCAGGGATGAAAAGTAGCCTATGGCCTTTCCCGGGACCCCAACTATCTTCATGCCAAATTTCATGTCAATCGGTCCAGCGGTTGAAGCGTGACGAGGTAACAGACAGACAGACAGACAGACAGAGTTACTTTCGTATTTATAATATTAATATGGATATGGATTACTAGCTTCTTCCCGCGACTTCGCCCGCGTGGAATTCGGTTATCGCGCTCCCGCGGGAACTATGCGTTTTTCCGGGATAAAATGTAGCCTATGTCCTTTCCCGGGACCCTAACTATTTGCATACCAAATTTCATCGCAATCGGTCTAGCGGTTGAAGCGTGAAGAGGTAACAGACAGACAGACAGAGTTACTTTCGCATTTATAATAATTTAGTATGGATTATCTCACAGAACCCTAAAAACGTTTATCATGGCCGACCATTGGTTTCACAAACCATAATTATGCGACGTTTTAGTCGGAAAACAGTCGTATAGAAGTCCCATTGTAACTTAGACAAGATGGCTGTAATTTTAGTATGAAAACAAAATGTAAATAATTTTGTACATAGACTGAAATTCAAAGAATTCGAGGGGGGCGCAAAGATTTGGACAAAAACACACCTATATATTGTCATAAAACTAAAAGTCCCATAAGAAATAGGTGCACTGAACACATTTCTCTTACACTTTTTTCGCGTCATTGTGAATTTCTTCTGAGTAAAATTCTTATTAGAATTACAAGTTACAAACTTATCTTTAAAATTCCACAATGCTCATATGATATATCAGTCAGGAACGACAAATGTGTACCATAAAAGTCGCTATTAAACCCTTATGCGACATTTCAGTTACCTTGTAACGTCTATCTATACAACTGTTATGGAACCACTAAAGTCCCATAACAGTCCGGATAGAACCATTACCGGACTGAATGGGTTCTTGCCGGACTTTTATACAACTTCTATGTAACGAAAAAGTCGTATAATTTGGGCCTTTTTTGCGTTTAGTAAACGTTGACAACTACGTTTATACGACCAACTTTGTGTACCAAACAGGGAATGAACAACGTTCTTGCAACTCTTATACAACGTTATTTTGTTAGTTGGGATGCGATTTCCTATCATACCCGAACCCAAAAAAAAAGTACAATAGGTACTATTTTTTCCAGGAATCCAGCTTTTGACTCAGGGGTCAGGGGGGTGGGGTCACATCGTTCAATCCCCTCCCCCCGCTCATTTTCGCGTCAGGGTTTAAAACTATAAAAAAAACCGGCCAAGTGTAGGGTTCCGAAGTTGACAATGCCCACAGTACCTTTCTAAGACTTATTAGCATCTAGCTAGCCTGTGGTATGACGTGCCCGCCCGACGCCTGCCGCTCGAGAAAAATCATTGGTTTTTTAATCATTTCATAAGTTGGTCGACTATGACTCGTAAGTTTGTACAGCCTACTTAGCTGTGATAATTTTCCTTTCAACTACGTTATATATGCCATAACCGTGTTTTTTTTCAGCCATACAAATACCACCATTCAGCTGGCGGGGGGGGGGGGGGGGGGACACGTGACTCCAACAAAAAATTGCACTTTAAAGCTTAATATTTTACAAACGCATCACTTAATCAAAAAATGGATTTAATAAACCCACAATATTTTTTAAGACCTATTCAACGATATGCCGCACCATGGGGTACGCAAAATAAAATGAAAAAATTACATCCCCACTTTACGAGTAGGGGAGGTACCCTATAAAAAAAAAAAATGTACCACTTTATCAGCGTAACTAATATGTATATTCATGCCAAATTACAGCTTTCTAGAACTAAGCATCTCCGAGCAATAGTGCGGACAGACGGACGGACGGACATGGCGAAACTATAAGGGTTCCTTGTGGACTTCGGAACCCTAAAAATAGACCTAGTAGACCAGAATCAGCAGTGGGAGTCATGACCCCCATCTGGGATCCGCGCTTGCAGTTATCACGTTTCATAGGATTTACTGACTCACTCAGCCGTCACTTTGACGTCCCGAATAATAACTTACAGGTTTATCCGAAAAATTCCATTCGCTATAGGATACTCGAATGGACGCCCAGAGAGTCGGATGCGGGGGGAGGGTAAACCTCGTCGCACCTCATTCGTCGGGCGCATTCCTCTGTCGCATAGCCTACCTATATAAGATGGCCAGGTTCAAATGCACGAGGAGCATTAATGCTTTGTGGTTCTCAGAAGTGACACAACAAGTACGACCGTGGTACGACAGTGATTTAAGCATTCATTCGGGCGATATTCAATAGAGTTTCAGTACGAATCCCGAAATTGCTTTGATAAACCATGGGTGACGGATCTAAAGAAGAATCTCTCGCGTCTCTTATGAAAGACAGTGAGCGATTTAATGCAGAGATGTCGAGGATACTGGCTAGCCCATTTTTTGTCGATTTGATAGAAGAACTAAAATACCCAAATTTTGAGCCGGTCAAAACGAGAAAAGTTATAATGACAAAGTCGGTGAGCGCGGAAGACATAGTGTTCCTTTGCAATGCAGGTATTACATATGGTAACAACACTAACAGGATCATATCCGCCATGCGCAACGCAACACATCGGACTAGATTCGTACTTCTTAAGAATAGACTACAAATAAAGGACACAACAATGAATGACCCAAAGGTCGTAACTCTGTCCCGCATATTGGCCTGTTTCCCGGAAGAGGCGGTCCGTATCCTGCACGTAGACAACCCACCGATGAAGGTTCCACATGGAGAGCTTAAACTTATCCACGAGGAGTTCCCCTCGGCGGCTCGAACGCCGGCGGCAGCCAGTGTTCTCCCGTACTCCCTTACGAACAGAGAAGCGCAGCACGCGTTGGCTCTGATCACAGTGCCGTCTTTGAAGACGTCCGAGTTGATAAATGCCAAGAGTCCACAATGGATGGCGAAGACAAGGGAACAGAGAGTGGATACTACCCTTGAATATGTGAAAAGGTGTTTCAATGCCGATGTGCTGAGTAAGGAGCAACGGGTCAGCAAGGCTGTCGAGTTTGGGATGGTGGTGGAAAATGGCGGCGTTCTGGCTTTGACGCCCGCGTGGCGAGCGGCGGGCGCGGCGGCGGCAGCTTGGTTGAAGTCCAATTATGATTTCGATGTCACAAAATCTCTACATTTTGGTATAGAAATATTAATGGGGAAAGTGCAGGGTGAACCAACACATTAGAGTCGATTCCGTCAAAGTGGTGCTTTTTGGGTCGTAAATAGCCTGTTGAGGTGGAAGTTAGTCATTTATTCATTCATAACTAGGTATAATTAACTGCGTAGAATATTGTTAGGTATATGTATTGTTAAAGTAGAGTAGATGTTAGGTGGAAGTTAAAGTAGAATATACCTTAAAACTGTTTTATAATTTGGCATGTTAAAGAAATTACTTATTTTACTTTTGATTACTTATCTATCATTATTTCATTTCATGACAAGCTGGCCCGGTGAACTTCGTATCATCACGGATTCCCATACAAAGTCGTTTTTCCTTTAGATTTTTACATTTTTTTTCTTTGTAAACCTTCCAAGAATTACGGGGATTGAAACAAAAAACAACAGCCAAATTGGTTCAGCAGTTCTCGAGCCTTAACCAGACATGGCCAGACTAACACACGGCGATTCATTTTTATATACAAGATTATTATCTAATACATATAATGCTCCTTCCATCACACCTAACGTGAATTATTTTATTAACACCTTCACCTTAAAATCCTTAAAATATAATTAAGTTTTGCTGGAAGCAGGACCTCATGCAGGGTCCGTTCGGTTGGCTACCAACGTCTTACCCGCTAACCTGGCATAGACGCATTCAATTTACGTCCTCAGGGTTGGTAACACATTCTTAGGGCCTTATCACACTTGCGATTTGCGAGCGAGTTGAAAGCGTTTTTCAATACAAAACTCGTACGCGGCGAACTCGCGGCGTGTTCGCCTCCATACAAAACTCGCTCGCGAATCGCAAGTGTGATAACGCTCTTTCCTATCCAAAGACCACACAAGGGACATAGTAGGACATAGTTGACCACTTGTGCCATCAGATGGCCTGTGAGCTAATTTTCCAACCAATACCATAAAGAAAACCATTGACATTAATGGGCGCTACAGCCTCACCCTGCCGCAGGGCCGCAGGGGCACCCTGCGAGCCCGACGCCACGGATTAGGTAGGAAACACACGATCTCCTCACACCTCACCCTGCAAGCAGAGTCGTGTGTAGCGCCCATTAATGTTAATGTTTTTTTTTTATGGTAGGTATTGGTTGGAAAATGAGGTCGGGCCGATTTATGTCGCTATTTTGTATCTATAGCTTGAGATGATCACTTTTATGGTTGTCTACGTCAAATGTTAACAACTGACATTTTCTATATTTTTAATCACTACGAAAGGACTTGAGAACACGACTCAAAGTTCAATACAGCCACACTAATGAGTAGTTCCAGTTGTTAGTTACTCCAACACCACTGTGGCAGGCCCTGCTTGCAGGGCTGTGTGGAGCAACATCCCCTGCGGCAGGCACTGCATGCAGGCCCTGCAAGTAGGGTCGTCTGTGGGGCCCTTAATTTAAGTGTAGGATAGGTGTGTCATGTCTTAACATGGTTTGATTTTCATACAAAAATCAAGCATAAATCAACAAAGATAAGTTTAAAACAGTTACACTATTTTGTTCCTTTATGTGAGATTTCTATATGGAACATTGTTTTTAAACCTTTCTAGAGCAGTCAGGTAAAAAAGGAAATGATTCAGTGCAGTACAGTATTGTCTCTATATTATCACTGTTGTGTACAGTCTGTAAGCAGTACCAAAATGAGTAAACAAAATTAACAATAATGATAATAGGAGTAGAGTCCAATTCCATGGCTTCTGATGTTACAAACTACACTACCATTTCCTAGCTAATCCGGCGGTACAATCAAACAGTGTGGGGTTCTTGAATTCACCTTTCATATCCAACATGTAATGCATCCAAGTGTTCTTAACTTTCAGCGGAAGTTGCACTCGGGCATTTTTCCTGCTCTCTTTACAGCACACATTTTGTACCGGAACCTTCATGATCCGGTTCTGCCCAAACGGTGTGTACGTCACAAACGACAGTTCCCGGCCTCCCTTGTGGAGGATAAGGAAGCGGACAGACTTGAGAGTGTACATCCATATCAGCGCCAGGGAGCCACTACCTGCAAAAAAGAAAATATAAAATGTATTAGCTTGCGACTTCACCTACGTGGAAATCGGTTACCGCATTTCCACAGAAGATATGCATTTTTCCGAGATAGGTAGCCTTTGTCTATTCCCGGGACTCCCAACTATCTCCGTACCAATTTCATCCAAATTAGTCCAGCAGTTGAAGTGTAGAGAGGTAACAGACAGACAGATAGAGTTTGTTTTGCATTTATAATATTAGTATGTATATAGTATAGATATTTCTTTCATTTAGGCAAATTAATTCTGTAAGTTTTTATTATATGCCATTTGGTTTGTGGATAATTAAAACAATTAAAGGTCTTTACTGAGGTTCTGGTGCAAAGGAGGATTCATTTATGAACTTTTATGTGTACTTTAGCATGTTAGCATGTAAGTAAACCAGAAACAAAAGTACCATCCCACAAGTTCAGTTGTTTGTTTATAAAAATCCTTTTGGGGGAGATGAAGTGGGTAGTTTAGGATATAGAAAATGTACCCGTGATGTTTTTAATAAATTAGTTGTTGTCATACACTTGCCTTGTTTCATTCAAATCTTAACAGTTTTTTTTTATTTTTATAATTAAAACAATTAGTAGCACAGCCGGTATTAAAATCTAGCCAAGATTGTAATCTAAGTAATCATTACAAAGTTTTCTAGCACGCATCGCAGGGCTACTACTACCACTACAGCCTATTTGCGTCCTACTGCTGGGTACAGGCCTCCTCTCTTCATGAGAGGGTTGGGGCTATTGCAGAGCTACTTTACTTTATATTTAAAAATCTGTCTTTTAACCCTTTGAATGCCGAGGGCACCTAAATTTGCCACGCACAGCCGTGCCTAACACACCAACAACAACTAAAGATGCCCAAATAAAGGTGCACTTTTTTCGTGAGAAAAATGTATAATGAATCGTTTTAGTTCTATTTTTATTTATTTAAATGTTACGATAAATTAACATGCCTGGCGTCTCAGTGATCACTTCATTCAAATATGAAAGCGTCGAAAAGGTTAAAAATCTACTCACCAACTAGAAGTGCAACGCCTCCTAGAGTGTTCCTGTACTTATTCTCTCCTAGATTGATTCTTCTGTACCACGGCGTGTCGTCCGTTACCGACGACCGATCGACCGGCGCATCCTTCAAAGCGGTAAACGCAAACGTTCCCAAATACATCCAAAACACATATTGAACAACGGCAAACGCATTCATATACCTAAAAAACTTAGGGTTCTCGTATTTATATAGAATAACGTCTTTCGCTACGTTCGTATTAACGTCGTGAAGTGTTTTTGTAGCTACCGAACTGAATGGTGCGTTGGCTTTGATGCAATTTCTACATGGTATAAGAGTTCGATAAGCAGCGCTTCTCCTTATTATTGTAGAAGCGTAGGATAGCAATGACATTTTGTACGAGTCTTCTCTCTATTTAATCATAAAATATTCCAAATCAGTATGTAGTATTTTTATTATATTACATATTCATACAATCAATACTACCAAAATAGGACTAACCTATAAATAATTCCGAGCTCAGCTGTCAGTCCAGTCTGTCACTGTCAGTGGCTGCGTTCCGAAACGCGCTCAGAGCGCTCACAGCACCTTGCATCCCTTTTCCTCTTAAAAGTCGAGTCCTAAGAGGAAAAAGGATGCAAGGTGCTGTGAGCGCTCTAAGCGCGATTCGGAACGCAGCCAGTGTCACATGCACAGTAAGCGATACTTATGGTGCGTACACACGCTCGCGTTCAAAACGACATTCAACAAGCACGTTCACGAACACGGGCGTATCAGCAGCGGGCCGACCGACTGTTCCGATCGGCGGCGAGTACAAGCACATTCCCGAGCTCAATCAATCATTTATTTATTTGTTAAACATAAGTTACAATAGGTGGTAGGTGGTTTACCCACAACGGGTGTACAAATATGTAATGCAGAAATTGGGCATGCATTAATGAAAATTCTAAAAAAATTATAGGAAGAAATGCAAGTAAAGTTAGGTAAAGTACTAAAATTAAATATGTAAAATTTACAAATGTGCTACGTCAAGATTCTTGTTAAAGAGATCAAATTTACAATACTTACACAATGTCAAAATATTAATGGGGAGCCAAACTGCCCTTTGCTCACTTTAGATGGTGCATTAAGCGGTTGTACAAAGAGTTTAGCAAGTATGTAGGTACGAGTCAGACAGGCAGCAATTCACTGATGCGTCTAAAGAAAGCCCCGTTTACAGCCGAAGTGAGCAGGGAAGTGGGAAGGGCGAGTATGTAAATACGATACTTCTCATGCAATAGCAGTTGCATGAGAAGTATCGTATTTACATACTTGCCAATCGCGCTGCGCGGCGCTCCCCAAAAGTGCGGTTTTTGTGCGGAAGTCAAAGGACCGGCAGCGCTAGCGGCAGTGCGTGTTCACATTCTGCTCCATCGCTTGTACTCGCCGAGAGGAGAAAGAGTATCTTGTTTGGCGATAATAGAAGCAACTTTGTTCAATAAGTAAAAGTTCAAAATCGAAGAAAGACATGCGTACAAAATTTTCAAATTCACCAGAATGATTGAAACATTGAACATAATTTATGAATCGCAAAAATACACAGCGCGGAAGCTGCCAATATTTCGACGTCTGCCATTGCCGAAACTCAAAGCAAAGTGAATGTAGGGCAGTATGTAAACACACACTCCTCTCGATCCTGCTGCAGCATTATTTAGGGAATTATTACCGGCAGCGCGAGGCTATTAGCGGCAGGGGCTGAATGTGAATGAGGCACAGTTTGTAAGCACAGCCGAGCTCTTTCAAAAACAGCTTTTTTACACGCTCGTGCTCGTGAACGTGCTCGTGGACGTCGTTTTGAATAATGGTGCGCTTACATAAACGGCGATCAAAACGACATTCACGGGCGCGTTCACAGGCACGGGTGTGAACGCGCCCGTGAATGTCGGCTGCCGGAAACAGGCTGATTTTGAACGCACTCGTGAACGTGAACGTGAACGCCGTCGATCGGTCGGCTGTCGGTTTCCTATCGGACATCATTTTGTTTCTTTTTCCTATAAAAGTAAATGAAACCCAAAGCAGTTAGCCCCCACGAGATTAACGTCCTCGTCGTCTGCCATCCTTGCACTGACTAGCACGCCCACGGTAGTGTAAACACCCTGCTTTTATTGTGTTTACATGAACGGCGTTCAAAACGACTTTCACGGGCACATTTACAAGCCCGGGCGCGTGTATGTAAACGCAGTATACCATGCACCATCAAGGCACCATCAAATAATCATAGACGAAACGATGATGTTTTTCGTGTCTATGGACATTGTCAGCGCCGCGGCTCAGCGCGTCGTCATTTTGTAGCTGTTGTGCTGTTGCATATTGTAACAAAACTAAAAATGTTATTTTATAAAAGCAACCATTAACTATTCGTGTTTGGTCTTATTTTTAAGACAAACAACATATCGCGTAGATCGCGCACGTATAATAAGTACCACGCACAAAATGGCTGATATAAAGGTGAGTGAGAAATCTTGGCGGCATTTTAGCTGGTAACGGTCAAAATTTCATTTTGTTATTTATTGTTATTGTTGAAATTCTCTTCTTGTTAATACTTTGAGCAGTTTATATTAATCAAAATGCCTTATTAATATTTTTGGTTTGGTTTGTATTGTTTAAGTTATATATATTTATTTCCATGGGTAATTTTATTTATTCTGACCTAAGGAATCGGCGGAGTCAAAGTACCAAATCGATCTTCATGTCCTTTTATTCAGTTTACTTATATCATAGAGTCATCTGACGTAGTGTTTAATTTAACAATAAATAAAATACAATTCAATCAATGATCAAAAATCAACTTTTAATCAAAGCTTATGAGGGTAGTACATGATTTATTATCTCAATTGAAAATAACGGCTGTGTCATTGTATCCTTTGCGTACCTGGAAATCTCAAGAGCTTAAGGCTTACCTTAAAGGCAGCGGTCGAATTCCCAGGGCTACATGTTTTTAAAATGAAAAAACAAATGTATCATACAAACCTTCTTTTGTAGTCTATGTTCAACAAGATGTCGTCAGCCACGAACGGCACGGGCGACGCGCCGCCGGCGGCCAAGGCCCAGAAGGCCACGATCGAGAAGATGTACCAGAAGAAATCGCAGCTGGAGCACATCCTTCTCCGACCAGACACATACATCGGCTCCGTTGAACGGGCCACCGAGACCATGTGGGTCTTCAGCAAGGAGAAGGAGTGTATGGTGCAGCGTGAATTGAATTTTGTGCCAGGTAAACATGGTCCAGTGTACTGTCACCGGAAGCTCTGCTTTCTCATTACCAACCCTGTAGAAAAACCTGTCATCTAAGGAATAACAATTCCTTAGATGACAAAGGTGTTTTCAAAGTGGTTACTTACTACTGCAGCCTATTTGCGTCCCACTGCTGGGCACAGGCCTCCTCTCACCACGAGAGTTTTCAAAGTGGTTACTTAGCATATCTTAATTTGGTACTCAGATAAGGTTCAAGAACCATTTCCTGAATTTTTGCTACTGGACTTTTCAACCTAGTTCTATCTAGTATGAGCAGAGTAAATCACATTGTATTGTGAGAAGAAATACAGAATTTTATATTTATATTCAAATTCACTGTATAATTTTTAAAGTGGCTGTAGAGGTCAAATTGCTAAGAACATGACCTGATATCAATGTATGATGCGTTCAATATTCAACAAAACATGATTTTTGCACCTTTCTAGGTTTATACAAGATCTTTGACGAAATCCTGGTGAATGCAGCCGACAACAAGCAAAGAGATCCTAAAATGGATGTGATTAAGATTGAAATCAATCAGGAGTTGAACACCATCTCAGTGTACAACAACGGCTGCGGCATCCCCGTGGTGATGCACAAGGACGAGAAGATGTACGTCCCTACCATGATCTTCGGACACCTCCTCACCTCATCCAACTACAACGATGAAGAGGAAAAAGTAACAGGAGGCAGAAATGGTTACGGCGCAAAGCTTTGCAACATCTTCTCCACAAAATTCACAGTCGAAACAGCATCAAAGCAATACAAGAAACATTTCAAACAGACATGGGGATCCAATATGTCAAAAGCATCGGAACCCAAGATCAAGGAGGCCGGCAAAGATGACGATTTTACTAAAGTGACATTTAGCCCTGATTTGGCTAAGTTTAAAATGGAGAAACTAGAAGATGACATAGTCGCGCTCATGTCGCGCCGAGCTTACGACGTGGCTGCTTCCTCGCCCGGAGTCAAGGTTTACTTGAATGGAGAGAGATTGAAAATTAACAAATTCAAAGACTACATAGACTTACACATAAAAGGCAAGGAGGATGAGAATGGTCAACCCTTGAAGGTTGTTTATGAAAAGGTCAACGACCGCTGGGAGGTTGCAGTGACTCTTTCTGACAGAGGCTTCCAGCAAGTCTCTTTTGTGAATTCTATTGCCACCACAAAAGGTGGAAAACACGTTGACACCGTCGCCGACAACATCGTCAAAAATGTAATAGAGGTGTTGAAAAAGAAGAACAAGGGTGGCGTTAATATTAAACCCTTCCAAGTTAAAAACCACATGTGGTTATTCATCAACTGTCTAATTGTTAACCCAACCTTTGATTCGCAGACTAAAGAAAACATGACACTCCAAGCGAAAAGCTTTGGATCGAAATGTGCTTTTACAGAGAAATTCTTCACAGCAGTTAGTAAGAGCGGGCTGGTGGAGTCGGTGCTCACGTGGGCCAAGTTCAAGGCTCAGGCTGAGCTGGTCAAAACGTCAGGCAAGAAACAGAGCAAGCTTAAGGGTATACCGAAATTGGAAGACGCTAATGACGCGGGGACGAAAAATGCGCATCTCTGCACCTTGATCTTGACTGAGGGAGACTCAGCCAAGACCCTGGCTGTGTCCGGGCTCAGCGTCGTCGGCAGAGACCACTACGGAGTCTTCCCACTGAAGGGTAAACCTTTGAACGTCCGTGACGCGTCCCACAAGCAAGTGCTTGAGAATGTTGAGATTAACAATCTCATTAAAATCTTAGGTCTGCAATATAAGAAAAAATACAACAGCGTTGATGATTTAAAATCGTTGCGCTACGGCAAATGCATGATAATGGCCGATCAGGATCAGGATGGATCTCATATCAAAGGTCTAATCATCAATTTCATCCATCACAACTGGCCCGAACTTCTGAAACTGCCGTTCTTAGAAGAATTCATCACGCCTATCGTGAAAGCGACTAAGAAAGATAAAGAAATATCTTTCTACTCTTTACCTGAATTTGAAGAATGGAAGGCGGAGACTGACAATCATCACACGTACAATATAAAGTACTACAAAGGTTTGGGTACCTCCACATCAAAGGAGGCTAAAGAATATTTCCAGAACATGGAAAGGCATAGGATTAAGTTTAAGTATGGCGGGCCCACGGACGATCATCACATTGAATTGGCGTTTTCCAAAAAGGGTGCCGACCAGAGGAAAGAGTGGTTAACGAACCACATGGACGAAGTGAAGAGGCGAAAAGAAATTGGGCTGCCTGAGAGATATTTGTATACTAAGGAGACTAAAGCAGTATCGTATTCGGATTTCGTCAATTTGGAGCTGGTTCTCTTCTCTAATGGCGATAACGTGAGGTAAGATAGATTTTATAAAACTTATGTAATAAATAAATAACATGCAGAAATAGGAAATATTTTTTCATAAAGCAAACTATAATTGACTGTCTATGAATGTGGTGAGATCTTTTGAGATAATCCTACCAGGTCTTGAAGAACTTGCTAATTACAAATGACATTTTTCTTCTGTTTTATAAATCCACTAGACACCATAACAGCCTATTTAAGTCCCTCTGCTGAGCACAGGCCTCTCATCACAACAGGGCTTGGGCTGTTGGGCTTTCGACTAGTTCTAATTTTAATATAAGGTTAATTAGCCTAATGAATGTTTTTTACTTTACTTTCCTTTAAATAAATAAATATCTTCCAGGTCCATTCCTTCCATGGTGGACGGCCTGAAGCCAGGGCAGCGGAAGGTGATCTTCACTTGCATCAAGAGGAACGACAAGCGAGAGGTCAAAGTGGCGCAACTGGCTGGTTCCGTCGCCGAGCACTCTGCCTACCATCACGGTACGTTCCATTTGGTTTTGTTAGGGGATAGGACCTGGTGCTAGGTCCGTCCGCGGTGGTACCACCGCCTTTACCTTTACGCTGCGGTCTGCCGCCGAATCCCGCCGAATGCGATTCGATTCAATGCGCCAGGTCTGAATCGTTCCTCAGGGATTAGACAACTAGCTTTTGCCCGCTACATCGTCGTTAGTCAAATGTTGTACCTGTACTAAAAATATTCGTTTTCAACAGGTGAGCAGTCTCTGTCGATGACGATCGTGAACTTGGCTCAGAACTACGTGGGCTCCAACAATATCAACCTACTCGAGCCGCGCGGTCAGTTCGGTACGCGGCTCAGCGGCGGGAAGGACTCGGCCAGCCCGAGATACATCTTCACGCTCATGTCGCCGCTCACTCGGCTCATCTTCCACCCGCACGACGATCCGCTGCTGGTGGTGAGTACACGACTCATCTATATACTATGTCAGCTTCTCATCTATATAAGTACATCTTATTACATACTATGTCAGCGGCGTCAAATAATAAGTCGGCTAGAAACTCCGACAGTCTGCAAAGTCAGTGTCAAGATCACTAAAAGATCGTCATAGCTTTGCGTCAGTTCACTTGACACCGACGTTGCAGGCTGTCTTAGTTTGAAGTTGGTTAAAATATTTATTTAATGACATATAAAAGCATAAAAAACACAGGTAAAAAATATCCACACCATGCTTTGTCATGAATAAAACCACATAGATAATTAATCCACAATATGCTTCGTCATAAAAGAGCAATTGTTGAGAGTAATTATTGTTTGAATCAGTGCAAAATATTAATTCTCTTGCTGTATGGTTGTTTTGTTCCATCCTCCACTGATGCGACGTTGCTATCTCATACTAGGGGAAGTATCAAATACACCCAGAAGAGTTCAACACTCTCTTTGTAATTACTGCGATTTCTTGCAGAAGCTAATCTTGACTTTGGCGACCACAATAGGCTAGCAATGGTCGCATTGATACTGGGTTCGAAGCCGCAACTCTTCTACGGTTGTTCCAACAACTGCAACTTCAGAAAAACTTTATGAAGTTACCATTTGTCTGCAGCACGAGTTCGAGGACAACCAGAAGATTGAGCCAATGTACTACATCCCCATCTTACCGATGGTTCTAGTGAATGGGACTGAAGGCATCGGCACCGGCTGGTCCACCAAGATACCCAATTACAATCCGAGAGACATCGTCGAGAACATTCGGTGAGCATACCATCACCACAACAGCCTATTTACGGCGCGCTGCTGGGCACAGGTCTTCTCTCATCACGAGAGGGTTTGGGTTATAGTCGGGACCAATGCGGACTGGGGACTTCACATACATCCTTGAATTACTTTGCACATGCGTGCTGGTTTCCTCACGATGTTTTCCTTCAGCGAAAAGCTCAGTGGTAAATTCAAATTTAATTTCGCACATAAAGAATTTTAGAGGTGCGAGCGGGATTCGAACCCCCCCACTCTCTGCATGAGAGGTGGTCGGTCAAACCACTAGGCTACCATGGCTTATGCATAGCTAAGAAACAATAGATGTTGGGTTGAAGGATGAACTAATAACACGGAGGTGGGAGTGGATCATAGATGGAGGCGGCTAGACGTTCTAGAACCCAAAAGCAAGTAGCCTTTTCCGGGACTCATGGAGGTAGTTGGACTAGTTGGAGTCCTGGGAAGCCAAATGTCATCTCAATCGGTCCACCGGTTTAAGCGTGAAAAGATAACAGACAGAGCTACTTTCGCATTTATAATATCATACTATGCATATTGTTCCAGCCGCATGCTAGACGGCGATGAGCCGAAACCTATGCACCCGTGGTACAAGAACTTCAAAGGCCACATCGAGGGCTTCGGCGACAAATACGTCATTTCCGGCGAGGCGGCCATCTTGCCTGGGGACAAGGTCGAGATCACCGAGCTTCCGGTCGGCGTCTGGACGCAGAACTACAAGGAGAACGTTCTAGAACCCATGCTGGGCACGGATAAAGTGAAGCCGGTTATATCTGAGTACAGGGTAAGTACCACCACTAGTAAAACAGCTTAATTTAGTAATTACGTCCCACCACACCACAGCTGGGATGACGAGAGCTATGAGAAGGTTTGGGCTATCTATAGTCCCCACGCGGCCCAAGTGCGGTTTGGGGACTTCACACACAATAGGAATTACGACAACTTTTTTTTCCTTAGTCTATCAGGAAGATTATTGAAAAGTATAGGACACGTATTTTTTCTTTTTTCACGTAATCAAACTTATACGGAGATATATTGAGTTGAAATGTCGCGTGACGTCACGGTTAGGTGCAATTTATACCTAACGGTAACGTAGTTAGCCCCCACTCTCCAACTTTAATGCGTTTTAACTTAGTCATTCTTTGTTAATTTGATAAAACAAAAAATACGTGTCTAATATTTTTTTATTACCTGACCTTTGAGTATATAGCCACTGGAGATGCCATGCATGGGCGATCCCCTCCGGCAAAGTACATGGTTCAACTGTTCAAACTCTTTATATAAACCCACTTGAAGGTCACTTCACCGCCATTTTGCATCGTTCCGTGACGCGAGACGTTTCTCCTGAAAAATGGTGTCTTGTGCGGTATTCTCGTGTAAAAGGCGATCTGATCGCTCAAATTCGCAACAAAATCGCATTTCCTATCATAGATAAGTATTTTTACTAACTTTTATTGAAGTAAAATCTCTATTTAAAGAAAAGCTTTTGCGATACGTAAACGTCAGAAAAATGTCAACATGAATGGGAGCGAATCGGTCTAGGGATGTGACTAAAGTAAAAAAAGCGACTCAACTTTTGAGTGAATCATTCATTCATTCAATCAATGAGGTTTATTTAATAGTAAGTTTTTTATTGCATATTCCATTAATTAGTAGATAAGTATAGATGTTTGTTACATTTAAATCCTGGAAGATGAATATTACTTTTCTCTGGACATCGATGTTGCATTTTATTCTGATCTTGAAAAGAAATGTTGGCAAATATATAGATCTAGGTAAAAGGAATACAATATTTAGTTCGGGACTACGAGTGATGTGTAATGCATATACTATTATTTATATACATTATTTCATATAATCCTTTTAAATTTCCAAAAGATCCATAAAGGAGAATTCTTGGAAACTGACACGTGTTATCTGTTCGGAGCATTTTGCTGACGACCCTTATCCATACTTACTACTACTACAGCCTATTTGTGTCCCACTGCTGGGCACAGGCCTCCCCTCATCATGAGAGGGTTTGGGCTATAGTCCCCACACGGGCCCATACTACCATACGAGTACTATCCATATTAATATTATAAATGCGAAAGTAACTCTGTCTGTCTGTCTGTTACTTACCTCTTCACGCTACAACCGCTGGACCGATTGAGATGAAATCTGGCATGGAGATAGTTGGGGTCCCGGGAAAGGACATAGGCTAGGTACTTTTCATCTCGAAAAAACGCATAGTTCCCGCGGGAACGCGATAACCGAATTCCACGCGGGCGAAGTCGCGGACAGAAGCTGGTATTATATAAATGGGAAAGTTCATTTGTTTGTCCTTCTTTCACGTCGCAACGGAGAGGTTTTATGTCGTGATTTGTTAAAAAACTGTGTGTGGGCTAAGGACACAAATACAGATACTTACAGACATACATACATACAAATTAATATGTTTTTGGGTATCTTCAACGTACAGAATTTCCACTTTAGCAATTTTATTATAAAATAAAATACTATAAAATAATTCAGTTCATTCATCTACTTATCTCATTTGACTCATTCTTCAGATGTGTCCCATCACTAGTCTTGTGCATATGTGCTGCATAGTTACGTGAAAACTCTATCTGCTTACGTGTATTTTTTGATGTGTTGATTTTTTTTGTAGTGTGCGTTTATCGCAACAGCAAAATTTGTGTCTGTTGAGTTCTGCGTCGTTTGGTGGTGTGCTGTACGTGTTTACCTCGCCCCCCGCTAAAAGTGGCGAAAAAATTTGTTCGGCGAGTTGACGTTATGGCATCTCCAGTGGCTATATACTCAAAGTACCTGACTGACGTACTAATTAGAATTTCAATTTCTTCACCCTGTCGTCATCCCTATTGTGGAAATGCTTGCAGGTTTCCTCACGATATTTTACGTTCGCCAAAAAGCTATCACCTTATCGACTTATATTCAGATTATTAATGGTTAGGGTGACATATAAATGGAAATTAAAATGTAACAGTATAAGATCAAATAATCAACTTATACAAATTATTTACATCAAATATGCCATCAACTTACAGGAGTACAACACTGACACGACAGTCCGCTTCGTCGTGACCCTGTTGCCCGGGAAGCTGCCCGAGGTAGAAGCAGAGGGCATCCACAAGGTCTTCAAGCTGCAGACCACAATATCCATGACCTGTATGAACGCTTTCGACCACAACAACTGTCTGAAGAAGTGAGTTTTGCACCCATGTTTAAAATGGCCATTATTCAGTTCATTTTCTTTTTTTTTATATTATATTTTTATAGGTTTTTATTATTAAGAGAAACTTAAGTAATTTCACCGTCTGCCTTAACCTCTTACCGGAACACAACAGTCTGAGCACTGTTATTAGGCGGTAGGTGGTACCAATCCGGACGGACCTAGCACCAGGTCCTATCACATCAAAAATATCAAATAACTAGCTTCTGCCCGCGTGGAATTCGGTTTTAACCTACCCCCATGCCAAATTTTGTTGCGATCCGATCAGTAGTTTTCGAGTTAAACCCGGACATACAAAAATACATACGGTCACACGGCACACGTGACTTCAACACACTTATTATTAGTAAAGGTTATGTCAAAACACCATCATATTGAATCACAATGAACTGCTACAAAAAGTCGCCGTGGGCTATGTCCCGTTTTTCATACAAATGAATCCGGGCTTGTGGCTGTACATGGTAATCTAGTTTTCTTTTGTCCTTACCCACCACTTATCCCCATCCTCAGGTACGACAAAGTGGAGGAGATGCTGCGCGAGTTCTATTCGCTCCGCATCAAGTACTACGTGCGCCGCAAGGACTGGCTCGAGGGCCAGTTGCAGGCGGAGGCCGACAAACTGTCCAACCAGGCGCGGTTCATCCTGGAGAAGTGCGACAAAGGGCTGGTCGTCGAGAACAAGAAGAGGAAGGCCATGGTCGAGGAGTTGATCAAGAGAGGTATGGGTCCATGTTGTATAAGAATAAATATCAGTTTCTCAAACATGCTCGGAAATGTTTGTGTTACTTTTTAAAAAAGAAGGCATAAAGGATATCATTGCCGGCCCGGGATGGCAAAATAAGAAGGTAAGAATGATACAATACAATACAATACAATATACTTTATTGAACACCACACAATCAAGGAACAGTAGACATTATGTAATTACACAAAAAGGTATGGCATACAGCAGGCGGTCTTATCGCTCAATAGCGATCTCTACCAGACAACCTTTGGATAAGCCATTATTGTTATTTCTTTTTTTTTTTTTCTTTGGAAATACCGCCGGTCAGCCAAGATTTGTCAGTTTTATTGAGAGTTGAGTACTGATATTAAAATAGTGCCACTAGCATAGAGGCATTCTTAGCCCTTCATAAGGGTTATGAAGGACACAGAAAACTTACCATGATGTTTTCTTTTTAAAAGGTCTAAACCGCGTCTACAATGATATATGTGAAACATATCAGGTGCGAAATTGTTTTATAGCTTCTGCCCGCGACTTCGTACGCGTGGAATATAAAATTGCCTTTTCTTTCCGACATCCGATTTTAATCAAACAACTTATATTATATGTTGCTCCATATGATGCTCTATCTACCCTTGGAAACTGCATTCAAATCGGTTGAGTAGTTTCGGAGATTAACTTTAACAAACAGAAAGTCAGAAAAGATTTCTAAAAATCGCTGTTTTGTGGTTTACCATACTTTTTTAGACCCTCCGTTCCTTTTCTTGAACTTCTCTTACTATGTACAGACACGCTGGGTTCTGCTCTTTTATTATAGTATCGAAGATTATTATAGTATAGATAGATTCTTGGCTGACCGTAAATATGACGAACTTCGAGGCTTGATAGAGAGCAAAGAATGACGAGTTTTCCGGACATTTTTAAGAAAAGATGGTTTACAAATGGCCTACCCCTACCCTTTTCCCACATTACTTGTGGTTGCCACAGCTTTCTGCTCTTTAGGCTAGGTTCAGATGAACGCGCGGTCACGCGCGAATGGCTCCGCGTTCGTGTCGAGATTGTAACAAATCAATGTTGTTGTGTACATGACCGCGATCCTGAGATCTTGATGAGTCGCGCGATACCGCGCGTCACCGCGCGTTCTACTGAACTTAGGGTGGGTTGATTCAAACCGTCCGTTAAAGTTAACGTTGAATGTTTTACTACTGGACAAAATGACGTTTCTGTATGGAATGAGAGTTCGGTCATATTTAACGTCCAGGAGTCCGTTAACTGTGCTTGAATCAATCTACTCTGCCTTTTTCTGACTCCGTACCTTGCAGGTTACGCGCCGGACCCGATCGCGGAGTGGAAGAAACGCGCCTCCAAGATCCAAGGGCTGGAGGTGGTGGAGGACGACCAGGCCGAGTCCGAGGACGAGCCCGAGCCGGCGGCGGAGAAGGGCAAGCCCGTCGACCCAGGTGACACGACACGAGCTCATCACACACACACACACATACACACACACACTTCGTCCACGTGGAATTCGTTAATAGCATTCCCGCGAGAACTATGCATTTTTACGGGATATAAAGTAGCCTGTATGTTGACCAGTGCTATAAACTACCCCCATACGATTGACTTATAATAACCTATGGACGAACAGTGCCTAACAGAATATGTCAAAATATATGGAGCAAACTGACATTAGAAAATACGTTCCAATATGCTAATACGCCTCTTTATAATATGTGTCAAGATGAATATTTTATACAAAAGTAAACCTAACATTGTAAGACTTAAGTGTCAAATTTACTGAGCGGCAATCGGGTGCCCGAGTTTTTCGGGCACACGTTTTGACGGGCCGTTTTTCTCCGGCTGATTGTGAATCCTTATAATAGATCAAGGCCCCATACCAAATTTTGTTGCAATCCGTCCAGTAGTTTCGAGTTAAATCCGGTATTTTTTTTCTAAAAAATCGTTATTTTGTGTTCATTATCGTTTATACAGTCCCTGCCACTTGATAGTTTCTTTTAATTTTAGTTGAGTATAGATAATACTCAACTAAGTATATCTTCCATACATGCAACAAAAACCACACAATACCACTGTAACAAGCAGTTTGCTCTGTTCAAAAACCAATTTAGGCGCACTTGGCACTAGTGCTCTTTTCTTTCTTGTTTCAATAGGTTTCTTGTTATAATAGTAGTTTGTTTAATAAATAATAACAAAGCTTCTAACTGTAATTTCGTCCGCGTGGATTTTCATACTAAAATTCCGCCCTCTTCACCCAGATTTCAGGGAATTATCCCTTTACCTTTTACTTTTTTTTATTAACCTTTGTCCTCTGTATTTGAAAATCTACATAACAAATTTCATCTAAATCTAGAATAACTTTAATCTATGATAGAGAGACAAAATGACTCACTTTAGTAGGGAAGTAACAAACGCAAGATAGCCACAGTACACATATAATGAAAACCACAAAATACATGGATGGTTTGGCGTGATTATATTTGGAAAACTTTATAAAAAACAAGTTTTTCTACTTAAGTTATCATTCTTCTTTTCATCTTTCAGAGAAAGCATTCCAAGCGCTAAAAGAGGTTAAGAAGTTCAACTATTTGCTGGGCATGTCTATGTGGATGCTCACCAAGGAGAAGAAAGATGAACTGCTCAAACAGAGGGACCATAAGCTAACAGAACTCGCCGCTCTCAAGTAAGAACCAACACGTTGTCACAGATTAAATAATAGTTACTGTTACAGGTTTACACAACTGAAGCACTAGTTCGGTCATGTATGGAGTATTGTAGTTATCTCTGGGATGGCTCTGCAAAGTATCAGCTGGATGCTTTGGTCTCGGTTGACTGTCGAGCTAGAAGGATGATTGGCGACGATACGCTCGTTGGAACCAAGCTTCAAAGCTTAGGGTTGCCTGTCTGTCGGTTTTTTATAAGGTGCATACGACCTTATACCACCATCTACTTTTTATCATCGGACTATTAGAAGACGAGAGGGTTTCCATCATCATGTGGTTGAGTTCCCCATGAGTCGAACAAAGCGATGCGCTAAATATTTTCTTATTCGCACTGCTAAAATTCCCTCCCTGCGTTTGTGTTCCCCAGTACCTGTAATCTTGGTGTATTCAAGTCTAGAGTGAATAGGCATCTTCTGGTGTTCCACCTTAGACCCTATCATTACTTTCCATTACGGTGTGATCAGGGTCAAACGCGGTCGTAATAAAAAAGGAATGTTCTCGCAGGGAGAAGACGCCGGCGATGCTGTGGCGCGAGGACCTGGACGAGTTCCTCGTGAAGCTGGAGGACGTCGAGGACAAGGAGCGCCAGGACGAGGCCAGCACCAACAAGAAGACCGCCAAGGCCCTGGTACGACCCCACCGACACCTCACGCCGCCACCTTCCGCCACACTACACTAGGCCCGCCACAACACTTAACAGATTCCCCAGGCAAAGCTGTCCGTATACATCGCGAGGACTGTCTTAAAAAATAGTGCTGGAACAACCACTGCTGCGCACGCTACGAATACACTGGCTGAATATTATTTTGTGTAGTATGTTCTGCGTGTATAAAAATAACTATAATAATAATAATAATAAACTTTATTTCATAAATTTAACCTAGTTACAAGTAGGAAGTTATACAGATATAAGCTTATTTAAGGTGTTTTAGGTTAACTGGGTGCACCAAGGTTAGAGCCTCTGCTTATCAAAATAGGACAAAGCCTGTGACTTGATAAGTCAGCGGGTCGGCCGTGGTTGCACGCTACGTTACATTACACGGTGGAGTGTCTCATATGTACTGCCTGCTTATTAAAAAAGAATTAAAAGTAAAATATATGTAAGTGAAGGTTGAGAAACCTATGATGGTATTAATAATAATTATAGTTAAACAAAGAGTTTTCTTTACCATATGCTTATACTTATACTTATGTGGTTATGTTGTGTAAGAGTGAGTATGTGTATGTGGGTGTGTGTGTGTGAGATTGTAGGTATGCTGTGTGTGTGAGAGGGTATGTCTTGGTATTGGATTGTTTTAGGGTTATTGATCTATATCAACTAGAGATAGTGAGAAGTTTTTCAGTTTCGGCGTATGTTTGTCTTAGAAGCCAATTTGTGATAGAAGTTTTGCAGTTGTATAAATTATTCGTGTATATCTTTAAAATGTTATTTATTCTGTCATAGAGGTGATACCTCATACCATAGTACTGGCGTCTTGCATAGATTGTTCTGTAGCGAACCATGGGACATACGTTACGTTTTTTGGAACTGCGTCCCGTCAGTTGCGTTTTGTCCAGAGGAAGTGTAGAGTGCACACGCAGAGTAGTGCGTAATACACAAAGTTGTCTGACTGTTAGTACCTTCGTGTCATTATATAGCTGCGTGGTTGGATACCGAAAACTTTTAGAGGTCATCACTTTCAGAACTGCTCTCTGCGCCCGCTCCAGTTGTAACATCTTTGTTTTATTAGCAGCACCCCATGCGGGGCAGCAGTAGATGAGTATGGACTGGCAAAGAGATAGGTACACCATTTTTAGAGTCTCAGGACAAGCCGAGTGGCGTAACATTTTGAAAACATATACGAGTTTCCTAACTCGGGAAGTTAAGGTGTCAATGTGTGCGTGCCAGTCAAGCCTTTGGTCCAGCTGTACTCCTAGGTATTTCACAGTAGTGGCTCTAGTGAGGAGAAGGCAGGTACAACTATTACTAGGTGAGTGACATGTGTGTGCTTTAATTGTGTATGATGTTGACGGGAGAGTATTTGTGACCATGGAAAATGGAATATAAGTTGACTTAGCAATGTTGAGTGTGAGAAGATTAATATCTAGCCATTTTTTCACTATTTCTAAGCAGGCTTCAGCTTGTTTTTTTGTCTCATACCAGTCAGTACCATGCACCAGTAGTACAGTGTCATCCGCGTATGCGAAAATTCTGCAGTTATCCATCGTTAACTGACACAGTTCGTTGATGTAAACTTGAAAAAGCGTTGGCCCCAGGATGCTTCCTTGAGGGACCCCGTATGTAAGTGATTCCTCGTCACTGAGATTAGAATCTACAATAACACGTTGAACACGATTATTAAGGTAGTCACTAAAAAGTTTCAACGTTATACCTCGGACTCCACAGTTTTCAAGTTTATTCAAGAGAATAGGGACAGAGACGGTATCAAAGGCCTTGGAGAGGTCCAAAAAGATTCCTAGGCATGTTTTTGTTTCATCCAGATTTTTTACAATTGATTCTACTAGGTCTGTTACCGCGTCTTCAGTCGATTTACCCCTTCTAAAACCGTATTGGTTGTTTGCGATGATGTTGTGATGATCTAGGAAATTAACTAAAGCGTTATTTAGGATTCTCTCCAAGACCTTTGACAGCGTAGTCAAAACCGAGATGGGCCTATAGTTGTTGACGTCTTCTTTGGGTCCATTTTTGAAGATTGGGTGAACAACAGCTTTTTTAAAAGCATCGGGGAAAACTCCAGTTGATATAGACAGGTTGCATATATGAGCAATCAGGGGACCAATTTTATCCACTGATGACTTAAGAATCTTAGCAGAAATCCCGTCCCAACCGGTGGCGCAGTCATTACGTAAGGAGAAAATGATTTTTTTGATGTCAGCTTCGTCCACTTCTGTTATGACGAGTGAGTCGCGTGGAGTTTGAGTCTTTGAGGGCAAGGGAAAACTGGAAGGCGACAGTGGAGGTTTGATTTTTGCAGCTAGGGTCTTGCCAATGTTGGAGAAGAATTTATTCACGAGGTTGAGAGATGTTGTGAGATTATCAGATATTTTGAGTAATTCATTAGGTGGCGTGCGATTATGTTGTGTGTGTGTGATGTTTTGAATTGTTTTCCATGTGGCCTTAATATTGTTTTTGTGCTTCTTGAATTCGTTTTTCTCATAATCTCTTTTAATTTTCCGGAGTAATTTCGTGCAAAAGTTTCGATACCGAGTGTAGGTGATTTTAATGATTTCATTGTTAGGGTTTTTTTTGTATTTTTTATGTAGTCTATCTCTGTTCCTAATACATCGTAATAAGCCTGGCGTAATCCAGGGTTTTATATTTCGGTCTTTCCTTGGGATTGCTATAATTTGTGTGTGCTTTTTAATTATTGTTGATAAAATGTCTATAAATGTATTGGCAGCGTGATTAGGGTCTGAGCATTGGGTTACAGACGAAAAGTCAGTATCATTAATTTCCAAGTAAATTCGTTCAAAATCAATGCGCGTGCGAGTGTTATTTGTTTTATTTATATTGGGTTTTATGTTTATGTTTAATAGGGTGGGTGTGTGGTCTGTTATATGGGTATCTATGATTAGTGTAGTTGCAATATCAATTGTTCGAAGTATAACATGGTCAAGGCAGCTGTCTCCCCGTGTTGGAAGTTGGTGGGCGGGTAGCATACCGTGCGACGCAAGGAACGTTAAGTATTCGTATGAACGGTTGTCAGTGTTGTTTGGAGAGATGTCTACATTTAGGTCGCCAATTAGGACTACAGTTTTCATCGTTCTTAATGAGCATAGGATTTCATTTAAACTATGAAAGAAATTATCAAGATTATTGACTGACGGGGAACGATAGACTGCAACTACAGCAAAGCTTTTGTTGAATCGACAGATTAGGCAGTTCCCATCAATGAAAATGGGCTCATTCACATCACATTTAAGATGATTCTTTGTGTAAACAATAACTCCGTCATTTTGATTCAAAGTGTTTCTTGTGTAGAAAGAGTTATACCCAATCAGGGTTGGAATGTGAGGAGCTTTGCTTAGCCAGCATTCTGAAAGAACTATTAAATCGCAGGTAAGTTTCAGGGTGGTGATAAATATTTGAAATTCATTAAAATTTCTATTTACACTACGTATGTTCATGTGGAGAATATTTAAGTGCGTATTTTTAACGAAGTCTAGACATTTGTCTGGAGAGCAGGAATATGATCTAGAAACAGTAACAGAGTCTATTTCGGCGGCCGTTTGTATTATGTGTGTCATGATGTGTGTGTTTTGAATGTGAGTGTGTGTCGGAAAGTGTGAATGTTAATTAATTGTATATTAACAAAAGGTGTCAGGTGTAGGCAAGTAATTTAGGTATATGCAGTCGTAAAAAGGTAAAGAAAAGAGATAATAAAATAACAGTTAGGTTTACAAAAAGAAAAAAAGTTCTGATTAATATTACCAAGATGTACAGGAAAAATAATAAAAAGTACTTAATTTTGAAAAAAAAAACAAAAACAAAACAAAAAGGAATGAAAGAAGCATGCAAGTAGACTTTTTCGTTAATTGGGGCACAGTGAACAATGATTAGGAATAATGCTATAATATCTCTCTACTCCTCAGTTGTTAGAGTGACTAGACATTTTTCAGATTGAATTAGTATATGCTTTGTATCTTTGTTTTTACGAATGTATATATTGCCATTTCTTGCCCAACAGAAGTCGTATCCATGTGTTTTGGCAAACACTCGTGCTTGTTGAAAGAGCTTTCTAGTGCTCCCTGGGAGGTGTTCAGCTACGTAAAAAGGGGCAGGATTTCCCGGCAGGCCCAAAAGCTGAGTATTTAGCTTTTCACCAATAGCACGAGTTTTATTGTATTGCTTTGTAGCAGCCAGAAGTTCTTCTTTTTTCTGCACAGTACTAAACTCCGCGACAATTGATCTGTTCGATCCAGGCTTACCAGGGAGCCGGTACACGTCCCGAACCTGCGAAGGCTCCACACTTACACTCACTACCTTTGCTATGTTTGCTACGGTATCAGTCAGGTGTGCTGGGGATTCTTCGGTACCCACGGGGATGTTTCTAATTTCAATGCAGGCGGAGCGTGTTCCCAGCTGAAAGTCCCGCAACTTTTGTTCCAAGATATTTATTTGGTCCTTATTTTCACGGCGCTCTTTTTCAATGCTCTCAATTTTGCATTTCATTGAGTCGTAGCACTGACTGATAAACTCCATCGAGGCTTGTATTTCTGTGTATGATTTGTATATTTGCTGGTTTTGCAATTTTACCTCGGCTAAGTCTGACCCGAGCTTAAGGAGCATGGCATCTTGATCAGTTTTCCATGACAGAAGGAGGTCCCTTATTTCTTGCTTAAAGTCAGCCTCAAACTTGCCGGCGAAGTCGATGTTCCGGGATGAGCTTTCAGTACGAGCGCGTTTTGCTCTAAGTGAGGTCTTAGAGACATTGGGTTCTTCTGTCTTGGACGCCTTAGATACGTCTGGCGCTGGTTGTGAATGGGGGGGACCATTTTCTGGCGGTGGACTTCTCTCGACACGCGGCATAATGATTTAGAAATATTTAGAATCAGACACTGACACGAACTCTTCTTCGTGTCCGTAGCTCCTGTGTCAGTGTGTCCCTTGTAATCGTGTGTCAGCGGCCGCTGCCCGCGCGATAACGCCTATTGCACTACAGATGAGTCACCGCTGGCGAGATCGCGGTAGTCGGGAAAAATAATAAACACTAAGTAAATGTTTTTTGCGATATTTTTAAAACTAACACGTATTTTCAAAAACTGTTTTTTGCACTATGATCCTTGTGTCTTTCTCTATACTACGATATAACTTTCCGCGACATTTGTTCGTTTTTTTCCACCAAAATTATTCAAAAACGACGCAGGCAAGACTAACGTGTCTGCTTTGCGCTAGCGCTCACGGACGACCCTACTACTACAGCCTACTACTACTACAGCCTATTTTGCGTCCCACTGCTTTGCACAGTCCTCCTCTCATCATGAGAGGGTTTGGGCTATAGTCCCCACGCGGGCCCAGTGCGGATTGGGGACTTCACACACATCTTTGAAATACTTCGCAGATGCGTGCGGGTTTCCTCACGATGTTTCCCTTCACCGAAAAGCTCAGTGGTAAATTCAAATTGAATTTCGCACATAAGTAAAGTTAGAGGTGCGAGCCGGAATCGAACCCCCGACCCTCTGCATGAGAGGCGGTAGGTCGAACCGCTAGGCCACCACGGCTTAAAAATAAATTTAGTTGTTACCATCTGTGTAAAGTTTATAATGATAATTTATTTAAATTTTTATTTTACTGCATACTAGATGGAACGGATGAAGGTAAGTAACAATAATTCCAAAGTAGCAGCATTTCACCCCTTTAAAATATCGTTTTCGTTGGCATTTTTTTATCTGTCTCGTTTGTTAATCTCTCTATAAAAGTTTCGAAATTGCGATATACCTCTGCCTATCAAAATTACCCATAATATAGACGGTTATTACGCTTAAACGCCCTAACGATTTAATGATTTTGTTGATAATTTTGTATGGATGTAAACTGCACAGGCGAATGACATCAACGAGCGAATTCGAAACGCATATCTCGAGTTACATGAAACTAATGACATCTTCCTTGACTAGTTTTATGAAACATGAACTACTTTGAACGTGATAACGTCTTATAAATCGATGAACGCCGGCTGCGCGCACTAATAAACATGACTCTTAGTAACGTTCCGCATGAGCCAAGCGCGCAAGCGAGAGCGCGGCGCGGAACAAGCGATAGAGAGGCACGATCGGCCTAAGCGTGACGTTATCACGCAAAATTATCATCCGTAAACCGACTTTACAGGCAACCAATTTTTTTACTTGTCTGAAGACAAGACAAAATTTTCTTGGTACAAACATCGAATTTTCCTTAACGTTTAACATTTCAATTTGCAGCAAACCAAGACCAAGAACCGCAAATCGCTGATGGACATCGCGCCGGCCACGAACGGGCGTCGCGTGGAGCCCAAGATCTCCGAAGACCTCATCAAGCGCATCCAAGCCGCCGAGAAGGCCAAGACCCGCAAGGAAATCAAGAAGGAATACGACCCAGTACGTATCTCTTTTATTTGCACACTACATCCACCGCAAAATAAAGTGGCGACTGGCATCATAGAAGTATCACATCATATGTTTAGCGGCGGATATAGCTCAGCTGGGCAGGCGATTTATGGGTTACTATAACAACCAATTGGTACCCTCGAAATAGAGTTCAAGTCTCAAGACAGATAGCGGGACGAATCTTGCTTATGTCGCAGTAGACAGAGAAGCGTGGAAATATGAGAGGGAAAGGCGTACACTACATGCTAATCTTAGGGTGGATTCAAACCCTCCGTTTAAGTTAACGTTAAATATTTTACTATGAGATAAAATGACGTTCGTGTATGTCACGGCGGCCATATTTACCGAGCGTGAGTCCGTCAACTGTGCTTGAATCAACGCACCCTTATACTTCATACGAGCTAACCGTCAATAAAACGTCATTTTTTTTTTTCGTAGCCATGCTTTGGTGTGATCCAAGTCATAACTTAACTCCCTAAGTACGAAAAATATGGTACACTTTACTGTTATAGCTTTAAAAGAGCATCTAAGACACGCGCCCGTTATGCCATATAAGGCTTTCGTCAATTGACATGCGTATTTTTTATATTCAGGATGATCCTACTGGCGTCAGTCCGTCAAGCGGAGAGAAGAAACCCAAATCACGCGTCAAAAAGGAAAAGGCTGAAAAACCTGAAAAACCAGAGAACGGCCTGAAACAGACCAAACTGGCCTTCAAGAAAGAACCTAAGAAAGCGAGCCCTAAAGTAAGTATAAAGAAAGAAATAACGTAAAGTATAGCAGTACACAACTTGGCAAGGCGCGTGGATTAATAGAATGCGTCAATGTCTTTTTGGAACCTCCATATCATTTATAAATATATATATTGATACCACACACGGCTACGCTCTCTTAAATATTTATTTCATCCCTCAGGTAAGTACATGTATGGAGTATGGAGTGGCCACCCTTGGTATTTTTTTCTCAAAATAGTAGGTACTGCATCATTTTGTAGCGCTTCATAAAATCCGATACCCAGGTATGTATGACAGTAAATGAAAAATGAATGCCGTTTTTACGAAGTCTAAAATCGACGCCATTATTCGTAACGAATCTCATTGTTTCTGACATCTCCATACTGACCCACTTCGATTGACTTGGTACCATTTTATGCTTAGGCCAGAATCTGCAGTGACATTTTATGAAAGAAGCAAAACTATGGAGTGTGGAATGTGTCTTGGTAAGGAGCGCAATCTTATATGGCGAAACAGTTGAAAACGTGTCCAGCGGATTTGATAAGCAACAAAACAAAACACACTCTCCTCACAACCGTTTTCGCATCAGCAGCGCCATCTGAAGGCGCTACTGCAGACTGTCCGCCTAGGTGGCTTGACTGGCTTGACACTTGTGGCTACCGCAGCGCCCCCCAACCTACCCGATTTGGTGTTCACTTTTGGAAGTATAAAGATTGCGCTCCTTTACTCCAACCCTCCATAAGTAAAACACTGTTTTATCTTACTAATACAATAGAGCTGAAAGTTTGTGTTGGGATGTTTGTTGCTCAATCACGCTAAAACGGCTCACCCAATTTGCATGAAATTTAGCAAACAGATAGTTTGTAACCTGGAATAAGCTATAGGCTACCTATTATCCCGGAAACTCATTAGTGGGACCCCGGAAGAGGACTTTGGATAGAAATCCCGGGAATCCCACAAATCCCGTAATCCCGGAAAAGGTTTTAAAAATATCCTTGAAAATTTGTAAAATATCTGTTTTTGGTCATATAGTGTTGAATTCCCTGCGGACGAAGTCGCTAGTAAAAAATCGTTGATTAATATGTTTGTTTCGCAGAAGAAGATGAACTTCGACGGCAGCGATTCTGAGGAGCTGTCCGGTTCTGACGTGGACGTGGCCGCCGAACCCGTCATACCTCGGGAGAGAACCAACGCGCGGCGCGCTGCCACTAAGGTAACCTCAAGTTAATCACGCTGACGTGGTAGCCTAGTGGTTTGACCTACCGCCTCTCATGCAGAGAGTTCGGAGTTCGAATCCGGCTCGCACCTCTGAAATTATTCGACTGAAGTAATTCAAAGATGTGTGTGTAGTCCCCAATCCGCGCTGGGGACTATAGCCCAAACCCTCTCGTGATGAGAGGAGGCCTCTGCCCAGCAGTGGGCCGTAACATAGGCTGTCGTGGTGATTAACGCTGACGACGAGTTGGCGCTGATGTTGTACCTCCGAATTGGTTCCATTTTAATTTGGTTTAGTTCTGATGATGGGATCCCTGAAAAAATGAGGGAACTCCTCGAAATTTGATAGCATGTGTATGATTTTGGCATTAATTTCAAAGACTACAGTGACACTTACGTCCCATCGTACACATGTTTGGAAACTAGCGGAAAAAAAATATACAAAAAAATAGAACAAACTTCAAACTCCGACAGCCTGTGAAGTCGGTGTCAAGTGAACCGCCCGAAAGCTATGACTATCTTATAGTGAACTTGACACCAACTTCACAGGCTGTCGGAGTTTGAAGTCGGTTCTATTTTTGTTATCGAAAATTTTACCACAGCACTTTTCTTTTTAACAGGTCCAAAAGTACAAGGATGGTTCGGATGGCACCAGTTCAGACTCTGACCCCGAGCTTCTGGACAATAATCCAGAGGATGACGCACCGCGTGCGCTGAGTATCAGTGATGAAGAGGACTTCAACGTCAAAGCTAAAGCCGGCAAGAAACCCGCCGAAATGGACTCAGGTACCATATATCCCTACCTTCCGAGTTCTGACGTCAGGCTTATGTTGTAACCGATTTTATTTAAATAATAGCTTCTGCCCGCGACACCGCCCGTGTGGAATTCGGTTATCGCGTTCCCGTGGGAACTATGCGTTTTTCAAAGTCAAAGTCAAAGTCAAATATTTTATTGCATGAACATGAGTTTCACAGGATCTTAAAATAATATTTAAATGTACTTATTTCATGCCCTACCTCACAGAGGTGTACAATATATCCTTAGATCTAAAATGTTCTTACTTAATTAAAAAAAGTCAAACCATAACCCCACCATATATAAATTTCCGGGATAAAAAGTAGCCTATGTCCTTTCCTGGGATGGGACCCCAACTATCTCTATACCAAATTTCATCCAAATTGGTCCAGCGGTTTAAGCGTGAAGACGTAGAAGAGAAAGACAGAGTTGACTGTCGCATTTATAATAAAAGTATGCATGCACCCTGCGATTTAATTTATAATATTTTTAATTTATCGGTGTGACTCATCTAAGATGGTGGTAGCCATCCGGAAGAACCCTGGAAGGTCCTACCACCAGAAATTAAGTTAATAATACTGCGGATGCTATTTATCATCATAGTTTCCCCACTTTTGAGCCCAAGTAATGGATTTTTTTTAGTAAATATAAATAAATAGCAAGTAAAGCAAAAATATCGATATAACTCATGTCGGCCGTAAGCCGCTGCGATCGATCGGAGATATTGACAATCCACCTTAAGGGTTTCGTCGCGCACCATATTAGTTGTGTCGTGATACCATGTGACTCGTATGTTGAATGTAATAAAAATCAAGAGTTAATCCATTTTCCAGACCTTTTTGTTAATTTACTGGTTGGTAGGTAGGCCGATTTAGGATGGGTTGATTTAAACCGTGCCATAACCAAGAAGCGCTGGTTAAATATCTTACTATGGGATAATACGACGTTTCCGTATGGAATGACGGCTCGGCGGTATATTTAACGACCATGAGTCTGTCAACTGTGCTTGAATCAACCCAGGCCTAATCTATCATTGTCATCTCCGTTTCCAGACTGCCTGTTCGATTCGCTCATAGAAGAGTCCAAGAAGGACGAGGCTTTCACGAAAGCGCTCAACAGCAAACCGGCCCCAACCACGATATCGAGCGACGAAGAAGAATTGCCCGCTGAAAAGTCGCCGCCCAAGAAGAAAGCGGCGCCTAAGAAGAAACTCCTCAACGTCGAGAAGGAGAAGCCCAAGAAACGGCCCGCCAAAGTGCTCAGTCTCGATAGCGACGAGGATGACAGCATATTTGATACAAAAAAGGTTAGTAGAAGAAGAAGAAGAAGAAAAACATTTATTCGTGACGATAAACACACAACATGAAAGCATAAAAAGACGGGTTATGGTTGGTCACGAAATGGTCCCAACTCAGCGTAATGCTGGCATTAAAGCCAGCGCTGGTCTTCCGTTAGGACCATTTGGTGAAACCACGGCCAGCTACACACGAACAAGAGACAAAGAAAAAACAAATAACACAACAAAAATAGAGTAAAAGAAAAAAATATATAAAAAAGGTTATACAATAAAATAAGAATAAAATGAAACAATAAAATTAATATGAAGCAACTTTAACTTTAGTAAATATAACTTCGCCCGCTTGGAATTCGGTTATAGCGTTCCCGCGGAAACTATGCGTTTTTCCGGGATAAAAAGTAGCCTGTGTCTTTTTCTCCGGGAAACTCTGTCCGCGCTAAACTATCTCCATACCAAATTTCATTCAAATCGGTCCATCGCTTGAACCGTGAAAAGGTAACAGACACTTATTTGCGCATTATTAATAATATGTATGGATCTGTTGGTTCTCATGACTTGTGTTGTAAAAGAACTCTGATGGAGACACTCTATTATTACAGATTTTTTTCTAAAAACCGTATGTACTATAGTCCCGTCGACTTGATCTTTTTTATTTCCTAGTTGCAGACGCTACTTTTCTATAGGTACAAACTTATTACTATAGATAAGTCATTAATATACACGCATAAACTCACGCCTGTTTTCTGTTGAGGTAGGCAGAGTCCAGTCTCGTATAACGTTTATCTGTTTTTATCCTATGGGAACCCAGTATCACCATAACGCATATTTTCAGGACAAAAAGAAGGCTAACCCCAAGAAAAAGGCTAAGAAGATGGACAGCGATTCGGAGTCGGAGGGCAGCCCGCCGCCCGCGCGCGCCGCCGCCCGCGCGCGCCCGCGCAACAAGTACACCTTCAGCGACGCCGGCGACAGCGACTAGAGGCTACACGTCGCCGTGGGGTCCGTATAGCTAATTACCACACGGCGGACACGGCCTATAAAAGCACGATATCGAACACAATTCGAATGAAGAATCAATGATTGCGTGCAAGGACGTCTGTGTGCGTGGGAGGACGTCTGTACATTTTGTAAATGTGAGTACAGTAGTACTCACATTTACAGTGAGTGAATCATTGGCCAATGATTCACTCACCGTCTCCGGATGCAACAAATGACGGTAAGGGGGGGTTGGGCGCGAGTTGCGCGCCGGTTAGATTCAGGAGAGTGATTCCGTGGGTATTCTGTATGTAGTACTATCATAGAAAAACAAGGTAAACTTAGAAGGACAACCTTCAAACGAATCAGCGTACGCCCGAAATAAGTGTTAAATGCGATAATAGATGTCGATGGCGCTGTACAGGCGAAGTATGGAAATTTGAAGCTCCCTGACTGTCGCGTAACAATTTGGCCATGTCCGTTTTCTGTCCGTCCGTCCATCACCTGTCACAGCCATTTTTTAGGAGACTGTGTACTGCATGGTTGAAATGTAGAAGACTATTACGAAATTAGGAGAGTTTTATCTACTTATATTTAACAGCTTCATTTTCGTTTTTTTTTCAGATTCAGTATTTTGTACAAATAAATGTACGACAGGCAGCCCAGTGACCGCCGAGTACTCTGAAATAATATCTTTATTTCAACGTGAATCTATTTAGAATTATTTTTATATCACAGCCGACCTATTAGGATAATATCGTGGACGTCACGACTTTAATACGATACGACGGACTGCAGTATTTTGGCCTATTCCCAGTTGTCCGCAATGCAAAATCCCACTAGTCCGCACCTCTTACCGTGGTTGCGGACTGCTAGGAATATTTTTTCCCATTCTTTCGTACTGCTCACATTTGGTGAAAAAAAAAACAGTGTCTGCAGTGCGGACAACGGGGGATAGGCCAGTATTTTACGGACTCGATTTATAAAGATGATTTTATAGCGAATTAACATTTAACTTAGGAGGAATTTTAACTTAGGAGTTTGTTTACCGGCACGAGACTGCCAATGAATTGAAAATTGTAAATATTTGTTTGGAAATTGCTACCTATTTCTTTTCATTTTTATCATTCGACTAATTTTTCTTTAAGCTTATACAGTTCTATGGTGTAAGCTTTTCTTAGTAATTTATTGTGTCCTTTCAATTTTAATTAAGTGATTTTGTTACTTATTTCGTTTTTGGTCAGGTTTACTTCGAGTAAATCTGCTTGACCACTATTTGCTCTCATTCCATTTAATTTACATTATTTACAATATGAAGTGTTTCCATGTTCGTCAATTATTGTCCAAAATTCTAGATAAAATTTCATTATTTTGAATATTCGTATTCTATTCAATATTGTTTTCATCGTGATTTGTTATTTCAATTGACATGTAAATAAATGAACCATTTTAACAAAATTAGTTTTATTTGAGGTAATTACACTATACAGTCTTAATTAAACAATTAAATCCATGTTTCGCTTAAATTTATCTTTATTTCCACCATTATCAAGTTGACCTTCTATAAGTAGAGATAAACTACGATAACATGGCCCAAATTCAATAGTTTTGTCACATCCTCACGAAAGGATATATATAGTTGTTTGACGGCTGTCTCAACACATACTGGGGAGTCTGGGTGGTGCTTTATAAATACGAAAGTAACAAATACAAACAAATGCATGAAGCGTTTATCGTAGTAGCTATACCAAGTATGATTACTTACTTTTTGCTTTATCTTGCGCATACGACTAGTCACCGCTTCACCGTGCTATGGGTATGGTGCATATTTTCGCGGCAGCCGCGCATGTCAGGATGGCCGAGCGGTCTAAGGCGCCAGACTCAAGGAAACTTGCCCGCCGCGCGGGTGCGGGCGTTCTGGTCCTCTCTGAGGGCGTGGGTTCGAATCCCACTTCTGACAAATACTTTTTGCTTTTTTTGACGAGCTTACAAGGTTTCACGTAACTTTGTACATAGCGAAACTGTTTACGGCATTCGAATGAGCTAAATTCTGATACGAAATTGTATTTCGTAGGTTAAGTACCTTCTTGCTGCTGACTGGATCGCAAACAAACAAAATGATGAGTTGATAATTTCTTAGAAGACAACTTGTTTTCTATCACTTAGTCTTCAGTTGTGCTTTATCGTAATCGCTTAGAACGATCGCGATACCAGTTTTCACAACTTTGAATAGATAGAAGGGAATACGGGGGCTAAAAGAAAGGTCTCAGTGTGTTACAATAAATTTATTAAGTACAAATAAATTTTATTTTAGTTAAAAATCACAAAATCAGATACAGACGCAGTACCGACGGGTTCATAAAAAAGGCTTCGGAAATCAACGCTTTACTGGACAAATTAAGTCATGAATATTGTTTTAGAAAGCTTGACCCGTCAGATATGTACCTACTTTTAAACTCGATCGCATATAGAATATATTAACTGGTTTACATGTGTAAATATTTTAATTTCATAAATCGGTATCCCACGTATATTTATTTTATATAAAACATTTATATAAGTATCAAATTTATAATATTCAATGTAACAGTTAAGTTATAATTATAATAAGTAATATGGCATTCGCTTTAGAGATTGTTAAATTAATATCTTATTAATTATATTATTTACAATGATCTTAATTTTATATAAACTCCGCACTTGCACAGTAATTATATACTTCTATCTTCTAATAACATTAACATGTAAAGTCTGAAGTGGCGAAAATGCCTGAGAAAAAAGTTTAGTTACTCAATATAGCCAGGTAATGAATATTGCATAGTTAGTTATACATAACATGATACTGCACTTTGTT
This sequence comes from Aethes cnicana, assembly GCA_963971205.1. Lineage (NCBI taxonomy): Eukaryota > Metazoa > Arthropoda > Insecta > Lepidoptera > Tortricidae > Aethes > Aethes cnicana. The sequence goes on from OZ020285.1 coordinate 2,566,827, forward strand.
TTTTGTACAACATTTTTTAAAATAACTGATTAAGTCGCCGAAATAACACGCAATTTTACTTGGCCGAAGAGCAATAAGTAACTGTCCAATAATATCGATGACTTTAATCACAAACCTTAAAATCATTAGTGCCGGAATTGGCACAAAATTAATTTCTTTTATTTAAAAAATGTCGATTACCTTACGTCCCCTTTTTAACCTCCTACAGTGGCATAATCTGTGTGCCAAATACGTGAAAAAAAAGTAAAAAGAAATGGGACCGAATCCCGCGTAAAATTGAAACTCCGAACGTAGCGTTCAAAAAGATAACCTCAAAATATTTTAAGGTCGCGTTCAATACCTGCTTAATTTGCTTTCCCTGTCAGAGTAGCCTTTGGCGCTCTCCCTATCGGAATATTTCCCGTTGTACTTATTATATCTGTCACTATGTCCGTTTTGCCGGTAGGGCTTTTCACTGGCACTGTAGTGTATCTCCGAAGGGCCTATGGTTTTGGACCAGTGGTGAGTCCAGTAGAAATCGTCAGGGTACCGCGGGTAGGGGTTCTCGCGGCACAGAACCACGCAGTAGATGAGGCTGCCCACGAGCGTGATGAAGCCGAATATGAGGAAGACGATCCCCAGTATCCTGGAAAAGAAATAGTATAAATTGAGTGGCTGAACGAGACAGGTAAAATTAACCGGTGCTAGGGTAAGTATACTTTACTTTCACGTATCAAAATGGAGAGCTCTGTGGTCTCAATACAATACAACAAAATCTACAATCGCATAATTATGGCCCTCACCTTCGGTTCGGGCCTGAAACACCTGCGAACTGGGACATTAACGAATTCACCGCCCTAAATCTGTAATGTGTACTATTAACACCAACTACCTCTTAAGGTTAATAAAACCTACAATTGGTTTTAATACAATTCTAGGTAATACGGATTAAGCAATAATAGATTCTTTGTCAACGGCTTGAATACTTCGCCGTGCGCCTAGCAAGTTGGGTCGTGCCCTACTTAAGAGGGATTTGCATTTTCTACTTAGGAATTTAGATTTACGTGCGTGCGTGTCGTGAGTTTACATAACATCTATTTAAGCAGCTAGAGTTTTGACGTTCCCTGAAAATTTCCTTTTGCCATAGACGTAAATAATATAGACCCGGTCTAACGTACACGTAATATGTCCCCACTTCCACGGTGTCCAATCCAAAGTTCTGTCACCAAGCGTGCGTGACAATAAGCGTTTTAAAATAGTACATTATTGCCGTGGCCGGGAAAGTAGGTCTTTGCAGGCTGAGTACTGGTTTAAAGGGCCGAGGCTTCGCCGAGGCCCTTTAATATGTACGAAGCCTGCAAAGCCTTTCACGTGCCGAGGCTTATATAGTGCTTTTCTCAAAAATGAAAAAAAACCTTGATATTAGGTATTCATAATACAGCATTGACACGCACGCAAATGTAGCCAAGTACTTACAACAAGTCCAATGGAACGCCAGTCTTATTTCGTATTCACCGATATTTGACTTTAACAGACACACTAACACGGCAAGTTAAAAACTCGCATGTAGATTTCTCGTTTTTTATAAAAATTAAGACCTTTTATTAATTTTTAAACCAAACTAGTAAACTATTTTCATGAAATTTAGCTAAATAAATCTGATACAAGACAAGAACTCCCGCTCTTTATGGATCGTTCTTTTTTTAAATTCCGTTCTGAAATACATTGCGCTGTTTCAGACACGGATAAAAACGTTTGGTTTCGCGTCAATTGACAGATACAGAACATGCAGACTTGGCTGTTTGGGAATTCCTTCGCGTATTTATCAGTTTAAAAAAAAAGTACCTGTACGATAATGAAATTTCATACGACATTCCCTGCGCTTATACATGCCGCGGAAGTAAATTCATACAAATTTCCGGGGCATGCAGTTGAGTTTTTTTTTTTTAATTTTTGACTGATCGTCAATGACGCACTTCGCCGTCTGATAGAAAGCAGACAATGACGAGTTTCCGGGCCATTTTTGAGAAAAAAACTTTTTTCGAAACTGTTTCTCAGTATCTAAAAACTCGTCTCGTTGTTGGAAAAATGTGACCCAGCTTTAGTGTCACGATACAAGTTTAACTTTTGATTGGACACCAATGAAGTGGGGAAACATGACATGTATCTACGTTAGGCCGGGTCCATACGAAGTATTATTTATGTCTATGCCTTTTGCACTCCGAATGAGACTGAGGTCATTATATTAGGAGAAAGCAAAAGCTCGATGTAAGTAGTTTTAATTTAAAATCCTTGATACTTCTAAAAAACACCGTGTCTTTTTGCGTGATCTTGCGACCTTTAGATTGACTTGTACACTTAAAATCATCATTAAGCTGTGATGTCAAGCAAGGTTAGTCATCGGCATGATTCGCGGCCACAGGACTCCTTTTTACGTCGCTGATGTCATCTGATGACCACGTACGTAAGGTCTTATGGGTAATTACAGGTATTACTTCATATGGTAGGTAGTATGAACTTAGGTATGTGTATTGTAGAGGCTATAACGGCGAGAGAGAGAGGCGAGCGTTTTATTGACACACTAGCTTTTTCCCGCAACTTCGTATGCGCAGAGATATTAAAATGTAAAATCCCGTTTTTCTCCGTTCCCGTGGGAATTTCGGGAAATCCTCTCTTAGTGCTCCCCTACGTTCCCTAAGGAATCTGCATGCCAAATTTCAGCTCTCTACGACCAGTAGATTTGGCTCTGCGTTGATCGATCAGTCAGTCAGTCAGTTTCTTGTTTTTACCCGACTGCGCACCGCAAAGGAGGGTTATGTGTTTACCTGTCTATGTATGTATGTATGTATGTTTGTTCCTTTGTGGCACACTAGAGATCAAACGCGTGGGTCGATTTTAATGAATCATACGTCAATCGATTCGTCTGAATCGCGCGAGTGTCACTGAAGATATGACATTAATCAAAATTCAAAATGGCGGCCACCAGACGCCATATTGTACAAAATATAAAAATAAAAGTCGATCGTACCTACTGAGAAATGACACCATGGAAATAATTTCATGTTCGACACTAACATAAATCAAATATTGATTGCTATTGAGGAATCTAAAGATGCCTACAGTCGGGACCCATTTAAAATCTAGGTTAAAATGTTACAAATAATGGGTCCCGATAGTAGGCATCTTTAGATTCCTCAATAGCAATCAATATTTGATTTATGTTAGGGTCGAACATGAAATTATTTCCATGGTGTCATTTCTCAGTAGGTACGATCGCCATTAGACGTAATATGAGCAAGTAAGAATGATCAGAAATATCTGAGCATGTAGTCTAACGTCTTGACAGTAAGATCGTGTCCAGATATTTATGATCACATTGTTCGCTACCATATATCTGATGGCGACGGTAAATATTACTTAACATAATCCTAGCTACTACTGAACTAAGTTTGAACTAAGAATCTTGTTTTTTTCTTTTTAGTTTTTTACGCAGTCGGGTTTTTTGTTTTTTTTTTAATTAACTTTTTTTTTGTATATATAGATTGCACGTGACGGTCGCTAACCGATGCGCGGCGGGCGTGACGATCGCGCAATGTGTCCGTAAAATGCTTGCCGCTGCCGCTGTCGAGCCGAGCGAGCCGAGTGGTAATATTGAGTTTTGTAAGTGCACTTTTATTTATTATAAAAAGTCATGTGTGATTTTTGAGTAAATAAACTCAAATAGTATGTAAAACAGACTAGATAAACTCTCTTACTAACATGAACTCTAACAGTGGAAATATGATTTAGACGCATCACAGCGAATTGCTGACTGTCTAAAATTAATTAAATAAATAAATAAAAGGACTGCGAAATAGCGTCATCTACTTCTATGTCTTAGACATCTATATTTTTAGCTTTAATTAGTGGCATAACAGCATAATTACGTCGCTCTGTTGAGTCTCATCACGAAAGAGTTTTGGGCTAGTCCCCACGCCCCACGCGGACACAGTCCCCTAGTGTCCACTGACACGAATGGGGACTTATTCACACCTACATTTTTGAATTGCATCACATATGTGTGCAGGTTTCTTCAAGATGTTTTCCTTCACTGAAAATCTCAGCGTTCTTCAATTCAATTGAATTTCCCACATTTATATGTGGGACCACTAGTTTGATCTTAAACCACAGAAATTTAATAGTACTAGTAACATAATGGTCACGGAATAACCCGCCTGAATCTAGCCGGCGCGCAACTCGCGCCCAACTCGCCCTTACCGTAATTTGTTTCATCCGGAGATGGAGAGTGAATCATTCACACGCGTAGTGGTACACACACATTTACAAGTGTACAGACGTCCTTGCACGCACTTGAACCTCGAATTGTGTTCGAAATCGTGCTTTAATAGGCTGTGTCCGCCGTTTGCTTAAACTAATGAACCCCCAGCCCAGTGATGGAATCAGTCTTTCAAAAAACTAAGCAACGTTTTGACCCACGTTTTATCGTCACGAAATATCATTTAGCAGGTCTCCATAAGTCCAAATATGTCACAAATAACCGCCACAGTTATGTGGACCATTTCCCAGTGCAAATTGTTTTTTAATGTTCTCACAAAAAATCAATAGGCACAAAGAGTTAATGGTTTAGAAAAGCAAAGTTAATCTTGCAGGCAAGAGCGGCGCTGGTTTACAACAGCTTGCTTGAACTTAATATGAGATAGTGTTCGTTCCAGTTTCGGCCGCACGCAGAGATAAGTTTGCGTTGCGCTTTGTTGTCAAATAGAGGTAAATTTTTCGTGGTTTGGACGTGTCGATTTGATTCCCACAACCTTCTTGAAATAGGTACATTGCATGATTACAGATACAAGATCATTATATATACCTACTGACAATCTCCTTACAAATAGCGGCATACATTGGAAAAGCTATGTATGTGAGCAAAAATTTTAAATTTTAAATTTAATTTAATTTTTGTTTTTACCTCGTTCATAAACAAAACGGTTGGTGACAACCTTTTTTTTTCATTGAAGACCAAGGCCACGTTCCTTGCGGTCGGGTAATGGTAAGAAATGTCACAACGATGATTTAATAAATCTTTCCGGGAAAATTATTCGGAATAAAAACACATTTTGCACTGTTTCGTGATCCCTGGAGGGGCCTCTATTACATAAAAATATAATTTTCACCTCTTCCAAAAGCTTTACCTACCCAATTATAGGTGAATACATCATTTGTCCAACGTGGCGCTTCAAATTATCATACAGGCTAGGTACTATTTTTCCGATATGCGCCGCAATGTAAGGAGATTATCAGTGTATACTCGGTCAAGCAAAACGTGGTGATGATATTTTACCTACGGCATCAGCTATCGATTCTAAGCATGTTTTTTAGGTATTTTAAAAACATTTATTTAAGTAGGATTTTACAATCACTTTTGCATCGTCATTAGGTATGTACAATTTGATGTAGTTATCATTAAGAACATACCGTTATCTTATCCGCTGCAAGCTTCGTCATTGATTTTGGTACAGACCTACGTCTTCTACTTTGTATCAAACTTATTTTTTTTATGACACGCACTACTTATGTCAAGTTTAACTAATAATAATTCTGAGTTTGTTAAACAAAGTATGGGATTGAATTGATGGTGTGAGCGATACCTCACGTTTTGCTTGACCCTATACAATTTCCTACCCTCTCGCGATGAGAGAAGGCTTGTGCCCAGCAGTGTGCGGCGCGGCAGTATATAGTTTCCTGGTTTCTGTGGGGGCTTACCAGACGAACAGCGGCTCGAAGAACTGCAGTACGATGACGAACCCCAGCGTGACGAGGATGAGGCCGAGGTTCAGCAGCAGCATAAGGCAGCACATGCCCTTGACGCTCGGGCAGAACGGATTCGGCGCCGCCATCGCGTCCACCTTCACTCCCGCCTGGGGAACAAGCATTAACGTGAACGTTACAAATAGATACGTTATGGATGGAACTATGGAACACTATTATAAAGCAACTAGCTTCTGCCCGCGACTTCGTCCGCCCCCCGCGGGAACTATGCGTTTTTTTAGGTTAAATAGTAGCCTATATGTTGACCAGTGTTATAAACTACACCCATACCAAATTTTGTTGCAATCCATCCAGTACTTTTCGAGTTAAATCCGGACATACATACAGACAATTTTTCTAAAAATCGTTATTTTGTGTTCAATATCGTTCATTATATTCCCCTTGACTTGGTAGTTTATTTTAATTTTCAAGTTTCAGGCGCGACTTCTTCTACAGACTTATTACTTATTAGTACCTATAGAAAACAATTTCTCAGGTATGAGACCTACTAGACCGATTTGTCGACCCCCTAAACCCCCACATTCCAAATCGTTGAAGCCGTTTCTTATTATCCACACGACCTTCAAATGGTCGGTAGAGAAAGTACCTAGCTGGAACTTGGTGATCGTGGTAATTAAAAGGGTTAATAAAGAGAGTCTGGGTTGAAGAAGGTACCTACGCTGAGTGATGCTTTCAGACGTGAATATGTCCCGCCCATTGTCAAAGTATACTGGGGTAGAGATAATCTACTATAGGAAGTCCCGTGCCTCCACAATTCAAAACTCTTCAAGTATTTAAAAAGTACTAACCACCAACACTCTCAACACATGACTGTTTGACGGCTGTCTCAGCACGCACACATGCGTGGAGTGTTGGTGGTGCTTTTTAAATACTTTCCAAATAAATTGAAGCTTGAATTGTGGAGGGGCGGGACTTTCTATACTTAGTAGATTATCTCTAGTGGTAACCTTACCTTCCGGGAGACTTTTGAGCGGTGTGTAGAGGCGACAGAGGGCGCCACCGCGCTCCGGTACGAGTACACACTACGCGGCGCGCGCGACTGCCGGCTGAAACAACAAGTTAAATTAAAATTAGGTAATTCATGAATTTGAAAAAATAAAGATCAAGTACCTAAAAGGTACATAACACTTACCTACTGATATATGTACATGGTGGATCGGATCCTAAAGCAAATAATTAACCCACAGTATCGGCTATCGATTGTAATATAGGTTTTTTTTTCGAGATGGTATTTTTTTTATTGTATATGGGATTGGTTGTGTAAGCGACGCCTGAATCCCATACAAAATTATTTATTTTACCAACTATAAAGAAATTAAAAACCTATAAAATATGCTTAGAATCGATAGCCAATACTGCGGGTTAATTATTTGCTATAGGATCTGATCCACCATGTATATGTATATGATTTTTACAAGTATTATTATGAATGAATAACAATTTGTGTATTGATACAAAATAATACACAACACAGCTAAAAGGGTTCCGCGATACAGGCCCTGAGTCTAGTGCGGAGACCGCTGCCAATTCTTGTCACCTTTTTATGCATGTTTCTAATGTAAATTCATACTGTTTTTTTTTGTAAAATTTGATGGTAAATGAAAATATTCTTATTCTTATATGTGCCTGGGTCGGTAGCAGAAATATTCAGCAAATTAAATCGAGAAGTCATGTACTAGCCAATTTATAATCAGTGGTACTCGTAATGTTCATCCAAGATAAGATGACAACAATGCACTTAAAAGTTAACTACTTATACATGATTGTTAAGTTAACTATACCTGCGCGATTGATCTTCGATCGGATGAAATGATCAAAATAAGTTTTCTCAGATGTATGATACCTAACTATGAGGATCGACTTTTCATTTCCTTTAAACACCTATAGGTACTGACATATAAAATATTCTGAAATAAGTAGTTAAAAGCATTTTTTTATACTATAGGGGGGCAAACGAGCAGACGAGCTACTTGATGGGAGGTAGTCATCGTCGCCCATGGACAAGTGCAACACCAGAGGAGTTGCCAATGCGTTGCCGGCCTTTAAGAGCTCTATTCACTCGCTTCTTGAAGACCCCCATGTCATAGCGCGACGGAAACACCTCAGGAGGAAGATCGTTCCACAGCTTACACGTTCTCGGAAGAAAAGAACGCGAAGCCCGAACGTTTTTGGGTTGCCAGGCGTCCAGCAACACGTGGGGGTGGACCTTACTTCTGAGGCGTTTTTCCGTTTACAAATTCGTAAGAATATGGAAGAAGTTCAAGTACGTGATTAAAATTACTCTGCCAGGTTCCTGTATAAATTGTAAAAATGTCAGTGCTGTTAGAGCGTTGAGATTTTATCTACCTACTACAGTATTATTTATGTATTATATTTTATAGCTGTCTGTCAGACTCGTTAGTGTTAATAAATTCTAGCTATTTAACAAAGAAGTTTATTTTTAATTTATATAAATGAGCTTCCAAATATAATCAATACTCAAAGCACCCTCTTTGCGGATGACGTATCAGTTTTGTTTAAATTTAATTCCACCGAAAACTACAATACAACGATTAAAAATACATTAGAATCAGTCTCCAATTGGATAGAAGACCATAATCTCCAAATAAACCTAAATAAAACAAAAATAGTCCAGTTTTACCCACATCAAAAAAAACCGCTAAAACTACAATTGAAGTTACATGAAGAGAAAATTGAGGAGGTACAACATTTTACACTCCTTGGTATAACCTTGGACACACACCTAAATTGGAAGCAACACATACTCAATACAAAAACAAAAATTTCCAAATTCCTTTACGCACTTCAAATATTACGTAAAAATACAAACCTAAAAACTGCACTTAGCAGCTTCTACGCGTATGCGCAAGAACGCTTCCGGTACGGCATAATCATGTGGGGAAATAGTCGCTGCACATGATCTATTCGTGCTACAAAAAAAATGTATCCGAATTATGGTGGGCATACGATGCCCGGATAGCTGTAGGCCTCACTTCCTTCGCCATGAAATTCTAACGCTGCCCTGTCTATACCTACTGGAGCTGGGACTGTTTGCAAGGAAAAATATAGATTTATATAATAAAAATCCTAACAAAAGGTTTAAAAATATGCTTCTCATGCCAAATTCATCCCTGCAACTCGTCCGAAACGGCCCATATTACTCTGCTGCGAAATGTTATAATCATATACCTAACTACATAAAAGAGGAAAAAAATGAAACACGATTCGAAGCGAAGCTAAAACTGTTTTTTACTAAAAAGGCCTACTATACAGTGGAAGAATACTTCAATGACAAAATTTGACGTTATATACTATTACTATTTACTATAACTATTGTGCCTAAATTATTATATTATAACATTTAAATTTATCTTATTACTAATTTATTTATTAATTATTTAACATTTAAATTAAATTTGACGACTTCGATGTAAACTTAAACATATATAGCCTAGTTTTAAACTTTTAGTAAATAAGACTGTTGCATTGCCCTTAATAGGGTATCATGTACCGACTATATAATATACCTACCTACCACCTTGTAAAATGAGCATGATTCGCAATAAATGATATGAATATGAATATGAATATGAAATTATCAAAACGTCTATGTAATTTTAAATTGTTTAAAACGATTTGTGATGTGACTCCAGGAGCGCCGTGAGGCTTTCTCTGTAAAGTGTAAACATAAAACTGGAAACTAAACTTAAGCATTTCAGCCAATCAACACAACAGGCAATTTACAACCCACTGCTGGGCACAGACCTTTCATCACGAGAGGGTTTGGGCCATTGTCCCCACGCGGGCCCAGTGCGGATTAGGGACTTCACACATATCCTTGAATTACTTTTCAGATGCGTGCAGGTTTCCTCACGATGTTTTCCTTCACCGAAAAGGTCAGTGGTAAGCTCAAATTGAATTTCGCACATAAGTAGACTTAGAGGTGCGAGCCGGGATCGAACCCCCGGCCCTCTGCGGTAGGTCGAACCGCTAGGCCGCCACGGCTTCCTTAGGCATTCGCGGCTACAAAATACCTAAGATTTCGCTAACTGACTATACCTCGCTACGTGTTGTCATTTGTCAAGCCTGCGCAGGCGCAGATGGAGCGGTCACGACGAATTCCTGGCCAAGGCCGCCGTGATCTCATGAGTTCAAACCGTCTATTAGCACTATAGTTAAAATCCACCGCTGTATCCGGAAACTTGGAATTTACAAAATATTAAAAAAAGACTACAAGTATCTTTTGATTGGAATGCGTTCTAAAATATACTTTATTGAACACCACACATTCAAGGAACACTAAAGACATAATGTAATTTACACAAAAGGTGTGGGATACAGCAGACGGTCTTATCGCTTAACAGCGATCCAGACCACCTTTGGATAGTGGAGGTGAAGAAAAATAAACTAGGTTGGTAGGCGATGCTCTGTACCAAGATGTGCAGGAGAAACAAACAAAATGTAATAAACATACTTAAATACATTTATAGCACGACCCAACTTAGAAGGCGCGCGGAGAAGCACTTAAGTCGTTGAGGCAGAGACAATTTTTCCTTAATTAATATAAATTGCCCTAAGGTGTGTGTCAACAATCCAGGTTATTCAACCACGAATTTGAGGTTCAAACTACTTGAAACTCAAAAAACAACTTTATTCAAGTGTCAACCTCTTAACAAGAAGTTCGTAGCCCGCAACTTGACAACCAAACAAATACCAAAGTCATCCAAATTAATAAAAAAAGCTTTAAAATAAACTCGAAGAAAGTTTTTATCCCTCCATCGACAATGCGAGTCGTGTTGACTTAGAGCGGGTCCAATCGACTCGAAAAAAGGACTTAACGAGCTCCCTACAATAAATACTTACAAATAAATGTCAAAGCTTGTTAGTAAAAAGCTTAGAAGGCTTTCGAAAGCCTCCGAAGGCTCGGGAGCGGTACCATTGTCGGTAAAGTCGAGGGAAAGTCACGGGTTGTCGAAAGTAATCGGCGTGCGTGACGTGACGTTGTTAGTTTTTAGAAAAAAGTCTTGACATCCATGGGTTTTGAATTTGAGTAAATTATGTACGCCATCTTATTTCTTAACCGAAAAAGTTAACTAATCAAGAGTTGGTGGGGATATTTTAATCGTCGCTGTAAGCGTTAGATTCCATTCGAGTTGTTTTTTCTGGAGCTGTTTTCTAGTTTCATGTGAAGGCAGAAATATTCAACAACGTATTTTTTTACAGCTCATCTTAAGAAGATCTCGAGATTTTATTTAAAGAAGAGCCGATTTTATAAATGTGGGTATACTAAAGAACTTGGATACGGTACCAATGAAATGTTCCTTATTAAATACAGTGAACTAGACAGCGTACGAATATTTGGGTGAATTCGAGTCGAGTTCACAGCGAGGTCTCGTGGTAACACAGTATACTGACAGCCGCTAATAAAGATTTAGTTAAATACGGACATCTATAAAAAAGAGGAACATCAAAGACGTGGGCCTATAAAAAATAAATACTTCGGCTTCTCATTGTGGGCAATTGATTTAGGTTTTGTTGTATAGACGTTTAATAAAGTGGTTAATAAATTTGTAATGACGTCGATTCCTATCTTTAAACAGCTTCAGTTTATCTTTTATAAATTGAGCTATGCGATGGTAAACCTGCGAGTCATGAGTATAAGTTAAGTACATACTTACCTTAAATTTAATATTTAGTAGAATGATAGGTCCTTTCTATCCTTTTTCTTTAGCTTTTTGAAATTAAACTTCTTTCACATAGTATTTATAAATAGGAGGACTAGAGGGCTAGGACGGCGTTAAGAAGAACACAAAATAATACTAAGTCTGTAGAAGAAGTTGCGTCTGTAACTTAAATTAAAAGAAACTATTAAGTCGAGGGGACTATTATAAACGATACTGAACAACAAAATAACGATTTTTAGAAAAATTGTCTGTATGTATGTATCTATTATTAGTACAGCCTATTTTGCGTCCCACTGCTGGGCACAGGGCCTCCTCTCATCACGAGAGGGTTTAGGGTATGTAATGTATGTTATATCCGGGGGTACTTTATAACACTGGTCAACATATAGCACATAGGCTACTTTTTATCCCGAAAAAAACGCATAGTTCCCGCGGGGACTTTATTACCGAATTCCACGCTACTACACGAAACTAGTTATTAAATAATCAAGAGAACCTCCAAGAGGAGAGGATCCTTGTCTAATGGACAAGAAATCTGCATAATTTGGCCACTAGGGGCGCTGCGATCGCTTGACCCCATCTGTCAATTACATAGAGAAATATTAGTTGTTATTGGTTTTACTTAAATTATTAAAAAATGCCGCGCTGTGCAGCTCCAGGATGCAATGAGAACGGACGACACGTATTTCCGAAAGACTTGGTATGTACTATGTATGTGCCTTCATTTTCATCACAAATAACTGAACCAAAATTAAAATTGCGGTCAATATTTAAGAGTTTTAAACAAATCTACTTAAAATTGTCAACAAAAAACCCGTAAAAATTTGACAGCCACAGTGTTTGTGTTTTGGTTTGGGTCGAGCTTTGGTCACTTTGTACAGAATTTTGCATGCAAAGTGACCCGATTTCACTGCGGTTGAGTGTATTATGCTATGGATTAGCATTGTGGATTTGTATTATCTCGTTTATCTGGAAAGGTTTCCAACTACAAACTAACGCCCAAAACTTTCTACAGGCAAGCAAACACTTCAAGGTAGCGTGAAAGCGTTCACCTAAAATAAAAACCCAAGGTGAGATCAAGTCCAAAAACCAAAAACACCTCGAGTCAACATTCTTGTTCACTGTGTCGCGTGTTACATGATCCTTTTGATCTATCTCGCGATATTTCACATTTGTTATATAAATTTCTGATGTTAAGAAATCGGATCCTTCCACAATCTCAAACCATAATTTTCAACTGCTGTCACGCGTTCGTATACCACCAAATTTTCCCAGCTTAACGTAACATTTCATTCGTCATTCCCATAGGGACCATAAAATTATCTAGCCTAATAAGAGAAATTCCATGACGAATCTACCATTAGGGCAAAATGGGGCAACTGCTCTCCCGGTACCCCATAGGCCCAGAAATAATGAGGAATGAAGGACGATCATAAAAATAAGAAGATATACTCTGAGTAATAATTGATTGAAATTACAAGGTGTCGGCACTTATGTTTAGGCCTGAGCTCTATTAACTATTACAGTAGCACGGGGAAAGGCTAGGTAACCCCAGTCCACCTTTGTGCACACGTACTACTACAGCCTATTTGCGTCCCACTGCTGGGCACAGGCCTCCTCTCATCACGAGAGGGTTTGGGCTATAGTCCCCACGCGGGCCCAGTGCGGATTGGGGACTTCACACACATCTTTGAATTAATTCGCAGATGCGTGCAGGTTTCCTCACGATGTTTTCCTTCACCGAAAAGCACAGTGGTTAATTCAAATTGCACACCTAACTTACACTAATAAAAAAAACTAGCTTACGCCCGCGACTTCGTCCACGTGCAAGGTTATAGCGTTCACGCGGAAAGTATGCATTTTATTCTGGAATAAAAAGTAAATAAATCGGTCCAGTACCTAGTCTGAGCGTGAAGAGGTCTGTCTGTCAGTTACCTCTTCACGCTTCAACCGCTGGACCGACTGAGATAAAATTTGGCATGGAGATAGTTGAAAGGAAATAGGTTACTTCTTATCTCGGAAAAAGCATAGTTCCCGCGGGAACGCGATAACCGAATTCCACGCGGGCGAAGTCGCGGGCAGAAGCTAGTTATGAATATGTATCGGACATACTGTGGAGAGGCTCGTCAATGTCTGGCTGCCTTAACACGTCTAATTCTTTCTACGATCTGAGAACGGACTCCTTTGAGATGCCGCCGGAATTGGCCCCCAAATTATCGTGACGGATCGTGCCGTGTCGTGACGTCGTAATTCGACTGACGTGACGTCACGCTTCTGAGTCTGAGGTAAGGAGTGTCTTTAATGAATGAGTGACATGCCGAGGAGTTGATTAGTTGAAAACTATCTTACTTGCTTAGGAACATTGATTAATAATAGCATATGGACGAACAGTGCCTAACAGAATATGTCAAAATATATAGAGCAAACTGACATTAGAAAATACGTTCCAATATGCAATAACGCCTCTTTATAATATGTGTCAAGATAAATCTACTATATAAAAATAAGTCGGGTTTTCCTCCCTGACGCTATAACTCCAGAACGCACGACCGATTTCCACGGTTTTGCATTCGTTGGAAAGGTCTCGGGCTCCGTGAGGTTTAAGGCGGTACGAAGTCCGCGGGGTCAGCTAGTCTACTATATAAAAATAAGTCGGGTTTTCCTCTCTGACGCTATAACTCCAGAACGCACGAACCGATTTCCACGGTTTTGCATTCGTTGGAAAGGTCTCGGGCTCCGTGAGGTTTAAGGCGGTACGAAGTCCGCGGGGTCAGCTAGTATTGTATACAAAAGTAAACCTTACACATAATACTAAAGTGTCAAATGTACCGAGCGCCAAACGGGTGCCCAATACGGTTTTGTTTGTAGGTACCTATGGTGACTTTGCCTTATTCTTTACTTATCTAATTTTGAGATCAGCGCGATGACGATTAATTATAATAGTTAGTTACTATGAAATTACATGAACCTATTAATTTACAATGGTTCATCTTCACAGGTTTTCCTGGGGCTCTATTCGAAACTGTATATATAGATATACACTTACCTCCTATTTATCGATATAGTACCTACATAGGATTTTTGAAAAAAGGCCTTCTGCTGAGTTTGTTGCGGCGCTTCTTCTCAAGCAATGGGAAGCGCTGGTAAATTCATTTATGACGTGCAAAAGTGCCCCAATATGGCCCAATATGATTTGATCAGAGTTATATTATCCTATCAGTGACACACCATCTCCCTATTTAGCGAGATGGTATAATATGTTACTGATATACCTATCACTGAACAGGCAGAAAGTGTAGGTACTCTTATTTAGGGAAAGGGACGTTCACTATCCCAATGTACCATTTCGAATGGAGCCCCCGTAACCATTGCCAAAGCAAATAAATTCTGTCTACCACAATCGCCATTAAGAAACACAAAAGATCCATATCTATGTTTATCATATTTAACGTCACACAATATCATTTCCTAGAGCTGAGAAACCGCAGGGCCCGGCGATAAATCCGCTGCAGGTTCGATTCCCGACAGAGATTTATACTCGTTTGTATGATGTACCGGTTGAATGAGACGGCACGTCCATTCACTTGAAGTGGGATGTTAAATGAAGTTTACTTGAAACGATGTGAAGTGTGTTTGGTTTGTGTAAAATTCCCATGACTATTTTTAACAGACTTCAAAAAAGCAGGAGGTTCTCAATTCGTCGGAATCGTTTTTTTCATGTCCCCCAAAAATGAATAGTAAACGTGAATCGATTTTCGATGTTTTTTTTGTTCGAAAGGTGCTCCTTCCAGTTGGTCCCATATTAATTTAGTTCAGTTCTGATGATGGGATCCATGACAAAATGAGGGAACTACTCGAAATTTGCTAGCACGTAGAAAAAAATAAAAAAGCCGCCTTCAAACTCCGACGGACTGCGAAGTCGGTGTCAACTGTCAAGTTAACCGACCCAAAGAAATGATAATCATATAGTGAACTTGACATTGACATCGCAGTCTGTCGGAGTTTGAAGGAGGTTTTTATTATCTAACCTAACCTAACTAAGTAAGTGTATGTACTAACTTATTATAAGAACACACTTGATACATTATGTAAGTACTAGAACATAAGTCTTGAGGATGTCTTGAGGTGGGCGTGATCACTGCAACTCAGTCTCCGACAACTGCAGCTGATTACGAATGATTTGTTCTTTGTATAACTGTTTATTATGTACTTGCCCTAGCAAGTTCCTCAAAAATAAGATTAAAAGATTTAAAAGATTAAAGATTTTATTGATCTTATTTTTGAGGAACTTGCTAGGGCAAGTTTTGACAGCCATAGGTGTCCACGGGGTCAAGCAAAAAGTTGCGACGGTATCAGTTAAGAATCAGTTTTTAAAAGTGTGAGATTGATGGTGTGAGCTTGGTGTGAGCGAATCCCATACTGCGAAATCCCGTACTTCTTTTAACTCGAAAAAAAAACCTAAAAAAACATGCTTAGAATCGATAGCTGATACTGTGGTTAAAATATCGTCACAACGTTTTGCTTGACCCAGTATAAGCAAGCAGCTAAACATCCAGTTCTACGTGTAGCAAATCGCCTTGCGATGCGCTCGCGCGGTCGATCATCCTGCGCGCGCCTGTAATTTGCTATCAATCTGCGCCGTTTATGCAAAGCTATGGTTTTTGCGGTCGGCACTGACGGGCGGTTAAAATGCTACGTTTTTATAACCGTTGAAAAAGCAATAGAAAAGTGGAAAGAAACTTCGAAATTGTCAATTTTAAAACGAGTGAAACAGGGCAGGGATAAAATGGCATGGTATTATCGTTTGAAATTTGTATTACTACTACTACTACTACAGCCTATTTGCGTCCCACTGCTGGGCACAAGCCTCCCCTCATCAAGTTCAAGTTCAAGTTCAAAGTTCAAGTTCAAAATTCTTTATCTCGTTATCATAGGTAACATAAGGTGACATAGTAGTACTTTACCTAATATTATGTCACCTTATGTTACCTATGATAACGAGATAAAGAATTTTGAACTTGAACTTTGAACTTGAACTTGATGAGGGGAGGCTTGTGCCCAGCAGTGGGACGCAAGCCAGCAGCCAGCAGTGGGATAGTAGTACTTTACCTAATATTATGATATGCCGTTAGGCGTACGACGTTATTTTTATACAGCACAGAGAGAGAGAGAGAGAGAGAGAAAAAAGAAAAGAATAAGTTAGCTAGAAATTAATTATAAATAAAAATAATTATCTTGGCTGTGCAACTAATCCATATCCATTAAATTCATTAAATTGTGAGTCATCATGAGAGGGTTTTGGCTATGGTTCCCACGCGGGCCCAGTGCGGATTGGGGAATTCACACATTACTTCGTATATGCGAGCAGCTTTCCTCACGATGTTTTCCTTCACCAGAAAGCTCATAGTAAATTCAAATTGAATTTCGCACGTAAGTAAACTGCGAGCCGGAATCGAACCCCCGATCCTCGGCATGAGAGGCGGTAGGTCGAACCACTAGGCCACCACGGCTTTTCCAGAGTTAGACTAGAGCGGCGTGCGATGCGACCCGCCAGTCTGTATCAGCCACTAGATCGGGGTGCGCAGGCGCAGCTAACGGTGTAAAATTATTGGTGCAGCGGGAAACGTTCCGATCTGACCTGGATTATGTATAATGTCTATTGATTTATTGTGGAAACATCGCTTAATGATCCACCACCACAACAGCCTATTTCCGGCCCACTGCTGGGCACAGGCCTTCTCTCATACCGCTTAAGAGTCCTCAGTACGCTCCTTTCTCCATACAAACGTAGTTACGTTTTAATTCGCTAACTACTTATTAGATTGGCACCAAATTCTACAGGTAATAGTGGAGCTATCTACACTAATATCTCTAGTGTCCAAAATAGACTTTGGTTGTAATAAATTGAATAACAAAGAAACTAGGACCTTTTTAGTTTCCTCCATACAAACAGCAAAATTCAGCTTTTTGGCTGTAATTTAACTGTTTTTTATTTTACCACGACATTTACTGATTTCGGACACTCACAATAATGATTTTATTATGTGTACCAAGTTTCGAGTCAATCTGTTTAGTAATTTGGGAATAAAAGCGAAACTACGTTTGTATGAAAAGTTGAGAAACGCCGTGCGATCTTTAAGAGTCCCAGCTCTTAAAGATATCTTTAACAAAAATCCATTTTAATAAAAAAGAGGGCGAATGTTGTCTCTATTACAGTCGCCAAAAGATATACCCTCTTAACGTGTTGACAATACATCGCGATCAGATATTTATAATCTCCTTGTTAGCTTTCATATATCTAATGGCGAATGCCACACGTTGACCAACCTCAAATTACTCGTCGTGTGAATTTATTAATAACTATAGCTTCTGCCCGTGTATTCGTCTACGTGACATTCGATTAAGTTAAGAGCATACAAATTTTCAAATCCCGTTCTAAATACGTCTTTGGGGGTGTCATTTCCAAAAATCCATTCCTAGGAGATGTCTACTACTACTACTACTACAGCCTATTTGCGTCCCACTGCTGGGCACAGGCCTCCTCTCATCACGAGAGGGTTTGGGCTATAGTCCCCATGCGGGCCCAGTGCGGATTGGGGACTTCACACACACTAAACTGAGGCGGTAGGTCGAACCACTAGGCCACCACGGCTTCTAAGGAGATGTCTACGTCATAGTAACTATTATTGTGTCCACCCCACCCAGTAGTTAGGGCTTTGCGTTGATAGATCAGTCAGTTAGTTACCTATGTCTTTCATATATTTAGGAGCTGTCTATAGTTATAATATAACTTATTAGAACTTAAAGCACAAACCTTCTCCTGAACAATGAGTTAAATAAAAAGGGTAGGTACCTAAATGCACCTGATATATATTTATCAGATAAATTTGCATATATTTTTAAGACTTTTTGACCATGCACGCATCTTGCAAGGCCCTACAAACCCATCGAAGGTTCTAAACGCAGCACTTATTCAAAATGGCCCGATCTTCCAAACAAAACCCGAGCACGCATTCCACGATGCGCCTGCATATGGGAACCAACGGTCGGACGACCTAATTATAGCAACATGAATTATTGGCTATGAGCTGCAATAGTATGATAATGGATCCCGTTGTAGAGCAGATATTATGCATGCAGATGAAGAATGTATGGAAGGAATGTACCAAAGGAGGATTATATACGATGTACTAACACGGCGGACACGGCCTATAAAAGCTCGATTTCGAACACAATTTGAATGAAGTCTCAATGTTTGCGTGCGAGGACGTCTGTACACTTGTAAATGTGTGTGTACCACTACGTGGGGCAATGATTCACTCTCCATCTCCGGATGAATCAAGTGACGGTAAGGGCGAGCTGGGCGCGAGTTGCGCGCCGGCTAGATTCAGGCGTATGATTCCGTGGCCATTCTGTATGTAGTACTATTAAATATTCTGTGGTACTACTTAAGCATGTTACAATTAGAAGTCTTTGTTGTAACAGATTTTGTAAGAAAGCAACAAACATTTTGTCTCTTATTGTCTAAACGGCCAGAATGACAATTAAAAATAGTCAATTATCGCTTATATCTCAGCCACTTTTTCATTTATTTTCCAAGGGAACAAAACCAAAGCAAATGTTTGAACCCTTGACATCTACATCTAGGCCGCTAGGCCGCTCGCCAGAAATGTTTTTTTTTTCGTGCCACAGATACCCACATGTCGATTGAATCGAATCGATTGTCATCGAACTGGGAATCGGTTCACCGGCGCAATGTTACGCTGTACCGACCGTGATAAATTACTTACAACACTTTCTGAACGAAAAAGGAAAAAAACAAAGCTCATGGTGTTGACAAACTGAGGAAAGGCGCGTTGTTGGAAGACAAATCGTGGCTTGGCTCCGCAACAAAATTATAGGTAAACCAGCGGCACAACTTAGAAGAAAAAGACGAATGTATTATTGAGATTGTTTTTGCTTGACAGACCAAAGTAATAGATATGCGGAGCTGACAGTCAACCCTTAGTAAGGAGTAGAAGAAAATTACTCGCAGCGATAATTAGAGGAGATGTTAAATGACACCAAACGAAACCCCCATTTCTTAAGTTGACAATTTGGAGGTGACGCTAGCTCGATGTAACGTATTGAAGCGTATTGAAACTGCCTTAGACGGCGCTATACATAATAGAATGCTGAGATTTGGTAGAGGTAAAATACTGATGCCAAAAAAGGTATCTCCGTTACCTTGATCTGAAGCGCTCGAGTCACTCCAAAAAGACCCTACTCTCTTCGGTTCCTTTGACTGTGTCTGTATGATTTTGGTTTCGATTTTGCTAATCAGTTTACGATGCAGATTACGACTGTACGATTCAAACCGTCCGTCAACTAAAGCAGCGCTCGTTAAATATTTTACTATGGGATAAGATGACGTTTCTTGCATGGAATGACAGCTCGGCGGCCATATTGAACAACCAGGAGTCCGTCAACTGTGCTTGAATCAGTCCAGGCTTATTACGTTAGTTTTCATTGGTTAATATCCATGGTTATAGTGATGAATTCTTTTTCAGACGTGTAAGAGTGCCCCGATGTGGCCAATTTGCTGAATAAATGATTGAATTGGATTGAATTTAGTACGAAACTGACCTGATTTGCGAGGGCGGCCGGTAAGCGCCGCTGGTGACGTAGACGTCGGAGTCGGCGCGGGGGGAACCGTTGGGCCGCCGCCGGTCCCGGTCCCGGTGCTCGCCGGACGGCGACCGGGTGCGCTCGTCCATCGTCTGCAAGGAAAAATGGCTTTATGATATGAAAGAGATAAACTTAGGTACCTACGATAAAATGGCCCGCCCGTCCAAAATTCAGAACGCTTCAATGTATTTGTCAAAGTATTTATAAAGATCCCTTCGCCGAGATGTTGGCTCTCTTTGCATTTTTTACAGGATCTACAATGGGGAATGCTCTGAGTAACGTTTTAACCTTATCCCAGCTGCGTAGTTCCATCATAGATGCACACGCCAGAATGCCAACTTTCATCCACACCATCTTGATGTCTGGCTCTACGGTGCGATTTACGCGGTCTTTTCTGTTTTTCCTACGAGATACGATTTGGGTTCCTTTAAGAGGCAAGTGTACCGCGAATTGCGAGATCGGCAACGTACTAGCAGTTCCTCTGACACTTCTTCTTCTTTCTTCTTCTACTTCTAGTATCTATGGGCTGAGGTGATACTTAACACCAGTTAACCAGAATACTCGTTTGTCGGCTTTAGGCATAAAAAAGCACTGTAGTCGTGTAGGATATAAAGAGCGTGCTTTGAAAAACATAACCCTTCTTCCGGTGCATTCGGGTGAAAAGCTCACGAGCTTGTTTATTGCTTTAATATATCGCAAACATTGCTGGCCAGTCATAATTTCAGGAATAAGAAACATAAATTTAAAAAAACATAACTTACAAATCTGACAGTGGCCAGTAACAGTTTAAATATCGAACTGTGATCCGGTCCGATATCGGTCGCATCACAATATGTTAGTACAGTACAGTCTGCAGAAAAAGTCGATAGGCTGCAAACGACAACGCTTTAATTCCTCAGAAGATTCTTATGGACGTGGGTTTTGAGTACTTACGACTCTTCACTTTTGCTGCTAACTGTACCGTCATAATAAATCTGAGGCTGGAATCGCCGGAATGTTTACGTCGTCCGAAAACAGATGGCATTAATTTATTGACGTCGTACATCAGCGTCCGGGTTTATGACTTGCACTAATACTGAACGTTTGCACTTGAGTTTGGCCTGTAGATGAGCTTTGAGCGGATGTGTTGAACTAGTTTATAAAAGTACACTTTGCAAGTTGAGAGTTCCCAAAACGTTACAAGCGGGCTCTGTGAGCTATAGACCTCGCGACAGTCAAAGCTTAATTAAGCGTTTTTTTTACACTTTGAACCCCATAATACAGCCATTTTGAAAGAAAATTAAAAATAGATCGATAATTATTTTTTATCTACAATTGGAACCTGCTCACAAAATTTCACGAGAATCGGTTGAGTAATGTGACCTGTAGAAGCATCCGGACGTACGAAAGAAGTTTGAGACGCTGCTATCTTCGCTCGCGCGGTCTATTAGAATAAGTTCTTGAATTTTCATCGCTATAATCGCGCAATCATCTAAATTCAAAAAAATAATGAACATTTAATTTGATAACTAATTTATTAATTCATTACTAGCTTCTGCCCGCGACTTCGCCCGCGTAGAATTCGTTTATCGCGTTCCCGCGGGAACTATGCGTTTTTCCGGGATAAAAAGCAGCCTATGTCCTTTCCCGGGACTTAAACTATCTCCATGTCAAATTTCATCCACGACCAAGCGGTTGAAGCGTGAAGAGGTAACAGACAGACAGACAGACAGAGTTACTTTCGTATTTATAATATTAGGTCCTTACATATGAAATTGGCGTTTCATATGGCAGAAATGAAAACGATTTTTTTTTATGAAACTATTTTTTTATTTAGTCAAAGTATGTACCATGGCTATCTATGCACTTTTGCCATCTCGAAGGTAGTTCATTGATTCCTTTACTAAAAAAAGTGTGTGAGCGAGAATCAATAAAATCTTTGAAGGCCGTTTGGACAGCCTCGTGAGAATTGAATTTTTTTCCTTGCATGAAGTTGTCCAAATTCCGAAAAAAATGGTAATCAGTTGGAGCAAGGTCCGGGGAGTATGGTGGGTGTCGAAGACATTCCAGTCGCAGCTCCCGTAGTTTTGCGGCCGTCAAACGTGCCGTATGTGGTCGAGCGTTGTCCTGAAGCAGCAGTGGGCTAGATCGATTGACCAGTCTGGGTTGTTTAATGGCTAGCTTTTCCATCATCGTTTGCAATTGTTGACAATACACATCAGCCGTGATTGTTTGCCCAGATCTTAAGAAACTGTAATGGATGACACCGGCACTAGTCCACCAGACACTTACCAGTACCTTTTTCTGAGTCAACTTTCGTTTCGGGCAGAATTTGGCTGGTTCACCTGGGTTCAACCATTGTGAAGAACGTTTCCGGTTGTCGTACAAGATCCATTTTTCATCACAAGTAACGATACGATTCAAAATGCCTTCATTATTGTGCCGGTTGAGAAGTGAAACGCAACACTCGACGCGTGTTTCTTTGTTTGCGTCGCTCAATTCATGCGGTACCCATTTTTCAAGTTTTTTCACTTTTCCAATTTGTTTCAAGTGAATCAAAATGGTTTTATCACTCACACCGAAGCCTGCCGCTAACTCTGACGTGGTTTGCGATGGATCTGCTTCCACAATTGCTTTTAATTCTTCGTTATCAACTTGTGTCTCCGGCCGTCCACGAGGCTTGTTCTGTAGGTCAAAATTTCCAGAACGGAAACGTTGGAACCAATAACGTACCGTATTTTCTTTTGCAGTAGCTTCCCCATACGCATTGTTAATCCTACGAGCCGTTTCTGCAGCACTAGTGCCGAGGTGAAACTCATATTCGTAAATATAGCGATATTTTAAGTTCTCCATATTGTGAACAGAACGATGTGAAAGAAAAACAAATGACGCGATAACAAATAAATTTCGTAATTCGAACACAGAAATACATGGTCTTAAATTTGAAATAAATTTGAATTTGGAATTCCTAGCCGAACGCCACATATTTTGAATCAAAGTTGCCAGTTCGCCAAACGCCAATTTCATATGTAAGGACCTAATATTAATATGGATGTGGGTGAGATTACTTTTGATCCCCTATCATAGATGTTGCTAGGGTTTGTCCGCGTTTTCCTTTCACCATTAGACGAATTTTAAAAAATACTAGTTTTTTTTTCTTTTCTGTCATGGTCGAAGAAGCAAAGGATCAAGTGTAATGGAGAGGTCAAGTTCCGCAAAAAGTCGTGCTGATGACTCTAATAATTGGCAACCTTGCTACTTCTTATTTCGTAACATAATCTTTTAACCATGACTTTGATAGATAACCACACTATACATGTAATGTGTACTTGAAACCAGCATCGCTCGTGCTTTGCCCAACGCCACAACACGCAATTCCCGTGAAACGGCTGTTTGATTGCAATGCATTTGCGCCGGCGCAGCGTCCTGTTGTTCGAACTAGGGTTGCCATCTCCTGAAATGAAGAAGCCTGATTCTACCCTTTATTTAGCCGGACATAGAATACTTTAATAGGCCACAAACAGCTTCCCCTACGCTACGAGTGCTAACATAAAAACCTGACAAAAGCCTAATAGGCATGGGGGCGCAAAAGGGATTTCATAGGGAATCTATAGGGAACATCGAAACATCATGGTGCTCACATTGAACACTAATTATGTACCTACTTAGTTCAGTTTCAACGCCGTGACGTTTTTACGTTCTCTATAGATCCCCTTTTGCGCCCCGAATGATGCCCCTGACACATTACGAGTATTAATTGGCTAAACAAGAAGCAAAACATATCTTGCTAAAGATGGACAGATGGCAACCCTATTTGGGGCGTTTCTGGGTTGGCGGGATAGTCAGGATTTACGGTTTCAGCGTTGACGTTTGTTCAAACATCAAACAAATCATGCTCTGTAATAACATTTAGTTACCTATTAAAGTAAAGTTACCTACCATACTAAAACTCAAACTCAGTAGCTTGTTTGCAAATCTTTTACACTCTAAATCGAATCTACCATCAGCTCTACCATCCATCTACCAACGGGCTAACTTACTAATGCCACTTGGGGTAGAGATCTTCTACTATCTAAAGTCCCGCGCCTTCACATTTCAAAACGCTTCAATGTATTTAAAAAGCACCACCAACACTCTCAACACATGTGTGCGTGCTGAGACAGCCATCAACTATGCGTTGAGAGTGGTGGTGGTGCTTTTTAAATAATAATAAAAAAATTGAATCGTTTTGAAACGTGAAGGCGCGGGACTTTAGATATATAGTAGAAGATCTCTAGTGTAGATAAAGATTTGGATCTGGCATTTTCATGTAGAGACTTTACTTTTACAAAACATTGTCCTTTAAATATACAAGCAAGGGATCAGTTCTAAAAAGGCTGCCGGTGGGAGGACCTGGTGCGAGGTCCTAACCTGCTACAAGATAGCAGCGCTCGCGCTGTTTTGTTCCAGTAAGGTAAGACACCCGATGAAATTAGTGGCAAGGCATTCCATATTAGGTCACAGTGGTTGTCAACGCGTTCGAAATCATATAAACTCTTATATCCGCTTACTTGTACGCCTACCACTATCATAAAAAACGATATGTCGCTACTATCGTATACTCACTGTGTACTCCGACAGCGTCCTTTCCGAGGGGGCCCTGTGGCTGTCATTCTCGTCCCTCGAGGACCCCCGGTGCAGGTAGGCCCCCGACGACGGAGAGTCCACCCCCGACCGATGGGTGGCCACGTAATGGTTGTTCTTTACCTTGTGCGCCATCTTTGTTTCACGGCACGATCATCTTCGGGTCATAGTTTAGTCTGTTAGATGTGTTATAGATAGTGTAACAGGGCGCAGTGAATCTGTAACAAAGAAATAAGAAAAATATTTAATTGTTTTCATGGATCGTTATTATTGCATATGGACAGTTTTCATACACGAGTCAGCTACTGTGACGGAAGACAGTCGTTGTTGATAATGATGAAAATGATCCTGTTTCAGGCAAAGAAGAAATCGAAAGACGTATTTTATGTATTTTTGGAGCGTGTCATAACCATAACGGAACGTGCAAAAATACCTGATGCTTTTGATTGCATTTATATTTATTAATCTCTAGAAATTACTTAGGTACTTTAAAACTAGTGGCTCCTTCAATCAGTACCTAACAGCAAAATTACTGGCCAGAATTTCGGCATTCTTTTTTATCAAATCAAATAATCCAATTTTTTCACATTGGAACGTTTCTAGAGGTTATGAGCTTATGAGTAAAAGTGGTCGTGGCTGGTATAAATTGTTCCATTCTTTGATAGGTAATCCATGATTGAAGTACCAGTAGGTCAGCGAACAAAGGTTATTTATGATCCGACCTTGATGGACGGTGGTTGCTCTGATTTTCTGATTGCCCTTATTGTTCAGCACTTTGTACCGAATCGCAGGTAAATTGGAGTCGATTTGTCTTGCCATTTCATTCGGAAAGTCGGCCAATTTGGGCTTAATTTATTTTTGTATTGGGCATGGTCGCAAATGAGTTTCGAATTCCCGCGAAGCGGAATGCCTGAATCTGTATAGCCAGCTGGCAGTTAGTAAGTAGGTATGTGGCACGGAATGAAGTAATGAACTATTTTAGATTAATCTTCATTTGAAAAGTTCATATACCCAAATAAAGATCTCGACCAAACCGCGTTTGCTTAAGACATATCTCATGAAGCCTAAATGAGATTTATATTTGCAAACCTTTTACCACCTCAACTAACAGCACTGCTCGGCACAGGCCTCCTCTCATTACGGGAGGGTTTGGCCGAAAGTCATTTAGATATAATTTGGTATGGACATATTTCGAGTCGCCTTTTATCCCGGAAAAACGCATAAGTAACTAGTTCTCGAGGGAACGCGATAGCCGAATTCAATGCGGCGAAGTCCTGCGCAGAAAGAATCTAAATAACTTCATAAGCATAAGTTATGATACTTCATTAGCGATCGGTTAAAACTCTACCTTATGATGTCTGAAATTGTGGACGTTGACTAGGTTGAGCCCAGCCTCTGAACGTGTAAAGAACGTATCGTCAAACATAGTTCGCTAATAACTTTATTACGAACCAATAATACTCTTCAAAGGTCACACACGTTTTGCACACTCTCTCACTCCATGTAAATATATCTAGCCAATTTGCAATGATAATATCATCGTAGAAACTTAGGAGCGGATGGTCTGAACTTTCTACTTAGATATAATACATAGATATCCGTTAAAAGCTCGTACCTGTCTCATACGCGTGCCCCGTGACCCCGGAGAACGCAGTAAAATTTACCATGCCATAAAGAAAGTTTCTCTTGAGGATGTACAGTACTGCGATATTGTGAAAATAGGTGAGATGCCGCTATTCATTACACTTAAAACAAACATTGTGATTACAAAGCTACAGCACAAAGCTCGAAACTTATAAATGTTAGGAAATCAAAAATGGGCGACGTTCGAGGTCATACAAGCAAGGCAGAGGTAAGAATGACAGGACCTATTGCTGATATTCTTCTGCAAGTCGCAAGGAACTGAACAGAGATATTGCAATCTTTCGATAAAAACCTTCAATGGAAAAGGTATCAATGTTCGTGCTATTAAGCAAGTTCGGAGATAATTGTGGAAATTCTCCGAGATAAGCTGAAGGCATCAAAGTAAGTATTTTTATCGATAGCATGGCATAGAGGTAGGTATATGGGAGGAAAACAATTAGCGCTTAAACTGCCTAATGAGGCCAAATCCTATCAATATCGGTAACTGAATGTAGGCCATAGTGGGCCACTGTTACCAATATACGGGGCAAAAAACACGAAATAATCATTCGGAAATCCCGTTCCGCTCGTCACCATTCGAGTCGCCGATTGTTTCAGATATAATCGATGATCGGACCGAATGACTTTCTTAATTAGTCGATCGGGGCCGTCGATTGCCTCGGACAAAAACTTGACTGACACATCAGGGTTTCGAACAATAATGGGAACGTTTGAACGCGGTCTTTGGCCCTTGCGCTTTGAACGGCGGGCAAAAATCGACGGTTCGAGAACAGTTTTATTGATTGCTTAGCAAAAATCAGTTAAGTGGAAAATTTACTAACGAACCGACACCAGTTTGTGGCATTTATTAATGAATTGTGATTCAAGATATCTAATAGGATATATAAAACAGTAATTTAGTTTCCTTTTGTGAGGTCTTTTGTATTTTTGTTTGTTTGACATGGAAGGTATATTTTCTGAGAAGACGACTATAACCACCAGAGTTACATCTTTGGTGTAATGGCCAGAAGTACAAGAAGAAAGACTAAATCCAGCGAGATATGCTTATTTATTTGAGAAAAAGGAACAAAACTAAATAGGTACCGTTACTTTTAAGCCATAAAAATCGCACAGTTTATTTGAACTTATTTGAATTTGTTTAATCTATAGAATTTATCGTATTCTCACGCCACTACCCTCAATTCTAACAAAGTTGCTGTCGTTTAAAGCCGTACCTAAGTAAATAACGGCGATAGGTCGCGGCGGCGGCTAACAGTCACTAATGCGCGGGCGCATGCGGCCATTTGACAGCGGACGTTCGAATTTTGAAAATTCATGTAATTTATCTCTGATATGATCGACAATTGACAAAGGGTTGCTCTAAGAAATGGCGAACCTTTTGGCTTGTTTTGTCGTTAAAGCAGTGTACACTCGATAACTGCCGACTTACTTTTTAGATTTGCTGACAATTTTAATAGAAGTGTGGATGATATCTCTCTTTTATTGAATTGAAGAGCAGTAACAGTTTTTGTCTACTGTTTTTGTAACTAATTAACGAAAGCATTCCCGCAATGCATTTCTAACAAAACATTATTTCAGCCGAGATGTATGTATAGGCCTCCCCAAAGGCTTGCCACTTACAACGGTCCTGTGCTACTCGCTTCCACCGGATCTCGGCGACAGCAGGTCGTCGCTGCATCTTGTTATAGTCCTACCGACAGCTCTTCGCACCGAAGAATTGCGAATTTTTTGACAGTGTGCGTGGTATGCACATTGCTCGCAGGACTGACGGCCGATGGGGTGGATTATGGAGTATGGAATATGTCTTGGTAAGAAGCGCAATCTTATATGGCGAAACAGTTGAAAACGTGTCCAGCGGATTTGATAAGCAACAAAACAAAACACACTCCTCACAACCGTTTTCACTGCGTTTTCGCCTCAGCAGCGCCATCTGAAGGCGCTACTGCAGACTAGCCGCCTCGGTGGCTTGACATTTCTGGCGACCCCAACCTACCAGATTTGGTGTCCACTTTTGGAACTATAAAGATTGTGCTCCTTTACTTCAACCCTCCGTGGGGTGGATACCAACAAATAATAAAAATAAAACAATATTCAATCACTTATTCAGAAAATTGGATAATTATTAGTACTTTAATCCATCAGAAGAGTTAGAGAATGTTTCATAAATAATTTTAATTTTCCAGTGAATCCGCTGACACAGCGCCGCGACTCCCGCGCATGCAAACTAAGTAACCACGACACAATTATATGGCGCGCAGGTTAAACAAAAAAGACTCTGTGTCAACGGCATAAGAACCTCGCCTTACGCCACATTAACTATGCTGTAAGGTACCTTGTTAGTGGTTAATAGAATTGCAATTATACGGCGCGCGCTGTAATGGCTTATTATTGGCCACTCAATAGTAAATTGGTGCTTTTACGCACTTTGTATGAAAGGTCAATAGGATATAGGGTTTTAAGATAAACATTAGTGGAAGGTAAGGTACCATTGAATGTGTGTAAATTACGGATGGGGCTGGAATTATTCTAATAATGTGTCGAATTAGGATGCAAGCATATTATTTTTTTGTGTTTATATCTATAGGTACTATACATTATTTGGAGCATATATGTTTTTGTTACCTGGGGCTGTATTCAAAACGTTACATTGCGAAAGGGAAATTCTCCCTATCGTCAAAAAATTCAAGCATTTCCCTATGCAACGTTTCGAATAGCGCCCCTGATTTACGCAATCCTACATTGTTTACTTTTCATTTTAGATCATTTTAATATTTTCATTTTACAACGCTACATATCATTAAGTGTTATTTTATTGTATGATTCTCAGTTACTAGATGCATGCCCTCACCGTTGTAGATCCGCAGATACAAAACAGTTATTACTTGCAATTGGTGTGGCAGGTTCCATTCGATTGGCAATCGATTCCGGTGCGTCACGCAATCGACTCGACTCGCCATTGTTATTCCGATTTAATATCGATACAGGTGTTTTAGTTATTGAAATACGCGCGTGGAATAGATTAAGAAAATCGGCAGGTTTATTCTATTATGAAAAAGTAACTCTGTCTGTCTGTGTTCTTCAAGCTTAAATCGCTGGACTTAGTTATGGATGTATATTACGGAGATAGATCGAGTCTCGGGGAAAGACATAGGCTATTTTTAAAAATTTACTGTAACGAAACAACGTGAGGAAGCCTGCACATATCAGCGCAGTAAAATCTCTGCGAAGGAACAAAATCTTCTCACGCCTGTGCTGAGCCCACAAAGTAAAGACAAAATTAGTGTCCTAACTATATTTAGTAGGTACCCAAGTTTATTTGACATTATGTTCTTCAAACAAAACTAAAACTTAATGGTATTTTTAGAATTTTCACGGCCTAGTTACATAAAGCGATTATTATGTATGACATGTCCCAAAAGCCAACTCGCTCGAAACGAGTTGAGCAAACCTTTCAAATCTCTTATCTCACACTGAACTGTCAATGTGAATGGCACTTTATTTTATATACACTAAGATTATTTTAAGAAATACCGTTTTGTGTAACTTAAGAAGTAAAGTAAGTAAGTTATTGGACAAATAAATGCAAAATACAAGACAGAACACGATTTTACTCTCACGGCGACAAACCTCGCGGTTTGTTGTTCTACATTGTCTTGTTCGTGCTGTTTCTAAACTGCGCTCCACTTGTAGTAAATACTTACAAAATACGTGGTGATAACGATGCAGGACGTTTTACGTTGCAGACCGTGAAGCTTAGGCCTGCCTACTACTTATATGCATATATAATACCTATTGTGGAGACTGGCCGAGTATAATCGGTGAGTTGACACATTTTCTTTCAAAAATAGGTAATTTTAAGCGTAAAATTGTTTAGTTCCATATACTTAGTCTTTTTAACCGACTTCAAAAAAAGGAGGAGGTTCTCAATTCGTCGGAATCTTTTTATTTTTTTATTTTTTTTTATGTATGTTCACCAAAAATAAATAGTAAACGTGAACCGATTTCGATGATTCTTTTTTTGTTCGAAAGGTGGTACTTCCAAGTTGGTCCCATATTAATTTGGTTCAGTTTTGATGATGGGATCCATGAGAAAATGAGGGAACTCCTCCAAATTTGCTAGCACGTAGATGATTTTGGTGTCAATTTCGAGGACTTCAGAGTTACTTATGTACTTCTATAGTAATGTTTGGAAACTGTAGCCGAAAAAAAATTTTTAAATAAAAAAATAAAAACCGCCTTCAAACTCCGACAGACTGCGAAGTCGGTGTCAAGTGAACCGACCCAAAGAAATGATAATCATATAGTGACCTTGACATTGACATCGCAGTCTGTCGGAGTTTGAAGGCGGTTTTTATTTTTTCATTTAATTTTTTTTTATAGACATTGTAATGCAAACATCTCTGGAAATATAATATGAAATATACATAAAATCTATCATTTAATAGTTAGGGAAGTGTTAGGGCAGTATTAGGGCCAGTCTGCAAGATTTACAGTTTTTAATCAACTAGACATCGTCTTCGTGTCTTCAAGTTCCACTGCTGATCTCCGTGCCTGCAGCATCTACTTGAGCTAACACCAACCCCCCCTACACTATTATAAATGCGCAATCTGTCTGTCTGTCTGTTATCTCTTCACGCTTCAACTGCTTGACCGATTTGAATGAAATTAGGCATGGAGATAGTTGAAGACCCGGGAGAAGACATAGGCTTTTACTTACTTTTTATCCCGGAAAAACGCATAGTTCCCGCGGGAACGCGGTAACCGAATTCCACGCGGGTTAAGTCGCAGGCAGAAGCTAGTTCGATATAAAATCTCCAAGTTATAAGTACGCAAAAACCTCGTTAAAATTCCCGAATACGTATTATGAAAATTGACGACAAATGGAAGATCAAACAGTATTATTTTTACGAAGTTTGAAGTCCGGAATATCATACCTAAGTTTTGTTTACTAACCCTGGGCCCTGGATCATTTTTCTAACCGCGCCTCTAGTTGGGCCTTTGCTCGGGGTTTCTCTGCGTGATAGAATCAGAAATGAGGATATCCGCAGTAGAACTAGGGTCACCGACATAGCCCGAAGAATTGCGAGCCTTAAGTGGCAGTGGGCGGGGAACATTGCTTGCAGGACTGATGGTCGATGGGGCCAGAAACTTCTGGAGTGGCGTCCGCGAACCGGTAGACGAGCTGTCGGTAGGCCTCCAACAAGATGGAGTGACGATCTTGTAAAGGTTGCGGGAACGCGGTGGATGCGATTGGCACAGGACCGATCTGAGTGGCGCGCCTCAGGGGAGGCCTATGTTCAGCAGTGGACGTCCATCGGCTGAAATGATGATGGTGGTGATGATGAATATAGCTGAAAGTAGCTGTCTTAAAATAATAAACTTTGTATATAAACCATTGATTCTTACTTATGTGGTGAATTAATTAACATCGCAATGATTTATTAACCCGCCTAATGATTCGTCGAGTCATTCGCAATATCATTACAAAACTTTTTTTTGGTGCGTAATGATCTTATCAATCATTGTACTTGTTATCGCAATGATCATTGCAATGATAGCTCAGTTTAGCATTCAATGCCTTTTAAAATTACCTAATTCTATTAATGTGAAAGTTAGTTTCTTTGATACGTTTTCAAGCAAGAACCACTGAACACACAAAAATATCTTTTACGTCACACCAGGCCGAAAAGCGGGATTTACCGCCCTTGGGCGCTACGAAAAATCCCTCTTCACGGCCAGGTGGTGACGTAAAATCGTATACTAACCACGGGAGGTTGTAAAGAAATCCTCAGACCGCTAGATTATAGCCCTCGCCTCCGGCTCGGGCCTCAATTACCTGCGATCTGAGACTTTCTTTACTTGACCGCCCTAGGTGTGTAATGTACTATTAAAGTTCTTATTTCCCTACTTTATGTAACAAATACAGGAAAACGAAACATCAAAACAGTTGAAAACCTTTTGCAGTATACTCATATTGCACAATGCAAAGTATATGGCCTGACAAACTGCTATTTTACTACAACTACTATACAATTCCATTCTTAGCATGCTAAGAATTTACGCAAATGTTTAACTATAAGGAAGATTCGTTTCCCTTTGTAGGCTGTGTTTTTGCATTATAAATTTGCATGCGTGCCGGGCCTTATAGGGTACTGGTACCCAAAAACGGAGTGAATCGAGGATAGCCATAAAAGAAACAATCGAAAAAAGAAATTAATGTCAATTACCAAGTTTCACAATGATTCCAGTGTTCGAAGTTCCATTTTTGAAAATAGTTACTCAGGTGGCCAGCGTTCGTCATTACAAAAAAAAGAGAGCAAAAAAACCAGTATAATTCTCGTGAAGGCAGCCGACTTCGCTATCTATTCAAATTGTGTTCACTTCATTAAATAGCACCTAGCAATATGTCAAAATTCATTTATGATAGAACGAGCACAAAAGCTCTTTATTTGAAAAAAGAAGCTACTGATACCATTGATTACACATTTTAAAGTAACATTATATTATGATTACAAGTAGCGGCGTGTTTGGGGGCTTACAAGACCAATCAGAAAGTCATCAAAGTAGAATTAGTTTCGACGCCTTCCGTCATCGCGGTGGTCAATCATCGGGTTCACACTCGTGCGCACTGATTTGACAGCTAATATACATTTTGTTACATGTAAGTTATGACATCAAACGATACAATAATGAAGAAGCTCGGTAATTGTAATTATTGCACGTATTGTTTTGATTGATGCAACGTGTAATTAGTTATTGGAGATTAGAAAATGCTTTTAGACCACTTAAGATTCATGAAATTAGCAAGCAAACTAAGGGGGCGTCCATAAATTACGTGAGGTGTTTTTTTAATTTTCTGTCCCTCCCTCCCCCCCTGGTGAGATGTCGTGAGATTTTATTCAACCCCCTCCCTCAACCCCCAATCTCACGTGTGATTTTTCAAAATGTGGGTTTCTTACGTAAACGCGTTGGATTGTTATTGTAAAAAGAAAAAAGAATTGCTTCGTGCTTTTATTTACTAGTTAAGACTAGTAATAAATATTGCTGAGAGTTTAATTATAAGTGTAATAAAAATTTAACAATAGAATACTTAAATCGTAACTACTGTGATTAAAAAAGAATACATACTCTAATTCAGTCCATGGAGAATCATGCGCGGTCTCAAGAGAGACTATTGGAACCAACATGTCCATATGATTTTCAGTAAATTTACGATTACGCTTAAGATTAAATCTTAAGCATGTACAATCTGGATTAAATGGACCAAAATAGTTTTTTTTTGTTTCAGTCAGAAAAAAATGCGTGATATTTGCCGAGACCCCCCCTCTCTCCAACGTAAGATTAGATGAGATTTAACTCGACCCCCTCCCCCCCTTAAACATCTCACGTATTTTATGAACGCCCCCTAATTAAAAAACTTTACCACAGACGCATCACATCAACCTCAAAATCCCTCTGCTAAACTTCCTTCTTCTTATCGGAAGAGGGTCTGGGCTGAACATACATTTGAATTTTCAACATTCATCTTTTAAAGTAAGTAATGGTGACAGTAAGAAATTCTCAGTTGATGTTCAGTGTGTTACCTACAATTTTATAAATTGGATGTGCTGTCAGGAAAATTGGCTGCTTATAAAGTCTAGGCTAAAATGGCTTTAAAAAAAATCTAATTAAAAAAGTAAGGCAAACGAAGCAATCAAACTGCCTTTTCCTATCGGGATCACATTTACAAAAAAGCGAATTGATCGTTTTATATTAGTGCTCGAAACAAAACTAGGGCGGAGTAGTGGCTAACAGAAGCTTGTTTTAGTTATATAGCTTGTCAGTGAGATCTGAAAAAGATAATAAACTAAATATATATACATGTATATATGTAGAATCTCAGTCAACTTAAGAGGATACATGCGGGGGCGGGGCGGTTACTTCTGTACATCGCTGATCAGCTTATCAACTCGCATGAATGATGGAAAATTAACAAAACTCATCATGCCAGTGGTCAAAATAATCTGGTAACACATTAATCTTGGTCGGAATTAACCGATCACGCCGATAACGCGGGATCAAAGGGTTGATATTAATCTAATTTATTTAAATTAAACTTCCAGGGCGTTAAAAGTTAATCTCGAAGCCTTACACTTTAATAAAAGACTCAATCATCTGAGCATGATTGAGTTACTTTTCATTAAAATTGACGGCTGCGTCCATCGAAGTCACGATTTATTCGGGAGTGTTAAAACAAACTATGTACAATACAAACTCTTGTATAGTGAGCATCTTAGGTGAAGCCTCTTTTGTAGGTATCTTGTCACTTTAACGTCATATCGCGTCAGCTCCCAACTGCCATGCGATATTGTGAAATGTAATGTTTCACAACAACAAAGTACATACAAAAGTGAAAAGCACAGTGTTCTAAATTGTGTATTTTGAACGAATTATTGACGAAATATTTTTACAACGAAATAAAATAATAAAAATATTTTTAAAATTCTGATATCCAAAATAAATTCTGATTTTATTTTTCTTGCTCTCGAAGTCTAAATCCTTCTTATTCTATAAAATTGATGATAATTATTGCTTATTATATCAATGAAGTATTGTAAATACTGCTTAACTTGTATAATTTAAGTTCAAATCCCTAGTTAATTGGACCTTGTAAAATCAAGGCCGCGATGAATTAGCATGAATATGAAATAAGTAACATAAATGTTCAATAACGTAAGCCAATAGAAAATTAAACGAGGAACATTAATAATTATTCATTACAAGTTTACAACGCAACCTGGGGTCCTCCGAGGAAGGCATAAGAACATTAAAAACCGTCCATAGAAATAAGCAATCAAATCAAAAAGAACATTATCCATTAACTGTGACAGTAATGGTACATTACAACATGACTTCACCTTTCCCGTTGATAATTCCAATTTAAATATAAAGGAAATCGGTAGTTTAAAGCTGTAGTTTAATAAGACCTTAAAGTCGGGTCGAATGCGCGTGACTTAGTGATAATTTGAAAGAAACGCGGTTCAAACAATTATTGTGCGGTGGGGCTTAAAAAGAGAACAAAACGGCATCGAAATAGGAGACCGTAATGGGAGGATCGAATTGGGCTAATCCCTGAAATATGAATTTGGAATTTTTTCAACACACGCGATAGTTTTCTTTTTTACATAGCTCTGTGTATGCATGCATGTTACTGGCAGTTGAAGAAAGTTATTTGTTTTTTTTTTTTGGTAATAAACAATGTCAAAATAATAAAGAGCCTGCCTTACGCCCTTGATAATAAGGATCACTAATTCTTTACGTCAATTATTGTGACTATCCTGATATCTCTGTGAAAATCTTGATCCCGTGAATAACGGAATAAAATTAACGAGTCTTATTTCCTCCCATGTAATGTCTTCTCAATACTTATAGTGCATATCAAATTCCATAAAAATCGGTACAGTACTTAATAAAAAATTTAACGTTTTTAATTTGAAAAGTATATTTAGCACTTTTTCTTAGTTTTACGAGTTTCAGTTTCCTTGACCGACTCCGTTCTTGATGCGTAGACGTCGATGGTAAATTACTCGTTTTTATGGTTTTGTGAAGTAATAGTTTTTTACAAGCTTTTATTTCACTTGACCCGGTTGGTTAGAATGCTGCTGAGGAATCTAGCAAGTAGCAAGTGTGCTTTTGAAGTGTTTTTTTACATGGTTTTGTCGTTGATTGTATTATTTATTGGCTTTATAAGAAAGCCTCCGTAGCGTAGGTAGTAGGCAGGTAAGTACGCGTAGATATAACTTCACCTGCTTGGGATTTCTAATTTTCTACTAAACCGTCACCGCCATTTTCACCCCCTTCCTTCCTATTCGGTTAAATTACTGAATTTTATGCCACCCTTTATATTGTTCAAGTAAGGTTTTCGTACTAATTGTTATTTTTTGTTATCTCTCTCAGTAGAAACAGAAAGTTCCCACGGGAAAATCCAGCCGCCTCGGGAACCAGTCGGAAACTGTAGAACTAATCGTTTGTTTTGACGCAGACAATTCGTGCCCAATTTGAAATGCACGCCATGGCTGACCTTGGCACGGCCATTCCGACCAACAATCGGCGGTTGCGAAACCACCACCTTAACCCTAACGTCTTCGCGATTAAGTCTAAATTAGGACAAAAATGAGTTCAAGACACGCATCGATAATTTAGCCGCCATTATTCAAATTTAGAATTCTAATGTGACGTATTTTAAAGAGTATTAACATCATACCGGCCAGTTACGAAATTTGCAATCGTTCGAACATTTTAAAATAATTTAGTTTTTAATACTGGCCATGAGTAATTTAAGGAACATTTTGAGACAAAGAAATCTTGCAGCATGTTGAACGGGCGTTTTTAGTAAGCGTGTAATTTTGCGTAAATCGATGGGAACCAGCAATGTATGATCAGATGTACTTGATATTTGCTTAATCCGCTTCTAGCCAGCCAGTGTCCTGTTTGTTTTTGTTCAATGGACCATTACGCTTCACAGCGTTTCTAATTATTAAAATCTGTGGTTGCTTAACCGCGATTCCGGCAGGTCACAATCTGCGGTATCTATTAGACTCATTACTATGACAATCAGCTTGATCGCAAAGTCCGCCATTGTGCGTAGTAGCCGTAGGAAATATAATGGATTGGTATATTACAAAAGAAACAAGGTTATTTTACCTTCTAAGTTATTGTTGGAGATTGAGTGAATGATTAAAATGAGAGAGGTATTCAATCACCGACTTGAGATACTTCATCAAAAACCTAAATGGGCTCAATTGAGCATAAGTTCCGACTTAAAAACCTAAAAGTGCTCAATACTAAGAATAACTTCTAACTTCTAAGGGAGAAGGAGCATTTGGCTCGTTTTTTGTTTGGAGCTTAGGTCCTTCTTTATTTATTACAAGATTCCTTCCTACAATATTGTAGACAATACAATATGGAAAGTCCTAAATAAAAATATTTGGGTCATTTTATCAAGTTCTACTTTTCTAGTAGCCAAAAAAGAAACCGTCTCCTTATTGGCCTTATATCTTATATAGACTTACAAATAGTCAGTCTGTGGCAAGTGCACTGACGCAGTTTAGTGAGTCTTGACTCAGTTTTCGAAGTAGAAGTGGGTAAGTTAAAACAACCATTTTAATTTGCTTCTATATTATTTTCCTTATTATTGTTTCCACTTCTACTGACTTGAAAACCCAAAGCTGCGCCCTCTTGCGCAAGAGTGCCCACTTCCCACCGCTGGGCACGCCCGGGTCACAGGCCAAGGCTAAAATGTGGTCAGATTGTGCACTACTCGGAACAAGTGGCCACGTTGTTTAGCAGTTGATGTAAATTATTGATGACTTGTTGTGAAATAAATTTCTCATGCTCTTTGAACTCTGACAATAATAGTCATACAAATTTACTACCTATGCTTAATCCATACTAGCTGCCTACCCCGGCTTTGCACGGGGTACTAATGAAGGTAGTATTAGAAATGACAAACCCAGTACAGAAAAGTGAAATCGTTCTGTTGTGATTTTTTATGCGACGACAAAATTTTTTGTAACTACACTCCACCCGCAACGAAATCGGGTCACTTTCTATAGGATTTTCCGCACAAAGTGACCCCATTTCATTGCGGTTGAGTTGAAGTTTGAAATAGGCATAAAAGTGACAAGAATGCAAAGTGGCGTCAGTCAACAAACGGTTCGACTTTTCGAATACCTATCTCTTGTAAAAAAAAAGAACTTTATGCACCTCCCGGCTATCCAACGAACGTTTATATCGATTAATCGATTCGCTAGGTCCGTCATGGCGTGACACGACTAATCGATGCAGTCACAATCGGTACAGTGATCCATCCCGGTAATGCCTGCAGATGTCACAGATTGACACTCTCGATACAGAATGAGTTCGAATGACGAATCTATGTGTTTCTGATCTGACCACATGCCTTGAGGCGGTCGCTCAGCGTATTTACGTCCCAATGCTGGGCAAAGGCCTCTTCTGATCTCGAGATTGTCTGAGCTATGTGATGTATAATGTGGAATTCACATACATTTTTGAATAGTTTCGCAGATGTACGGAGGTTGTCGGGTCTCACCACGCTTTTCTAAATCATTAATTCTTAAATCATTTTTTCACGCTATTAGTAATAGCCTATGAGAAACCTATGTACAGTCATATAAACTGGCGGTGTACCACCTAAGGGCCACAATCGCTTGCACGAGTATCTCGTTCGAAGGCGGACGGGCGTTGACGATTCGCTGCACAGTGCAAGCGAAA
The DNA here is from genome assembly GCA_963971205.1 of Aethes cnicana. Lineage (NCBI taxonomy): Eukaryota > Metazoa > Arthropoda > Insecta > Lepidoptera > Tortricidae > Aethes > Aethes cnicana. The sequence goes on from OZ020285.1 coordinate 2,605,496, forward strand.
ATTTTTCAACTGGTCGACCGCCACTACATCTACTGTACTACATTTTCCTAAACCATTCCACAAAATGGTGAATAAAAACATTTCTTTATATCACTTTTTATTAGGTAAAGCTTTTATATGGGCCACGTATCAATAGTTTTATCTTGATCAGAGATCATCGGTGAACTTTGACTGGGGCCTGGGAGTCTCCGTGACCGCTGGTAATTTGACAGACACTGACAGGAGTGACAGGACCGACAGGAGTGACAGGGCTGACAGGAGTGACAGGGCTGACAGGTATGACGGGAAGGACTTTCTACTTACATCTTCTTCTTGGGGGGTTTCTCAATGGCCGTCACCCAAGAGGGACGTTGACGTTTGTTGAGTCTCTCCAATTTTATTTTAGTAATCATTTACACCGTACCTTTATTACCGAACAACTTGCAGGCCTTTGGCCCTTACTTTGATATTGGCGAAGTGTCCCAGACAGAACCCATTAATTTATATAGAATAGAATAGAATCTTCTTCTTGACATGTCACGCTTACGCAGTGAAGTTTATGAGCAGTGGCATTTGTGTGTTGGTATTTCTCAAATACTAGGTATAGAAGGTATGATTGAGACTCTCTAATCAGAAAATTACACCAAACGATGAAAACGGTTGATGTTTATTTTTCGTAATTTTATTAATTTTTTCCTATTTTCATCACTACACCATGTGAGTGACTACCGTATGGGCGAATTGTTTAAAAAAAAAGAATTTTTCATGGTGGTGTGTATGTCGGAGGCTTCGGCTGAAAAACAGCGCTGCCTAGAGCCGCCCTGCGAGGAGGCACTAGCAGCATTATACTCCCTCCTTGTCCGAGATGATTTACATGTAGTAACGCTGACCGTGCAGCGCCTCTTCACTGTTTCAAAGCTAAAATTAAAAAAGAAAAAACACCTCTCGTTTGACAGCTGTTTGACATTCATTACGTTTTCAGTGCGTAGCGCCGAACACTGTAATCTCTCGTTTATTTTCTTAAAATTAAGTTTATAATACTCATTTTATTGTAAAAAGTGTAGATATTCAATAAATACTATGTTGTTAATTGTAGAATGTACACGATCACTCTTAGGTGTGTGTGTTTTGTTCTTAAAAGTGCAAAAGAATGCAGCAACAAACGGATAGAGGTTTGATGTTCTGTAAAATATTACGCGGAACTCCAGGTATGTGATTCAAAATATAGACATTTTACTACAGGCTAATCTTATATAATATTGTCATTAATGTATTGACACGGAATCAGTTTTTATGTGAACCTATGTATAGGTTATAATATTTAAATTTCCTTGTTATTGTTTGGCATAGACAACAAGAGTCGGATCGAAAAGTGCGTACTCGCTGTGTCGTTTATTTTTTGTCTTATGTTACTGGTTAAGTTGGTAGTAGTGAAAAATTATCATTTCACATCTTATTTTCTTTTCATAACAAGACTGTTAACAATCTGTTAGCAGGCCGCGCTTCAAAAGAAAAAACCGTTTTTCTTTTCCTGTTCGCCTTGTTAAATAGTTTCTTTCCGTGAAGTGAGTGAGTGAGAGTCCTACTAAGTTTAAAAATGGGTAAAAGAAGAGCCGACGAAAGCGAGACTGAATATATAAAAAGATATAGAACTTACTTTAAACGGTTGGGTTAATCTGAAGACGGTGTGCACCTTATAAATATATATATAGTGCATCCTTACTTGGCAAGTCAGCGCTACCACCTGGCGGGTAGACCTTGACCAAAAATTCCCCCTCTGACAAATACATTTCTGTTTTCAATTAATAAAATACATAAAATTTAGTGCTATCACAACAGGGGATAGACAATAAAAATGAAATTAAGCGCTATCATATAACGGATAGACAATTAGTGCTGTCACTCAGCGGACAGACCCTTGAAACCCCAAATGAGGTACCCAATGTCAATATTGTTCATTATAAACTTTCCAGAGGAGGAGGCTGTTCCAGAGGAGCTTCTTCTGGCTCTGGGAAAGGAAGGCGTTGAGACAGAGGAGTGAGGCCCTGATATTCAACAAGAACTAGCGACTCGCTGGAAGAAGTTGATGGCAAAAGGATTGGGGAAAGAAGACCTGGAACATATAGTTAAAAAATATCCAGCTCCAGCAAATTTCTGCTCCGAAGCTCCTAAGGTAAATCCAGAAATCTTGGCTTCATTATCGGAGATATCCCAAAAACGGGATAAGCGGATAACACATAGGCAAAACATAGTATTAAAAATATTGAATGCCCTTGGAAAAACGTTGACAAGCATCCTAAAAGGAAACATTCACTCGAACTTGATTGTCGAACAAGTGCATGACGCTGCGAAGTTATGTACTGAAATTTTCTTCGAGGATACTTCCTCAAGACAATTTTTTGCCTTATCTGGTACAAACCAAACAGTAAAAGAAGCCATTCGTGAGTCCAAGCCTGATGAATTTCTTTTTGGGAATGACTGTGCAGACAAAATCAAAGCTGCACAAGCCATTAGAAAGACCGGAGCCCAAATTAAGATCTCTGAACACATTCAACCCTCAACCAGTAATAGTACCAAAACAGCAAAACAACCGCAGCCCAAAAGACAGGGAAACTGGAGGGGCCCGCCACAGCAATACCAACATCAACGGGCGCGTGGCGGGCATCGTCAACCACCGACGATGAGGAAGTACAGTCAGCCACACCCGAACCGACAAGACCACAGACGCCAGCAACACCGGGGCCGTCACACTTATCGCCGCTAAACCAGGTACATGCGGGAAAAATAAAACATTTTATACATAACTGGTCTGAACTCACGGAAGATCCGTCAATACTTGATTGGGTACAAGGGTACGAAATTCCATTTGAATGCATCCCTCCATCAGCACAAATACCTTCTCAAAATTTCTCAAAAAATGAAATGACATTAATTAGCCAAGAAATCGAAAAACTTATGGCATTGGGGGCCATATCAAAATGTTCCTTCAGTAAAGACCAATTTACTTCCCCGATATTCTTAGTACCGAAGCCCAATGGATCCTACAGATTTATTCTAAATCTAAAAAAGTTGAATCAGTACATAAAAACAGAACATTTTAAATTAGAGGACATAAGAACAGCTTGTAAATTAATGACCAAAGATTGCTACATGGCTACCATAGATCTTCGGGAAGCATATTTTTCTGTTCCCATTTCAGAAAATTCCAAAAAGTTTCTGAGGTTCACCTTTAATGGTCAATTTTACCAGTTTAATGCCTTACCATACGGATTGTGTACAGCCCCTTTTGTTTTCACAAAACTGATTAAGCCTATAAGTACATATCTCAGGAACAGTAATGTACTACTTGTATGCTATTTAGATGACATTTTAATTTTTGGTAACTCTGAAAAAGTATGTAATGATAATATTAGATTAGCATGTGGACTTCTACAAGATTTAGGATTTATAATCAACTTTGAAAAATCTGCTCTTTCACCAAAAAAAAAAGCATGTAAATTTTTAGGGTTTATTCTAAACTCTACAAGTATGTCGTTAGCAGTTCCCGAACAAAAACAACTTGTGCTATCAAAGAAAATAGAGTTATTTCAGCAAAAGTCACATTGCAATATAAGAGATTTTTCACAATTATTGGGATCACTTAACTCAATTGCTCCAGCGGTCCCCTATGGCTGGGTTTATACAAAAATACTAGAGAGAGAGAAATACTTGGCATTATTGCGTAGCAATGATAACTACGACGCCTTAATGACACTTCAGCAAACTATAATAGCACCAGAGTTAGATTGGTGGTATATGAATATAGATAAACCTAATCTGATAAAACGACATAACTTCATCCTAGAGATTCACACGGACGCCTCTCTTACGGGTTGGGGTGCCGCGTGCGAGGAAAAAAGAGCGTCAGGATCTTGGTCACATTCAGAGAAAGTAAATCATATAAATTTTTTAGAGCTAAAAGCAGCTCTCCTAGGTCTCAAATGTTTCACAAAAGAAGTAAATAATTGTGAAATACTATTACGGATAGATAATACCACGGCCGTAGCCTATATTAATAAAGCTGGAGGAATTCAATTCCCCCATCTCAATAGTATTACTAGAGAAATCTGGCAATTTTGTGAAGAAAAGAATTTATGGATTTTCGCCTCTTACATCAACTCTAAGGATAATTTCGAAGCTGATAGAGAATCTAGAAGAGTTAATATTGAATGGGAACTCAGTAATATAGCATATAGAAAAATAGTGAATAAATTCGGCAGACCAGAAATAGATTTGTTTGCATCACGAATTAATAATAAATGTGAAAAATTCATATCTTGGAAATGTGACCCAGATGCCTTTGCAGTGGATGCGTTTACTATAAGTTGGAAAAACCTGTTCTTTTACGCTTTTCTACCATTTTCTCTGGTTTTAAAATGTATTCAAAAAATAATAACCGATAAAGCTACTGGAATTTTAGTCTTCCCACATTGGCCGTCTCAGCCTTGGTTCCCTTTCATAAGAAATCTTCTAATTGGTGATCTTTTAATTTTAGAACCTAATAAGAACCTATTATCATCACCTTACAGAGAAACGCATCCACTGCACCAACAACTTACCCTGGCTGCAGGGCTGCTGTCGGGGAGGCGTATGTGAGACGAGGAACTCCTGCTTCAGCTCTACACATTATGCTTCATTCTCTGTCCCAAAATACCATGAGACAATATGATTCCCCTCTTAAGTTGTGGTGGAAATTTTGTATAAAACATAACTTAGACCCATATCAGGTATCTGTACCGTATGTTCTTAAGTTTTTAAGTGAGTCTTTTGAAGCGGGAGCATCATACGGCACAATAAATTCGACCAGATCGGCATTATCTTTAATATTGGGACAACATATAGGTTCTGATGACAGAATAAAGAGGCTAATGAAAGGCATGTATAGATCAAAACCTCCCAAACCTAGGTATGATACTACATGGGATCCAGGAGTAGTATTAAATTATCTATCCACATTACCCATGGAAAATGTTCCTTTAGAGATATTAACAAAGAAACTGGTAACACTATTGGCATTGGTCACTGGTCACAGAGTCCAAACTTTATCTCTAATTCGTTTAAAAAATATAATATTTTATAATGACATGGTTAAGATTTTCATACCTGATCTTATAAAAACTTCTAAGAAAGGTTCACTGCAACCCTTGTTACAACTCCCAACTTATGGGTCTAAGTTAGAAATTTGTCCTGTTAAAACACTGAAGTTGTACATTCAAGCAACAGCATCATTAAGGGAAAGTGAAGAAAAGTTACTTATCACTTTCAAAAAACCATACCGCCCTGCATCCACACAAACTATAAGCCGGTGGATTAAAAAGACCTTGAATGAATCTGGTATTGACATAAGTATTTTTTCTGCACATTCAACTAGACATTCGTCGACATCTGCGGCGCTGAGGTCTGGAATAACCATAGACCAAATCCAGAGGACTGCAGGATGGTCTCAAAATTCAGCTACTTTCGCTAGACACTATAATAGGCCTGTTGCACAACATTTAAATTTTAGTTATGCAGTATTAGACTCTTCTAATATATAGTAGATTAAGATGTCGCATTCACGTCATTTGTTACTTATGTGATTTTTTGAATTAAGATTTTTGTAGAATTACAAGTAAAGAAGTTATATTTTTTGTTAATCGATGATATAGTTAATAAAAGAAGTTAATTTGTTTCTTATGTTAAATTTTATAAAAATAAATGTTATTTGATTTTTATTCATTAATTATTCACAACCCTACCTTTAAACATCTACATGTAAATCATCTCGGACAAGGAGGGAGTATAATTGTATGATTAAACGAACTTACCTAAGTGAAGTTCTATCACAATTATACGAAGCTCCTTGTCCGAGATGACAGTCCCATGCCCACCCATCTATACCTATGTATATATTTCCCTGTTATAATATAGGGTTGTTCATAATACAATAATATCTTTAAACTAAATGAATGTCAAACAGCTGTCAAACGAGAGGTGTTTTTTCTTTTTTAATTTTAGCTTTGAAACAGTGAAGAGGCGCTGCACGGTCAGCGTTACTACATGTAAATCATCTCGGACAAGGAGGGAGTATAATTGTGATAGAACTTCACTTAGGTAAGTTCGTTTAATCATACAATTATGCTGACGCCGAGACCTATTGTCATAATTTTTAATTTACTTACATGGATTTTATAGTACATTATTGCAGAGGCCGCCAAGTAGCGCATTGCCGGACGAGTCAGTTAGAAGGCTGAACGAAGCGAAGCCTTCTATTAGCACGAGTCCGGCAATCGCAATTGCGGCCGAGATATATATAATGCTTTTCTCAGACAGCGAGGAAATACGTAAGGTCAGTCGGGGCAAGTGCGCCAGGATGGGGTAAGTGCGCCAAACATAAATATATCGAATCCTATAAATATTACTCAACTATTAGTTGGCTGTTTACAACGCATAGGGCGAAATAAATTTAGGCGCACTTACCCCACATCAGTATTTACTACTTCCATGATCGTGGATGATTTGGCCATGGAAGTTGTACTTATTACCTCCATGGATTTGTCAGTTTCTCTACAGACTTGTCTCAAATAGCAAGCGAATTAAAAAAAACACACACGGCAATAATGTTTTTCCTGGCCACGGCCGGCAATGGACAGCCTCGTGTCTTCTTTTTTTGAAGGTAACACGAACATTTCCGAGCATGTTTGAGAAAAGTTAATTTAAGACATCAATGTTCTTTATGGCAATAAATTTATTTTCTTTCTTTCTTTAAAAAATGCGTTTGATTGCAAAGTTAAAAAATATGACTAAAACAAGATGGATACCTATGTAATACCTACTTTTAAAATAATCAGGACTTTATTTGGTACATAATGGAGACTTTCATAAAAAAAAATACTAGGCTATCATGTAGACTTGCGCCGTAACAAGGACAAAACCAAATAGGCAGCTTAGTTATTAGAAGAACATAAAATCCCCAAATTGTTTTAATTACAATTGGAATTTAGGGGAGAAACATTACCTTTTTATTTCTAAATTCTAAACATAATTTTAAGTTTGAAATGTTATACTTAGCTTGTATTTTACGTTCTACTTACTGAAAGTCAATTAGAACATTGTTTGTACCAGTTAACTTATTCAACTACTCAAATAACGAACAGGACACCGGATTAACCTTTGCTAGGAACATAATTATCAGTCGAGCTGGCATTTAGCTGTGGTCCGTAGTCAGGTGGTAGGAGAGATATTATCTAGATTCGAACAAAGAAGGTCAGTTTAACACTCCCAAAATTGTTATTTTAATTGACTTTTTTGATAAATTGTTGATTGGATTTGAATTCTACTAGATTAGTGGGAATTGTGGACAATAATAACTTTTCTTAAAGATAAGCTAAGTAAGCCTAAGCTAAAATAATGATACTTTTTCACCAAGCCAATACGAGTCTAAAATATTATACTATTGTCAACGGTTTTTAGAATACGACCAAGAAAATTTGATTTGGTATTAAGTCGGTTTCCAACCGAAGCTATTCGAGATAGAGAACAGAGAAATGGAGTGAAGAGTCGACAACGATATTGTGAAATATACATACTTAGCTAAAACATGATCCTGTAAATTTTACGCTGTCACCAAAATTACTCATTACCCAGTATTACAGGGAATCTAAGGAATGCTCAAACCACAGCGGTGGCACGATACGGCTATTAGAAGGAATATTGACGATACCGTCCGGAGATAAACGCGGTCCCGTTACGCATAGCGTTCTAATAAACTCGCCGACTGCCCTGCGCGGGCGCAGCTGGCCCACAGGGCTGACAATCGCTTCCTGTTTATATTATAAAACGTGGAATTTGTATACGTGTATGTCTGTTACGTTTTCACATACTAACGACTCTAACTGGACTGATGGAGTTCTAATTCTAATCCTCTTATGAACGGTGACATTGTCCGCGTGGAATATAAACATGACAATAACTTTTCTTTCTGATATCAATATACAAGGTCCAGCAAAACGTTGTGACGATATTTTAACCACAGTATCAGTTATCAATTCTAAGCATGGGTTTTAGGTTTTTTTTTTTTCGAGTTAGTAAAAAATATTTTTTGTGGGATTGATGGTGTGAGCGATGCCTGTTTTTTTACTAACTCGAAAATAAATCAAAACCTTAAAAAACATGCTTAGAATCGATTACTGATACTGTGGTTGAAATATCATCATAACGTTTTGATTGACCCTATATTTAGGTTCAAATCGGTTCAGTAAATCGGAGATGGCCTCTAACACACCAGACGACAGAAAGAAAGAGGCAAAAATACTCCTTTATTACAGTAACAAATAAATGATATATATTTGCTAAAGAATCATGCCAGAATTGAAAAGGGGTCACTTTGTATAGGAATTTCCATACAAACTGACCCGCTTTCATTGCTGTTGAGTGTTTTTGGCAGGGACGATGCTTGTAGTCTGAAATGGCTCATAGCGTATAGCGTACACCTACTTTTTATGACTGCTACAGATTTTCCTCCCGTAGCCGGATGAATAGCTAACATCTCAATTTTCACTATACAACCCATTTTATATACATTAATAAGAACAATCATCTCAATTTCACTATACAACCCATTAAGGGTGGGTTGATTCAAACTGTCCGTTAAAGTTAGCGTTAAATATTTTACTATGGGACAAAATGACGTTTCTGTATGGAATGACAGCTCGGCGGCCATATTTAACGACTAGGGGTCCGTCAACTGTACTTTAATCAACCCAGGTTTAATAATAAAAACAAACAGATTTTAATTAAGTAGTGGAAGGCACCACTTTCATCTTCTATCACAACAAAACGTGTTCATTGATTTTAACTGATATAATCTTCTCTCCTTCCAAAAGAAGGAGTGTTCTTTATATAGTTTTATTTTCTTGTAAATATTATGTTTATCTATATAAATACTAAGTTACTGTTTATTTATTAGTCTAAGAATTTGTATATTGAATTAATTATATTTAAATTTTGTCAGTTTAATTTCCCAAGCCTACTCAACCCTACAGTCGTCGTGATAATTATATTTCGTGTCGATGGTAACCCGCGATCGCGATACTCCGACACGCTGTTTATGGATTCATACCTATTTATTTGTTAACTTAACAAACAGGTTAATTTACTTACATAAAAAAGTGAACACGATTCTCTGATGAATATGGCGTAGTCTAGTGAATCTTTCACCCGGTTAGTGCACGCAAAATTTCAATCCCGTTCTTGACCCCTAGAAACTGGCATTTCTAAAAATCTTTTCTTAGCATATGCACAGTATATTTAATAGTACCTACTACATACAGAATGGCCACGGAATTAACCGCCTGAATCTAGCCGGCGCGCAGCTCATGCCCAATTCGCCCTTACGTCATTTGTTTCATAAGGAGATGGAGAGTGGATCACTGGCCCGCGTAGTTGGTACACACACATTTACAAGTGTACAGACGTCCTCGCACGCAATTCAACATTGATACTTCATTCGAATTGTGTTCCAAATCGTGCTTTTATAGGCCGTGTCCGCCCTACATAAAAATTATTAGCATGCCAGATTTCATTCCGATGTCCAGTACTTTAAGCTATGCGTTGAAGGATCAGTCACTCAGTCACCTTTGAATTGAATGTATTTTTTTTTATTAAAAGGAGACTGTGCAAGAGGCAGTCACGATTTAAAAGGTTGCGCTATTTTCTTTTCTGGAAGCTCTCTCAATTTCCAAGCAAAGTTCCTAAGCTAATTAAAAGCTTCTTCCTGGATCAAAAATCGAACCTAACTGCGGCCGCCGCTGGGTGGCGCTGTCGGCGTAATTGGGCCCGTGTACGTTCCGCTTAATTGCTGTTAACGTGTGCTGCTGCCTTTATAATTGAATATGGCGTTTGACATGCTAGTGTTGCCAGGATAATTATAATGTCTATAATATTAGAACACTAGCCGTTACCCGCGACTTCGTTTATGTACCTACTTGATGATACTTTGTACATAATTTATTTGTATTTATTTACCTATGTTTTCATTTCAATAAAAATAAAAAGCCTTTTATTTATTGCGATCTAAAGTAAGATTTCTGCACAATTATTCTAGAATGGATATTCGCAGTTATTTGGCTCCCAAAATTACACGCATTTCGACGGATTTAGGACCAAACGAAGGTATTGAAACGATTTCCAGCTAACTGATTGGGTTAAGTGCTTCTAAGGGTGAGTTGATTTAAACCGTTCGTTAAAGCTAACGTTAAATATTTTACTATGGGACAAAATGACGTTTCTGTATGGAATGACAGCTCGGCGGCCATATTTAACGACCAGGAGTCCGTCAACTGTGCTTGAATCAACTCACCCTAAATAATGAAAGGTATGTTTGCACCCTGACACTGTTCTAACTGCGAACGAGAAAAAAAGCAAGTTTCACTCTAAGACATAAACAATCAACCTCAGTGCCCAACTCTATCATTACACGCCATCGGATAAACATCCTGCTCCGTTTCTGGCGACGTTCACCAACGCAAGATAGATAGGTTCTGTGTTTTATTACGTTAGTAAAGAAGCGTATTTATTTTCTTCCATTTAAATAATCACAATTTTACAAAACATTTTTTTTTGACAATGATATTGAATTGTCATATAGTATAGACTCTACAGTGTTGCTTTAACGTAGTCCGCGGACCCTCGGGGGTCCGCGGACATGCGTAAGGGGGTCGGCGATCTCATCTATAGATCATTGAAATCGAAATTCATTACTGTTATTTTTATTGAGGGGGTGTGTATGATTTCTTAGGGTGTCTGACCGAAAAAGGTTAAGAAACGGTCGATGACTAAGCTAGATTACATTATGGTCATAACACAAAGTTCTTCCAAGTGAATTCAAAATTCGCGATCTCGACAAAGTAAAATCAATTACGATTAAATTAACAATTAGGTGGATAATTTACCATTACATTGGTAATTTATAAGTGTATTATAATAGGTTAGTTTCCTAGAAGGGTCGTCGACCTCGGCAGTAAGTAGCAAAAAGGGCTTCTAGCACCTGCGAACAACGAAACTCAAGCGCGGCGCGCGCGCCGTTCGCCCGCGATCCTTTTCGACACCGCTTTTATAAGTCGTTGCATTTTTTTTTAATACAGTTGCATAAAAAGTTAACATTTCGATACCTGTTTAACGTGCCAAAAGTTAATCATTTCCGAACGAGCACTTTTTGTTTTTTGACAGCTAGTGAGCGTGCCTAAAGTTGTTTTTTACGAACTAGTTTTTTGAGCTTCACCCTGTTCATTTATTTCCTTATTCTTTTTTTCGCTAATGTATTAAAAATTTTCGTTTGATACACATGCGAAATTGTAATTTTCACGTCCCTAGTGTTAACGCTCGCTTTCGCTCGCGCCAACATAACTTACATAACATTCGTGATAAAATGACAAACTTTTCGCACTTGCATCAAAATGTGCTATTCTACTATTGTGCTGCGTATCAATAGTAGCTTAGGTATCGGCGAAATTTGCATTCAATTCATTGATGTGATGTCTACTTGTTTTTACCCGAATACGACTAAGCCAAAAGAATAACCCTTCTTTTGGCTTATTATTATGATTGTACTTCTATTCACTCTATGTACAGTATGTGTGTTTCACCCTAGCACTTAATCTATTGACCCGATTTGAAGAAAGAGGTGTCCAATTGGACACCTCCTGGAATTGGATGCATCGATTCATTATAAATTGTCCGAGTGACAAAGGCAAATTTCGTACAAAAAATTGGCGGATTTTATTAGTAGTAGAGTTTTTGTTTTCAACTCTTTCACTTATATGTGTATAATCTCTCATCAGTCATCATTTTAATTTTACCTTTCGATTTTTTTTCATTTGTGTGCGTATTGCTATCGTCTAGGCAACTGCTCCTTCTGTAATAAAGTTGCCAACATAAAATATTTTTGGCAACTTTATACATATTTGCAACATTTTATCAAATAAATTATTTTCTTTGTTTACAATTATCTCGGCAGCGAATCGGGAAACGCCGCGTCGGGCGGCGCGCGCTGATAACGGTCTGCGATGATGAACTGCGCAGGAACTGGGTCGGAACTGAACCCTCTACCCGCGAGCGATGCTAATTACTGATACGAAGGATTAGAGCATCTAATAGTAACTTAGATCGTGAGTTTCTAGGATACGGATGGGTAGGTATGTAACCTATCCATCCATACTAGAGATCTTCTACTATCTAAAGTCCCGCGCCTTCACATTTCGAAAGGCTTCAATGTATTTAAAAAACACCACCAACACTCACAACACATGTGTGCGTGCTGAGACAGCCATCAACCATGCGTTGAGAGTGTTTTTTAAATAATAATAAAAAAATTGAAGCGTTTTGAAATGTGAAGGCGCGGGACTCTAGATAGTAGAAGATCTCTACCTACTTAACTAATCTACATGCTGTAACGCAGACCAGCCGTGATATCTAATGATTCTTTGCAAAACTGTCTCTGTTAAGAGGGTTTCCGTTCCTGTAGGTAATCCTCTTTTATTGCTACCCTACGTTCCCTAAGGAACCTGCATGCCAAATTTGAAGTCTCTACCGGATCTGCGTTGATCTTGTTAGTGGTAGGACCTGGTGCTGAGTCCGTCCGGGGTGGTGCCACCGTCTTTCCCCGCTAACCTGTCGCCAAATAGCAGTGCTCGCACTGTTGTGTTCCGGTAGGGGGTTAAGGCAGCCGGTGAAATTTCTGGCATTCCATCTTATGCCTCAGGGTAGGCAACGCATTCGAGATCTTATGGTTTCTTAATGGGGGATCATAGGATTTCGGTGTCCATGGGCCGCAGTGACCACTTTACCATCAGGTGAGCTCGTTACCATTGGTATAAAAAAAGATCAATCAGTCAGTCAGTCAGTTTCTTGTTTTATATATATAGAGAAGAGGCTGTGACAAACTTACCACCTACTTACATACAATACGGGTTGCGTAATTTAAGTATAACCACAAAACTCATAACAGTCTGAAAAGTGACTATTGTCGGTCATGACGCGATCATAACAAAGCCAATAAGAACGCATTGACGGCTAGCTTTCTGGCATTTTCTATGTACCTAAGTGTATGTAGAATTGTAGACCCTATCATTAGGGCCAAAAGCCAGTTCAGTATTATTTACTAAAAGTCTCAGATATTGTGGCTTCCTTCTCTTAGCCCGGTTCCACAAATTGTCAATGGAGCAAATGTCAAATTTTAACCGCGAGTATCCAAAACGAGGGGTTTTATGGATATACTAGCTTTTCCCCGCAACTTCGTATGCGCAGAAATATTAAAAAGTAAAATCCCGATTTTTCCCGTTCCCGTGAGAATTTTGCAAAATCCTTTCTTAGCGGATGCCTACGTCATAACATCTACCTGCATGCCAAATTTCAGCCCGATACGTCCAGTGGTTTGGGCTGTGCGTTGATAGATCACTATGTCAGTCAGTCAGTCACCTTTGAGTTTTATATATTTAGAAGGAACCGAGCGTCAATAGTTTTCATCGATAAATTTAAAATGACCCACTCACATAAACAGTAATAATTGTATCCTTAATAAAACTCGTATTTCATATTTATCCAACGTTTAACGTTTACCGGTTAAATCTCTGTCAGCGCATTAAGAGAAAAATAATCTATGTAATAAGAAGGCGTGTCATAAAGCGTAGTTCCACTAATTCATTATATTCATTAACTGCGAACCGTGAAAACGCCGGCATTCCACTACGTGGGAACTGAGCGGCGCCGGCGCAAGGCACAAGCGGGTGCGGGACCGAGGGCGGGAGCGGGGGCGGGAGCGGCAGCGGGGGCCGAAGCGGGGGAGGATGCGCACAGAAAGCTATTTTGGCCACAGACACGCTTTTTATCTGGTATTGTACCTACAAAAAGAAACGTTGAGTTTCGTTTTACAGAATATGTGAAAAAATCATAAAATAGTCAGTAAAGTTGATTGAGATTCTAATTAACTAAATTATATGATCGAATAAAATTAAACCACTTCGATATGTTTTACCAAAAAAGGTTCTTATTACTTTTTGAAGAATTCTGTGTATCACTTAGGAAATGTAAAAGTAAACGAGTAAGTACTAGTCACTCAGTGAATTGTTGCTTATTGTTAAAGGACCATAAGATTACCTATTTGTTACGTTATTTATTATTGACAATTATCTGTATCAAAATGCAACAAATCGCAATCTCTTATTACTTGACACAAAATCGCCTCCAACAGCGTCAACAAATATTTCAAAGTTGACATTACAAATTAACAGCTCCAAATAACTGTACCTACCGTAACTGTTTCTAGATGATACATAAATTGTTACAATATTTCAACATATAAAATTAAATCGGGTCACTTTGTACAAGTTTTTCCATACAAAGTGACCCGATTTCATTGCGGTTGAGTATGGTATACCATAAACTCGGACCACCCCTGGTCAAAACGTCAACTGATTAGCTCAATTGTTCGCTTTGAAATATCGAATTGTATGAAATACCGTATTTTAGAACATGTTTAGAACGACCTTTCGATGATTTGGAATGTTTTCGAATTTCCATTTGTTTTTTTTTCTTGGTGTAATATTGATGTTTTTGTTTTTAAACCATGTGTCAAATGCCGAACAAAAAATTAACTGCACCTAATAAAGAAGGTGTTAAATGTCTCAGATTTGAACAAATAATAACCTCTTTAAACTTGGTTATTACTAAGAGTTTATCTCGTTATTTTATAGAATAAGTTTCATACGAGCACACAAGCCATTTCTTGTGGCAAAATTGTAACAAGCGAGATTTCAGGTTGAAAAATACTTTCGGATTTTTTCTTCACCGCCTTTGTACCAAATGTTTAACTTTTCAACTATTTTGTTTTGACATGTGGTGTCGATAATACTTTAAGCAATTACGTAAGTACAAAAGACTTGGCGTAACAAATTGATTACCTCCCTTCAATACGTATTGTGTAGAACTTGTATGTGTATGACCGAAGGAATGTTCGATTTGTCGTGATCGTTATGCCTCATCATTTGCTTAGGGAATTTTTAAATTCTTATAGGTACGTGTTTGACGGAATTTCGACATGGCTCAGCTGGATGGGGTAACCTTTGGCATTAATTGACCAAGGGATAGTACAATTATGACCGTTTGTTGTACGACAGACGGTTTGAAGAAAGTTTTGGGGTCTTTGTAGTTAAAATGACCAAAAACGTTCAGTCTCACTAGAAAAGGTTTTATATAGGCAGTAATATAATTTGATCAGTCTTCTGAACAATAATAATAATATTTATCAAGTTTTATTATTATCCATTAAGTTTAACACCTAAAACACCATTGTGGATTGCAATAAAGTAATGAGTATCCTAATTTTGTTCATCTTTTTATTAACTAGGTTTTACTTAGCTTATCTTGTACTTTAAACGCGCTTGTATCTTGTATTATTTATTTATCCAAGCGATCTCAGAAACGGCTTTAACGATTTGGATGAAATTTGGATTATAGGGGTATACGGGGGCGATAAATTGATATAGCCAGATGCCATATCTGAGAAAACTCGGTTTTAGCTATTTTCACCCAAAGCTCGGTCACCCAGGTCCTTTATTAATAAAATCACATCTGTTTCATTTTCATTATCACACACAAATAAATTCCCTTAATATAATTTATATACGACGTTCTCAAAGAGAATGAAACGATGTATCTATACAATCTAAAGGGCAGTATAAAAACACAATTCAAATAGATAATAAAACATCCAAATAGCCCTACAAAGAAACTTCGACATGTTTGAATAGCTATAAAAACCCTTTACAACATTCTAACACAGAAAGCTTAATCAATTGAGATTATAAAAAGTACGTATAAAGGCTTCAAAGGAACAAAACTGTGAACCGACTCTATTAAACCCTTTTAATAAGAACCTAATCATTACATCATTAAAAGAACATTACAGAAACAGTTCGAATTTAGCCTTTAAAGTCGTAGGGCAGGTTTGAGATAATATTGTATAGATATCTATTTGTTTTTACCCGACTACGCCAGAAGGAGGGTTATGTTTTTCGAGTATAAGTATGTAAGTATGTATACATATGTACATTTCTTTGTCACGCTGTAGCCTGGATGGATTTTAGCTTGCGAGGTGTCGTTAGATTCGTCTTGATCGTGAGAGTGACACTGGGTATATCAAAATTGCAAAAAACAAAATTGCCGACGTTTGGAGGCATTTTAAACGCTTCCAAAAATGTTTTTTTGACAAAGTTTATCGAGAGAGGGATCAAAATGAAGGGTTGAATGAATGGATCACAAAAATATATATATATAATAATTATATGTGAAATCAAATGTTTGCTTGCAGTCGGGAATTATATTTTTGCAAAAATCGACTTATTATATTTTTACAGAAGCAGCTTATACAGTTAGTAGTTTAGTAGGTTGGATATAATTCCATTTTTTATAGAAAATTAGAATCGATGTAGGAAAGTACTCGTTTACTGAATAATCTGGGATTTTAGGGAGACGGCAGTGCCAGAGCCAATCTATTTTACAATTGTTATTGTTAATTGCTGATGTTTGTTATTGTTAAGCATTTTTAGTATTAATTTCGAGGCATTGTATCACTTATATCTTTGACGAAGCTTGATGCGGATTTTGATGATGTTTTGTTTTATTAATT
The DNA here is from genome assembly GCA_963971205.1 of Aethes cnicana. Lineage (NCBI taxonomy): Eukaryota > Metazoa > Arthropoda > Insecta > Lepidoptera > Tortricidae > Aethes > Aethes cnicana. The sequence goes on from OZ020285.1 coordinate 2,622,177, forward strand.
ATGAAATTTTGTGGCTTCATATAAATATTTACTTTTGCAATATCTAAAAATTTGCTTTCAAACAATGACTGAAATCTAATTGTTCTTATACTTCTCATGAGTCATCTCATCTTTTACTCATCGAAATATAATCAAGTGTTATAATACTGTAATAATTATTTTAACATTAACTTATTTGTTTTATATTTTTCCACAATGACGCGAAACTTTGCAATTCCCAAGCACTCGCTACCAAAGTATGGTCTATCGACCAAACGCCGACCGTCTCCACAAGATGCGCTCACGCACAATAGATCGATATCGAAGCGCAGTTTTTTAATAAATAAATCAATTTTAATTGAACCGTCAGTCAGCGCCATCTTTACAATAAAAGAAGCTGCTTGTATTGAGTTGCTATATATGATAATTATCTTTAAAACTATCGCGATCCTACTAGAAATAGGTTGAAATTGGTTATACTGTGCCATTACATTTTAATCTTTATACGCATACTGTAAGGTTTTAATTCGAATACTAGTAAAAATTAAATATAACTTTTTTATTCTCAGGTTAGGTACTATAGTATGAGAAGAATGTGACTTATACGGCGGGGCTATCTCGATGAAATTATTTTATGTTTATTGGCAACTAGCTTCTGCTAGCGACTTCGTCCGTGTGGAATTCGTTATTAGCATTCCCTCGGGAACTATGCATTTTTCCGGGATAAAAGTAGCCTATTATGTTGGGGATACAACATTTTGTTGCAAGTTTTCGAGTTAAATCCGGACATACATACATACACACAGACAACTTTTCTGAAACGCGTTATTTTGTGTTCAGTATCGTTTATTATAGTCAGATCTAATTACCTAAATATTAATTTAAATGTGCCTTAACACATTCACTGCCACCGACGCATATATGCGTTTTGCTGACTTTCCCGCAGTGCCTTGAACGCACATGTGCGTTGCAATGTTCCCTTAATGACAGATGTGGCACCTGACGAAAGTTCGTAAAATAGAAGTGGCAGTGAATGCGTTAATTATTGAATTTTCATCTTTTTATTACTGAAAACCCGAAAAAGATTCGATTTTTTGATTGCTCATCCACGAAGCGACATTTTCCACATCCCAAACATTCTCAACAACAGCGCTATAAATTCGAATTCACGCTCCGCAAACACTCATTTGCATTTCTATTTGTTTGGAATAGAATTAAAATTGCATTGACATCATTTTATCTTAGGATCAATGATGAAGTACGTACAGGTTTACATATCTTAGAAGGCGCGTGGATTAATCGATAATAGACTCTACGTCGAGGGCTTAAGTGCTTCACCGAGCGCCTTCTAAGTTGTGTCGTGCTATAAGCGGCGTCCTTGGCTTCGGAATGAATGGAAGGCGACAGATATAAGGAAAACTATAAAATAACTTGCTAAGTAACACTTAAGATATAAAATAATTAGCTTGTACTTTAAGCCCGGCTTAAGGGATTTTTATACAGGGGTGGTGTTGGTACCACCGTCTTACCCGCTACTACTACTACAGCCTATTTACGTCCCACCGCTGGGCACAGGCCTCCTCTCATCACGAGAGGGTTGGAGCTATAGTCCCCACGCGGGCCCAGTGCGGATTGGGGACTTCACACACATCTTTGAATTACTTCGCAGATGCGTGCAGGTTTCCTCACATTGTTTTCCTTCACCGAAAAGCTCAGTGGTAAATTGAAATTGAATTTCGCACATTAAGTAAACTTAGAGGTGCGAGCCGGAATCGAACCCCGACCCTCTGCATGAGAGGCGGTAGGTCGAACCACTAGGCCACCACGGCTTCGGGGATTTTCAACACACTAATGCTTTTTAATTACCACTTAGATTTCTTCTGTTAGAAATAGTATAATTTAAACGTACCTTTATTAATTGAAGCAGTTAATTTCGTTGGTTAAATCTGAAACAAAAAAAACATGATAAAATAAGGCATAATTTACAAGCACAGAGATAGGTAGGAACAGCCACAATTACTCATCTAATTTCATTAATTACTGGAAGAGTTAGAGTTACATGTAGAACTAATAAAAACCTCATTTATTTGAAGTAAGGGGAGTCTGGTGGACTCTCTTGTTGCTATCAATATTTTAACCATTTTGATATAAGTCCTGATTCATTAGCGAGAGCAAAAAATTTCATGTAACTTGATACGAAATTAAATTTCAATTTCCATTCCAACTACCTAGTATATGACAGCTCTAGTACTAGGCCTGCAGTAAGTACCTACTAACTACTATCTATATAATCTTAGAGCAGTAACGTGTGGGCGTAAACACCTTTATTCGGAGCTAGGACGCAGACTCGGGGCCTAAACGCCTAGCGCCGCGGGATATGGCCTACACTAGCTAACCTGTCAGAAATCACCGCACAAGCACTAGAAAATAAACGCGCGTTCCTTTCGAAAAGTACTTACTGTGCAAGCATAAGATGAAAATGTTTGAAGAATAATCTTAACATTAGGCGGTTTTCGCTCGCTGTAGGTTTTTGTAAGCATGCTTTTTTAAGATTTGAATAAATAATTAAAAAAAAAAGATCTGCATGGTTTATGTTACTTTACAATATCGCGTGGGTCATTAATTATAAAGATTCAGATGCTTGTAAGCTAATCAACAATTCTTGATACATAGTTCCATTCGGCTCGCCATGGAATTAATCCATTTCGACAACAAACTAGACCGTACTAGCTCGAATTTATGAATTCAAACTTTTTAAAACAAAACCTTCCTTCTGGCGCAGTTAGGTAAAAAGTAATCGCAGTGTGAGTTAGGGGTTTACGAGTTAGTAACAGAAAAAGCATTGAAGCTAGCTCTCGTCAACGTAACATGTTGACTGATAAAGACCGCGATTTCACGCGACTTTTCTAAAACACTGAGTATGATGTCAACTTATCACTACGTAGCGATCGTCACGATCCTGCAACGTATCAGCCGTCGCAGTTAGTGCATACCCGAGCCGATGTTTAATAGTCGCGGCGTTTTTCGCTCAAAGTGAACGCGCTGTCCGACAGCTGCCAGCCCGAAGCAACGAGCTGGATATCGAATCTGGACTAACTGCGGCTCTGCCCCTTGTATTTCAATCTGTCCGGGTAATGGGCAGGCTGTATTGTTATTCTGCGGAGATTTATCGCGGAATGAGGTTATGGGGTACTCTACATAGAATAAAACATAAAGACGTAAGTACCTATAAGTAGGAAGTGCTGTTTTTTTTTTTTTTTTTGAAGCGGTGATGCTAAAAATATCGGAATAAAAGTGTGTGCGATTTTCTAGTGTGGGCACTTCATCAAAATCCATGCTCATGCCTATGGACATCTTACTAATATAATAAAGCTGAAAATTTGTTTGGATGTTTGTTACTGAATTACGCTAAAACGGCCCAACCATATACAATTGGCAAACAGATACCTAGTAACACATAGGCTAGTTTTCATTCTGATATTAAGTATTTATAAGCAATTATTTTCTATTTTGAAAATAATTAATAATAATTTATAATATTTTTTTGGAAGCCGTGGTGGCCTAGTGGTTCGACCTACCGCCTCTCATGCAGAGGGTCGGGGGTTCGATTCCGGCTCGCACCTCTAAGTTTACTTATGTGCGAAATTTAATTTAAATTTACCACAGAGCTTTTCGGTGAAGGAAAACATCGTGAGGAAACCTGCATGCATCTGCGAAGTAATTCAAAGATGTGTGTGAAGTCCCCAATCCGCACTGGGCCCGCGTGGGGACTATAGCCCAAACCCTCTCGTGATGAGAGGAGGCCTGTGCCCAGCAGTGGGACGCAAATAGGCTGTAGTAGTAGTAGTATTTTCTATTTTATCGTGATTTGGCGGTAAAGATGGCGCCACGGTGTCGCAGTCTAAGTCGATCTGTCAACTTGAGTGACCATGGGACCTTTACGCTTTTTTCTTTTGAGAGTATCACAGCGTGTAGGTCCACATTTCGGTCTAAAGAATGCAAGTTTAGTACGAAAGTCTGCAGACGAAATCGCGGATAAAAGCTCGTAAGGAATACTTAATAGACAGCGAATGTGTTTCCAACCCTAAGGACTAAGCTTTAATTGTTCTATGCTGGTTATTTTACTGCTCCCTTACCAACTTACCGGAACAGAACAGTGCGACCACTGGAATGTCGTATTGTAGTAACTCTCCTGTGACTTGACTGCATTCAGATGCTGAAGTCGCTCGCGATCACGATACGACGCGATTGAGCTGAGGTGATAATGGGTGTCGCCGACTTGGTGCCATTGTCGCTGGTTGTATAACGGAACGACGTGGAATGAGAAACATGTTAGGATCCCAGGCTCAATAAAAGAGTGGACTGTATACATATTAGCCGTCTTAATTACAATTAGAAAACCCGGTCAAACAAAAATTAATTTAAAGGGAAAGGGTCGTCCGTTGCCGGTGGAGTCAGAGAAAGCGAGTGAGGATGCCGTCGGCTGCCGTCGGGTGCCGTCCCCGCCGGTCGTGACGTCATGGTCGGTGTTGCCATGTCTCAACAGAATACGTAGCGATATTTCCGCTCCTTTCTTTTGTTCCACTCGTATGGGATCTGGTGATGAGGTGTTGCAATCTCTCTCTGTCCCGAAACAAATATAGAGTTACGATTTGAAAGAAATTGACTGAATCGTCCGTCCGTCTTTCCCCGCTAGCCTGCCGCCTAATAGTAGTGCTTGCACTTTTGTGTTCCGGTAGGGGGTTAAGGCAGCCGGTGAAATTACTGGCACAGAGGCATTCCATCTTAGGCTTCAGGGTGGGCATGTTATGGTTTCTTAATAAGAAATCATAAGATTTCCGTGGCCATGGGTCGCAGTGACTGCTTACCATAGGTGGCATGGTGCTCGTTTGTAGGCAATGATATAAAAAAAAACTTTTTTTATCGGGAAATTCGAGAGACAGAGAAGAGAAATCCGGACATACGGAATCATTCTTAACCAAGAAACGAGGACGCTTGGATAATAAAACAGCGCAAAACGTTGTCCAACAACCTGCAATACCTACATCTACGATTCCATACTAGCCATAGATATTAGCATACATACCGTGTTACCAGATATGCAAACACGCATTATCTTACAGCTATTTGTACAGATTTGCATACAGACCGCAATCGACTGACATAACTGTCAAATCGGAACCAGGCCAGAATAATGTCATTAAATTTGCTAATGCCAGGTAAATGACCGTGCTGAGCAGAGAAAGGAGCAGGTGATTGTGGTCAAGTAATGTGAATCTGGAAACCGTTGTTTGTTTCAAATCCAAATTTATAGGTAGGTAAGGCCAAAAGGCTATCAAATTAATCAAAACTAGGATTTGAGGAAATAAATACTCAATCCTCGTGAATCCTATCCATGTCTATCCATCCTGTGAATGTCAATTTAGTTCGCTGAATTTAAAACGTATGCAACGCGAGTAGAATTGTAAGATTTGTAAGTAACTTTTAATTTTATCCTTTACAAAGGACAAGGGGTATCAGAGGATATCCTAATGGCGTTTTCTTACGTTCTACCAGAGACCATTGTATCTATAATTATATAAGACAGTCAATCTCCGTACATTACGGCGTACATCGGAAATAGCCAGGGAACTTCAACTTTTCATACTTCGCCTGTACAGCGCCATCTAGAACTAGATGTTGCTCATGGAGCTCAAATTTGTATGCAGGCAGCGACATCTATTATCGCATTTAACACTTATTTCGGGCGTACGTTGATTTGTTAGAAGGTTGTCATTATAAGTTTACCTTACTTCTTGCTTCTACTATGGTTCTACGAAAGAATGACAAAAATATTGTAAACGTGAAAGTTTGTAAGTATGGATAGATGTTTGTTACTATTTCACGTAAAAACTACTGAATGGATTTTAATGAAACTTTACAATATTATAGCTTAGACATCAGAATAACGCATAGGCTACAATTTGTAAAGATATTGTGTATATAAGTTACACGAAATACTAATCCTGCGCAGACCAAGTCGCGGGCACCAGCTAGTCACACATAATAACTGACTCACTATGGATACTTCAATCAGGTGGCACTGCAACATTCCTTCTACATTACTTCCTGATTACAATTATTATTAAAATCGACGACTCGATTTATAAATGTGTGTATTTCTCTATATAAGTATTTAAATAGTTGTCTAGCCCACGGTAGAAACTTAGCTTAGTTTGGGGATAGCTCAATAGTGGGATTTGTTCCAAGCTATTTATTTACCTATTTGATTTATTTTAGTACATTGCTGGCTTCTATTAACAGAATTATCTCGGCGACCAAGCTTTGCTCGGTTGAAAAAAGATACAAGATGACTTTTCCCCAGGTATGAGACCTATTTACCTATATATTAGATCGTTTTTTCGCGCCGATAACTCGGTATTCCAAATTTCGTTCAATTCGTTAGAGCCATTTCTGAGATCACTTCTATAAATGAAAGAATATAGGCAGATAGCTCGTTAACTTATAAGATAGCTATGATAGGTATGTTCTGTCATAGCATAATGCACTAGTAATATTATGGAGTGTGGATTGTGTCTTGGTAAGGAGCGCAATCATATATGGCGAAACAGTTGAAAATGTGTCCAGCGGATTTGATAAGCAACAAAACAAAACACACGCTCCTCACAACCGTTTTCGCTGCGTTCTCGCCTCAGCAGCGCCATCTGAAGGCGCTACTATTGACTATCCGCCTAGGTGGCTTGACATTTGGAAATAAAGATTGCGCTCCTTTACTTCAACCCTCCATAAGTAATATTATACCGAATTTATTAATGCCAAGTTGACATTGTTGACAACCGTCGAATCCGAGTCAGGTGGTAAGAGATTCCCACGTAAATTGAACTAAGCACACGTTTTCGTTGCCAGCTCTCCAATGAAATGTCAACCCTATGGCCATTTACAGAGTTTGGTTTAAATCGTTAGAGACTTAGGCCCTTTTGGATGAACTAGGTGTAGTCGTGCAAAAACGCAGTGAGATCATCAGGCTGTCGTTAAGATGCGACGTGCGCTGATCATGGAGGCAATAGATACATCTGGTGCGAGTTGTGGCAATTTTGAAACGATGAAAATTGAGCTTTAAGATTGGAGTATGAAGGTCGTTTTCGATCACAATTCAGAAACGTGCCCAAAATTTCACCCGAGGATTCTTTTGCCTTTATCTCTTGTTAGGAGGTTGGATAAAGAGAGATCCAATCCTTTTACACCCTTCACCCCCGTCTCCCTAGCACAAATTTTGGTCACATTGGTAGTTCCAGTTATTAGTTACTACTTCAATGGCCCTGATCCGCGATCGTGGCGATGACAAATTCTGCTCTTGCGTAGGGAGACCCACCATTTTAACTGGCTTTTAGACCATTTTTTTTCATTTTATTGGCAAACGAGCACACATGCTACCTGATGGTAAGTAAGAGGCCACTGCGGTTCATGGACACTTATTTTGGTCGTACGCTGATTTGTATGAAGGTTTGTCATTCTTGGGTTTAGCTTACTTTTTCTATGCTCTTAATATACCTACTCGTAGGAGGCCTGTAACTGTGTCGCGCAGTTGGCCAGAGTAGGTTGGTGAGGTTAACGATTATGATTGATGTTTAAACTTATTTTATCATCATTTCTTATTTATCAGTAAGAAATTAAGCATTTTGAACAAGTTACGCCACACAGCTCGTCACGGTCAACTATAATATTGGCAGTATAGGCACCAGGCACGTTCAAATGTGCCTTATCTTTTCCATTTACTAAATTTAAATTTATACAAACTACTTATACGGGTCACTTTTGTTAAGACGTTCATAAATATTCGCAGCGGATTTAACATATAGCCGTTACTTCTTGTCGGAAAAACGAATACAATTGTAGTGTCTTTCTTTCCTTCTTCAAAAAAGCGTAACGTTCAGTTCTAACCCAGTAGGAGGCCAAAAAACGCTGCCGACCCAAGATAGCGCGATAACCTTCAATAGGGTCGTTTTTTTCTAAAAAATATTGTTTCACTCGACCGTTATGTTAATTTTCGTGGGAAACAGAGATTTAAAAGCATTTAAATGTAATTTGAAAGTAAGAAATGTTATGTTTCCTGGGCCAGACGATATTAACTACTAGCTCAGTCAAATTTTGCTGCGTCCACTTGGTTTACGTTTAAATGGATTAGCCAGGTTTTGGCTTGAACGGACCCTGTGAGGGCTTAGTTTATCTCCCCTCTCGTCACAAGAATTTAGCAGACGCGTGCAGATTTTCGTCACAATGTTTTCCCTTCACAGAAAAGGTCAGTCGAATTTAATTCCGTACATAACTAGGTACACCACGAGGTGCGCCCCGAGTTTGAACCCGCGAGCCTCTGCATGCATGCAGATCCGATCGTAGGTCCACTATTTACTACCATTACTAACCTATACAAGCTTTGCACTTTTACGATATCGAGATTTTTCATCAATCCCACTATCTTCGTCTTTAACATCTATTGACCCATTATAAGTAATAACATATGGACGAACAGTGCCTAACAGAATATGTCAATATATATGGAGCAAACTGACATTAGAAAACACGTTCCAATATGCTAATAACGCCTCTTTATAACGAAGGTCAAACGAGTGCCCGAGCTGTTCGGGCACCCGTTTTGACGGGCCATTTTTCTCCAGCTGATTGTGAATCCTTGGGTTTTCTGATGAACAATTACCAGGTGCGACAAATACAATTCAAATCTTAATTGTCATCATATGGTTATGTGGATGGTCTTATTTTAAGGAGTTCTACATATGATACCCTGTAAATTAGAGATCTTCTACTATCTAAAGTCCCGCGCCTTCACATTTCAAAACGCTTCAATTTTTTTATTGTTATTTAAAAAGCACCACAAACACTCTCAACGCATAGTTGATGGCTGTCTCAGCACGCACACATGTGTTGAGAGTGTTGGTGGTGCTTTTTAAATACATTGAACCGTTTTGAAATGTGAAGGCGCGGGACTTTAGATAGTAGAAGATCTCTACGCCCAATATATTGAATTCACAAAAACTACCGTACTATTTTAACGGGATCTTGTTATTTTTTGTTAAAACCTGATCGTAAAAGACACTGAATTGTCCGGTTACGAAATACGATTGGAGCTAAATGAATGTTTTTCCTTAGGAGGTGCCCTAAGCTCGGTGGCCCTGTTTTAAAAGCTTTTACACAGAAACCTGCGATCTGGGACATTTACGAATTCACCACCCTAGGTCTGTAATGTACTATTATTCAACTTGCAATGCATATAAGTATGTAGGTACTATATTATTATGTTTGTTCAGGTGGAACCTTGCAAGTCTTGCACCTTTATTTGGAAGCATACATCATCAACCGATTGAGTTAAATTTTTTTACTTGTTTTGTTTGGATGGCAATGCGTGGTTAATCTGGAAAGTCATTATTTCCCTAAAAAAGTATTTATTGATGAAAACTGGGGCTTTGAGGCTCTATTTTCTTTTGCCCCTGGGGCCCTTATCAGGTTTAAGTATGAGTTTTATTAACCACCCAAACAATAAAAAGGGGCTTTATAAGTTTCGATTATGAAATGGAATATTGGTCTCTGTCTGTCTATGGAAAAAAGGCGTGACATTATAAATGTACCTATGTTAAAGTTCCACATGTGTAGTATGTATCTGTGTGTCTTTCTGTGGCTTCGTACATCCGCAACGGATGAGCCGATTTTGATATCATTTTTTATTTGATATCGCGTTTAATTATGACATTTAAGTAATTATTGATTTGAGATCACGTAAACTTAGGGTTACGTAACGAGCGGAAGGGCCTGCGCCGGCGCATCGCGGTTACGGTAACTGAATAGTTGACGGAAGCGCTGCGCGGTGCGGTTACCGCGGGGCTCGTTCTTACTTCCTCTTAATGCGGCTAGAAATATATTTATAGTTACTTATCTAGCAAATATTGAAAACTCTTTTTAGTTATAGTAATTTTTGTACCTACATAAGACCATCTCTAAGATCTTAGACTTAAGGTTTAAGTTAGGGACTATACTTACATCCCTTAAATGTAATTTTAGTATGTACCTATATATGTATTTTTATACATATCAACGTAAATGTAATGTGAATCTGTACGTTTCAAATTTGGAAAAATGGCCTTCTGCTGAGTTTGTCGTGGCGTTTCTTCTCAATCATGGGTAATTACTACAGCCTATTGGCGTCCCACTGCTGGGCACAGGCCTCCTCTCATTACGAGAGGGTTTGGGCTATAGTCCCCACGCGGGCCCAGAGCGGATTGGGGACTCCACACACATCTTTGAATTACTTACTTCGCAGACGCGTGCAGGTTTCCTCACGATGTTTTCCTTCATCGAAAAGCTCAGTAGTTCATTCAAATTGAAGCAATGGGTTTTAGTATTTAATTTAGTATAGTTTAACACTCAATTCCCGCGGGAACGCTATAACCGAATTCCACGCTGACGAAGTCGCGGGCAGAAGCTAGTCACCTATATACCTACATACTTATTCAAGAGCATAATGTTACAAAACCACCTTAACTGTAAATAGGTATATTATTTCTAACACAAACATAAAAATGGAATTCGTCCCCATCCTCTTGCCCATCCTCCTGCTCACAGGAAGACCTGGTTAAAGCTAATCAAAGGGCAATAGACGTTGCTGGCTTTTGGGCCAGCACAATTTAGCACAGCATAGCCATCGACTCGATAAGAAGAAGAAGACATAAAAAACATGGCCTCTAAACCACCGTTTTTCGCCCACACTTAACTGTCCTTACATAAGCTACAATGTCAGCATGGTTAGCGGAGGGTCGATAAAAAATGCTTCTAATCATATTACGGAAATACGTACAGTAAATACCAGGAGAAAAACACTTAAAATTACTAAAGTGGGCTGTTCTCGTATCTAATACTAGGGAATAAGTGCGTCTTTAGCTTAGTATGGTCACTTGGACTGTGCTGGTTTGTGCTGCTGAATGTACACCGCAGGAAGTAACACTGGTCCGTGAAAATTCCGCGTACTGTTTGTTGACTGGTCATTGGTTGGTGATAATCGTATTGTAAACAAATCATGAACATCGAATGAGTTTTTAGGTAGGCACTGTAACTTGTGGATCATTCTAAATAATATAATTATGTACAGTTGCATACGCAACTGTATCTACACTCATTTTATATAAGTTTTTTCAAAAATTTAATTTCTAGGACACGCTTTTATTGCTGCCTGTACTTTTCTTTGTAAATCCTTCATCTACCCTTCAAGACGAATCAAACGAGCCCAAATTCGACGGGTTTATGTAGTTTTATTAGGGAGTTCCTATGGCCACCTTCCAGCTCCATCGTCAGATCAGCTCTACGTCATCATAATATTGCATTGTCACGCGAGTTACATATTCGTGCAAAATTTCAACTCAATCGGAAATCGGAAAGTGGGTCAAATTTAACTTGCAAGATTCCATTAACATAGTTACATACAGGTCGACCTAATAAAAGCGTGTTAAATAAAAACCGGCCAAGTGCGTGTCGGGCCACGCGCAAAGTATAGGGTTCCGAAGTTGACGATGCCCACAGTACCTTTCTAAGACTTATTAGCATCTAGCTAGCCTGTGGTAGGTATGACGTGCCCGCCCGACGCCCCTGCCGCTCGAGAAAAATCATCATCATAAGTTGGTCGACTATTACTCGTAAGTTTGTACAGCTTACTTAGTTGTGATAGTTTTCCTTTCAACTACGTTATATATGCCACAACCGTGATTTTTTTCAGCCATCCAAATACCACCATTTAGCTGGCAGAGGGGGGGGGGGGGGACACGTGACCCTAACACAAAATAGCACTTTAAAGCTTAATATTTCACAAACGCATCACTAAATCAAAAAATGGTTTAAACAAACCCACAATATTTTTTTAAGACCTATTCAACGAAATGCCGCACCATGGGGTATGCAAGAAAAAAAAATTACATCCCTACTTTACGATTAGGGGAGGTACCCTATAAAAAAATATATTTCAAAATTTTATTGTACCACTTTGTCACCGTAACTAATATGCATATTCATACCAATTTACAGCTTTATAGAACTAAGCATCTCCGAGCAATAGTCCGGACAGACGGACGGACGGACGGACGGACGGACATGGCGAAACTATAAGGGTTCCTTGTAAACTTCGGAACCCTAAAAAGGGGCTTATCAGATTTTTTTACCCAGCCTACACCAAGCTTTCTTTGTGGGCGATAAAGTTTACAAGTAGGTATCATGCATGCATTTAATATATTTCTAACTAGTTGACCCGATGAACTTCGTATCACCCGAAGTTATATTTTTTTTAGCTATTCCTTTAGACTCGTATAACAGAAGATAATAATAAGTCTGTAGTAAAGTAAAAGTGGTACCTATATATGGGTTTATAACTTTATAACTCGAAAACTACTTGATGGATTGCCACATAGCATGGGGATAGATCGTAACATCGTTATTATCTATTTATTTAAACTTTATTGCACATTAGAAAACACGAATACAAAAGGCGAACTTAATGCCACAAGGCATTCTCTACCAGTTAAACCTTCAACATAATAGGGTACTTTTTAACGCGAACCTAGTCGCAATAACATCGCACTTAACCTTAGGTGCCAAGTCTTCATGTATTTTTCCCTAACTTAGATAAACTGACAACGAATAATTATTTATAACTACTTACCTACCTAGTGTATGTCGAAAGGAAAGTGAAAATGCAAATGACGTAGCGTCTGAACAAAAAATGTTAATGTATTGTATTTCGTGCACTTTCAATTTCAAGGAAACTTTCTTCACCATTGTGTGTGACAAGCGTGGTATCGATTATTTTTTTCATTTTATGTAATAAACTGCGGACACGTTTTTATGTGGTTTTCTATATATAGCCTTAAGAAGAAATAAAATGGACCTTGATACCAGTAACGCTTTTAGGGTTTTAGCTTTTTTTATTAACAAGATCTATCTAGCCCTGACAGTCGCTAAGCTAAAGTGGGACTGGGCTGGTCACGTCAGCCGAATGCCGGACGATTCATGGGTCACTATATCAACGAATGAAGGATGGATCTTCAAGGATGTGTGTGAAATCCCCAATCCGCACTGGGCCCGCGTGGGGACTATAGCCCAACCCTCTTGTGATGAGAGGAGGCCTGTGCCCAGCAGTAGGCCGTAAATAGGCTGTTGTAGTAGTAGTAGTATATCAACGAATTGGTCCCCCTAAAATAGAGTTCGGCGCCGCGGTAGACCCCCACGGAGATGGCGGGACGAACTAGACGCCTTCCGCAATGATTGGCCGGATGTCGCAAGAGACAGAAAAGCGTGGAAAAATGAGAGGGAGGCTTTTGCCCAACAGTGGGACACTACACGCTAATATAATAATAAAAAAAAAACTATCTAAGTACTTGGTTTAGGTATTTAAACTTTTACTAAAACAATAGAAACAAATGTCCCACTTTTTGACCCAGTCCGCGCCTTTGGGTTGCAGTCCCCAAGGGCCCCGGAGCAAATCGGGCTTTTAACACGTCCGTCGTTTAAAGTGTGCTTAGGTGCGTATTTCCTCACGATGTTTTGCTTCGCCAATAACCATCTACTATTCAATTGATCACATAAGCAATCGCCAGTTCTATCATTTTACCGAGAGAAAGCAAATTGAAAGAAGCATTTTTTGCAACCTTTCGTCAGTTGAAAGTGTTATAGAAATCAATTACTTACCTTTACGCACGTCTATGACAGACCTGGGTAAAAAAAACCATAAACACTCAAAAGAAATGAGTTTGGGTCACGTTGTATGGAAAATATAAAATATGGCGAACCGGTAGACGAGCCTTGTAAAGGTCGCGCGAACGCGGTGAATGCGAGTGGCACGGGACCGGTCTGAGTGGCGAGCCTTGGGGGAGGCCTATGTCCAGCAGTGGACGTCTATCGGCTGAAATGATGATATGGAAAATCTATACAAAGTGACGCTAATTCATTGCTGTTGAGTGTATTTCAACCTATTGAATTTGTAAATTATATAAACTGTAGCTATAGTAATAGTGTTATTTAGGTCTGTTTGATTTCGTGACTAGATAGATTTCGTTTAATTTTCAATACTTAGTTTTAATTCCATTTTAAGTTAATTTTGGAATAGATTAATATTTTTTTATTTACGTTGTTGTATGAATAGGCATTTCATTGTTATTATTTTCGCATTCTCCACTTTCCTAAGGTTGACTGGAAGAGATCGCTGCTTAGCGATAAGTCCGCCTGTTGTTAACATATTAACTGCGTATCTTTTCTGTATTTCCTGTTTTTTATATAAGAGTATTGTTGTTGTTGTTGTAGTTTGATTAAGTTGGCATTAACATAAATAGGCTTTACACTAGATTTCTAAGATGCATTCAAACATTTTATTACTATTGTGAAACGTGTCATGACGAAAACTGCGGACATCTGCGAAGTACTTTAAACATGCCTGAAAAGTCCCCAATCCGCACTGGGCCCACTTGGGGACCATAGCCCAAGCCCTCTCGCGATGAGATGAGGCCTGGACCTATATTCGAAGTCCTTAAATAGGGATCTCGCTGTTCCCTATAGGACCGCTCACGCGTCGTGTGAACTTTAAGCAGCTAGATTTAAAGTTCAACTTGACGCGTGAGCGATTCTATAGGGAAGAGCGAGATCCCTATTTAAGACTTCGCATAGAGCCCCTGTGGCCAGCAGTGGGACGTATAGGCTGTCATGGTGGTATAGGAAGTAATCCATACTCAGGAAGAGGTTAAAGTAGTAGTAAGAAGTAATAATTTCTGTCATAAAAATGATCGTTTAAGTAGATTACGTCTTAGCACCGTGCAATTTACATCATAGTTATGGCAACATTAAAATGTTAAGTTATAACGCTATAAATGTTAAAGATATAGTTCCTGTTATTAAGAGAAAATGGATATTTATTTGACATTTTATTAGTAACAATCATTTTGATCTGTACAAGTCTGAACAAGACCGAAAAAGAGTCGAAAAAGTTTTTTTTAAATTCATTCCTCATAGAGGTACCTACTATATTATGCTCTTCTGTGTCAACTTACATAATACAAGTGTGCAAAAAAAATCTAGCCACTAGCATACAAAATTTCGTATTTCTGTTTAGGCTATACATTGCCAGTTTTGTCCATCAGCGTCGAGTCTTAAGTAATAACAATAACTTTAACTAAGTAGCTCTCACTGTTAGAAGTGTGAAATAAAGTTAACTTTATACTATCTGCTTCATTTTCCAAGTGTTTCCACATGCGTGTTTTACCACCCATGAAAACCTAGCCTATAAGACCATTTAGAAGTTATAAATCGTATGAAAATTCACAAAGTCCGTGTACCACGGCCATCGCATGATATGACCCGCTATAAAACCGGAGTTCAATTATCACGCATCGTTTAGTTACCTTGTAAATCTTGAGAGGAATCAAATAAAACCAGTTCGATCCAGTACGAGCGAGACGATAGCGTAGCGAGTAGGTTTACTTCATACCATGGTACTACTACCACCAACAAAACAGTCTATTTTCGAACTACAGCTGGGGGCATAGGCCTCCCTCACTACGAGACGGTCTGGACCATGGTATTTTTTTAAACAATTACTCACAAGTTGCTCTTCGTTATCTGCATGCGAAAAGTCAGTCATTTCCACACTGGTGGTAATTGGTCAAGTTTTAACACATACGCGAGCGTGAAACTCGTTTTTTTTTTGCTTTTATTAAATTTTAAATTTACTTTTTATGATGTTTTCAGAAGAAACACGTCATTTGATACACGTGAAAAATGTTAAGTGTGGTTTTAAATAGGAACTGGCACATAATTTAACTAAGACAATATTTCTCAAAGATTGATCGAATTATTCATTGAATTCGGATCATTCCTTACTCTCATGGCTTCGTATATGACAAAAGGTTTATGAGTTTGATCTTGGCTATAACTAGCTTGTAGATAAATCTGCTAGTGAGGCAACAGACTTAACCCACATATTGCAACGCAATCTCGTAAAGGATACGCACATGACAGGTTTAATAACGTTTTACTTTACTGTCAAAATAAATGCAATAAGGAAATGAGGAGCTTAGATTTAATTTGATTTTGTGTGGTTTACGCTTTACGGTTATTTTGATACTGAAGATTGGACAGGGTTACGTACGAGTAGTTTCATGATGAAAGAAACAAAACGATTACAATCTGAGACTGGATTATAAATAATTATGCTGGATTTAATATTTTATTTAATAAACTAGCTGTTGCCCGCGACTTCGTACGCGCGTAAACATTAAAATGTAAAAATCCCATTTTTTCCTGTCTCCAGGGGATTTTTGGGAATTCCTCTCAAAGTGCTCCCCTACACTCCTCAAGGAACCTACATGCCAAATTTCAGTTATCTACAGGTGGTTTGGCCTGTGCGTTGATACATCAGTCAATCATTTGCCATTTAGGCTGGGCGCATACCTACCTACGTTAGGTTTCCGATTGCAGTTTTCATATTAGGAATTCAGATTTGGAAACCGAAAGGCGCACTTTTTATACAAAAGGTTCAACATGGCGCACACGTTCTGACTTTTTCCGTATCTACGGAAAAATAACCTAATGACGTCACTCATTCGATTCGGAAGGCTGGGCGCAAACTTTAGGTTTCCGAATGCGGTTTTCAGATTAGGAATTCAGATTCGGAAACCGAAAGGCACTCTTTTCATACAAAATATTCAACATGGCGCACAAGTTCTAACTTTTTCTGTAAAAAAAACCGAACACCTGCGCTAGGCGTTCGGAATTCCGAGTCACAATCCCTAATGTGAAAACCGCATTCGGAAACCTGACGTATGCGCCCAGTCTAACGCGCCCTTCCCATACATTTCGTTTGAACCACGCACCGCACACGTTGGACGGAAATTTTCATATCAGAAGGGTCCGAATCACGCCAACGCTTTTTAGTGTAAACGTGTATTTTTCACTAACGGTCTGTTCTACACGTTTGCAAAATGTGTGGACCCGAAAATTTATGCCAATATATTTTATTTATTCTTATTTAGAACCACTGATTCGTCATCGTCGTCCGAAACGCGTTACCACGAAAGCGGACCTCTACGTACTGGCGGAAAAAAAACTAATGTAAAAAACCGAACCTGTACGCTAGGCGTTCGGAATTCATAGTCAAAATTCCTAATCTGAAAACCGCATTCAGAAACCTAACATATGCGCCCAGCCTTATATCATACATAAACTACAACATACTACATACTTAGTATAAAACAAAGTCGCTTCCTGCTGTCTGTCCCTATGTATGCTTAGATCTTTAAAAATACGCAACGGATTTTAATGCGGTTTTTTATTAGATAGAGTGATTCAAGAGAAAGGTTTTAGTATATAATTTGTTATAGTTTAACGTTCAATTCCCACGGGAACGCTATAACCGAATTCCACGCGGACGAAGTCACGGGCAGAAACTGCTAGGTTCATTATAAAACAACAACTTTGACTTAATTTTAAGACGCGTTTCAGAAACCTGCTTAGAGGTTTATATGAAACGCATTCATTCAATATGGCGAGGTTTGCCAAATTCCCGGTCAGGCTTTAGACGTACTCTTATTTTTGATTTATTCTTGATGCTGAACAATGCCTGGTTGAAATTGTGAAGTTCACTATACGATATAGCTTATCGGATAGGCTGTCGGTGATTGATTGAAGTCGGTTTTTTCAGCTGCATTGTCCAAACATGGATACAACGGGACGAAAATGTCAATGTAGTCTTTGAAACTGATGCCAAAATTGTGCCAAAATCATAAGTACACGTGCTAACATATTTTAAGGAACACCCTCATTTTTTCATGGATCCCATCATCAACAAAACTCAACCAAATTCAAAAGACCACCTTGGAAGTACCACCTTTCGAATAAAAAAAGAATCATCGAAATCGGTTAGTAATTAACGAAACGGTCATACATAAAAAAAACCGGCCAAGTGCGTGTCGGGCCACGCGCAAATTATAGGGTTCCGAAGTTGACGATGCCCACAGTACCTTTCTAAGACTTATTAGCATCTAGCTAGCCTGTGGTATGGCGTGCCCGCCCGACGCCCCTGCCGCTCGAGAAAAATCATTGGTTTTTTAATCATTTCATAAGTCGACTAATGACTCGTAAATTTGTACAGCCTACTTAGCTGTGATAGTTTTCCTTTCAACTACGTTATATACGCCACAACCGTGATTTTTTTCAGCCATCCAAATACCACCATTTAGCTGGCAGGGGGGGGGGGGGACACGTGACTCTAACAAAAAATGGCAGTTTAAAGCTTAATATTTGACAAACGCATCACTTAATCGAAAAATGGTTTTAACAAACCCACAATATTTTTTCAAGACCTATTCAACGATATGCCACAACATGGGGTACGCAAGAAAAAAAAATTACATCCCCGCTTTACCAGTAGGGGAGGTACCCTATAAAAAAATATATTTCAAAATTTTATTGTACCACTTCGTCACCGTAACTAATATGTATATTCATGCCAAATTACAGCTTTCTAGAACTAAGCATCTCCGAGCAATAGTGCGGACAGACGGACGGACATGGCGAAACTATATGGGTTCCTAGTGGACTTCGGAACCCTAAAAAAACAGTCAAATGCAGGTCAGACTCGCATATGTAGGCTTCCTTACCACTGGGCGATATTTTAGAACTATTTATAGGTAAACAGACTATCTGTAGGTACCTACGCACTACACTTTTTCAATAATTATGTAGTTCCAGTCATTAGTTACTATGTACTTCCATGTAAGCAATGCATATAAGTATAACACGATGATTGTTAACAATACATGGTGAAATGGTGAAATATTAATAATCCTTTTTTTTATTGTGCTGGCCACGGCTGGTACTGGCCAGTATGCCCGACACGGGACAAATAAGTTTCTATAAAAGAAAGCATAAAACCTCTTTCCTGACTGTGGATCTGAGGAAATTAAAATGTACTGCTACAACAACATTCGAAATTTGAATAGGTACGATTTGCATTCTATTTTTCAAAATCAGTACAAATACATGCCTTATTTCATTACTACAGACATCGAGCGTGTTGGCTTAGTGGCAAATGTTGTGGAATCTTGATCCAGAGTCCGCGGATCGATCCCGGTTATTCCTATCAGACTTTTTTATTTTTTGTTGTTTTTTTTATATATTTTCCTTTGATTTGATTGTTTTAGAGTCAAACGATTATATTTTAGAAAACGATTAATATTGTTTTTATAATACTTTGAGGTTTGAGACGTTCCGGTCATACATCATAAGTATCTATCTACATCATAGCGCCCGCCATCTGTGGTGAGAAATCAATTTTGGTAAAACTTTCATACCTTATTACTTAAATTGCGTAACGAATATCCAAAAAAGCTGTAAACTGTTTTGAGAATACTTTATACAGTATCCAATTCTTAAAGTAATACAACAAAATAATGAATAGTGTCGCTAGTAAGAGTATTTTGGTACGCAATATTTTTAACCTTTTTTATTAAAGTATTGATTAAAATATGCTTTAATGAAAAATCCCTCGGACAGGTATTTCTTTATTTCTTTTGTAGAGTATTTTCGCCGAGTTTCATGATTGTAAGTCGACGCGTAATGTTTTTTTCATACAAACTTCTCCCCTCCTTTTTACCCTGTTTCGGTCAAAAGGTTAAGATTTTTTTTATCCTATGTTCTATTCTGGACCTGTCTTAACACATATGTAAAAACTATATTTAAATCGGATCAGTAGTTTTCATGTGATGCCGGTTCAAACATACAAACAAACAAACAAACAAACAAACAAACAAACAGACAAAAATTTTAAAAAGTACCAAATCGTTATCAGTTGCTTATTTTGAACCTCCCTAGTTAGTTTTTTTGTAAATATATGCAATGTACAGATTTTTTAGTCTCTACAACTTTATTATATGTATAGATGAAGTGCTTCTGCCCACAACTTCGCCCACCCGGAATTTGATTAGCGTTTTCCCACAGAAACTGCGTTTTTCCGGGATAACGGGCTACTTTTTTGTCCCGGAAAAGGAGTCCGGAGTCCGAAGGAAGGCCTCAGGACTCCAAATATCTCCATAGTCCATACCAAATTTCATGTAAATCGATCCAGTGGTTGAAGCGTGAAGAGGAAACAGACAGACAGATAGACAGAGTTAAGTACTTCTCGCATTTATAATATTAGTATCGATAGAGACACTGAATGACAAGTAGTTTACTTTCCTGTAATTAAGTAACATTCCATAGAGTCAGTCATACTTATATGGAGGGTAGAGATAACTTACTTTGTTTGAAAAATCCGCATTACCTTGTCATTTATAAAAAAAAAAACTCATCAACCGGGAATTTTTAATGAGCTTAGTGGGTGACGTAAAAAACCACCGTTCCGACCACCTGGTTCATTCAGGAAACCTAAAGGCTCGAGGAAAAATGTGCGGGAAGAAGTCTTAGATGATCCTCATTAAAATATCTCCACACGTGATGGGGCAAAGAAATATTGTGACTTCCTAGCTTGCTAGGATGCCGCGCTCTGAACTTAGGGGTCCCGTGAGTACAGAATATTCTAAAAAAAAAAAACTATAATCGTTTACGAAGTTTTCTTTATGTCTAAGGCCATTGATCTATAAGAATCCAAAATCAGCCAGAGAAAAATGGCTCGTCAAAACGGGTGCCCGAACAGCTCGGGCGCCCGTTTGGCCTTCGTTATAAAGAGGCGTTATTAGCACATTGGAACGTATTTTCTAATGTCAGTTTGCTCCATATATTTTGACGTATTCTGTTAGGCACTGTTCGTCCATATGCTATTACTTATGTCTAAGGCCTACAAACTAGCGTAGGGGTTGTTGGTGTTAAGTATAATCACCGCAGCCCATAGACACTAAAAGCACCAGAGGAACCGCTAGTACAGTCGAGTTCATTAATATGTGTACACTTTTGGACCTTATTACAACGTGGTAAGGTGCAAAAGTGTGTACATATTGGCGAACTCGACTGTACCACAGGCTAGTACGTTGCCGATCTCGTTAATTCATAGGATTTAAAAGATTTCCTTTTATGAAGCCAATTGTTGAATAATCCACAAGAGAAGAAATACTGCCTTTTTAACGTTCAAGGTAGCGTAGATGCCCCTCTACTTGACGGCTTTTTATGTACCTACTGGTCAACTTAGCGTTCCGTCCAAAAAATATAGTCAGTTTTTTTTTGTAATTTGTGTATTTTTTAAGGTCTCTACGGCTGTGTTCTTTCTAAGGTTATAAATTGGAGACCGCTTGGACCGCTGTGTAATTCATTTTTTAATTAATACTATCAAAACTATTTAATATTATAAATGCGAAAGTAACTTTGTATAGCTAAATGTATGTCTGTTACCTCTTCCCACTTAAACCGCTGGATCGATTTTGGTGGGTATGAAAGATAGTTCGAGTCGCGGAAATAGAAATCAAGGCTACATTTTATCCCGGAAAAACGGTTCCCGAGGGAACGCTTTATCGAACCAAATTCCACGCGGAAGAAGTTGCTGGCAAAAGCTTGTAGTAACATACTTCAATAATTATCTACCTACATTGCTTCAACATCCATTATTTAGCAAGAGAATTCGTTAATTGAATCGTCGTTGACCAGTTCAGCCTTCATAATCCATACTTAGCCTACGTAAGGATATAATAATAACACAAATATAATCATTGACGGAACCCACACTCGGTGTCGCCATTCGCGCCGGTGGGTAGAAATGACAAGGTTCCTTAAAGGTCGGATTTCTCGGAGCAATTAACTTTTTTTCTCGAGCATGTCAAAAAGGATTACTACGGTAGAAATAATCGTGTCTGACGGATGAAACAAACACTGCACCGTATGAGGAAAATTGTTTTGAGTGACCGTGTATAAAAATACCCAAACTGATCCATCTCCAAATAACCTACCACGAAGCAAGCTTTTGTATTTTTTTTTTCAATATTTTGAATATATAACAATAACATGTACCTACTAATATTTCTTTTAAACATTGTTACTATAAACTATTTAGCATAAGACAATTATATATAAATCTGAACTCACTGACTGCTAATAAGCCCTTCCGGCTTCTGCAGCCTTTACTGTAGGTACTTTTTTTTAACTCTGCGATATATTTGGATCTACAATAAAAAATAAAAATTTTTTTTTACAAAGTAGGGTACAACACTACCAACACGGTTGATAGTCAGTAAGGTAGTGGTTACTGGTTAAGGTACTTTGAAATTTTTATTGATATTATGATTTAGAGACTTCTAGTGCACTTTATTTTCTGATTCATTGGGTGGCTAAGACTGTTTTTAACAAAACCATGTACATAATTTAGCTACTTTTACTTCATGTTTATTACAAACGAACGTCTCAACATTTACATGAACTCATCATAATACTAAGGTTTCATAACTGTTCTTTGTAAAAGCGTACCTAAGCCAGTCATCATTACCTGACGTAAGTAACATAAAGACAATGTCGGGAAACAAAGTGACAGCCGCGTATGCGCAGGTTTTTACTCGAAATACGGCAACGATTCCGATCGATGACTTAAAACATTTAACATTTTAACATTTGAAACATTTTTATTTCGACATCCATACATAAGTAATAGAAATATATACAAAAAAAATACATAAAATGAAAAACGTGCAGGTAACATTAAATTAAAATGCCAAAGTAGAACTAATGACATTAAACAAACATTCAATTAAAATTCGAAACTAACTTCTTTGACAATAAATGAGAAAAGTGATGGATGTCAAGTTGGCGACACTCAGCATGATGCTTTGGCTCTGGGAGGCCTAAGCACTTAGGAGGCTTATTATAGATACTTTCCTATGATTATGACCTTCAGATGTTGATAGTGGTAGATTTTAACCTTACTGGTTAAAAACTAGAGTATTTTCGGATTTTTCAAGTCCGTTCGAGTCCTTTGAAAGCTCCTGTTTTTTTAAGTAGTTTAATAAACTCCCACTTTCTTTTAAAAAAATGGTTGTCTGTAAAGTCGGTTTAAGGACGATAATTTTATACGGGATAAACGTGACGTTATTATTGCGTCATGTTTCTTCGGGGCGGAGCCGCCGTTCATCAATTTAAACCTAAGACGTTATCACGTGAAAAATACATATTTTTTTTAATTTATTCATTACCTACTTTAAGAGTTAACACACCGATATTGTGGAATAACAAACAAAAAGACAATGCGTAGACAGAATAGCTTTCGCTAATCCTTCGCGGACTGTTGTCAGTCAAGTTACTGTTGTTACAATGGCGGAGTTACGTGACATCTTTTGTCGCTTAATGGTGACGTATGTCACTTTGTAGGCTTTGTAGGTTAGTAATGCTAATGAGGTAAGAGTGTTGCTATCGGAATCGCTTTCGCGGTTTCCATTACTGACTATACCTTTATCCTAATATTATAAATGCGAAAGTATTTTTGTCTGTCTGTTTCCGCTGCATGCTTAAACAGCTGCAAATTTTGTATGACGATGAAAACCTGCAATCTCATTGCGTTGGCCACTTGGTTGGAGAGAACTCACTAGTCGTCTTAGGCATCGCAAACCATTGCAATGACCAAACGCAATACCTACCACAGCTGATACCCAAGTTGAAAGCAATAGCGATGTCAACAGCACTTACCCAACCCGGACGGGGATTGAAAAATACCCGCAATTTATTTAGTCAGCTTGTAGTTGATGTAACGCGTTACTTAATTGTTAATTGTTGAATGGGGGTTGTGAATGAGTCCACGATTGTTCATGGATGTATCTATTTACATTTGTACCTAGTATTGCAGAAAAATAATACCTAAATACATAAATAGTTTTAATCAATCTAATGAGGGTCGACGCAGTGAATTTGCCGATAGAGGCGCTTGAGTCCTGCGAGGTGCAATGTTGCCAATTTAACATATTCTGTGCCTAAACACCAAACTGGCAACACTGAGATCTCCGAAACGTCAAATGTTACAGTGACAAAAGTGACATTGATATTATATTGTATGATTTTTTTTACATTGACAGCCAACACCTTATAGATAGTAGCCCCAACTAGTGAGTAGGAATACGGTGGCCCCCATTGAAATGTGAGATTCGAGAAAAGTGAACCCGAATTTTTTTCTTATCTGTGTGCTAAATTCAATTTGTTGCACATCAATTCAGATTTTCTATCCTAAAGTCCATCTCTGAGTATACATGAGGGCAAATTTTAATTTGAATTTACCATTGAGCATTTCAGTGACGAAAAAAGCTTGTAGTGGTGGTTATTTTTGGAAGATGCCCAATGTAACTCTATGAGTCTCTCGGTTGGGCCTTCTTAGCTAACCCATGGAGTGGATTTTTTATTTACGGCCTGATATAAGTACCTACTACTAGGTACTACTACAGCCTATTTTCGTCCAACTACTGGGCACAGGCCTTCTCTCATCACGAGAGGGTTTGGGCTGTAGTCCCCACGCGGGCCCAGTGCGGATTGGGGACTTCACACACATCTTTAAATTACTTCGGTTTCCTCACGATGTTTTCCTTCACCGAAAAGCTCAGTGCCACAGCGGGCCACAGTATTAAGCTGAGCTGTTAGCCCTTTCGGCTATTAAACTTTAATTCTAGTTCGTGTTATTTAAAATGAGGTTATTAATTATTTTTAATTTCTGTTGTTTCTTTTAGGCGGATGAGTATTTTTGGTTTTGTTCAAAATAGCCGAATAAAGACATTTCATTAATTCATTAATTAATTTCCGTGGTAAATCAAATTGAATTTCGCACATAAGTAAACTTAGAGGTGCGAGCCGGAATCGAAACCCCGACCTTCAGCATGAGAGGCGGTAGGCTGAACCACTAGGCCACCACGGCTTTTTTACATATAAATACCTACATCAGCATTAACATATACAATCGTACCCCGAGTGACCAGTCTCTCCAGCTGCCTTAAAAGGCGGTCATTACGACTGTACTGATCACTTTCACTGATTCCTGACATGTAGTACCGACACGGAAACAATGCGTTCCGATTCTTAATTAACAATGCTTGCTGAATATTGAATAATTATTTAGATTTTGAATTGACTTAATTAAGTACTTAACTCAATCCTTTAAATGTGTATAGAAGTTGTACTCAATGTATATTTACTCTCAACTTAATATACTTTTGAGGTTAGTCTCCTCAGTAACAAACAAAAGCAGTGAGTATGTGAAAATCACCAAACATTGTCAAATCGATTTACTGAATATTCCAATGATCCAAATTAACTTTTTGACAAATTATGACTCTTCTGTTATCTTTATAAAACTGTTTGTAACTGTATAGTACGAAGAGACTTAACTAATCGGCCT
Source organism: Aethes cnicana (assembly GCA_963971205.1). NCBI lineage: Eukaryota > Metazoa > Arthropoda > Insecta > Lepidoptera > Tortricidae > Aethes > Aethes cnicana. The sequence goes on from OZ020285.1 coordinate 2,647,537, forward strand.
AAGGGCCTTGTCTAACTAACGATCTCATATTACAAAACAAAAATAGGTATACATTTTTATTTAAATCACTTGTAAAGCCACAATTATTATAACCTAATAAACATTATTACTTACATGAAAATGTCAAGAAGAAGTAATAGCAAATAATTACCCCATAATTCTTAACCATTTGTAATCACAAAACTAACTTCTAACTTTAATTAGTAGATTGATGTGCACTATAACTCTTACAATTAACGGCTCCCGGCGTTTCCTTAAAAACTGGCCAATTTGTTAGCAGTTGGTTGAATAAAACAGAAACAATTTTTATTACAAATGAATTTGAACCTTAACCGGTTAAGTGAAGAATGCAAGTCTGATGAGGGTGTTGTTAACTCTTCTATTCAAATTATTGTCCTCAGGCAAGTCACGTGTGGCCTGCGTATACGCATAAGTTACTAAGAAGTATGAAGTAAGCAGCAATTACAGATATATTTTGTAGTTGGTTGATAGTTTGTCTTAAGAAATTAATTACATGTAAGTACACAATTTGTTTTATCAAACACCTTTTATAATAATTTGAGCACATAGAAAATATTTTCGAAAATGCATTCACTAAGAGGATGAAATAGGGGTGTATGTTTAATATGACAACGCAAATGAAGTCGTGGGAAAAAGCGTTTAATAAATTTGTCTCATCAGGCCATAGGGCTCCACCAAGGTTCACCACTGGGACCGCTCCTATATCACCTATATCCAGAGGATGCCTGCGACCACAGGTCGTCGGTCCACCTCGGAAGTTAATTGTCGGCGCCACTAAATATGTCTACATCACCATATTTTTAACCCATTTTAATGTCCACCCACAAACACAAATATGGTATCACTTACGTAACAGTGGTCTACTTAAGTACAACACGGACTGTTTCAAAAGCCGCGGATCAGTGTTTATTACCTCGTACAGCGTGTGCTATGCAAAATGATACTTTGGCAATACTTAAGAGCTTATGGAAGAATTCCTTAAACGGTTCAAGTACAGTCGGGGGCACAAAATGTACGAGATTATTAAAAAAATGTATTATTTGAATGTTTTAAATTCATTCAAATACATACCATTTTCCTACTCGTGGAATGAGTAATGTAGGCACATTACTGGCAGGCACGGGATCGAGTCGTATATGGTTCGAAACTCTAATTCGGAGAAAAACCGACATTATGCGCTTAGTCATTTGTAACAAGGTGGGTATGGCGGATCACAAAGTGACAAACAGAGACGACAGGTGAAATAAAAAGTACCGGAATGGACACCTAGAACTGGGCACAGATCAACGTCAAATGGCAAGGAGAGATGATCGCTGTGGTGGATAAAAACAACACAGGTGTGGAAAAAGTAGAGGTTTGAAGAAGACATTAAATCATCAACATAATGACGATGCAAAAGTGATTGTAAAATCCTACTTTTTCTAAATGTTTTTTTTTTATCTTTATCTTTTAACGAGTGAACACAGGTTGAAGAGAGATACACGGAGATATTCAAATATATAACTACTAGCCGGTTGTCCGTGACTTCGTCCCACGTAGAATTTGCGTACTCGATGATACTATACATATAGGTAGTTTTAGTTATAGAAATATTGAAAAAACCTGGTTTGACCCGTAGAAAACCCTATATGTAAACACATATCGGGATAAAAAGTATTCTATGTTATTCCCAGCGTCTCAAACTATCTCCATACCAAATTTCATCTCAATCGGTTCAGTCGTTTCGACGTAAAGGAAGGACAAACAAACACAGTTTCCCATTTATAATCTTTAAAATAATAAATTTAACAACTTTGTTTCCAATTTATCAATATTTAATTCATTTGTTGTGGTAACAACAAACAATCTAACAACACAGATACAGTGCCACAAAAATAATATACCTAAGCAGGGTTCCTTTTCACTTTTCCTCATGACGGTACGTTCGCATTGATCTGCGCATGCCACTTTCGATTTCCAAACCGGCGATACCGTATCGTGTTGCTGCGTTACCATAACCGTATGCGTTGCGTTTTGGGTTACGAAGGACGCTGGGAGCCCGTTGTTGATTTTAATTAGTCAATGTTTACGGCTGTAGTTCGATAAACATGTTGTTTACGTAATTGATATTTTTAATAACCACTGAATTGACTAAGTTGATATTTGTAATAAACGGAGAAGTAAATAATTTTCTACTCTTGTCTATGAATCTTGTACCTACTTATGCCACTTTAATAGGTTTCAGTTATTAAACTAACTGTTATATCCTCCATAGTCAACAGTTGTCTATGATGTTTTAAAGTAAAACTGTCACTGCCACATTTGTAAACATGTCATTCTGAATTATATTGATTTACCATTATGTACGTAATTTAATTCAAGAATCAAAATACACAATACTGTTCTTGAATTAAATTACGTACATAATGGTAAATCAATATAATTCAGAATGACATGTTTACAAATGTGGCAGTGACAGTTTTACTTTAAAACATCATAGACAACCATCGATAGTTTCGATGGAAGCCATAAACACCAAAAATTGAATTGAATCATAGACAACTGTTGACTATGGAGGATATAACACTAACGTTATGTTGTATCTTCCAACTAATGGGTCGCAACATTATGCTCAGCTGAAGTTCTTTTCGTGCATCTACTCTCTTATTGTTTTTGTTTTTTCTCTTATTCTTCCTGATTAATTGATTGTTATAGTTTGTTTACCAAATGGAGTGTTAGTTGTTAATAATAAATATATAATTTTCTTCTATTTTTTTCTTCTGATTTTGCAAATTTTTCAAACACAACGTCGAAAATTAAGGTTTTCTTTCCGTGAGTCATATACATGGTGGGTCAGAAAATATGGCAAATAATTAACCCACAGTATCGGCTATCGATTCTAAGTATATTGTATAGGTCTTTAATTTTTTTCGAGTTGGTAAAGTAAAAAATTTTTGTTTAGGATTCAGGCGTCGCTCACACAACCAATCCCAGTTACATTATTTTTTTACCAACTCAATAAAAATTAAAGACCTATACAATATACTTAGAATCGATAGCCGATACTGTGGGTTAATTATTTGCCATATTTTCTGACCCACCGTGTATATTATGGACAGATGCCAAAGGTATAATTTAATACTACTTAATTCAGTCCCAACGTGTCCCAGCAAGAACTGATTTAAAATGACTTCCCGACCGTGTGATCGGAACTGCGAAGTCATTGCATTAAAGCCATTGCATATTGAAGCAGCATCATACTTTCACAACGTTGCGCGTTGCGCGCACGCACTAGATCCCAGGAAAATGCTCTCGTTCTGAGTTGCGACATTTACCAGCGTTGTTCACATGCAATTTGGCGGATCAATGTGTCATATAATATACTATACATAGTCAGTAAAAAAGCCTCTCATGCCGAGGGTCGGGGGTTCGATTCCGGCTCGCACCTCTAAGTTTACTTATGTGCGAAATTCAATTGTGCTTTTCGGTGAAGGAAAACATCGTGAGGAAAACCTGCATGCATCTGAGAATTAATTCAACGATGTGTGTGAAGTCCCCAATCCGCACTGGGCCCGCGTGGGGACTATAGCCCAAACCCTCTCGTGATGCCTCCCGCCTGTACCCAGCAGTGGGACGCAAATAGGCTGTAGTAGTAGTAGTAGTAGTCAGTAAAGACGATAATTGTACAATACATTTTTAATAGCTCGATTTTAGAAAACATAAAAAGAACCCGTCTTTTGATATACCCAATGTCACTCTCACAATCAAGATGAATCTATAATAACGACACCTTACAATCCAAAATTCATGATGATGATGATGATGGGAATCATAATGATCACAGTGACCACAGTGATGGCTTATAGTTCCAAGACGTGGGCGCTAACGATGGGCGTCATAAGATGGCTCAAGGTCACTCAGAAGGCAATCGAGAGGGCTATGCCCGGAGCTTCTTTGCGTGATAGAAACGAGGATATCCGCAGTAGAACTAGAAGAAAATGAAGAATTGCAAATACAAATTGCAATTCTATCATTTATTCAGCTAATTGGCCAGATACGGGCACTTTTACACGTCAGAAGATTAAATTGATCTACCAGTGCTTGTTAGTCTATTGTGAGAACAAGACAGCCAAACGAACCATAAATGGAACATTGCTCGCAGGCCTGATTTGCCGATGGAGCTAGAAAGTTCTCGAATGGCGCCCGCAAACCGGGAGACGGTAGTCCTCCAACAATATGGAGCAACGACCTGGTGAAGGTCGCGGGAATACGGTGGATGCGAGTGGCAGAAGGTCTGAGTGGTGAGCCTTGGGGGAGGCCTATGACCAGCAATGGACGTATTTTATTTCGACGCTGAAATGCTGATAATGATGAGTACCGTGAGAAACCGAACTCAATATCCATATCCATACTAATATTATAAATGTGTGTTTGTTTGTTTGTCCTTCCTTCACGTCGCAACGAGTGGACCGATTTGGATGAAATTTGTTATGTAGATAGTTTGAAACCCGGACAATAACATAGGATACTTTTTATCCGGATGTTTCCACGGGACCGGGTTTTTCACGGATCAAAACAATTTTTCAATACTTCTATAACTATAACTGTCTATATGTATAGTATCATCGGGTACGCAATTTCTAAGTCCACGCGGGACGAAGTTCGCGGGCATCGACTAGTTTTATATTGTTTTACGTAGGTACCTATGGGATTATGTTTCACTTGCTCTTGTGTTACACAGCCTACTTACGTTATATTAGAATCTCTATAACTCCAAAACCACCCACTCACCTTTTGTATGAAAGCCATCTAATAGAAAGTGGCAAATCGGCAGTGCACTAAATTTAGCCCGTCCTGCGCAGTGACAGGATGGGAAACGATCTATCGGCGCATCGCACGACATGACCCGACCCACGGCCTTTGGTAACCTGAAGCTATACCACAATAGTTTACGAATTTTACCCAGACCACAGAATATTTAATAGTACTTACTACATACAGAATGGCCACGGAATCAACCAGCTGAATCAAGCCTGCGCGGAACTCGCGCCCAGTTCGCCCTTACCGTCATTTGTTTCATCCGGAGATGGAGAGTGAATCATTGACCCGCTTACTGGTACACACACATTTACAAGTGTACAAGCGTCCTCGCTCGCACACAGACGTCCTCGCACGCAAATATTGACACTTCATTCGAATTGTGTTCGAAATCGTGCTTCTATAGACCGTGTCCGTCCCTTGCCTAGACTTCGCTGTGTTTCGATTTTGAAGACCATTTCCTCTCTCTTCGAGTATACGGACTCGAATTGGAAGCGAAACTCTTGGTGTTATAAATGTCTACTTTTCAAGCGAGCGGTCTGTCTGTATAAGTCTCTGCATTGAAAAAAAAAGAAATAATAAAACCTTTGACTCTAGCAGCGGCAAGTCAAACCAATAGGCAACCATGGGCTTCATTAGTATGTATTTAATATAAAGGGTGGGTTGATTCAAACCGTCCGTTAAAGTTATATATTTTACTATATGATGATATGACTTTTCTGTATGGGATGATAGCGGCCATATTTAACGACCAGGAGTCCGTCAACTATGCATGAATCAACCTACCCTAAGAGTTCTGTTAGTTTGCAAAGTTACAAAGTGTGGGACGTAAGTGGCTGTATTCCTCATTCGCTTTACCTACCTAATTGGCCTGGCTTGCACCAAGAAAGTAAACGTCCGTTAAATATGCACTGAGATGTCATTCTATGTGAAACGTTATTTTATCCAAAGTGAAAATCTCGGCGACCATACAACGGAAGTTAACCAGTAGAACTGCTTACTTTACAGCATCTAGACTTCCGTTCCAGTTACCTGAAACAAAAAATACGGTCAACTTTCTTTTCATCCTCACAAAATCAAATATTACACCATTATGCAAATGTATTATGTAAATGACGCACAATGATATAATATTTACAAGTCCATAACCAAATATCGAGATACGCATCAACCGAAAGTGAAAATGCAATCGTTCCATATCGATCCTTCCTCCTACGCGATAAAGATGAATAAAGATTGTAGACAAATCAACCGCAATTTCAAATTTGGAATCATGAATGGCGTAGGTACGTCACTGGCCGAATATGGGTGTCGAAGGTTTTTTTTATCTGTGTCGAGGCTGACGTTTAGCATGCCAGTGTTTATCGTGTTCGAACGATGCATCATCTTTTGTTTATCGAGATTCAAATTCAGAATTCCTTTGCCAACATATTCGATTGACTTTTTCATGATTTTTTGGAGGAGATTTGTTTAAGATTATTAACTAGATTACTAACTTTGTTCGTGTTTGGGAATAAAAAGTAGCATACTCCATGATATGTTGAACAGTTGCAATTCGACAGCAAACTCTTCAGGGGACATGCAGACAGACAAACTAGTAATTATTTCAAATACTCTTGTTATCGTACTGTCTACTTGTAGTGTGTCTTATTAATCAAATTCGACCTTTTAGTAAAAAGTGTAATGCCGCTTCATAACTTATTGCAAAACTTGACAGACTTTTAAGTTTATCTGACACTAATGACATTTCTGATAAAAACTTGAGAAGAGTTATTATTTCACTTCATAAATATGTGACGTTTAATAGAACTGTACTCGTATTTGAATCAGGCTGTAGTGGATATTAACACTATTGGTAATAAGGTTTAAATTTGCTTGTAGGTTTGTTAGTACAGAGGTGGCCAAGAAATGGACATGACAATTTTAATGAATAATTTTATCGGATATTTCTATTCAATGATGTTTTTAATAAATATCTTAATGACACACTCATTATGTACGTCATCTTTTTTTATACGTACCTATTATAAACTCTATTGTGTGAATCGTCCAAAATATCAAGTAAGTAAGTAGGAAAAAATCTAATTCTAAGTCTACGCGGTACAAAGTCGCGGGCAAGGTCTGAAAACCAGCGCAGGGTATTCCTACCCAGCACTATGCTGAGACCGGGACCTATTATTGCACCTTAATTATATTGTGTTTTTTATTATGTATACTTTTAATAGGTTTGTAAGGTTGTGAAAATAAATAAAGATTCTGATTCTGATTCTGATTCTGATTCAATGGCTAGTATTAAATAAAGTACCTATTTAATATCTCTGTTTAGCACTTCCACGTCGCAGTGCAACAAAGTAACCGGCCATTTTGCAAACTGGTCAACGCGCAACTTGTTGTCGCATAAATGTCATAATCCAGTTTAATTTAGAGCCGGGCGATGGAACAGGAAATAATAATGACGTGGAAATAATGCTGTGAAATAGTCTCTTTATACGGGATAGTTATAAATGGTGCAATTAAATCTATATTAAGTTTAAAGTCCTTATATCTTCGAGATCTCATAGGTGTGGCGTTGGTTTGCATCAAATGTACTTACCAAAATATTATCTAAGTAAGCATGTATCACCTTCGACCGCATCGTCACTTACCATCAGGTGAGATCGTGGTCAAATGCTTGCTTATAATCATAACAAAAAAAAACTCAATTAAAAAAAACTAATAAGTCCATAAATGATGCAGATATGACAAATGAGGATGAAAATTTAATAAAATACTGAGGTAGGAAACATTTAAAAAAACGCAAAATGATTGGTCTTGTAATTTTGATGTGTGTCCCTAATCTATAGCAAAACAGAAGAATCGATTACAATTCGTTTTTTTTTTGCTAGTGCCTTTTTGAAGATTTGGCGGGCGTGGGTTAAATTTTAAATTTAATTGTTAAGTATTAGGAATTGGGCTAAAATACGTCGAAGCTCTTAAATATGTTGGTATACAAGTAAAAGACGGATCAAAACATGCTTCCTTTATGTATGAGTCAGTGCAGCCAAGCAAAGTGTGCTAAAGGATATACAATGCACACAAACAACTTAGCATTCAAACGTTGTAGTAATCTGGTACTTTCACCCAATCTCTAATTTCACCACTTACTGTAACTTTTCTATTGTTGGTTGATTTTATCTGATTTAGGTAAAAGAAATTGCCTAATTAAGTTTAATGAGACCAAAAAGATTATTCAAGTGATTGTAGGTACAGTTATCCGCAAGCTATGATGGCTGATAAAATTTGTCACGTGACTTTTCGTGGTCCCACATATTTTTGGTATTCTCTTCAGTCAGATCTTATTGCTTATTATACCGTTCATTGGATCAACTGTCGTTTTAGATCTTTCAGATAAGTGTACTAAAATTTTCCAAAGAAAATCGTGGGAAAACTTGCACGCGTCTGCGAAACAAATAAAGATGTATGTGAACTCCCAACCGACACTGCTCTTTCATGGAGAGTATAAAAAATAATAATAGTAAAATATCCTATTTATTTCATACAGTAATCTTAACTTATCTTATTCACACTAACATAAAATAATATTATTTTTATTTATTTTAATTTCTAATGTATTTTTTTTCTTCTTACTATCTTCTATTTGTTTTCTTTTGAATTAATAGTAAATACCTATATGTATATATAAATATAGTTTTGTTTTTTATTTGTTAGTTTAATCTCTGTAATTATTATTTTTTATTTGGACCCCTTTACATATTACGGATTGTGATTTGTCTATCCGAGACCTAAAAAGTCTAAAAAGCCATGTTGCCGCGCGCGCATGCTTTTTTGTAATTCAGTCCCCTGCCTCCATAATTTAGGAACCTCGCACACTTATTGCTCTATTCTCAGAAACTACCATTCCCCCCCCTCCCCTTATCGTCTTTTGAATGACGTCCATTAACTTTGCAACAATTTAAGCTAAGCAATTCAAGCCACCTCATTTTGACACCTCATTTGCTCATAGTCCGACAGACTGATCGCAAATTCAAATAAAAAAAAAAAAAGCTCAAGCATCTCAAACTATAGCCGATACTGTGAGTTAATTATTTGCCATATTTTCTGACCCACCGTGTATATGGACCATGCTAAGGAAGAATGTAGACGTAGGCACGAGGCTAAGTTAAGTTTTGAGGAAAAGTGATCCATATTCGGCCTACATTTCCTTGCGCACGCGTCGCGGCGGCTCTCAAGGCGAGTGGGTCCATCGCCCACCGCGCATGCGCGGCCTTCAAGGCACCCACCCAAGTATGTCTTGTTCGTGCCTTATGGCAGCACTTCACTTTGACTGTTTGTCAAATCCATAGTATGCTACTAAGTATAGGATATTATTACTGGTAGTTGTTGCTTGCGAGTTCGTATGCGGATAAACATTAAAATGTAAAATCCTGTTTTATCCTGTAGGAATTTCGGGAATCTTCTTTTAGTGCTCCCCTAACTAACTAACTAACTACGCTGGCTCAGCGACCCAAAATGGATCTTGGCCTCCGAAACGAGCTCTCGCCACTGTGCCCTGTCCTGCGCCACCTCCTGCCAGTTGCTGACTAGGAGGCTCCGCAGGTCCGCTTCGACGACGTCCCTCCAGCGATATCTAGGTCGCCCCACTGGTTAGTGCTCCCCTACACTCCCTAATGAACCTACAGCTTTCTACGACCAGTAGTTTCGGCTGTGCGTTTATCGATCAGTCAGTCAGTCAATTATCGGTAAGTTTGTTGTTTTATATACAAGTAGATGATGATTATGGATTTGTATTTGATTTGATTTATTTATTTGAACCTTTAGTCACCACTAATACTAAACATAATAACATATTATAACAAATCTGAACGTATCAAATTGAATGGCTATGGAAGATTTCCTACATGATTGATGTAGGTACAGATAAGAAATAAACAAAGTTATCTAAACATATCTATTCAATATACAATACAATAATATCATAAGACAAGTGTCATCACGCATCATCGAACATACACAGGTTACTGCGCGGGCGGCGTGTGCACGATGACGTCATAATTATGCGCCTGCGCACTCGACGTCTGCACGTCATGCTAGTACACAATTCAACCTTAACCTCTATGAAGTATGATTAAAATTTCAATGATACAGAATAGACAGTTGGGACCTTTTTGTCGTCAGGTGAACATGACTAATGGAATGACTGTATTGTGTTTGTTCCATTAGAAATTCCGTGTGAAAACTGTTTATTTCAAAAATGATGCAATAATAGGTTTAATTACTCACGACTTATTTTTGTAAGAATTAAAAGATACAAGAGCTGTGTAATATCATTGCTAGAAAACCTAGCAAAATAAAGATAGGTAATCAAAGTTTCTAAATCAAGCCCCTTGTTAAGGTTCCTTTCAATGTAACTTCTAAGCGAAATCTCGTCTAGTAGCTAAAAACAAAGCAATAAATTGGTAGAGACAACTCTTTATTGCATGGCCATAAAGAGAATACAGACAATAGAGAAATAAAGTTAACAGATACAACCAAAAAATTGCATGTACCGAATTGTCCAAAAATCACTTAAGTTTCTTAATAACTTTTCTTAATGGGGGATTATAGGATTTCGGTGTCCATGGGCCGCAGTGACCACTTACCATCAGATGAGCTGTGCGCTCGTTTGCCTATACCATTGGTATAAAAAAAAACTAGACTTTACAAAGTAGTTTTATTTATTTATTTAAACTTTATTGCGCTATCATAAAAAGTACAAAAGATAAAGACTTAATGCCTAAACATTCTGTAACAGTTAACCATTGAGGAAAATTGAACAATATTAAAGATGGCGAAAAATAAAGAAAACAGATCAGAGATTCATCTAGTTCTAGCATAATTTTTTTCATTTATTTTCTGTATTCTAGATGATTTTAACCTTATCATAAACTTAACTGGAACGTGAAATGTAGAGCTAAAAATAAAACACAAAATGTACAACGGGGAAACCCTTCATGACAACTTTTGCACGCTGCACCAATTGAGTTTATCAATTTTCACAATGGATGTACGCTACTTAATCTTTTCGATAGTTGATAAGCGTGAAAATATGTTATACCTACCTATCTACATGATATATTTAGTTGTCCGTTTGAGTTTCCTTTTTTTAAATAATTAATTTTATGTATGTAGTTTGCACCATAAACTTGCTTCACTACAGCACTTGCATGGCACGTTTGTTGCATTTAATTAAATATAAACTACCTTGTTTTTCTTATACAAAAAAGAAATTCTTAAAAAAAACGAAAAGTAATCAAAACATCTGTAACTATGCAAAAATCTTACTATCTATGTAAAATACGAAACATGCTATGTGAGAGCTGATCCTTTCGTAATCTGACTTCTAAAATGAGTTCAATCTTGAGTTCACAATTAAAATGGAAAATAGCACTCTTTTAAAAAAAGTCTGCCTAATAGCACTTTCAAAACCAACATAGGTACTTATGCAATTTTCATACAAAACTAACAATTCAATTCAATTCAATTCAATCATTTATTCAGCAAATTGGCCACATAGGGGCACTTTTACACGTCAGAAAAGAATTTACTATACTATACTATACTATACTAACTTGGCTGGTAAGCAGCAGTAAAATTGTTACACGGACTTCCGTTGTATGTACACAAATTATTGCACAATCGAAGGGCCCAGAAGGTCCTGGAGTCCGATGCACACGGCGCTGCGCACGCTACTAATTTGCGCACGATTTTCATTTCTCATACATATATACGCGGCGCGTGCGGCGCCATTATCAATACAACTCAATAGCTCGACGCGCGCGACGATAATAAGTGATAAAAGTGATAAGTTATCTGGTGAGTATTTGAATACTAATTGTTTGGTGTGACTAATGGTCGTTCAACTTGGTGTTTAGATAGAGTTTGGTTTATTTTTAGACGGGGTTTTAGGATGTCTAGTTGTTCGAATTTTTGGAAATGATAAAGAAATGAAAAGTGTTTTTTTCATTTTTATTTTCGATTGTAATTGAATTTTCAGTGTGTTACGTTGCTTTAATATTTTTGAACTCTTTTGTTTTACATTTAATTAGATTCAGAGTGTTAAACTACTATGCATATTTTTGCATTACCCAGAAAGCTGGCCGTCACTGTTATACAATGTATTGAATAAATAATAAATAATTATAATATTTTAAAAGGTGTATTATGGAGAGTGCGCTCAGGAACGCACTTCACGATCTTATATGACCATCTACTTTTTATCATCGAACTACTAGACGACGGGAGGGTTTCCATCCTCATGTGGTTGAGTTCCACATGAGTCGAACAAAGCGATGCGCTAAATCTTTTCTTGTTCGCACTGCTAAACTTTGGGATTCCCTCCCTGCGTTTGTGTTTCTCAGTTCCTATAATCTAGGTGTATTCAAGTCTAGAGTGAATAGGCATCTTTTAGGTAAGCGTGTTCCAACTCAGACCCTATCATTACTTTCTATCAGGTATGATTAGGGCCAAACGCAAGCCCATTCGTAATAAAAAAATACATAATTATATTTATAGTCATTTTGGAATATATTTTTTCAAAAACACGAATATAAAACATCGATAAATTTAATAGGTACAACGCATTTAATAAAACTTCAACGATGTATGATAATAAAATCTAAATTCGAAGGTTTCAAATTCCTGATCGGTAATTTAATAAAAAAAAATACAAAGAGTAAAGACGTAACTAAGATGTCACTAACAAGAGACAAAATTTCCATTTCAGAAATCAAATCAAGATGCCCTGCTGTAAAATAACCAAGAATAGCCAATGCAACATGGAGTGCTTCAAAGCTGAATGCTTCTGCATCCTAACTGGAGGAAAGTCTTGCGTTTGCATCCATGAAGACGACAAGGGAAATATTGTAAAGTGCGATAAATGTAAATGCAACCCTTGCAACTGCAAATGTGATGACTCCAAGTGCACTTGCCTCTCTACTGGAGGAGCCACTTGCATCTGCGTCTGTCGTGACGAGAAGGGAAATATCAAGAAGTGCAATGACTGTTCCTGCGTCGGTAAGAGCGAGAAAGACAAATGTTGCAACAAGAAGTGTGATAAAGATGGGTGCGTTTGCGTCCCAACTGGAGGTAAATCCTGCGTTTGCATCCGTGAAGACGACGAGGGGAATCTTGTTAAGTGCGATGACTGCAAGTGTAAACCTTGCAACTGCAAATGTGATGACTCCAAGTGCACTTGCCTCTCTACTGGAGGAGCTACTTGCATCTGTGTTTATCGAGACGGGAAGGAAAATATCAAGAAGTGTAATGACTGTTCCTGTGTTGGTAAGAGCGAGAAAGACAATTGTTGCAACAAGAAGTGTGACAAAGATGGGTGCGTTTGCGTCCCAACTGGAGGTAAATCCTGCGTTTGCATCCGTGAAGACGACAAGGGGAATCTTGTAAAGTGCGATGACTGCCAGTGTAAACCTTGCAACTGCAAATGCGATGACTCGAAGTGCACTTGCCTCTCCACTGGAGGTGCTACTTGCATCTGCGTCTGTCGTGACGAGAAGGGAAATATCAAGAAGTGTAATGACTGTTCCTGTGTTGGTAAGAGCGAGAAAGACAATTGTTGCAACAAGAAGTGTGACAAAGATGGGTGCATTTGCGTCCCAACTGGAGGTAAATCCTGCGTTTGCATCCGTGAAGACGACAAGGGGAATCTTGTTAAGTGCGATGACTGCAAGTGTAAACCTTGCAACTGCAAATGCGATGACTCCAAGCGTACTAGCCTCTCTACCGGAGGAGCTACTTGCATCTGCGTCTGTCGTGACGAGAAGGGAAATATCAAGAAGTGTAATGACTGTTCCTGTGTTGGTAAGAGCGAGAAAGACAATTGTTGCAATAAGAAGTGTGACAAAGATGGGTGCGTTTGCGTCCCAACTGGAGGCAAATCCTGCGTTTGCATCCGTGAAGACGACAAGGGGAATCTTGTAAAGTGCGATGACTGCAAGTGTAAACCTTGCAACTGCAAATGCGATGACTCGAAGTGCACTTGCCTCTCTACTGGAGGAGCTACTTGCATCTGTGTTTATCGAGACGGGAAGGAAAATATCAAGAAGTGTAATGACTGTTCCTGTGTTGGTAAGAGCGAGAAAGATAATTGTTGCAACAAGAAGTGTGACAAAGATGGGTGCGTTTGCATCCCAACTGGAGGTAAATCCTGCGTTTGCATCCGTGAAGACGACAAAGGGAATCTTGTAAAGTGCGATGACTGCAAGTGTAAACCTTGTAACTGCAAATGCGATGACTCGAAGTGCACTTGCCTCTCTACCGGAGGAGCTACTTGCATCTGCGTCTGTCGTGACGAGAAGGGAAATATCAAGAAGTGTAATGACTGTTCCTGTGTTGGTAAGAGCGAGAAAGACAATTGTTGCAACAAGAAGTGTGACAAAGATGGGTGCGTTTGCGTCCCAACTGGAGGCAAATCCTGCGTTTGCATCCGTGAAGACGACAAGGGGAATCTTGTAAAGTGCGATGACTGCAAGTGTAAACCTTGCAACTGCAAATGCGATGACTCGAAGTGCACTTGCCTCTCTACTGGAGGAGCTACTTGCATCTGTGTTTATCGAGACGGGAAGGAAAATATCAAGAAGTGTAATGACTGTTCCTGTGTTGGTAAGAGCGAGAAAGACAATTGTTGCAACAAGAAGTGTGACAAAGATGGGTGCGTTTGCGTCCCAACTGGAGGCAAATCCTGCGTTTGCATCCGTGAAGACGACAAGGGGAATCTTGTAAAGTGCGATGACTGCAAGTGTAAACCTTGCAGCTGCAAATGCGATGACTCGAAGTGCACTTGCCTCTCTACTGGAGGAGCTACTTGCATCTGTGTTTATCGAGACGGGAAGGGAAATATCAAGAAGTGTAATGACTGTTCCTGTGTCGGTAAGAGCGAGAAAGACAAATGTTGCAGCAAGAAGTGTGATAAGGATGGGTGCGTTTGCATCCCAACTGGAGGTAAATCCTGCGTTTGCATCCGTGAAGACGACAAAGGGAATCTTGTAAAGTGCGATGACTCGAAGTGCACTTGCCTCTCCACTGGAGGTGCTACTTGCATCTGCGTTTGTCGTGACGAGAAGGGAAATATCAAGAAGTGTAATGACTGTTCCTGTGTCGGTAAGAGCGAGAAAGACAAATGTTGCAGCAAGAAGTGTGATAAGGATGGGTGCGTTTGCATCCCAACTGGAGGTAAATCCTGCGTTTGCATCCGTGAAGACGACAAGGGGAATCTTGTTAAGTGCGATGACTGCAAGTGTAAACCTTGCAACTGCAAATGCGATGAATCCAAGTGCACTTGCCTCTCTACTGGAGGAGCTACTTGCATCTGTGTTTATCGAGACGGGAAGGAAAATATCAAGAAGTGTAATGACTGTTCCTGTGTTGGTAAGAGCGAGAAAGATAATTGTTGCAACAAGAAGTGTGACAAAGATGGGTGCGTTTGCATCCCAACTGGAGGTAGATCCTGCGTTTGCATCCGTGAAGACGACAAGGGGAATCTTGTAAAGTGCGATGACTGCAAGTGTAAACTTTGCAACTGCAAATGCGATGACTCCAAGTGTACTTGCCTCTCTACTGGAGGAGCTACTTGCATCTGTGTTTATCGAGACGGGAAGGAAAATATCAAGAAGTGTAATGACTGTTCCTGTGTTGGTAAGAGCGAGAAAGATAATTGTTGCAACAAGAAGTGTGACAAAGATGGGTGCGTTTGCATCCCAACTGGAGGTAGATCCTGCGTTTGCATCCGTGAAGACGACGAGGGGAATCTTGTTAAGTGCGATGACTGCAAGTGTAAACCTTGCAACTGCAAATGCGATGAATCCAAGTGCACTTGCCTCTCTACTGGAGGAGCTACTTGCATCTGTGTTTATCGAGACGGGAAGGAAAATATCAAGAAGTGTAATGACTGTTCCTGTGTTGGTAAGAGCGAGAAAGACAATTGTTGCAACAAGAAGTGTGACAAAGATGGGTGCGTTTGCGTCCCAACTGGAGGTAAATCCTGCGTTTGCATCCGTGAAGACGACAAGGGGAATCTTGTAAAGTGCGATGACTGCCAGTGTAAACCTTGCAACTGCAAATGCGATGACTCGAAGTGCACTTGCCTCTCCACTGGAGGTGCTACTTGCATCTGCGTCTGTCGTGACGAGAAGGGAAATATCAAGAAGTGTAATGACTGTTCCTGTGTCGGTAAGAGCGAGAAAGACAATTGTTGCAACAAGAAGTGTGACAAAGATGGGTGCGTTTGCATCCCAACTGGAGGTAAATCCTGCGTTTGCATCCGTGAAGACGACAAGGGGAATCTTGTAAAGTGCGATGACTGCCAGTGTAAACCTTGCAACTGCAAATGCGATGACTCGAAGTGCACTTGCCTCTCCACTGGAGGTGCGACTTGCATCTGCGTCTGTCGTGACGAGAAGGGAAATATCAAGAAGTGTAATGACTGTTCCTGTGTCGGTAAGAGCGAGAAAGACAATTGTTGCAACAAGAAGTGTGACAAAGATGGGTGCGTTTGCGTCCCAACTGGAGGTAAATCCTACGTTTGCATCCGTGAAGACGACAAGGGGAATCTTGTAAAGTGCGATGACTGCCAGTGTAAACCTTGCAACTGCAAATGTGACGACTACAAGTGTACTTGCCTCTCCACTGGAGGAGCTACTTGCATCTGCGTCTGTCGTGACGAGAAGGGAAATATCAAGAAGTGCAATGACTGCAAATGCGTTGCCTAAATAATACTAAGTATGCATGATTATTTTTATATCCGTTTAATTTACACACGTAATCAGTATTGTAATCTTGTATTCTTTGTTCACTTTGTAATTAAGCTTTCTGATCTGTATCTTAGTGTTTTTTTAAATAGTAACATGAAGTAATCATAACAAGCAGTAGACAGCAGTTTTGAAATATTAAAGTGTTTATCCACTAGATCATAATGTTTGACATATGATTTAATATCTGGCTAAAACCGGTTCGTTAATCCTCTATTTACTATGCTAAACGCAGCTTTTAGCTTGTTTCGAGCTTGTCACGTCTCCAGCATGCCGATAACGATGGTTGATAAGCTTAAAGCTTCCATTAGTCTTTATTCCGTTTTTTTATAATTTTATGTTGAGATCTTTTCGCTTGTGTTTGAGATAAATTGTCTAGTTTGTTGTCAAGTTGAATTGTAATAAGATGAATAATAAATTAAATACACAAAAAACACTACATTTTTAATTTAGGGACCCAAAAAATAAGTTCCCTATTTTTATATTTAACCTGGTAGGTCTTGCTCGAGTTACGGTATTTTTTTTGTTGTCCCTCAGATAACAACAGTTTTTTTCTTGATGATGGGAATCCAGGTGTCTTTTTTTATGTCGACGGTATAGGCAAACGAGCGCACAGCCCACCTGATGTTAAGTGGTCACTGCGGCCCATGGACACCGAAAACCTTTGTTCCCCCATTAAGAAACCATAAGATTTCGAATGCGTTGCCTACCCCAAAGCCTCAGGCTGGACCGATTGAATTGAAATTTGGCATGGGGATGGTTGAGATCCCATAGGAAAGGACATACATAGGCTACTCTTATCCTGGAAAACGCATAGTTCCCGCGGGAGCGCGATAACAGAATTCCACGCGGGCGAAGCCGCGGGCAGAAGCTAAGTGTAAGATAAACGCATGCCGTAATTGAAATGAAATCTGACATTTGTAAATAATACAAGCTTTATTAAACCAAAAACTAATCTGATATCACATTAATATTGTAGCAGACAACTAAAAACACGAAGTCAATGTCCCGAACGAAAAGGTCAAGAAAACAATAAAGTACTACTTCCTTGAAAGCCTTCGAATTTAATGGCTGGGTTGGGATTGTTATTAATTCGGTGCATTCAGTAATGTGCCGGGTTAATTTAAGGTTTAAAAACTCGAGTCATGCCTGCATTGTACGAGTTATGTAGACTTCACACACAATCACTTATACATTACTTTTCTAACCGACCAAGAAAGAATGGCTCTCAATTCGAGTACAATTTGTGTGTTTCCAAAATATTTCTTTTTTCCTTATTTTCCTTATAGTTTTGATGACAGAAACCTCGAAGAGATGAGATAACTTCACCACAAATTCTTTCCACATTTTTAGTAGTTTTGACAATGCGCTAAATCCTATCCACATTTAACGGCCTTTGAGGGTCTGGGCTATAGTCCCCACGCGGGTCCAATGCGGATTGGGGATTTCACACACATCCTTGAATTACTTCGCAGATGCGGGCAGGTTTCCTCACGGTGTGTTCCTTCACCGAAAAGCTCAGTGGTAAATTCAAATTGAACTTCGCACTTAAATGATTACAGAGGTGCGCACCGGATTCGAACCCCCTACCCTCTGCATGAGAGGCGGTAGGTTAATCCACTAGGCTACACACGCCTGTCCTAATTTGTAAGAAAACTGTTATTTCTCGAATCGGCATTTAAATCACGCTTATTTTTGACAATCACATATATCTGTTGTAATTGTTGAAAACGCGATGTCTTGAATTTAAAATGGACAAGTATAAAATTCGTATTCGGCCCTTTATTTGCGCGTGAGCATAATAATCGGTGTTTTCCTTCACGGAATAATAATTGACATGTCATTCTTATGGCCGTACGTAACTGTACTTTAACACGGTGGGAATATTTAATGAGACCTTTTAACTTATTGCAGTCACTAAAAAAAAAAAAAAAAAACCCGACTGCGTAAAAAACTAAAAAGAAAAAAACAAGACTACTTAGTTCAGTAGTAGCCTAGTAGCTAGGATTATGTTAAGTAATATTTACCGTCGCCATCAGATATATGGTAGCGAACAATGTGATCATAAATATCTGGACACGACGGAATTACTGTCAAGACGTTAGACTACATGCTCAGATATTTCTGATCATTCTTGCTTGTTCATATTACGTCTAATGGCGTTCGTACCTACTGAGAAATGACACCATGGAAATAATTTCATGTTCGACACTAACATAAATCAAATCGTCCTATCCTACGAAGAGGGGCGCAACCGTCCTTATGACCGTATTCCGATTATTACAGTATTGCATTCTCTGATTTTTTTTACACCGTTTGAGTCTTTGAAAATAGTTAAAACTGAAATTTTGAAAGAATTATTTCAGTTTTTAAATTCGGGCGCAACTGTCTATCGCTATTTTATCCGGCGAACAAGGTCGCAAAATACTTAAAGGTCTGTATTCCATGAGTCGACGGTGCGCGGGGCGGGGTCGCAAGCGCACACGCGCCCTTTACGCACGGAGCGCTAACGTCAACGGCTGTGGTTTTGCATATCACGAAAAAATTAACATCGACTATGAAAAGAAGTCAAAGACTTGTTAATTTAGTGACTGGTATTAATGTGTATAAAAATAAACGAAGAAGAATCGCCACACGTAAGTAATTAAATTTTTTTGTGCTATGTATAAACGTAATTTATAAGTTTTTGTTAGTCTTCGATAATGTCCAATTTTATTTACATTGTAATTGATATAATATGTTTGAATTATAATATTTCTCCACAAAACAATTGTCGTTATCCCAATAATTAAATATCTAGTACGATTTAATGACTGTACGTGGTAAAAGGGCATAAAGTAACATAACGCCCTTTTTCGACGAACTCGACATCGACGATCACTGCCAGTTAGGCACTTTCGCCGGGGCTGTTGCGGCTTTATTCGATGGAAAATATTTTGAATCGGTATTTTAAAAGCATTTATCCATAAAAAAAACATTTTGACTGAAAATAATGTAAATAAATCGTCAATTACAAATAATAAATGGTATTATTTTCCATCAATACGGAACTTTAGTATTTTTATTAAAAAGGGCTTAATTGCCATTAGGTCCCTCAGGTAGGCTGTAAAAAATATAATGATAACGATATTTTACTTTTGTTTTAGCTTCGCCGGTACCTGTTGGATCGGAAAATGAAGTCATGTACTTATCTGATGGAGTGTTTAAATGAAAACTTTAATGTGGTGGTGGGTTTTTCGCTTCTTAACTACCTAATTCACGTTCTTGTTTCAGTATGAATTCTGTACAGCCTACAATTTTAACTATCTTTTAGAATACGATTTCGACTTTTCAAATAAGTAATATTTTTATTTAATGTTATTTTTTCAACTAACAATAGGCAAACACCGCTAATGTAAGAAGTAATTATGTTTAACTGTGTAGTTTCTTAGTAGAAGACGTTTTGAAGAATGTGATTCTTAGATGTTCGCTGTAATAAATTTGATCTCATTTCAGAAGTACGTTGTGTTTAATTTAGTTCAAATGTTATATTTTCATTTCAAAAAGGTAGGTAGTTTAAAATGATACCATGCTTTGAATCTTTTATGATATATAAATTCATGAATGGAGGGACATGGAGGGACTTAATCTACCATTTTCGTCCTCGTGTGACGAACTTGACAATAGATTTCAAAATAAGTAATTAATATGATTAACATTCATCACACAATAAAAAATAAATAAAGCGTCAGATTACTTTAAGTCCTTAAAGGTACCTACTTGTATTTTTTTTTAATCCATCCTAATTAATTAATGGGAGATTACAAAGAAAATCGTGTTAATTATTTTTAATTATACCTACTTTTCCCAATAAAAGTTAATTTTTACTTCCTATTAATTTCAAATATGGAGGTAGTTTAAATGAAACTTACCTACCAGCATTATTTCTTAAAAATATTTCTAATAAGCTATGATAATTCATTGATAATAAAATATTGAGAAAAACTTTTTGTTTCATAATTTATTTATTTTTAATTATGTTTTGCTTACAAAAGTCTATTTTAATCTTTGATTAAAAATGTTATATTTAACTATGCTCAGTTTTATAATACTTATTATTCATAATGGTCACCAAACCTAACGACAGAGCTTTCAAAAAGTCCTAACTACTGTTGTGACCCCCGCTGCGTCCGAGGAATAAGGTCGTATTAAGGCTTCCGCCTTTATTCTTCGGAAAATTAAAATGTCTATTTTAAATTTAGCGCGGAAGAAAGAAATATGGGACATATCACTGTAAATAAAATAAAATTTAAAATAATGTGATGACTAATATATTTCGGGGTGTTTTATGTACCCATGTAAAAAGTTTCAAAGCGCCCGCTATGCTGGTGATTTTTTTAAACACAAAAATGCTTCTCCTGTAAAGTTGACTTTTTGTAGTTGCGCCCCTCTTCGTAGGATAGGACGAAATATTGATTGCTATTGAGGAATCTAAAGATGCCTACTATCGGGACCCATTATTTGTAACATTTTAACCTAGATTTTAAATGGGTCCCGACTGTAGGCATCTTCTCGTCTGGTGGCCGCCATTTTGAATTTTGATTAATTTCATATCTTCAGTGACACTCGCGCAATTCAGACGAATCGATTGACGTATGATTCATTAAAATCGACCCACGCGTTTGATCTCTAGTGTGCCACAAAGGAACAAACATACATACATACATACATACATACCTACATACATAGACAGGTAAACACATAACCCTCCTTTGCGGTGCGCAGTCGGGTAAAAATAAACTCTTGAATGTCTTTCTACTGCTTCGTTACCCCCTCTTTTTCTTTTACGTGTTTTATTCTAGCTTGAAGTTCTTAAGATTTCTCTATGACTAATTAATTTATTATTTAGTGTTTCAGGGACCTCAGGACCTCGGGACCCCAACTATCTCCGTGCCAAATTTCATCTCAATCGGTCCAGCGGTTGAAGCGTGAAGAGGTAACAGACAGACAGACAGACAAATAGACAGACAGACAGACAGACAGAGTTACTTTCGCATTTATAATATTACTACTACTACTACAGCCTATTTGCGTCCCACTGCTGGGCACAGGCCTCCTCTCATCACGAGAGGGTTTGGGCTATAGTCCCCACGCGGGCCCAGTGCGGATTGGGGACTTCACACACATCTTTGAATTGCTTCGCAGATGCGTGCAGGTTTCCTCACGATGTTTTCCTTCACCGAAAACCTCAGTGGTAAATTCAAATTGAATTTCGCACACAAGTAAACTTAGAGGTGCGAGCCGGAATCGAACCCCCGACCCTCTGCATGAGAGGCGGTAGGTCAAACCACTATGCCACCACGGCTTTAATGTGGATAATATTAGTATGGATTAATAATAAATAATATGGATAACAGTTATATAACTTCAACTGCACCAGACTACTACTACAGCCTATTTACGTCCCACTGCTGGGCACAGGCCTCCTCTCATCACGAGAGGGTTTGGGCTATAGTCCCCACGCGGGCCCAGTGCAGATTGGGGACTTAATTTTTTGCACCAGACTGCGTCCGAGATAAACAAGAACAAATTGCTCGATGACTTTAAAAACCATAAGCACGTAACCGCAACACCTAACGGGGAAGCGTGACACGTTCTATAAAGCTCTGATATGAAATTATCACACGACGTTACAACGTGTGACGCTAAGTGTAGCCGCTAGATGCTTTACTATGAAGCTTACCGTACTAAGTAGTAACTAGAGTTATGAGTTATCAAGTTTAAAGATTTTTGCGTGCGTTAACCGCCTGCGCCAGAAGGAAGGTTGTGTTTTGTAAAAGTTTTGTAATTTGAACGGCATGATTGACTTTAGTAACAGTATCGTTAGATTAGTCTTTAATTAGAGGAAAGAGAATGACTTGATTTAAAAAATAGTACATTTTGATGCAAGTCCGAAAAGTTTGTAATTTTATCAGGAGTCCCTAGTCATGTTGGCGCGAGCGAAAGCGAGCCTTTACACTAGGGTCTCACGTGTGTCAAACGACGTTTTTAATACGTTTAAGAAAAAAAAAATACGAAAAGGGTGAAGTTCAAAAAACTGTACGCACTAGTGCGTAAAAAACAACTTTACGCACGCACACTAGCTGTCAAAACACAAAAAGCGCTTTTCGCACGCTAAACAGGTATGGAAATGTTTAATTTTGTAAACTGTACTAAAAAAAAACCATTTTTTTCATCAATAAATAATCATCACGTTTCATCCTTATTCGTTTGAGCATTTTATCCCAGGACACACTGTATAAGTACTAATGCGCTTATGATTTGCACCATTGCATAGTGCGGTTGGTTAGATCATCTCTCGACACCCGGGCCTGCTTCAAGTGTCGCGCACTGACATGCAAAATCAGTGATCATTACGAAATGCGCACGCGCACTTTATAGGCCACACTGCAAAACCGCATCACCTACATTTACCATGTAAATGGTGTAGTGGTAAAAACCAATTTTATGAAGAACCTACTAGCTTCTGCCCGCACCTTCGTCTGCGTGGAATTCATTAAGTTATAGCGTTCGGTAAAAGATGGTAACTTTTCTTTCAGATACTACTACTACAGCCTATTTGCGTCCCACTGCTGGGCACAGGCCTCCTCTCGTCACGAGAGGGTTTGGGCTATAGTCCCCACGCGGGCCCTGTGCGGATTGGAGACTTCACACACATCTTTGAATTACTTCGCAGTTGCAAGCAAGTTTCCTCACGATATTTTCCTTCACCGAAAAGCACGGTGGTAAATTCAAATTGAATTTCGCACATAAGTAAACTTAGAGGTGCGAGCCGGAATCGAACCCCCGACCCTCTGTATGAGAGGCGGTAGGTCGAACCACTAGGCCACCACGGCTCAATACCGGCGAATAGGTATACACAATACAATACAATACAATATACTTTATTGAACACCACACAATCAAGGAACAGTAGACAATATGTAATTACACAAAAAGGTATGGCATACAGCAGGCGGTCTTATCGCTTAATAGCGATCTCTACCAGACAACTTTACTACTATATTACTATACTATATTAATCAAAAAAAGCTTATATTACGAAGCTCCATCTAACTTTGAAAACTGCATCCAAGTCGGTTCAGTAGCTCCGGAGATGTACCACCTACTCTAGCAAATAGACAGAAAGATTATTCTTTATTTAAAAACGGGATCCAATGTTTTCCCAATCAAAATTTTAACAACACGATGTCATCTTCTTTTTAAAACATAATTTTATACCTCAGATTATCGCGTGGACATAAAAAAACCGACACTTATTTGTTTATTCAAAAGTAAAATATGGTTTCCTGCGAAATGCTTTTTTTTAAATATAATTAAACTTAATGGCTTTGAGTTAGCGCGTTTATGCGTATAACTGTTTCGTACTTTTGGAGATAGTGGTACATACTCGTATATCGTTTTGCTAATGAATTACAGGAAACGGTAAATTAAAACTAGGCATGTAAAGTTTAACAGAATTAAATAAGTACCTAAACAAAATATTTATTATATTCATTGAGAAAATATCTTTAAAAAATTAAAATATCTACTCCGGTAAAAGATTAAAATATCCATTCCATTTATTTATTTTTAGTATTTGCGTTGAAGCTGGTTGAAGTGATTGATGTGGTATATATTATCTGTCTACCCCTATGGGAAAAAGGCGTGAATTTATGTATGTAATACGCATATTTTTGTGTAAATGTTTCCTCAATGTGTGTGAAGTCCCCAATCCGCACTGGGCCCGCGTGGGGACTATAGCCCAAACCCTCTCATGACGAGAGGTGGCCTGTGCCCAGCAGTGGGACGCTGATAGGCTGTAGTAGTAGTAGTAAGTGTTACTTACCTACTTATATTAATATACAAAACTGGTTCTAATTCGAGTTATTTGCTATTGCGAAACTCGCGACAGGTTCTGCCCAAATAAGGGCACCGCCTTGTCGGCTGATGTCATGACACAGCTGGTAATGCCTGCGTAGGCGCAGCGCAACGCCTTTAGGCCGAGATTAGTTACGCTTCCGTTTACCAATATAAGCTAAAGCTACTTGGCTTTTTGTTAATTACTACTACTACTACTACTACAGCCTATTTGCGTCCCACTGCTGGGTACAGGCCTCCTCCCATCACGAGAGGGTTTGGGCTATAGTCCCCACGCGGGCCCAGTGCGGATTGGGGACTTCACACACATCTTTGAATTGCTTCACAGATGCATGCAAGTTTCCTCACGATGTTTTCCTTCACCGAAAAGCTCAGTGGTTAATTCAAATTGAATTTCGCACATAAGTAAACTTAGAGGTGCGAGCCGGAATTGAACCCCCGACCCTCTGCATGCGAGGCGGTAGGTCGAACCATTAGGCCACCACGGCTTCAACACGGCTTCACGGCTTTTTTTGTTAATTGATTAAAATAAAAATAACGCTTTTTGACGGACACGAGATATCTGGTAGGTAATTTTTTTTTATAATAAGTAGGTAGTCAATTTCAGGCATTACTTAATAATTATATTATTCTGCTATACTTTAGTTTTTAACTTGAGTGCTGATATTTGACAATATATACATTACTTATAACTAAAGCGGGCACTATCTCAATAAAATTAGTCGAGTCTCGCATTTGGTGTTTGCTTCTGACACTGAACTCAACTAATTTTATTAAGATAGTCCCTGCGTTGTATAGTTATAAATAATGTATATATTGTCAAATATCAGTACTCAATTTAAAAACTGAAGTAATAGCCGAAAACCAAGGCAAACACATACACATTTACCTACTAAGTATTGTTGTAACCATAAGACTGACATTTGTAATTAAAAAAAATCTTTAGACATTTTAATTTATTGTATGTATGGATATAATTTAATTTTGTAATAGTTTATAAGTTATTGTAAATCTGTTGTAGCTACATCCTTTGGGTAAAATTTTTCAATTTATGGCTTTAAATAAATAAATAAATAAAACATAGGTAGATAGAAAACGTAACTATGAGTTATTGAATTATTTTGAGGTTGAATCTGTTCAATTTGAACGGTTGTTTTAATTTCTGTATAATTTTAGTTAACATGAATCACAAATACCTTATACCCACGTAAATTCCTCGCGCACTCAATCCAGATTTTCAGAAAATCACGAGCAACACATAAAACGTACGTAAATCCAAAAATAATATTTAAACGCCCATCACATTCCATAAAACTCGATCAAAACCTCGTAAACGTATATACGCTCGCAGCTAGAGATCTTCTACTATCTAAAGTCCCGCGCCTTCACATTTCAAAACGCTTCAATGTATTCAAAAAGCACCACCAACACTCTCGACACATGTGTGCGTGCTGAGACAGCCATCAACTATGCGTTGATAGTGTTGGTGGTGCTTTTTAAATAATAATGAAAAAATTGAAGCGTTTTGAAATGTGAACGCGCGGGACTTTAGATAGTAGAAGATCTCTACGGGTGTAATGTCCGCTGGGCTAGTTAAGATTGGTTTTTCATAATACTGAAGACATCCAACAAGCATACGGCCCTACTCACGATATGAATATTCCATGTAATTTAAAGAAACACGTGACGCTATGATGACTAAAACTACAGTTCATTATTTGGACAAACTACAGTTTTTTATTGAAGTGCCAAACAAGATCTTTCCCCGCTAACCTGCCGCCAAATAGCAGTGCTCGCGCTGTTGTGTTCCGGTATGGGGTTAAGGCAGCCGGTGAAATTTCTTATGGTTTCTTAATGGGGGATCAAAGGATTTCGGTTTCCATGAGCTGCAGTGACCACTTCCCATCAGGTGGGCTGTGCGCTCGTTTGCCTATACCATCGACATAAAAAAGATAGAAAATGAAAATGAAAATATTTATTCAGCAAATAGGCCACATCTGGGCACTTTTACACGTCACTTTTAAATGAATTTAACAGAAATGAATTTACCAGCGCTTCCTAGACTCATAGCTAGAGAAGAAGCGCCGCATCAAACTCAGCAGAAGGCCTTTTTTCAAAATTTAAACATATAAATTTACATTAATACATATTAATGTAATGTTATAAATATAAAAATACATATATAGGTACGTACTATAATTACATTTAAGGGATGTATAGTGCCTAACTTAAACTTAAAATTAAGATCTTAGAGATGGTCTTATGTTAGGTACAAATTAATGAAAATATTTTTTAGTGGCATGCATGTACATTATCCAAATGTACATTATCCAAATGTACACCATAATATTTTAGAGTGCAGTTAACGTTCGGTTTGAATTGAATTTCGCGAGTGCACGATCTGCGCACGCGCTCGGTGTGACCTGAGCTTAAACCGTGGTCAGTTGGCATCATTCGCTTTGTACGTACGTCCATACGTACCATGTAAGGGAATTGTGCATAATGACACCTGTACCCATGCCATGCAATTGCATGGCGTATCCGTTTGCTATTTCAATCATAATTGCCTTCCGTGGACGGAAACAGAAAAATATACATAAATTGCCTTATTTTCTATGGTCTTATTATAACGACTTTGAACAAAACAGGTCTAAAACTAAGATAAAAAAGTTAATTAAGGAAATTGGTCAATTTGTGTGGTCTATTATAACGATTTGTAAAAGTAACAGACTTCTGTGTAATAACTGATATACTTGCAAATTCTGTAAACCCAAAGCAATATACCTAGCGATTTATTCTAAATAAAGTGTAACGCCATCCGAGAATGCCCTAGGAATGGAAAAAAACGATACACGAGAAAAATATAGTTGAATAACTAGTGGGTAAAAAATGTAACCCTGTTAGCACATTATTTTCAATTAATTGTCTGTCACAAGTAAACATACAAATACTAATTAATTCTACGTAGCAGCTAACACTTCATTCAACGTAGACGTGACCGACAAACAATAACATATACATACATAAAACCGTGCCAAGGTCCGTCCATTCATAAACCTACCATATATCACCGTTTATTGCTGGCGTGATACATTATTTTATTAGTACTAGGTTTATGTTGTCGGATTCCGGGCTGTTTTGATCTTGAAAGTTGTACAGACGGAGTTAAAACTGGAGAATAATGTATTATAAAATTTATAAACATTGCTATAACTCATATTTACTACCCAAGTGAATGCTCTACCTGCGACGAGAATGTGATACATATGATATAGACCACATCCATTCATCATTATCAACATCATAATTTCAGCCGAAAGACGTCCACTGCTGGACATAGGCCTCCCCCAAGGCGCGTCACTAAGACCGGCCCTGGGCCACTCGCATCCGCGTTCCCGCGAACTTTACAAGGTCGTCACTCCATCTTGTTGGAGGCCTACCGACAGCTCGTCTACCTGTTCGCGGACGCCACTCCAGAACTTTCTGGCCTCATCGGCCATCAGTCCTGCGAGCAGCCTGCCCCGCCCGCTGCCACTTAAGGCTCGCAATTCTTCACATCCACCCACTGCTGAGTAAAGGCGTCTTCATTCTTAAGCCACTCTACCCTGTCCTGAGCCAGCCTCATCTACAGCTTCCCTGCCAACTATCAGATGTCGTCTGACCAGCGAGCTAATGGTCTGCCTGCTGGTCGTCGACCCAATCTTGGCCACCATTCAGTGACTGCCTTCGTGCCTGTCTTAAAGTGCATTGTCCGGAACGCGGGTTAACACTACTCGTAGATTGACATTTAGGGCCCAGTGGCTGATTTATCACTACTGCTACTTGACGCTAGATGGCGAGCCGAACACAAACTATATACAATTTACAACTAGAACTCTCTTTTTAAATCCTCTTATTACAAAGAGACTTCGGGTTGTAAGTTGGTTAAGTGTAACTGTTAAGCAATAAAATATGCTTGCCATCTAGCTTCAAGTTGCGGTAGTGATAGTTCAGCCACTCGACGCTAGATGTCGATCTAGTGTTAACCCGCGTTCCGGACAACGCACTTTAGTATGGGAGGTGTTACTCTTTTTATTTTATTCCTCTCTATGGTGATACTTACTGAAGAGAGCCCAAATTAAAAGTACTCGAAACCGACGAGCTTGCGTGAAGAGATGGATGGATGTGGTGAGAACGAGGGAGATATGCTTGGATAGTAACAGGAATTCTGTGGTCTCTGGCTACCCCAACGGGAAACAGGCGCGAGTTTATGCATGTATTTATGTATCTACTTCGGCTGCGGAATGTATGATAACAGCTCATGAATTTGGACACACAGAAAAAAAAAGCACTTCTGCCAACGTATTGATCGTCCAGTTTTTTTTCATGTCGATGGTATAGGTGACGAGCGCATGGCCCATGGACACCGAAATCCTTTCATCCCCCCATTAAGAAACCATAAGATCTCGAATGCGTTGCCTACCCTGAGGTCTAAGATGGAATGTCTCTGTGCCAGAAATTTCACCGGCTGCCTTAACCCCCTACCGGAACACAACAGTGCTATTTGGCGGCAGGTTGGCGGGGAAAGACGGTGGTACCTCGCTGGACGGACCAAGCACCAGGCCCTACCACTAACAAGTTTCATTCAATACGATAATGTCAATATGTACCTAAACACATATTTCCTATTCACGCCATCTGCCGAGGCCGCCGTGGGCGAACTATTTGCCTCTCGAAGGTCTCTTTGTATACTTGTTCTAGTTTTTACAAAGAATCAATATTTGGAAAACAATTTAAGGCCAGTTTTGTGGCTGCGTGAGTGTTAGGACAAGATATCGCGCGTGCATTTTAATAATATTGGAGAACTGATCGAGCAAACAGCCAAAACCGTTGGAGTTATCAGCATTTTTCGAAAAGTAAGTCTTACCTATCTAAATATCAGAGCCTAGTGCGGAAACCGCTGCCAACTACTGTAACTTTTGTAAACCAACTAGTTGTCCTATTATTTGTATGAATGTATTCTGCATATTTTTCTGGTAAATAAACATTATTCTTATTCTTAAATATGATTTCATTTTGTTTTCAGGCTTTAGCTTATAATATCTTCTAATATCATAATGATTATAATTACCTTGTTGCTTTGCTTTCATTTATCAGACTCCCTGTTCTCTTACAAAACGATGGCACAATCTCCTCAAGTCCAACTTAAATAGAAGAAGAAGAAGAAGAAGAAGAAGAAAATATTTATTCAATAAAAACACACATAGAGATCTTAAGTGACTAAAAGGGCAAGTAATTTCAACACATGTTGATAAATAGTATGAAGCAGTACATGCAAGTATTCGAGTTAACATCTAGTTGTGGGTACAAGACGGGAACGCGTTAATTGAAATTGATAGTTTGCCATACACCTAGGGTAAGTTTTATGCCGAAAATGATAATTCCACAGAATATTTAATAGTAACTACATTCAGAATGGCCACGGAATCACCCGCCTGAATCTAGCCGGCGCGTAACTCGCGCCCAACTCGCCCTTACCGTCATTTGTTGCATCCGGAGATGGAGAGTGAATCATTGGTACACACACATTTTAAAAGTGTACAGACGTTCTCGCACACACACAGACGTCCTCGCACGCAAACATTGACCCTTCATTCAAATTGTGTTCCAAATCGCGCTTTTATAGGCCGTCCGCCGTGTGATAATTTTTAACTTGCGAAAATATGAGAGTTTGTACGAAAGGTTTAAATGGTTAACATACTCCCACCCATTAAAATCCCAACAGTACTTCAAACTAGTTTCCCATTAACACAAGGCAACCTGTTCCCAACTTTAGGTCACCGGACCAGTCCTAATGAGACGCATTAGTTAGAGAACTTGAATCTCGCGAATATGTACGATTGTATGTATACCTTACCCACCTACTTCCCCATTTAGTTGTCTTGGAATTCACTTTGAATTAATTTCTACTACTACTACTACAGCCTATTTGCGTCCCACTGCTGGGCACAGGCCTCCCCTCATCATGAGAGAGTTTGGGCTATAGTCCCCACGCGGACCCGGTACGGATTGGGGACTTCACACACATCTTCAATTCAATTTGAATTTACAATGAGCTTTTCGGTGAAGGATAACTACTCCTACTACTACAGCCTATCTGCGTCCCACAGCTGGGCACAGGCCTCCTCTCATCACGGGAGGGTTTGGGCTGTAGTCCCCACGCGGGCCTAGTGCGGATTGGGGACTTCACACACATCTTTGAATTACTTCTCAGATGTGTGTAGGTTTCCTCACGATGTCTTCCTTCACCGAAAAGCTCAGTGGTAAATTAAAATTGAATGTCGCACATAAGTAAACTTAGAGGTGCGAGCCGGAATCGAACCCTCGACCCTCGGCATGACAGGCGGTATGTCGAACCACTAGGCCACTAGGCCGCTAGGCCTAGGCTAGGTGAAGGAAAACATCGTGAGGAAACCTGCACGCATCTGCGAAGTAATTGAAATAATTTATTTCACAATGTGTTTTTTTTTTATATTTCGTTACATCACAGTACTAGCTTTTACTCGCGACTTCGTATGCGCAGAACCATTAGCATGTGAAATCCCGTATTGTGGCCCGTTCCCGTGGGAATTTCGGGCAATTCTCTCTTAGTGCTCCCGTACACTCCCCAAGGAACCTAAATGCCAAATTTTAGCTCTCTGCGAACGCGCATTGTCATCAGTCAGTCAGTCAGTAATGGAAGAGTTTTAGATAATTCCTAGATCCCTACTAATATTATAAATGCGAAAGTAGGTAACTCTGTCTGTCTGTCTGTTACTTCTTCACGCTTCAACCGCTAGACCAATTTGGATGAAACTTGGTATGGAGATAATTGGGGTTCCAGGAAAGGACATAGGCTATCTTTTATTCCGGAAAACGCATAGTTCCCGCGGGAACGCGATGACCGAATTCCACAAGGGCGAAGTCGCGGGAAAAAGCTAGTATTTTATATAAATGCAAAAAAATAACGTAAGGCTGTCAGTCGTTTCACGTTTGACAGTCTGTGGTTGACAGATTGCTATGCTACTAGAGATCTTTTACTATCTAAAGTCCCGCCCCTCCAAATTAAAAACGCTTCAATGTATTTAAAAAGCACCACCAACACTCTCAACACATGTGTGCGTGCTGAGACAACTATCAACTATGCGTTGACAGTGTTGGTGGTGCTTTTTAAATAATAATAAAAAATTGAAGCGTTTTGAAATGTGAAGGCGCGGGACTTTAGATAGTAGAAGATCTCTAACGAGTAAATGAAACCGCTCACTTTGGAATTAAGTCGTTTCTTAAGAATAGGTAATATTAATACATAGAATTTGCAAGCTTATTTTGCATTTTAAATTGGAATTTCTAAGGAAGTAAAGGATGCCTGATCTGGTCTCTCATGGCATCCAGGGCTCCAGGCCCTGCCCCGTAACAAAGTAATTTGTAACTGACTAACGTTATTAATGTTATTAAAGCTGCAATGTCCGTGGGAATCACAGTTAATGACAATTTACGCTAGAAAGGTTAGTTCCACGTTAAATTCACCTCATTAGCTGTAACCTCCTTTTCAGAGTCGGTTATGTTAACCTTACTAAGTAATTACTTTGTTCCTAAGAACTTGCGCTGAAAATCTGGAAAGTATTTTTCCGTTTTAAATTAAGAGTCGGTTTAATCCTTCCGCTTATTAAATTATTTAAATTGGTTCAGTGGTTTAAGCGTGAAGAGGTAATAGACAGACATAGATACTTTCGCATTTATACTAGCCGTTGCCCACGACTTCGTCCCCCGTAGACTTAAGTAGATTTTTAGATGGTTATTAGTTATGTGCATATATGTAGAAGCATTGAAAAACTCGGGATAAAAAGCATCTCATGTTATTTCCCCTGGAAATAACATCTCAGTTATCTCCATTCCAAATTTCATCAAAATTTGGCACAGCCGTTTTGACGTTCAGTAATGACAAGCAAACAAACACTAACATTTATAATTTAGTATAGATCCATACTAATACTATAAATGCGAAAGTAACTCTGTCTGTCTGTCTGTATTCACGCTTCAACCTCTTGACCGATTGACATGCAATTTGGGATGGAGACAGTTGAAGTCCCGGGAAAGCGTAGTAGAAATGTAGGCGGCGGTAACCGCTTTCCATCAGGTGGGCCGTCTGCCTGTTTGTCCGTTTATAATAATAAAAAAGAAAAAATGCCAAATTTTAGCTCTCTGCGAACGCGCATTGTCATTAGTCAGTCAGTCAGTAATGGAAGAGTTTTAGATAACCCCTCATCATTTCAACCAAAAGACGTCCACTGCTGGACATAGGCCTCCCCCAAGGCTCGCCACTCAGACCGGTCCTGTGCTACTTGCTTCCACCGGTTTCCCGCGACCTTCACGAGATCGTCGCCCCTACCTAGATAACCCCTACTAATATTATAAATGCGAAAGTAGGTAACTCTGTCTGTCTGTCTGTTACTTCTTCACGCTTCAACCGCTAGACCAATTTGGATGAAACTTGGTATGGAGATAATTGGGGTTCCAGGAAAGGACATAGGCTACTTTTCATCCCGGAAAAACGCACAGTTCCCGCGGGAACGCGATTACCGAATTCCACGCGGGCAGAAGCTAGTATATAGATATACTAGCTTTTCCCCGCAACTTCGTATGCGCAGAAATATTAAAAAGTAAAATCCCGACTTTTCCCGTTCCCGTGGGAATTTTGCAAAATCCTTTCTTAGCGGATGCCTACATCATAACATCTACCTGCATGCCAAATTTCAGCCCGATCCGTGGTCCAGTGGTTCTGGCTGTGCGTTGATAGATCACTATGTCAGTCAGTCACCTTTGAGTTTTATATATTTAGATGCTCAGATTTAGAATGTTCTGTGCATTATAGAATCAAGGCGCAACCTTTAACCTGACAATAGAATTCCGATAGCAAGATATATTATGCACCGAGAAATCTGATAAAATAATATATTAGTCCACGATCCATGGCGTCTTAGTGTTAGTTGGAAATGGGGTTGAGCCGGATGTCGTGCTGGCTAGTTCGCACCTCCCTACTTCGCACCCTATTCCTCTTGAATTAAGGTACAAAGTGTAAACAGATCTATGACGTCGACTATACATACATACAAACGCGCTAAGAATGTAGCTAATATATGTAAACGACATATAAACGGTCAAGATATAATCGGTTCATTCTCATTAACACAATCGCGGGTATTTTTATTGTTTCCCAGACATTATGTGAACGTTATGTAACTTATCTCCGAATTTTATCACACTTTCATTTTTTTACAGAGTTATTGTTCAACTGTTATACCTTTTTTATGATTTTGAAATTAACCTTAATTGTGACGTAAATTTAATAAAAATTAAAATTGATTACCTATTTTAGTATCCGCTTAACTTTTTCGTAGGAATTGCATAAATATATATTACGTCACACCAGGCCGAAAAGCGGGATTTACCGCCCTTGGGCGCTACGAAAAATCCCTCTTCACGGCCAGGTGGTGACGTAAAATCGTATACTAACCACGGGCGGTCGTAAAGAAATCCTCAACCGCTAGATTATAGCCCTCGCCTCCGGCTCGGGCCTCAATTACCCGCGATCTGAGACTTTCTTTACTTGACCGCCCTAGGTGTGTAATGTACTAATATCTAACTCCATTTTCCTCCCTAGGGGTGAATTTTCAAAAATCATTATATCATAAAGATGTCCGTGATTATGTGATACCTAACGATTTTTAGAATTTTGTCTAGTACCTAGTGAAATAGAGGATGGAATTTCTTTTTTTCCTATAGTAAGTAGGTATATTGCTCGTTTAAACGAGCAATATTTGTATAAATACGAGTATACACGGTGGGTCAGAAAATATGGCAAATAATTAACCCACCGTATATGGGATTGGTTGTGTGAGCGATGCCTGAATCCTATATAAAATGTTTTTTTTTTACCAACTCAAAAAAAATTAAAGACCTATACAATATACTTAGAATCGATAGCCGATACTGTGGGTTAATTATTTGCCATATTTTCTGACCCACTACGTATAATATATATCTGTAATCAGTAATCACGTTCTCGAAAACGGCTCTAACGATTTCGACAAAATTTGTTACTACATTGTGTGGAGTTTTCGGGGGTGTCAAATCGATCAAGCGAGGTCTCATATATGGGAAAATTAATTTTCAGCTATTTTCACCCGATAAAAGCTCGACCGTAAAAGGTAATTTTATTAAATGCAAGTAACCCTTCGACTATAGCCCAAACCCTCTCGTGATGACAGGAGGCCTGTGCCCAGCAGTGGGTCGCAAATAGGTTGTAGTAGTAGTAGTAGTAGTAGTAGTAACCCTTCGACTGGTAAGCTGCCGAAATGTATAAAAGGCCACATGTCGTCGCATAAACATTTACGACTCGAGCGATCGTAACATAGATTAAGTACCCTAACACCGGCGTGAGAGAACTCATGTGCGGTTGGTTTATTGTACTTTTGGACCGGTTATTAAGTCAACTTACTTATGTATTACCTTGAAAGAAATTCGAAGTTGACACTAGACAACAAACTCCTTATCTACACAACAGCGCTAAAACCAATTTGGACATACGGCATTGAACTGTGGGGTACAGCAAGCGCATCCAATGTAATACTAATTCAAAGAATGCAAAATTCTATACTGAAAAAAATCAGCAATGCTCCATTGTTTATCCGGATCTCGGAGCTACACAGTCACCTGAACATCGCCACAATTAGAGAGGAAATAAAAGCCCATGCTGGACGGTACAAAACAAGACTGGACTACCATCCCAATCAACTTGCTGTGTTGCTGACTGTGCCTTCAGGAACCAGGAGGCTGAAAAGACACACTAAGGACATTCTGAACCTCAGTGACTAAATATAAGGAGAGGGTTCTCATTGGGGAACACTACTTCACCCGCTACTAACCCCCTTCATCACATTTGCTCATAGTTCCCGGACTGATCGCAGATTACAAAAAAGAAAAAAAAACTTACTTATGTAATATGTATGTAGACTATAAAACTGGCGCAGTCGGTTAAGAGGAAACCGTAGCCGTTGACATTTTGACGCGGTTACGTCTTCAGGCCGCGACGCATCAAAAACTAAAGTTATATTATATCAAAATGAAAGTATTTCTCTTGAGGACGTTTATCAAAACTAACTAATACAACGAGCCAATGCCCTGTCCAGTACTAGTCATAAACATTTACTCTCCAATTTTCTTATTTTTACAGAGATGATCCATGTGTAAGATTTAAGTAGATTACATAAGATACATTTACTTAAGACACTAAAAGAAAATGTCAAGGCGTAACGAATTTTATCACCCAGTTTGACATTTCCAATGCTTTAATTTGCATAATCAATATAGAGTTTATTGGAACGTGGTTTTCATCACTTTAAAGATCTAGTTTTTTCTTAATCATATTTTTGCGGTTTCTTAAACTTACTCAATTGAAGCATTCACTTAAGAATGAAATTAAGAATTAAGACCAAAGGTTAATAAAATTATTATATTTAAGTAAAATAGTATAAATGTTTCTTATCTAAAATACAGTCACGCCAAATTAAGGCAAAAGCCTCGGAAAAAAATGACGACTCCCTAGACTACAGTGCTTTGAAAGATCCATAATAATTATTTAAGTTTAGATGACCAAAAATGATGGTACTATTTGTGTGATGTACCGCCTCGTGACATTCTATTTAAAATTTATATTATGTTTTGTTTATATCATTGTTAATTTTAATTGATTTATATATGTTTTATCCGCATAGTGACATTGTATTAAAATTTCATTTTTTATTTTGCTTTACTTTTCTTTTCTAATATTGTTAATTTTAATTTTAGTGAAAATTTTATAAATACTGTCCAACAAGATTGTAAGATTGTTATGGTTAAGTTTATAATGTTATAATAAACTGAACTGAACTAATAAAATGTATGCTTTATAGAAGCATTCTGGACGAACGAAATTAAACATTTAGTACTAATAAAACAGAGGAACCACGACCCAGTAGTTATACAAGCGTACTTCTTTTTGGAGCCCGAAAAGTAGTCTAATCAAACCATCATCACAAAACAATAACGCGTAACGAATTACTAAATTGTTATTAAAAAAAAGAAAAAAACTAGTCATGGGTGGGCATGTAATTATTTCTTTATTTTGACAGTAGGCTCGCCGCACACGATGAATGTTTACTAGCATCGCCCGTGGCGCTGCTTGCGTGGAATTAATTTGAGAAAGCAGCCTGTCCTTCTAATGTTATCAAAATTGATTGTACGGTTGGGCAACTTATAAATTGGGTTGTTTTTGTTTAAGTAATATATTCGTTAGAATGAATCACACCACTTACCTGGAAAACAAAATTAAGTTACGGGATTATTTAAAATACCTACCATATGTACTAGTTTTTTTTGTATGTGTATTTTTGTACAAAATTAGGCTCTTAAACCAGGTTTAGTTGTATCAACTTAACTCGAGTTAGAGGCCAACCCGAGGTTAGCGGCGTTGGTGCAAGCCGACCTTAATCTTATATTAAAGAATAAGATCTTTCCATGTCCGTATCCAAGAACTCCATGTAACCATTTCTTGGACTTTATAAGTAAGACAGAGACATCAGAGTATCTCAAAAACCAGACAGAATTTAATTTTATCATACCTAGCTGTATTTCTGCAGTTCTAAATTCTAAATAGCACATTAACTAAATGCAAATTGAACGTGCTAATCGATATATCAAGTCTCTGCTGACAACCACAAGGTTGTTCGCTCACGACGAACCAATTTGTTAAAGCGAATAGGTATACGAATCAACTGAATTTACTTAGTGTGCTAGGGTTTAACAAATTGTTTATACTTATTCAAAAATTCATAGATTTCGTGCTTCACACGACTATCGAGTAGAGATCTTCTATTATCTAAAGTCCCGCGCCATCACATTTCAAAACGCTTCAATGTATTTAAAAAGCACCACCAACACTCTCAACACATGTGTGCGTGCTGAGGCAGCCATCGACTATGCGTTGAGAGTGTTGGTGGTGTATTTTAAACAATAATAAAAAAATAGGCGTTTTAAAATGTGAAGGCGCGGGACTTTAGATAGTAGAAGATCTCTACATTGCAAATGAATCTACGGAATTGAAAAATGTGAAAAATGTCGTTTTGACTTTTTGACTTTTTCAAATAGGTTAGGCTACAGGGCAAACCCTTAACTCGATCGTCTTTGTTTTGGGCTCAAATTGTAGCTGACTATATTGTCCAGAGGAGTTACTACTGTTCTTAGAGGAACGAGAAATAATGGGACGACTAACGCGAGTTAAAATACCTACCGCCGGACACGACTGTTATATTAATTTATTAGATGTAGCTAGCTGGTTTAATAAAAAGGATATGCTAAGCAAGTACTGGCTGTTTGACTTTATCTAAGTCACTCAAAGTAAATCGTACTTAAATCATTTATTAAAGGAACACAAAAATCACGTCGTTTCACGTCGACCGTAAAGCTCATCGATGACTTTTCGTGTAACCTTTACGTTAGTTCAGTCAGTGGTCATGATAATCATGATTGATGATTGTCAGTAGGTAGTTAGGAAGTTTTGTGTCAAGTTGACCTTCAACAAATGTCGCTAGGAGATTAATATTCACTAACATTTATATCAAGATCATTCGAAAACGCGTATGGGTATCAATAAGATAAGTATCTAATAGTATTTAAAAAACGTACGTACATATTGTCTTTTTGTTGCATTTTCAGTATCATAAGGTATCATTACAGCCGAAAGCCGCCAACTGCTGGACACAAACCTCCCCATGGCTTATTATTATTGGTCACTCATTACGAATAAGTCACTGAAAATTACAACACTTACCTACAATATAAATACTCTTTCTTGAACACCATAAACAAACACATAAAACAGAATTAATACACAGAAACAACAGGCGGATTTATCGCTAAACTTAATATTCCAGTTTTTATTTATGAAAACTGTAATACCGGAACACGGCGGATTAAAAAAAGATGAAACTCAATTCCAATTATGTTTTTTAATAATGAGGAATATATTTATTACTTACTTCAAATCATATCTCTACTCTATATTTTTTTAACTGATTAAAATAACAATCTTCCGTTACTGACTGAGATACTAAACTATTGGGTATGTAGTAGTGTAAAACATATCATGGGACCTAAGCGAGTTATGCCTCGCGGGAGAACGCCAGTTTCATAGGCGAAGTAGGAACATGTCTTTTTTTACTCAAAATTTGGTCAAAAATCTAGATTTTATCATGTAATCCAGTCTCATCATACATGATACTCCCCTCTGATACGCGCTCTTATCATGCTGAATGCGCTACTGGCATCAGCGCCTGTATGCAATGTTTTTGCTTGGCGATGGATGGATGTTTGTAGTGCACGGAGAAAAAAATATTGTACAATATTACCAGATAGTATAGTAGTTATGATTGTGGTGTAGGAAAACAGATTTCAGCTATGGTTAACAGATTTCTTTTTATTACAACAAGTCATATTTTTCTTGATACTAGAATATTCTAGTTAATAGTATTCTAGTACACGAAAACTTCGATACCGTTTTGGTAACCCTTTAATAGTTACAGAGTAAAATATGCATTTCGCTTACAACACTTTTCAATTACTGTAATGTTTACAATATTTATTTACTCTGTTCACCATCATCAATTTTAACATACCAATAATAAAATTGTGTTTGAAAAATCTTCATGTAAAGTCCACCTTATGTAATTCATTTATAGGTACTAGATTTCCTCGTGCCTTCTAGTGAATTTTTAATACCCATTACTTACTCGAAATCGTTTTGGTAACCATCTAATAGTTACAGAGTAAAATATGTATTTCGCTTACAACACTTTTCAGTTTTGTAATGTTTACAATATATATGTTTGAGATTTGGCGAGAGGATGGATAATAGGGAATCTAGTGTTATATATTGATGTCATGTCTAAATTTATCAGTGTATTGGTATTTACCTACTGTAATGCTGTATAAATTTAATTTCTTAAATAAATAAATGACATGGCACAGCTGTTTAAGACATAATCGGAATCGGTTTCGCAAATTGCTCGTCCGAGAACCGGCCGGGCGAAAGTGTGACGCAACATGCGTCCGCGCAGATGGTGAAATAAAAAGTGGTTCTGGTTACCTCACATCACATCATGGCATTGAGATTAAATATAATGTTACGGAAAGAAGGAAAAGTATTCGCCAGAAATTAGAGCCCTGATATCGACGCTGCTTTTTTTCAAGTAAGCTATTTGTGGTCGAATTTCCCACTTCATGATATTAATGGAGCCGTAGCAGCCTAGCGGCTGGATCTACAGCCTTTTATGCAGAGGATAAAGGTTCAAATCAGCCTCGCACTTCGGAGTTTACTTATGTGCAAAATTCAGTTACCATTGAATTCTTTGGTGAAGAATAATATAGTGTGCGAATAATAATTATATTTAATTTATGACATGATTACTACTACTATACTACTACAGCCTATTTGCGTCCCACTGCTGGGCACAGGCCTCCCCTCATCATAAGAGGGTTTGGGCTATAGTCCCCACGCGGGCCCAGTGCGGATTTGGGACTTCACTCACACACATATTTCAATTGCTTCGCAGATACGTGTAGGTTTCCTCACGATGTTTTCCTTCACCGAAAGCTCATGGTAAATTCAAATTGAATTTCGCACGTAAGTAAACTTAGAGGTGCCAGCCGGAATCGAACCCCCGATCCTGGGCATGAGAGGCGATAGGTCGAACCACTAGGCCACCACGGCTTTTTAAATATGGCATACATGATTGAAGTCTCCAATCTTCGCTTGTCCCACGTGGGGACTATATCCCAAACCCTCTCGCGGTGAGAGGAGGTCGGTGCGGCAGTGGGACCCAGACTGTGGTGGTAGGATATTTTTCAACGTATATGTAAGATAGCTACGTCACAGGCGCAGAGCGAACTGGACTCGACCCAGGGTCGAGTTAAAAAATAAAAGAGGATCCCGTGGGTGTTAACATGTATATCTTTGCAAATAAAAAGCACATGTTATTTTGCCGGTTGTTTTCTGATAAAATCTAGTAGGCGGTAATAAGTTGGGCCATAAAATGGACATCTTAATACTAAATTAAAAAGTTGAACAAACCGCATATTTTACGGCGCGTGTTCAGATAATACTGCGACTTTAATACTAAAGTTTGAAATTTTACTGAATATTTAATTTGAAGTCGAAGGATTAAAAACCCATATTTTATGGAATGATGGGGGATCTTGGTATGAATCCCATGTTAATAATAATAAATGCGAAAGTTATTTTATTGCTGACTCTTTGGCTAATAAGCTGCTGTTTACTACTACAGCCTATTTGCGTCCCACTGCTGGGCACAGGCCTCCTCTCATCACGAGAGGGTTTGGGCTATAGTCCCCATGCGGGCCCAGTGCGGATTGGGGACTTCACACACAATTTGAATTAGGTACTAAGCTTGAATTATTAAGCTGCTGTTTAAGCAATTCTTCAAAAGATGACAGGGTTTTGCAAAGTAAGTCCAAAAATACATTATGGTGGTGTGTTTACGTCTTAACTTATTAAGACAGGGAAGCCGTGATGGCCCAGTGGTTCGACCCACCGCCTATCATGCAGAGGGTCGGGGGCTCGATCCTGGCTCACACTCTTAAGTTTACTTAAATGCGAAATTCATTTCGAATTTATCACTTGGCTTTTCGGTGAAGGAAAACATCGTGAGGAAACCTGCACGCATCTGCGAAGTAATTCAGAGTTTTTTTTAAACCAACGGTAACGCAAACGAGCGCACAGCCCACCTAATGGTAAGTGGTCACTGCGGCCCATGAACACGGAAATCCTATGATCCCCCATTAAGAAATCATAAGATCTCGAATGCGTTGCCTGCCCTGAGGCCTAAGAATGCCTGTGCCAGAAATTTTTAATCCCCTACCGGAACACAACAGTGCGAGCGCTGCTATTTGGTAGCAGATTAGCGGGTAAAGACGGTGGTACCACTCCGGACGGACCCAGCACCAGGTCCTACCACTAACCAAAAATTCAAAGATGTGTGTCAAGTCCCCAATACGCACTGGGCCCGCGTGGGGACTATAGCCCAAACCCTCTCGTGATGAGAGGAGGCCTGTGCCCAGCAGTGGGGCGCAAAATAGACTGTAATGGTGGTGGTGGTAGTGGCGACGGGGTTTCACGCAGGTAATATCGTTGCGCACTCATTTTAACTATTTTGGAGCTAATTTACTGTTATATTATTTACCTTAAAACTGGTCCAAGTTCGTCTAATTTGTACGGTCTAGTAAAAAGCTGAATTAAAACAGCAGAGCTTTCTCGCTCGTGGTCGCAGACAAACCGCTTCCAAATTGTTTTCCACTCTACTTCCGTAAAGATTAGGGACATCTGCATTTGCTTACTTTAATTATTATTTTACTCTCTAATGTAAAACAGTATTCAGAAAAGGAGGACTGTGAAAGGGAAAAACAGAGTGTTGGAAAAATTGACGAATACTTGTAATGAGAAAGAACTCAAAAACCAATCAATTCGTAGGTATTTTTGTTTCTACGTAAATGAGAAATAAAACAAAATATTCTAATGTCAGACTAAAACCAGGTTGTATGCCTGTTTGTCAGTCTGACAACATAAAAATAGTAAGAATAAATAAAAAAATATAGACACAAAATAAACTCCAGTCTATTCTATAATGTAAAGGCTACGTTACAATGGAAGGAAAGATCTCCGATTTGGTCTTTTTTCGTACGAAATCAAGTCACTCACTGCGCCGTGCGCACGCGTTGATGTCTTTTTAGTTAATGTATAAACTTGATATCAAAATACCGTTGTTTTATATTATTATCGACGAATCTGTTTGTACAGATGCAACAAATGCATAAAGAGGAAATGAAATAAAAACGTATTTGTCGATATACCTAAATAAAATATGATGGAATAATAATAAACAGTACTTCAAAGTATATTTTTCACCGCCAATACCAGCTAAAACAATATTTCCCGGCGTAACGGGCCGCGGCCAGCCGACCGCGGCGACCACCTGCCCGCGCAACTGTATCTTACCACTGTTTACCACTTTTTCCCTAACCATTTATCCATAGATTAATTTACGATATTTTGTATTCTACGTTTTGCCTGCGTTTGCGACCACGTGTGATTGACATCATTTTTAGGGTTCCGAAGTCCACTAGGAACCCTTATAGTTTCGCCATGTCCGTCCGTCTGTCCGCACTATTGCTCGGAGATGCTTAGTTCTAGAAAGCTGTAATTTGGCATGAATATACATATAAGTTACGCTGACAAAGTGGTACAATAAAATTTTGAAATATATTTTTTATAGGGTACCTCCCCTACTCGTAAAGTGGGGATGTAATTTTTTTTTCTTGCGTACCCCATGGTGCGGCATGTCGTTGAATAGGTCTTAAAAAAATATTTTGGGTTTGTTAAATTTTTTGATTAAGTGATGCGTTTGTGAAATATTAAGCTTTAAAGTGCTATTTTTTGTTAGAGTCACGTGTCCCCCCCCCTGCCAGCTAAATGGTGGTATTTGGATGGCTAAAAAAAATCACGGTTATGGCATATATAACGTAGTTGAAAGGAAAACTATCACAGCTAAGTAGGCTGTACAAACTTACGAGTCATAGTCGACCAACTTATGAAATGATTAAAAAACCAATGATTTTTCTCGA
The DNA here is from genome assembly GCA_963971205.1 of Aethes cnicana. Taxonomy (NCBI): domain Eukaryota; kingdom Metazoa; phylum Arthropoda; class Insecta; order Lepidoptera; family Tortricidae; genus Aethes; species Aethes cnicana. The sequence goes on from OZ020285.1 coordinate 2,690,802, forward strand.
GCGGCAGGTGCGTCGGGCGGGCACGTCATATCACAGGCTAGCTAGATGCTAGTAAGTCTTAGAAAGGTACTGTGGGCATCGTCAACTTCGGAACCCTATAATTTGCGCGTGGCCCGACACGCACTTGGCCGGTTTTTATTTTAGTAATCCGTATCTCCGTCTAAAGGGTTCAATAAGAAAGTTTCAGATTTTTTAGTTCATTACTTTTAGAGACATTCGTGTTTTAGTGGTGCGTGACGACCACGTGACGTCATATTCATATGGCTCCTTCGCTGTATGGATGAGCGCGGAACTAATTCTATGCGCAGAAGGGTTAAGTACCTACGTCATTTTTGACTTTCGCCCTTTTAGAATGAGGAGATTTTAATTTCAATTTTAATTATGAAGTTTAACGTTCCCGTGGGAAATATTATTCCGGGATGAAAGGGAGCTATCTCCATATAAATTTTTGCATTTATAATTTTAGCATAGATTTCTGATTTTTATATGGAAGGAAATGAAATGATCATGTGATGCTTATTTATGTAAGTATTTTAAATTGTAAACTTTATTGTGTACCAAATTAAAAAGGAATTGGGTGGGTGTCATTTTTATATATTTTTTTGTATTTCAGAATAGTTTGTTGATACCTAGATAGAAAAGATTTTGAAATGAATCAAAATATAACTGGTTAATAATGTAATAAAGATCCGGGTTTAATCTCAGAAAATCTTTATTCCCCGACAGGTATTTCTTATTAGATTTTACTAAAATGAAATGTGTGGTCACTAATTAAATCAATACAATAAAATAGTAAGGTACAGATTAGGTAATAAATAAACATTGACATCGCATTAACATGAACAATATCTGCTTGAAGTTTAAAATCTCACGCATTTAACATTCCCCGTGAAACCTTCAAGGTTCATTATCTTCCAACAAAGAATATTTTGTTTACTAACAATTCAGTAAACAGATTCAATGATCAACGATCTCAGATCAATGAAACTGATTCAATAAGAAACGATTCTTATTGGCCCACTGTACTGCAAATCTATTATTTATAGTTTCTAAAGAGTTTCTAACAAGGTTTATGAATTGTTAATTGAAAACATTTTTCACCATACAGAAAAAAACAGTTTTAATAAAGTAAGTAAGTACAATTATTGTAAAAAAGATTAAAAATGAAGGAAAAATTCTGTGATTATAGTATAGTTTACCATCTTCTTTGTAATACTGGTAAAAATAATAAATAATAATAATAATACCTAACTACACTTCTTATTTTTATGGCCTTCAGTTTTATAAAACGTAGTTTCAGATTTTTTTCTTACGTGGAATCAATGTACATACCTCTACCTATTATATCTACCTGTATTTTTTAATCTTTGAGCTGTTACGTTATTTATCCATGTGATGAGACAAGTAGCAACTACGATTTGAATAATAAAAAATTAGTGCGTATTTATCACTACCCATATTCAAAAATAATCAAATAAATTCCGAATGACCATTTATTTCTTATTAGAGCGCACGCTAACTTGAACTTAGTGTCTCGAACTTGTAAAACAAGTTTTGGCCAAAAATATCCCCGATGACCTAAGCAAAAGCAGCATCTCCGGCCAAAATTGCCTGCTACTTAAACTGTTTTTATGTTTCGCAGCTAACTTCGCAAGTATCTGCTTATGTAGATTCTATGCCACAATAAATAAACTAAGCTGCCTTAATATCATTAAAAAAGGACTTTGTCGCGAATAATAATTGATAGGAACTAGATCATTCATTCATCAAGACTTACCTTGACAATATTGACTGTTTTGACAGCTGGTGGCGTCAACAAAGCAAACAATAGCACTTGAAAACTAGAAGAAAGAATCCTCTGTCTTCTTAAAAAGATTCTCAAACGAAGAAAAAACAAATAAGAAAAACGCCACACCAACGTTCACCACAACACTGGCTGGAAAACTTCAAAATTCACTGCTACACTGTTTCGATTCGTTTTTAAAATTCGAACGTGCCGTCGCGACGTGCGCTCGCGTCGAAAATCGCGCGCAACACTGACTCGACGTCGGCCATTTTCTATCGTGGGGGGGAGTAGGAAATAAAAATGGAAAAAATAGGTGGTGTGCGAAAAGCTTCCAAACATTATTTACTTAATAGCAATGTAAAGTTAATGTGATTATAGATAAAGGAATGCAAAACTCAAGTTGCGGCTTCGCGGTGAATGGCCTCTTAGATTAAGGTCAAATGATGGTAACAATCTAACTAAGGTTACGAGTTTAACTTTTTCTGCACCTGAGGATTTTAGCACCAGTATTAATGTATAGGTACTATAATAAAAAAGTATTTTTTCTGTATTTTTCTTTATGTCTGTTTGTTAGAGTTACCTAATCTCCGGAACTACTGAACGCGATAACCGAATTCCACGCGTGCGAAGACGCAGGCAGAAGCTAGTTATATTATAAATGCGAAAGTAACTCTGTCTATCTGTCTGTCTGTTACCTCTTCACGCGTTGAAGCGTGAAGAGGCTGGACCGATTAAGATGAAATTTGGTATGGAGATAGTTGGAGTCCCGGGAAGCTACTTTTCATCCAGGAAAAACGCATAGTTCCCGCGTGAACGCGATAACAGAATTCCACGCGGGCAAAGTCGCGGACAAAAGCTAGTCATTATATATAACAAGACCATTACAAATAACAGATTTCCATTCTGACTTTACTTTAGTACGACGCTGGAGAATTCCTATAGCTACCACATTAAAATTATAGCTTCGAAAATAATCCAAATAGAAACATCTGTTGTCGACGAGCAACTGTTAATGTGTACGAGGCGTGATCAACAAAAACGTGTATCGTTTGGTAAACAAACAATTAAAACTGTAGGAATGCAGCAATTTCACCGCTGGAAATATTTCCAAGGCTCTAAATTCCTTTAAACTATTTGAAGGGTCTGCAACGCTGGAAGCTTTTCAATAAATATATGTTGAATCATAATCATATGGCCCCCAAGCTGTCATTATTATGTTTCCATATAGAAACGTCCTGTCCTACTTGCTTCCACCGGTTTCCCGCGATCTTCACGAGGTCGTCGCTCCATCTTGTTGGAGGCCTACCGACAGCTCGTCTCCCGGTTCGCGGGCGCCACTCGAGAACTTTCCGGCCCCATCGGCCATCAGACCTGCGAGCAATGTGCCCCGCCCACTGCCACTTAAGGTTCGCAATTCTTCGGGCTATGTCGGTGACCCCAGTTCTACTGCGGATATCCGACTGGTCTGAGTGGCGAGCCTTGGGGAGGCCTATGTCCAGCAGTGGACGTCTTTCGACTGAAATGATGATGATGATGATAGAAACGTCATTTTATATATAAAATATTTAACGAGCGCTGCTTAGTTAACGAACGGGTTGAATCAAGTTGTCACTGTACCTACATATTTTTTGTACTTAAGACGCTGACAAGAGATAATGACCTTGAGCAATCGAGGCATGCAACTGTCTCAGCGGATAATGTCGGTTTGCATTGGAGAGAGCGAGAAGCACGACATGTGGGCGATATACGTGAAAATCAGAAAAATTAAGCTAAAAATAAAAGCCCACATTGCATGAACAATATGAATTATCAATTTTTTTGGTATGAAGTATGATGGAATAGTGTATTTAATTATAGAAATCTGTGTTAAAAAAACAAACTTATAGAAACGTTTAAATAGGATTAGAAGACGTAACTTCTCGTTTTTTTTCATCGAACCGAATTCATGAAATCATTTTTACGAAATAGCAAGTTTTTTAAGTAAGTATACATATAGTGAATATTAACATATATTTTCCTCGCCTTACAAAATCAAATAGTTTTCGTTTGAATACTGGTTAAATAAAGTCAATTTAGGTCTTGCCAGCGGCAGCGCCTTAACAGTATCTCGAAAGAGATAACAAGGAGGGCCACGTTACCGTATTCCTCTAATTCTATCGCGGGAAAAAACTGCTTTGCAGCCTTAATGAAAAATGAAAATGAAATAGTTATTTGTTATGCAAGGCTGCAAAGTTGTTGTTTGCTGTGAGTGCGTGATTGGTTCAAATATAGAATCCTGAGTGTAACGAGGGTTTCAAGGCACGAGACAGCAAACGACTTTGCTGCTGAGCGCAACACAACATTTTTCACCTCACGTCACGCGCGATTTCTCGGGAAGAAGACTTAGTTCGGCGTCACGTACAGTTTGTTTGTTCTAACTCTGGAGGAGTTAAATTCGTATCTTCATCGCTAGAATCGCTTATATTTTCTTTATTACTTCGTATAGATATTCTAAATTACAAAACCAGCAATCTAAAACTTTTTTTTAATGTTTTTTTTTCCGGAGGTTGCGTTCCAAATCACTCCTACTCGTACTTCAAGATTCAATTATTCATTGAATACATGCTTAATACATGTAAAATATACACATATTTAAGTATTTTTGTGATAAAACATAGTGAAATAATGAAATACATCTGAAACGGTGTATTATTAATATAATTTTATTAATGGTGATATTAAGTAAATTGAACCTTTATTTTAATAAAACTCTCACGACGAATTGCGTTTCAGAACGTATCGTTGTTTTTTATTGTGACAGTGGCGTCATGCGTCGTTCCATAACAAATAACTATTATTAGTTACACGATTTATATAACAGCGAGTAAGGTGGAGATCTCCCATTAAGTATAACAATACTTGTGGCAATATTTAATCATTTATTCAGCAAATTGGCCACATAGGGGCACTTTTACACGTCAGAAAACAATATACCAGCGCTTCCTGGACCCATTGCTTGAGAAGAAGCGCCGCAACAAACTCAGCAGAAGGCCTTTTTAGGGTTTCGTAGCCAAATGGCAAAAAACGGAACCCTTATGGATTTGTCATATGTTTGTCTGTCTGTCCGTCCGTACGTCACAGCCACTTTTTTCCGAAACTATAAGAACTATACTATTGAAACTTGGTGTATTTTGTGAACCGCATTAAGATTTTCACACAAAAATAGAAAAAAAAACAATAAATTTTGGGGGTTCCCCATACATAGAACTGAAACTCATTTTTTTTTCATCAAATCCATACGTTAGGGGTATCTATATACCCCATCCGTATGGGTATGCGTTTGATGAAAAAAAAAATACATGTAAAAAATTATGGATAGGTCTTCAAAAATGATTATGAATTTTCTACTATCATTTTTTTCTAAACTGAATAGTTTGAGCGAGAGACACTTCCAAAGTGGTAAAATGTCCCCCCCCCCCTGTTACTACTATAATAAAAGAATGATAAAATCTACCTTACACTACTATTAAAACATCGATCAAAGTTACAACGAAATACAAGAACTTTTATATTATGTTACGGAACCCTTCGTGGGCGAGTCCGACTCGCACTTGGCCGCTTTTTTTCAAGCCTTTCCAAGCCTTGTATAACAAAAATAACTATTTATTTAACTTTGAAAATCCAAACAGGCGGATTCATTGAGGGAACCTTAGTCTATTATTAATCTATAGATACTAATAATAAGTCTGTTAGAGAAGTCGCGTCAGTAACTTGAAAATTAAAAGAAACCGTCCAGTCCAGCGGAATATATTAAACGATAATGAAAACAAAAAAAATAAAAATAAATAGAAAAATTGTCTGTATGTATGTATGTATGTCCGGATTTGACTCGAAAACTATAGGTCAGATTACAACAAAATTTGGTATGGCGATAGTTTATCACACTGGTCAACATTATAGGCTCCTTTTTATCCCGGAAAGACGGCTAGTTCTCGCGGGAACGCTATTACCGAATTCCACGCGGACGGAGTTGCGGGCAGAAGATAGTTACCTAATTTATAAAAAGACAATCAAAAACATAGTATTATACTTATAGCATTTCATTTTATGGTTGCATCAATTGGGGGGCAGAGGGTGGTATTATTTGTTATTTTAATTTCGTTAAAAACGTATTAATTTTTATTTTTATGTATTACTTGCCGTCTCCCGCGACTTCGTATCACCTACTGTAAATAGCTGAGCAATCATGTTTTCAACGAAGAAACCACGTAATATTTCAGCAGGCGTCAAAATATTTATGGCAGTGTGTTTACAGCGCCATCTAGTTTCATGTTTTTGAATGATGAAGTGAGAAATGCAAAATCGACAAAGTAATTATATATATAGTACATGATCATAGATAGAAATAAATCATTTTGTAGTTATTTGTATTAAGTACTTGCAGTTATTATTTGGCGTGTAATGTAACTTCTTGATGTATAAGTACAGAGTTTAAATACGCATGTTGTTGTGCTTTGTTTGACTAAGGTAACGTAACGTATGTTGTTGTACTTTGGATAGCTACCAACAGATGCCCATTGTCCTAAATTGTTACTGGTACAATCCGAAATTCAGTAATGCTGCATAAAAATGGTTTTAAAAGTATGAAAATTGGTACTATTGATACGTATTGGCACTTTTTGTCCATATCAAAAAAGGAGGGAAGTTACGTCGTACGTAATCTTTTTTTGTTAGGGAAAGAAAAAAATGTTCTGTGTGTGGTATCAAATGAAAGGGCTTTCTGAGCCGGTTTTAAAAATATATCATATCATTACACCTCATCAACTTGTTTTAAATCAAAATGAAAATAATTTTCAAAACATAGGTACCAAGTTTGGGCTTCTCCAGATACGATACCGCTGGATATTTTTTTGTAAGATTTACCTCAAGTGGTACTTAATATCCTCATATCTTATCTTAGGAAAGCAATTTTGAAAATTTTTACATTTAGTTTCTTTATTATTATTAAAAACCGTTTTGAAAACTCGACCGCCTGCAAGTTCATGTCAAGTTCCTTCACTATAAGATTGAAATGGGACCAATCCGGAGGTAAGTAAGTACCACCTTTTGATTAAAAAAAGAATCGTCGAAATTATTTCACGATATATAATCGAGGAACAAGCACACAAAAAAAAACATTTAGACGAATTGAGAACGTCCACCTTTTTGAAGAAAAAAATCCTAAAATAACATTTTATTTTATTATTACATGGCGACATAATGATAGCCATGACCCAAGTATAACTCTTTTCGAAAAAAATACAACAAATGAGTGACGATTTTACAGAATGTTGTTTTTCACGATGACAGCCTACCGTGTCAGTGCGATAAATAGGCATTGTCTTCGTAATTGGCAACTGAGTTTACTTACCTTCGCCTAGGAGTCAAGTATTCAGGAAACGACTGAAAATACATATTCATAGAATTTTACATGGTTTCAATACAAATTTCGTTTTACGCCCTGAAAAAAGTTTTTTCGGAAATCTTATCGTATGCAACAAATTGACAGCTGCTGACAAAATGTGCGTCAGCGCTGTTTTGACGTGCACTTGTCGAAATACGTGAATTGCTAGTTTTTCAAGCTAAATATACATTAGATTAAATCTTGTATGATCATAATCAATGTTTCATCTGTCTATTTGAAAATGATTTTATATCACAGCACAACTTATAAGGCGCGCGACGATACCATTACGACGTTGAAACAGAGTCTGTTATTGCTTCAACACACATACTGTAAAATGCCTAATTTGCCTACGACTAATAACAACATCCATATCATAAATCCTCTATGATGCGTTCAAAAATCCATTGCATTATGATAGCCAGTTCTGTCATAACCCATTTCCTATCCGCGGTCATACAGTAAAATTCATTTTCATTTCTCATACTCTGAAAGTTTATCATTGTTCATCTGCGTAGCGGGTTGAAAGTGATGCATGGCGACCCTAGGGTCGTAAAGTAATTGGAGGATTTGACATTCATATCTCTGTCTCTTTTAAACTCATATACAAAGTCATACGTCAAAACAGGACGAATAAATGTCTCTCGCTCAGTTTCAAATCAAACTTGGGGAATTGAGATTTTTTTTTGGCAATATAGTTGGCAAAAAAAACGGGCAAAGGAACAACGAATACAGCCAAGAAATCATTAAGTATAATATTATTTTTCATCTCTAATAAAAAAAATAGGTATATAAAATGAGAACTTACTTAACTTGACAAATAATTCATATTTTATGACAATTCTAAATGCCTAAATATCAATATCAAGTCGGTTTATTCATATTATATTCTCTCTCGCTCAGTTTCAAACAGACAATCTTGGGGAAATTGATTTTTTTTTGTTGTACAACGAATACAGCCAAGAAATCATTATGTACTTACTATATTATTTTCATTTCTTATAACGAAAATGGTTATATTTAATATGAAAACTTACTTAATTTGACAAATAATTTATATTCAAATGTGTTTTTCAATTTGTTATAAATACTTGTTTTATATGTACATCTATTTATCTTATCGATCTTGTCAATGATCTCATATCATATAAAACAAAGTCGACATAGGAAACAAAAACATGAACTACATGTGACAGACGAAAATTAAAACAAAGATGCTGAGAGCAAATACCAAATACCCTACGACCTTATAAAGGAACGAACGCCTTGAAACATTTCTGTTTTTTTCCGGAGTTCTGCTCTCGCGCACGTCAAACGATGGTCTGATATTTTCCCGGAATCCAAAGCATCTCGCCTATGAATTAACTTATTTTCTGGTAAAATGGGACAGTACAATATGATAAGATTGTTGATAGCAGTGTGTTGTTTCGCGTCCGTGGCGGCGGTCGAGTATTCGAGGGCCGAAGAGGGATATCCCTTGGGATTTTTAACACGATGTAAGTATTGAAGGGGGTTGAATATCGTTGATCGTTGTCTCTACTCAAATATTTTATCAATCACCAAATAAGTATCCTGATTTAAGATCTCTCGATCCTATCTAACAAATTTCATTTGTTTTGGTGAGAGAGAACATTGTCAAAGTTCGTCAGCAGACTTTCAGCTTAATAGTTCAAAATGTGGAGGGACCCAAAAGGCATCGGGTCTGGCTCGTACTAAGGGTTGGGTGTCAGTGTTCAATAGTGGGACCTTAACTTTATGAGGTGACAGGCTAAATGATGGCGTACATACATTGTATAAATAACCCCGGTTATTAAGTATTTTTCCATCGTTGAAACAATAATATCTATCTCCTTTAAAACCATTTTTATTGTATAACATTGATAGACTTACACACGTATAAACTCCTTTTTTTCTGATTAAAAATATTTAGAACTAGCTTCTGCCCGCGACTACGTCCGCGTGGAATTCGTTATTCATTCCCACGGAAGCTATGCACACAAAAAGTAGCCTATATGTTGACCACTATTATAAACTACCCCCGTACCAAATATTGTTGCAATCCGTCCAGTAGTTTTCGAGTTAAATCCGGATATACATACAAACAGATTTTTTTCTAAAAATATTTATTTTGTGTTCAGTATCGTTTATAATATAGTCCCCTCGACTTGATAGTTTCTTTTAATTTTTCAAGTTTCAGCCGCGAGTTCTTTCTTCTACAGACTCATTATTAGTACCTATAGATAGAACTAGCCGTTTCATCTACTTATCATAATTATACAATAAACAATAACTGATTATAAAATACAAAATGTATTAATACTCTTGCTAGTATTGGTACTTAAATCATAAACAATTTAACCTCTGTATACCTAATAATATGGATTTGAATGATCTTATTGTCTTTTGCGTCATCCACGACCCCTGCTTTGTTGAATGTCGATGATATGGGAATCACGTGCCCTTAACCCTTACCTTGCGCAAGCGTTTCCGTCACGGAAAACGAGTCTAGCTTTATTTGAGGAATATTAACAATTTCGAAAATATAGTCCCTGTTTTTCGCAAGCGTAAACAAAATTCCATTTAACTTTATTTTCACGTAAGTACCATTAAATTAAAATATGTGTATGACAATGAAGGGAATAAAGTCAATTTAAAATTAAAAACAAGTTTTTCGGGTAACGAAGAGATCGTCAAAATCTGCGAAGTGAATTCAGACATGTGTGTGAAGTACAATGTTTATTTCATGTTTGAACATGTTGTGTTAAAATTGAACATATTTATAGGTATCCATTATTATTCTGTCTTTTTCTTTTCTTTATGTCTTGTGACCCTTCACTTAGTTATGTTATGTTGTAGTATATACTTTGTGTCAAATAAACGTTCTGAGTTCTGAAGTCCCCAATATATTATAGAACCTGCACATAACGAGAAACGACCTGTGCTGTGCCCGCAGCAGAGACTGCTATAAATAAAATAAAAATAAAAATTGATTTATTTTGCCAAAAAACATTGGGATACAAAAATATTGACACTTGGTCCTTCACTAGGCGATGCCTGTCACGAAGTGACCAATTTCGGAATATTATTGCTGCTATTATTGAGTCCTCTGCGTCAAACTAACAAAAATTTTGTTCATTATGGAGAATAAAAATAAAATAAAGAAGAATAACAGGAAAAAAAAACAAAAACTACGAGACAATTAATATTTTAAGATCATGCAATGCAATGGGAACAGTAAGTGCATGGGTGAACGGACGTGTGTGTGTGTGTGTGTGTGTGTGTGTGTGTGTGTGTGTGTGTTTGAGCATATGAGTGAATGCATATGTGTGAGTGCGTGGTGATTAAGTGGTTGGTTTGATAGCAGCTTCCGTTTCGTGGTAGGTTAAATTGTTCAACCAATTGAATAGTTTTATTTTCAATTGTCCAACAGACATATTTTTGATGTTACAGGCTTTGTTAACGTTGTTGTAAATAACTGGAAACATGAAATTTTGGAAACGTTTGGAGAAAGACGTCTTACTAAACGGAACATGGGCGTGAAAAACTCGTTTTTTTGGCATATCGCGGTATTTATCCGAGGTGACGATTCGTTTGTGCGTGATGACGCAAGCCCGTGCTATCAAGAGTTGGCGGATACTTAGAAGACCAGCCTCCTTATAAAGAGAAAAAGTCGGAAAGAGACGAGGTTTTTTTAAGCATCACTTTTAACAGGTATCGTTGAGCTCTTTCCAAAACAATCATCATTGAAGTAGCTGCTCCTCCCCACACTGAAATGCAGTAGGTGAGGACAGGTTGACAGATTGCGGAATAAATGAGTTTTAATAAAGATTTGTCAGCAGCATTGCGGAGGGATTTCATCACGTAAACGAGTTTCTGATTCTTTTCTATGTTAGTGGTATGACGATTATAAAAATAAATCAAGGGTAAATGAAGATGACGAGTTAAAACAGTAGATTGTATTTTGTATTTTTTGTAGATTATTTTGAACAGAACGCTCCTATCTACTTATTTCAAAGAGGAAAAAAATGGTGCACAAAATCATCAAAATCTGTTGCTTGCTCGGAAAAACCAATTGATGACTTTTCACAAGTCAAAACCCTTCTGCGCATATAATTAGTTCTGCTCGTAGCGCTCTCATCCGTACAGTGAAAGAGTTATGACTCTTCTAGAGAACTGGTGAAACATTGGAGAGACTCGTGCGTGACGACCAAGTGACGATTCCTTTAGACAAAGATACCGAAATGGTTTTCGAGTTACGACTTCCTAAAAATGTGAAATGTAGTAAATTAGCAAGCCGAATTAAAACGTCTTGAATTTTATTAGGGCATAACATGACTAGGTTGAGTGTAGTTTAAATTACCAAATTAACCCAGCTTATCCTTTTCAGGTCCCGGATCTGAGAAACCAGCCATCATCAGTCCTCAAAAACTGGGAACCATTTTCATCTCCGTCTTGGGACCCGGAAATTTCCTACAGGCCAAATGGACTCCGTACAACTATTACAAAATTGGCAATTTACTCAAACACCCCGAGATTGACCTCAATAAGAAGACTTTTATGTACGTCGGTGGTTACCTGGATGGCACCACGATGCCTATGGGTAGAATGCTCGGTCAGTTATATCGGGAAAGGGGGTATAATGTGTTGATTTTGGACGCGTTGGAGGTCATTGCTAGAGATTTCCCTGTGTGAGTACTTCTTGTTTTTAATAGTATTTTATCATCTTAACTATGTCTTAACTGTATTTTTAATTTCTGTCCGGTTCCAACAACATAGTTGATGTGTTGTGTGTAGTAAAGAATGCCAAGAATAATCGTAAACCATTAAGTAAGACAATATACCTGAGGCAAGGTAATTTATTGCAATACCCTATGGATACTGAAGGGTCAAGGTTATCTTAGAGTAAACCTTTTGTATTCTCACTGTATTTTTCCGTGTTCCAGAGCCGTCAGATTCACGCGTCCAATTGGCTACGCTGTGGCGGAAATGCTGGCAAACCTCACAGCAAACGGTCTGGACCCGAAAAAGCTCGAACTGGCCGGACTCAGTCTCGGAGGTCAAATAATGAGCTTCATAGCCAAAAGCTACTACAAAATCACCGGCACTAAAATCTCGTCACTTACAGCGCTTGATCCTACAGGCCCCTGCTACAGACAACTAGGCCCGGACCAGAGACTAGATCAATCTGACGCGGATTTCGTTCGTGTAGTATCTACAAATATAGACGGATTTGGGATAGCATTTCCTGTAGGACATGTGACGTTTTATGTTAACGGAGGAGAGTTCCAACCAGGAGACGTTTGGTTCCTGCCGTGTACTGTAGAATGTAGCCACGTAAAGTCTTACTTCTATTGGGTGTCAGCTTTAATAAACCCGGGGACATTTATCGGAATGAAGTGCAATTCTGTACAGCAAGCAAGAGAAGCAAACTGCTATGGCAATAAACCAATGGTGACTAACACCTTGGATCTTTATACTGACAGAAGTAAACCGGGCATTTACTTCTTGGCTACATTTAACAGGTACCCCTATAGTTTAGGTCTAAAAGGTTTGAAGAGGAAACATGATCAGGTTTACAACCATTTGCGCTTGCTTAACGTGAAAAATGTGCTAAGAGTGTAAATTAAGTACTTTTGTTAATATTGCAGTGTAATAAATAAAATAGATTCATAATCAATTATCTATATTAGATAAAACAATAATGGGCAGATAGAATTGTTAGTTAAGTATTTCAACTTAATATTTGATAGCAACTGATACAAAACGTACATTAACTTACGAAATTTTTTTTTGGGATACACATTATTGGTGTGCCTCAAGGATGTCTGTTGGGACTTCTTCAATTTCTTATATAAATCGGTTATCTACGAATATGAGAACGCAAAATCATGGTTCCATTGTTAAAAGTAATACGACTATGAATGTTTTTACAATGTGGTTACAACATTGTTTATTATATCCCATGCTCTTAACTCGACGAGTAGGTGTACCTATAAGTAGTTTGAAATAAGTAAAATATTTTATGTTTATTGTGTGACATTAATGTCTTAATGAAAAATGAAAATGAAAAATTGTTTATTGGTTACACGATTTATATAACAGTGAGTAAGGTGGAGATCTCGCATTAATTACTTGTGGCGGGCGATCCTTATTCAAAATTCAATCATTTATTCAGCAAATTGGCCACATAGGGGAACTTTAACACGAACATACCAGCGCTTCCTGGACCCATTGCTTGAGAAGAAACGCCGCAACAAACTAAGCAGAACGCCTTTTTTAAGCCTTTCCTTAAGTAAGTAAGTAAGTAACACTTTATTGTACAGAAAAAAAAACACAAATACAATTATCAATACAGAGAAGAGACACATGTACAAAGGCGAGCTTATCCCTACAAGGAATTTCTTCCAGCTAACCTTTGAGTAGTGGAGAGGAAACATGTTCACGAGTAGACAAATAAGTATGTACAGAAAAATAAAGGAGACACGCGGATTAAGCCTTGTATAACAAAAATAACTGTTTATTTAAGTAACTTTGAAAATCCAAACAGGCGAATTCATTGACCGAACCTTAGTCTATTACTAATCTATAGATACTAATAATAAGTCTGTGAAAGAAGTCGCGTCTGTAACTTGAAAATTAAAAGAATCTGTCAAGTCGAGCGGACTATATTAAATGATACTGAACACTAAGAAAAAGATTTTTAGAAAAATTGTCTGTATGTGTATGTATGTATGTCAGGATTTAACTCGAAAACTATAATTTGGTATGGGGATACTTTATGACACTGGTCAACATTATAGGCTACTTTTTATCCCGGAAAGACGCATTGTTCTCGCGGGAACGCTATTACCGAATTCCACGCGGACGAAGTTGCGGGCAGAAGCTAGTTAATTTATTAAAAGACAATCAGAAACATAGTATGGTTTCATTTAATGGTTGCATCGTATTTTTACCGTTAAGGCCGTATCACGAACACCATGCAATTGGGGGGCAGAGGGTGGTATTATATGAAATTTTTCGTTAAAAACATGGTAGGTACTTACTCAAAAACGTATTAAATTTTATTCTTATGTATTACTTGCGGTCTCCCGCGACTTCGTTTTACCTATTGTAAATAACTGAGCAATCATGTTTTCAACGAAGAAACCACGTAATATTTCAGCAGGCGTCAAATGTTTCGGTTTACAGCGCCATCTAGTTTCATGTTTTTGAATGATGAAGTGAGAAATGCAAAATTGACAAAGTAATTATGTATATAGTACCTACATGATCATAGATAAAAATAAATCATTTTGTAGTTATTTGTATTAAGTACTTGCAGTTATTATTTGGTGTGTAATGTAACTTATAAGTACAGAGTTTGAATACGCATGTTGTTGTGCTTTGTTTGACTAAGGTAACGTAACGTATGTTGTTGTACTTTGGATAGCTACCAACAGATGCCCATTGTCCTAAATTGTTACTGGTACAATCCGAAATTCAGTAATGCTGCATAAAAATGGTTTTAAAAGTATGAAAATTGGTACTATTGATACGTATTGGCACTTTTTGTCCATATCAAAAAAGGAGGGAAGTTACGTCGTACCTAATCAAATGAAAGGGCTTTCTGAGCCGGTTTTAAAAATATATCATATCATTACACTTCATCAACTTGCTTTAAATAAAAATGAAAATAATTTTCAAAACATAGGTACCAAGTTTGGGATATTTTTTTGTAAGATTTACCTCAAGTGGTACTTAATATCCTCATATCTTATCTTAGGAAAGCAATTTTGAAAATTTTTACATTTAGTTTCTTTATTATTATTAAAAACCGTTTTGAAAACTCGACCGCCTGCAAGTTCATGTCAAGTTCCTTCACTATAAGATTGAAATGGGACCAATCCGGAGGTAAGTAAGTACCACTTTTTGATTAAAAAAAGGATCGTCGAAATTATTTCACGATATATAATTGAGGAACAAGCACGCAAAAAAAAAACATTTAGACGAATTGAGAACCTTCACCTTTTGAAGAAAAAATCCTAAAATAATATTTTTTTTTATTACATGGCGACATAATGACAGCCATATTCATATTCATATTCATATTATTCATATTCATATCATTTATTGCGAATCATACTCATTTTACAAGGTGGTAGGTAGGTATATTATATAGTCGGTACATGATACCCTATTAAGGGCAATGCAACAGTCTTATTTACTAAAAGTTTAAAACTAGGCTATATATGTTTAAGTTTACATCGAAGTCGTCAAATTTAATTTAAATGTTAAATAATTAATAAATTAGTAATAAGATAAATTTAAATGTTATAATATAATAATTAAGGCACAATAGTGATAGTAAATAGTAATAGTATGTAGTATATAACGTCAAATTTTGTCATTGAAGTATTCTTCCACTGTATAGTAGGCCTTTTTAGTAAAAAACAGTTTTAGCTTCGCTTCGAATCGTGTTTCATTTTTTTCCTCTTTTATGTAGTTAGGTATATGATTATAACATTTCGCAGCAGAATAATATGGGCCGTTTCGGACGAGTTGCAGGGATGAATTTGGCATGAGAAGCATATTTTTAAACCTTTTGTTAGGATTTTTATTATATAAATCTATATTTTTCCTTGCAAACAGTCCCAGCTCCAGTAGGTATAGACAGGGCAGCGTTAGAATTTCATGGCGAAGGAAGTGAGGTCTACAGCTATCCGGGCATCGTATGCCCACCATAATTCTGACACATTTTTTTTGTAGCACGAATAGATCATGTGCAGCAGGACTATTTTCCGACATGATTATGCCGTACCGAAGCGTTCTTGCGCATACGCGTAGAAGCTGCTAAGTGCAGTTTTTAGATTTGTATTTTTACGTAATATTTGAAGTGCGTAAAGGAATTTGGAATTTTTTGTTTTTGTATTGAGTATGTGTTGCTTCCAATTTAGGTGTGTGTCCAAGGTTATACCAAGGAGTGTAAAATGTTGTACCTCCTCAATTTTCTCTTCATGTAACTTCAATTGTAGTTTTAGCGGTTTTTTTTGATGTGGGTAAAACTGGACTATTTTTGTTTTATTTAGGTTTATTTGGAGATTATGGTCTTCTATCCAATTGGAGACTGATTCTAATGTATTTTTAATCGTTGTATTGTAGTTTTCGGTGGAATTAAATTTAAACAAAACTGATACGTCATCCGCAAAGAGGGTGCTTTGAGTAAGCGAGCCACATGACCATGACCCAAGTATAACTCTTTTCGAAAAAAAATACAACAAATGAGTGACGATTTTACAGAATTTTGTTTTTCGCAATGACAGAGCCTACCGTGTCAGGGCGATAAATAGGCATTGTCTTCGTAATTGGCAACTGAGATTACTTACCTTCGCCTCGGAGTCAAGTATTCAGGAAACGACTGAAAATACATATTCATAGAATTTTACATGGTTTCAATACAAATTTCGTTTTACACCCTGAAAAAAGTTTTTTCGGAAATCTTATCGTATGTAACAAATTGAC
The DNA here is from genome assembly GCA_963971205.1 of Aethes cnicana. Taxonomy (NCBI): domain Eukaryota; kingdom Metazoa; phylum Arthropoda; class Insecta; order Lepidoptera; family Tortricidae; genus Aethes; species Aethes cnicana. Next base: position 2,707,508 of record OZ020285.1, read on the forward strand.
AGCTGCTGACAAAATGTGCGTCAGCGCTGTTTTGACGTGCACTTGTCGAAATACGTGAATTGCTAGTTTTTCAAGCTAAATATACATTAAATTAAATCTTGTATGATCATAATAAATGTTTCATCTGTCTATTTGAAAATGATTTTATATCACAGCACAACTTATAAGGCGCGCGACGATGCAGTTACGACGTTGAAACAGAGTCTGTTATTGCTTCAACACACATGTATACCGTAAAATGCCTAACTTTGCCTACGACTAATTACAACACCCATATAAATCCTCTATAATGCGTTTAAAAATCCATTACATTATGACAGCTAGTTTTCTGTCATAACCAATTTTCTATCTGTGTTCATATAGTAAAATTCATTTTGCAAAATCGATTTCGATATTGTAATGACGTTTAGAACATCTTCGAACAGCAACGCCCGCCTGAGCATATTTTTCAGCCAGACTATAACGTCGTTCAAAGTTCAAATGTCGGCTCTGTAGTGTATAGTCTATGCTTGTAAATTAAAATCGAATGTGTAACACTGGCGTATTCGATTTACCGCCATGGAGGACAGCTTTTGAAGGATCTTAGAGGATAAATAATATGTGTGTAGATAAAGTTGTGTATGCAACCGTACATAATTAGGCCTTAAAACACTCGTGTGATCTTATTATGAAAGATGACATACTCTTTTATTTTATGAACAAGATTTAAATTGTATTGGTACCTACGTATAATTGTACTCTGGTATGTGGAAAATTTAGAATACTATCAAGGTAATTGTTTTGTTGATAGCCTTTTAAAGCTTCAATATTTTCAATCTACAACAAAAAGCACTTGACCTATCCAAAGGATGTTTATCCTTGCGTCTGTTCTGTGTATCGAAGGATGTATGTTTACTGACAAAATGAGACTACATCCGTTCTTTGTATTGATCAGCTTGGTTGTGCACACGGATGAGCCTATATGCTAACAGAAAATTCAGTACAAAAATTAGTAAATAAGGTTTTCACAAAATAAAATGATGTGGCAGGTTTCCTCGCGTTGCTGCAAGTTCCTTCCGCGAAAAGCTCCATGGTAAATTAAAAATTAAAATATTTTATTTAGAGTAATTTCGTGCGCATTAGTTTGCTCATAGTTATTCGATCGATAAAGTCGAGGGCTCTATAAAAACGATACAGAACACAAAACAGATAGAATAGAGTCCGTTTTTCACCCTTTGTGTACGATTTTTAGATATATTGTAGGTATGTATGTCTGTCCGGATTTAACTCGAAAACGACTCCTCGGATTGCAACAAATGTTGGTAAGTGTATGGGGATTTAGTTTATAACACGAGTCAACATGTTAGGCTACCTTTTATCCCGAATAAAAAGCATAGTTCCCGCAGGGATACTCGGACCGAATTAAACATTCAATATCAGTAGGTATCGCAGCAAATAGTGACGTCCAAGTGTATTTTTTAACTATTTATTTGACGTCATAGAAAACAAAGTCGACACAGGAAACAAAAACATGAACTACATGTGACAGACGAAAATTAAAACAAAGAAGCTGAGAGCAAATACCAAATACCTGCGACCTTATAAACAAACGAACGTCTTGAAACATTTCTGTTTTTTTCCGGCGTTCTGCCCTCGCGCACGTCAAACGATGGTCTGATATTTTCGCAGAATCCAAAGGATTCTCGCCTATAGTTAATGAATTAACTTATTTTCTGGTAAAATGGGACAGTACAATATGGTTAGATTGTTGATAGCAGTGTGTTGTTTCGCGTTCGTGGCGGCGGTCGAGTATTCGAGAGCCGAAGAGGGATACCCCATGGGATTTTTAACGCGATGTAAGTATTGAAGGGGGAATATCGTTGATAGTTGTCTCTACTCAAATATATCTCTCGATCCTATGTAACAAATTTCATTTGTTTTGGTGAGAGAAAATATATTGTCAAAGTTCGTCAGCAGACTTTAAGGTTAGTAGTTCGAAATGTGGACGGATTCAAACGGCAGCGGGTCGAATCTGGATCGTATTAAAGGCTCAACCCTTTAGTCAGTGTCAGTGTTCAACAGTGGGACCTTAACTTTATGAGGTGACAGGCTAAATGATGGCGTACATACATTGTATCCCCACTGCATCCAAATCCATTGCCAATCCGCTCTGGGCCCGCGTGGGGACTATAGCCCAAACCCTCTCGTGATGAGAGGAGGCCTGTGCCCAGCAGTGGGCCGTAAATAGACTGTAGTTGGTGGTGGTGGATACATTGTATAAATAACCCCGGTTATTAAGTATTTTTCCATCGTTGTAACAAATCTATCCCCTTTAAGAACATTTTTATTCTATAACATTGTGTTTACCTAATTAATAGACTTACACGATTAAAACTTCTTTTTTTCTGCTTTTAAATATTTAGAACTAGCTTCTGCCCGCGACTTCGTCCGCGTGGAATTCGTTATTCAGTACCGCGGGAACTATTGACTTTTCCGGGATAAAAAGTAGCCTATATGTTGACCACTGTTATAAACTACCCCCATACCAAATTTTGTTGCAATCCGTCCAGTAGTTTTCGAGTTGAATCCGGATATAAATACATATAGTTTTTTTTCTTGACTTATTATTAGTATCCATAGATACAACTAGCCGTTTCATCTACTTATCATAATTATACAATAAACAATAACTGATTATAAAATACATAATGTATTAATACTCTTGCTAGTATTGGTACTTAAATCATAAACAATTTAACCTCTGTATACCTAATAATATGGATTTGAATGATCTTATTGTCCTTTGCGTCATCCACAATCCCTGCTTTGTTGAATGGCGGTGGTATGGTAATCACGTGCCCTTGACTCTTATCATGCGCAAGCGTTTCCGTCATCGGAAAACGAGTCTAGCTTTATTTGAGGAATATTATGAGGAACATTTTCAAAAATATAGTCCGTATTTTCTCAATGGTAAACAAAATTTCATTTCATTTGTAAAATAAAACTTTTTTTTTTAAATATAAACAGTCTTTTATATTTAGCTTTATTTTCACGTAGCAATAAAATGTTTTATGACGATGAAGAAAATGAAGTCAATTTAAAATTACCAATGACAATTACGAACAAGTTTTTCGGTGCACGAAGAGATCGCCAGTAAATCTGCAAAGTGAATTAAGACATGTGTGTGAAGTACAATGTTTATTTCATGTCTGAACATGTGTTCATATTGAACATTTTTATAGGTATCCAATATTATTCTGTCTTTTTCTTTTCTTTATGTACTCCCTTCACTATGTCCTTTGTGTCAAATAAACGTTCTGAGTTCTGAAGTCCCCAATACATAGTTCATTGGTTTGCGCGGGCTGGTTTTCCGCAACTCGACGTCAATATTGCTATTTTGCGTGGTTTTGGGCTGGCGGGACTACTCCTGCCGACCCAGCTCCTGAAGAAAGCCTAGCAGACCCTTGATGTTGCCGACGACTTCCTGGAGCGACCTCAGATTTCCGAGGTGTGTTGCCCGGTACGTTGCCACTCCGGAACATTCCAAGGGGACGTGAGTGGCTGATTCCTTTGCCTCCATGCAGGCTCTGCATAGGGGGCTGTCTGAAATATCTAAATTGTACAGATGTTTGTTTAATAGGACATGACCAGTTATTGCTCCTGTAATTAGGCGCAACTGCTCTCTCCCTAGCTTACGAAGCTTACGTGACAATCCGGGGTTGATCGTCGGAAGGGCCTGCTGGGCCTGCCAGCAGGTATCCAGGGTCGACCAGATCTGTTGATGGGCGGCCTTGGTGTGTTGCCGGATCGCTTGTTTGAGCCATCCGAATGGTAGTGGCACGATGGGTTCTGGTCCTATAGCTGCGTCCTCAGTCACATGTCTCGCCAGTACGTCGGTTGCGTCGTTACCGCGCGAGCCGCTGTGTCCTTTGATCCACTGCAGGGTTATGCTGTTGGTGCTACACCAGCGTTCCACGATCTGCAGGGCTAGTTGGGAGACATCACATACTGTACTGGTGACGTTTCCGTTTGTAAGGATTACTATGTCGTCAGCATAGCCTACCGTGTAGTAATGTAGATCATTTACTTTGGTTATGAGGTCGTTAGCCACCATGTTCCAAAGAAGCTGCGATAGGACTCCCCCCTGTGGGGGCAATCCTTCGCCACCAATGCATATTGGGATTCAGTTGACGTGAGCTTGATGACCCTTTGGCTCAGCATGTTCCCGATCCACTCCACCATAACTGCATTCGCTCCGTGCCTTACCAGTGTGGCTGGTATGCTGGTGAACTTAGTCTTGTCGAAGTCTCCCTCAATGTCAATGAAGATTCCTAGGCACATAGACTTGTTGACGATGGCTTCTTGAATCCTGCTGACCACAGCATGAAGCGCCGAATCTGTAGATTTACCTTGACTGTAGGCATGTTGGTTCCTGTGAAGAGGTTTATTCTTCAGAGTTTTCTCGCGTAGATCTCTATCGCAGAGCCTTTCCATCGTTTTTAGAAGAAACGAGGTTAGGCTGATAGGTCTGTAGGACTTGGGGTCTGAGTAATCACTCTTACCTGGTTTTGGGATGAAGATGACTTTTACTTCCCTCCATTGTTTAGGTATGTATCTGTGCGCCAGGCAAGCTACCATGACATTGTTTAGTGCAAGGGTCATGCGATCTCCACCCCACTTTAGAAGTGCCGGGAAGATGCCGTCTAGCCCTGGTGATTTAAACGAGTCAAAACTGTTGATAGCCCGTTTCAGTTTTTGTGTGTCTATTACCTCTTTTGCGAGTTGCCAGTGCTCCTCTGTGGGAGTTGTTTGATCCTCTCCCCAGCTAACCGACCTTGTGACCTGGCATCCAGGGAAATGCGCCTGGACAAGTATTTGTTCAGCTTCCTCCTGTGAGTTGGTGAGAGTATTGTCTGGTTTACGTAGAGAGCCCAGGGTATGGCTGGGCTGTTGGGAGAGAATTTTCCTTACCCTGTTTGCCTGAGCGTTGCTCTCAATATTGTTGCAGAATTTGCGCCACGAGTTGGTGCTGCGGTATCGCAGTCGTTTTGTGTTCATTACCCTATTGAGTAATCTTCTTATCCTACGCCTTAGTCTCTCTAGTTCAGGTTCCCACCAGCTAGCCTTATCTGCCGCTGGTGTTGTCAAAGGGCATGCATGATGGTAGCTGTCAATTATGATGTTATTCATATTGCTTACCTGATTGTCTATCACATCAACTCTCTCCAGCCTATCCGGCACAACCAGGCGTGCCTCTAGGAGCTAGTCCAACCGTTTTGCGTATAGCATACGGTCTGTTTTTCACGGGTTCCGCTTTGGAGTTGCAGTGATTGTATTAATCTGGATGTCATACCAAATCCATCTGTGGTCTGAGCACGAAGCCTCATTAGAAACGTGCCAGTTCAAGATGATTTGTGATGCGTCCTCGGTTGCAAGTGTTAGATCAACGATCGTTCTGCTTCGCTTGTTGACGAATCTTGGTTCTGAACCTATATTTATAATGTTGAGGTTTGTCGTCATTAGGTATTCTACAAGGAGCTTACCTCTGTTGTTGTCGGTTTTCATTCCCCACAGTGTGTGGTGCGCATTAGATTCCGTGGCTATGATGAGTTGCAGTCCGGCTTGTTTGCAGTGTGTGACCAGTCGCGAAATCTCGTGCGGGGGCGGAGAATCCGTCTCTGGCATGTAGACTGAGGCGACCACCAACTCTGGTAGGTTTGAATTGTGCGCGTTCTTAAGCCTTACAGCATACATGTCCTTAGAACAGTAGCTAGTAAGTGGTAGCGCACTTATGTTTTTAGATCTGTAGATACAAGCTCGGGGATTACCCGGGCCTGTGTCCGCGAATAACTTACCTCCGATGTTCCGGAGTCCGCATATGCTGCCTCGTCTGACCCACGGCTCTTGGATTAGAACTATGGCTGTAGTGTTGACCTCCAACCACTTCCGAACCTGAGCCGTTGCGGTTTCGCTGTGGTGGAGGTTTATTTGTAGGACGTTACAAATTGGGGAAGGGCGCACGCCTCATTGTCCGATAGCAGCAACACCTCTTCGTCGTCCGTAGCAATGGCCAGGTTCCCCATGCTCACAGCGCAGACTTCCCCTTCGGCCGGCGGTTTCGGGGGTTACATTGCCAGCATCAGGGTTTCCTTGCGGGTTGGTGGCGGGGTCCCTGGATGTAGATGGAACAGCATCTTCAACGGCCTCGGTCTCCATCGCCTCGGCTGTGTCAGACTGCTGTCCTGTCTCCGGGAGTGTCGGTGGCACCTCAAGGAACTTGCCTTTCGGCCCCTGAAACTTAACGTACACCGACCCGAACATGAAGCTGAGTCGGCGCTCGTTTCGCATCAGGGGTTCCACCAGGTCCTCCGGGATGCTGGAGACCCCCAGGTACCTGTTGCTGCTGCTCCACCGAAACGATAAGCCAGCGCGTTATTTCTGCCCAAGGGTTCTGGGCACGGAGCATGCGGCCCACGGGCCCCATGTCCGTCCTGATCCCTTTCAAAAGTATGCCGCAGCGAACTCTGCGACGTAGTTCGCTCTGTTTGCGAAGGGCCAGCTTTTCCCCCGTGGAGAGAGTCAAGCTGGCCACGATGTTGGTGAGCCAGTCCCCGGTGTGGGTCCCCCGTCCGCGGCTGTGAGAGGTGCTTGAAGTGCCTCCTTCTTCCTCTTGCGCTTCAGCCTGCTCTTCAGATTGCGCTTGGCCTTTAACTCCGCCTCGGAGGGGCCAGGCGCAGTATTTTTAGGGGCAATTTTTGCAGGTCGCCCCTTATTTCGGCTGTATCCTACCAGCGTCCACCCAGCCTCAAACTGTGCGTTTGTCGTAAGTGGTGTGGTTGTGTGTGTGGCCCCTGCCTCCGTTGCTGGCTTCCGGTTAGAGGATTTCTCCTCAACCCCAGAGGCCGCTACATTGGCAGTGGCTTGTGTGGATAACGCGGTGCTGCTGTGAGGCTGCCCCGCGTGTGTTTGGGTCGTCAACGTTCCGGACTTGAGGTTAGCTGGTTGCCCGGCCTTCCTCTTGCCCTTCACGGCCTCGCCCTTGGATGTGTGTGTGCGTGGTTGTGTGTTTCTGAACCTCAAGGTCGGATTCGCTGCTATGGGTCCAGCAGTGTGAGCAGGAGACATAGCTTGCGCCACACGCTCCCTCTGTCTTTCGGTGTTCTTGGGTACTGACACGGCTTTCGCTGCGCCCGTTCTCAGTGTGGTGTGTTGTGGGTGAGTTTTAGCTTGCGCCGTCCCTGCACCTTGTGCGGAGTCGTCGGGTTTCCCCTTCGATTCCTGTGTTTGTTATGTTCCCAGTGTGTGTGTTTCATCACCTGTGCTCCCCACCCTCCGCACCTTTGGGGATGCCATACTGTGGCACCAGGGCTACACAAGTGATATAGATGCGTGGAGTAGAGCCTACATGCGCGACATCGGGCGCTGCAGACGTGCGGCTGAAGGTTACGATCCAGTCCCCTCCAGTTGTTCCGCACGCCCTTGCACCGTCAGCATGGCCGAGACCCTGCGCCCTCCCAGACGACCTCCCCACATCTCGCCTGCGGACCGTACCTCCTCGACCTACGGGACGCGTGTCCGTTACCTTACAGTGGCTAGTTGTAAGGCTACCGTTTAGCATGAAATCCGGACCAAAGAGGGCGTGTTGTCTCCCGGTAGTACTAACAACTCCAGGACTCCTTCATCCTCCCGTACGGCGGTCAACTGCGCAGGACCAACGCAGGTGGACATTTAGCGGTCCCACAGGCCTTCCACTAGCCTATGGGAGGGGGGGTAGGATGTTGTGGGGATGGGGGGAATGGAAGGAAAAAGTGGATAAGGGGTGGGAGTAGGAGGTTCGTCTGATCGTTTCTGTTCTACTTGTTACTCCGGGGCACCAAGCAGTTAACGGGCAGCAACCACGGGAAGGAGCCCGAGCAGACTTGCCGAGGGGATCTTAGCAACTGTGAGCTCCTCCCCAGGCCATTCGCCACGTCAACTATCAACTGGCGACCGGTCGCTAACTTACATTGATCTGGACCCGCCCCCGCCCGTCCCCAATACATTATAGAACCTGCACATAACGAGAAACGGCCTGTGCTGTGCCCGCAGCATATACTGTTATAGAAACACGAATTTCTCTAAAAGTAATGAACAAAAAATGTGAAACTTTTTTATCAGGAATAGACAAAGATTCCGAAATGGTTTTCGAGTTACGACTTCCTAAAAATGTGAAATGTAGTAAATTAGCAAGCCGAATTAAAACGTCTTGAATTTTATTAGGGCATAACATGACTAGGTTGATTGTAATTTAAATTACCAAATTAACCCAGCTTATCCTTTTCAGGTCCCGGATCTGAGAAACCAGCCGTCATCAGTCCTCAAAAACTGGGAACCATTTTCATCTCCGTCTTGGGACCCGGAAATTTCCTACAGGCCAAATGGACTCCATACAACTATTACAAAATTGGCAATTTACTCAAACACCCCGAGATTGACCTCAGTAAGAAGACTTTTCTGTACGTCGGTGGTTACCTGGATGGCACCACAATGCCTATGGGTAGAATTCTCGGTCAGTTATATCGGGAAAGGGGGTATAACGTGCTGATTTTGGACGCGTTGGAGGTCATTGCTAGAGATTTCCCTGTGTGAGTACTTCTTGTTTTTAATAGTATTTTATCATCTCAACTATGTATTAACTGTATTTTTAATTTCTGTCCGGTTCCAACAACATAGTTGATGTGTTGATGTGTTGTGTGTAGTAAAGAATACCAAGAATAATCGTAAACCATTAAGTAACACAATATACCTGAGGCAAGGTATTTTATTGCAATACCCTATGGATACTGAAGGGTCAAGGTTATCTTAGAGTAAACGTTTTGTATTCTCACTGTATTTTTCCGTGTTCCAGAGCCGTCAGATTCACGCGTCCAATTGGCTACGCTGTGGCGGAAATGCTGGCAAACCTCACAGCAAACGGTCTGGACCCGAAAAAGCTCGAACTGGCCGGACTCAGTCTCGGAGGTCAAATAATGAGCTTCATAGCCAAAAGCTACTACAAAATCACCGGCACTAAAATCTCGTCACTTACAGGGCTTGATCCTACAGGCCCCTGCTACAGACAACTAGGCCCCGACCAGAGACTAGATCAATCTGACGCGGATTTCGTTCGTGTAGTAGCTACAAATATAGACGGATTTGGGATAGCATCTCCTGTAGGACATGTGACGTTTTATGTTAACGGAGGAGAGTTCCAGCCAGGAGACGTTTGGTACCTGCCGTGTACCGTAGAATGTAGCCATGTGAAGTCTTACTTCTATTGGGTGTCAGCTTTAATAAACCCGGGGACATTTATCGGAATGAAGTGTAATTCTGTACAGCAAGCAAGAGAAGCAAACTGCTATGATAATAAACCAATGGTGACTAACACCTTGGATCTTTATACTGACAGAAGTAAACCGGGCATTTACTTCTTGGCTACATTTAACAGGTACCCCTATAGTTTAGGTCTAAAAGGTTTGAAGAGGAAACATGATCATGTTAACAACCATTTGCGCTTGCTTAACGTGAAAAATGTGCTAAGAGTGTAAATTAAGTAGTTTTGTTAATATTGCAGTGTAAGAAATAAAAAAGATACATAATCAATTATCTATATTAGATAAAACAATACCTAATGTGTAGATAGAATTGTTAGTTAAGTATGTTCAACTTAATATTTGAAATTTTCAACTGATACAAAACGTACATTAACTTAGCGATATTTTTTTTTGGGATACACATTATTGGAGTGCCTCAAGGATGTCTGTTGGGACTTCTTCAATTTCTTATACATATACATCGGTTATCCACGAATATGAGAACGCAAAATCATGGTTACATTGTTAAAAGTAATACGATTATGAATGTTATTACAATGTGGTTACAACATTGTTTATTACATCCCATGCTCTTAACTCGACGAGTAGGTGTACCTATAAGTAGTTTGGAATAAGTAAAATCTTTTATGTTTATTGTGTGACAGTATTTGTCTACTAAAAGAAAAACAAAATTTAAATAAATTTGTATTGTTCACGGTAAACTTCTAGAATGATTTCTAGCAATTTTAAACCTTAAATTTTATATTGTTTTTTAGTTCAAGGATTTGAGGATTTTTTGATACAAAACGTACATTAACTTAGCGATATTTTTTTTTGGGATACACATTATTGGAGTGCCTCAAGGATGTCTGTTGGGACTTCTTCAATTTCTTATACATATACATCGGTTATCCACGAATATGAGAACGCAAAATCATGGTTACATTGTTAAAAGTAATACGATTATGAATGTTATTACAATGTGGTTACAACATTGTTTATTATATCCCATGCTCTTAACTCGACGAGTAGGTGTATAAGTAGTTTGAAATAAGTAAAATCTTTTATGTTTATTGTGTGACAGTATTTGTCTACTATAAGAAAAACAAAATTTAAATAAATTTGTATTGTTCACGGTAAACTTCTAGAATGATTTCTAGCAATTTTAAACCTTAAATTTTATATTGTTTTAGGGTTCCGAAGTCCACAAGGAACCCTTATAGTTTCGCCATGTCCGTCCGTCCGTCCGTCCGTCCGTCTGTCCGCACTATTGCTCGGAGATGCTTAGGTCTAGAGAGCTGTAATTTGGCATGAATATGCATATTAGTTACGCTGACAAAGTGGTACAATAAAATTTTGAAATATATTTTTTATAGGGTACCTCCCCTACTCGTAAAGTGGGGATGTAATTTTTTTTTCTTGCGCACCCAATGGGGCGGCATATCGTTGAATAGGTCTTAAAAAAATATTGTGGGTTTTTTAAAACTATATTTTGATTAAGTGATGCGTTTGTGAAATATTAAGCTTTAAAGTGCTATTTTTTGTTAGAGTCACGTGTCCCCCCCCCCCCCTGCCAGCTAAATGGTGGTATTTGGATGGCTGAAAAAAATCACGGTTGTGGCATATATAACGTAGTTGAAAGGAAAACTATTAGAGCTAAGTAGGCTGTACAAACTTACGAGTAATAGTCGACCAACTTATAATGATGATTTTTCTCGAGCGGCAGGGGCGTCGGGCGGGCACGTCATACCACAGGCTAGCTAGATGCTAATAAGTCTTAGAAAGGTACTGTGGGCATCGTCAACTTCGGAACCCTATAATTTGCGCGTGGCCCGACACGCACTTGGCCGGTTTTTTTAGTTCAAGGATTTGAGGATTTTTTGATACAAAACGTACATTAACTTAGCGATAAAAATTTTTGGGATACACATTATTGGAGTGCCTCAAGGATGTCTGTTGGGACTTCTTCAATTTCTTATACATATACATCGGTTATCCACGAATATGAGAACGCAAAATCATGGTTACATTGTTAAAAGTAATACGATTATGAATGTTCTTACAATGTGGTTACAACATTGTTTATTATATCCCATGCTCTTAACTCGACGAATAGGTGTAGCTATAAGTAGTTTGAAATAAGTAAAATCTTTTATGTTTATTGTGTGACAGTATTTGTCTACTAAAAGAAAAACAAAATTTAAATAAATTTGTATTGTTCACGGTAAACTTCTAGAATTATTTCTAGCAATTTTAAACCTTAATTTTATATTGGTTTTTAGTTCAAGGATTTGAGGATTTTTTTAGTGAAATGTAAAACTGTGTGCCGTAGATTTTGTCAGTGGATGTTTATTTTTATACTTGCTTCTGCCCGCGACTTCGCCCGCGTGGAATTCGGTTATCGCGTTCCCGCGGGAACTACGCGTTCTTCGGGGATGAAAAGTAGCCTAGTAGTCCTTTCCCCGGGACCCCAACTATCTCCATGCCAGATTTAATCTCAATCGGTCCAGCGGTTGAAGCGTGAAGAGGTAACAGACAGACAAAGTTACTTTCGCATTTATAATATAAATATGGATCTAGATAAGCTTGAAATAACAATCTACTTCTGTATGCAGTTTTGGCGTAATAATTTATGGTAGGTAGGTAGGTAAAAGGTAAAAAAGAAAACCAGTACGAACATGTATTTAATATCTGCACTTTCACAAAAATTAAGGTAATCATCTTCATCACACATCATCTAATTAACCTCACTGGCGAAAAATGAAGAAACATATGGAAATTCATTCCAAAAATATAATACCTACGTAAAAATGAGCGGCAAAAACATTTACCACTGAGCTACGAAGTAATTCAAAGACGTGTGTGAAGACCCCGTCCGCACTGGGCTCGCGTGGGAACTATAGCCCAACCCTCTCGTGATGAGAGGAGGCCTGTGCCCAGCAGTGGGACGCAAATAGGCTGAAGTAGTATCAGAAAAACATTTAAAGCCTGCATTGCTATACTTAAATATGGGCAAAATTTTCTTTTTATCCCGGATTTCATCCCGTTGATTGATGAAAGCCGGGATGAAAACCATCATATGTCCTTCCTCGGGACTCGACCTATCTCCATACGAAATTTCATCAAAATCGGCCCAGGGGTTTAAGCGTGAAGAGGAGTTACTTTCGCATTGCATCCCATACATGGATAAAAAACCATGGATGTGAAATCAAAAGTTTGTTCGAGTTATTCCAAGACCTATCAATGATATCCCACATCGTGATATACTCTTGAATTTTTTAAAATCCATCAGTTACATGCATGGAGGCACCCTTAATAAAAAAAAAACTCAGAATTCACTGTTTTACGAGATAGCGGTTCATAGAACACACATAAGTACCTCACAAACCAAACTGCACCCCATAGTCTGCGAAAAAATGGCTGTGGCATGTACGCACGGTAAGACAGACAGACAAACAGACGGACATGACGAAATTGTAAGGATTTTTCTTACCATTTGGCTACGGAACCCTAGAAATTGACTGTATGTAATTACATGTGTGTATGTACGAGTATGTAAATTTGTCCGGATTTAACTCGAAAACTACTGGTGGGATTGTAATAAAGTTAGTAAGAGTATTTGGGTACCTACCTAACTACTTTTTATACCGAAAAGATAAAACGCGTACGTCCCGCGGGAATGCGCGAATTAAACGTGGGCGAAGTCGCGGGCGCTGGTTTATTATAAGTAGTATATATAGATAGTAGAAACATAGAAGATAAGATTTTAAAAAAGCACATGCCGTATCTCCTTCACTTTGTATGCAGTTTGGCGTAAGTATGTGGTAGGAATAAGCTAAAAATTTCAACTTATACCAGTGAACTTCTCGTTTAGGTAGGTATTAAAAATCCGCACAAAACAATCTAACAAAACCAATTATACGTATTGTATCGAGCTGCCTACATTATAAATACATGTACCTATTAGTAGCTTCATTCAAGTTTATTGCGTACAAAATGGTGTCCCTCATGATGTAGGTAGACACACATTAGTTAGAGCATAATGTGTAACTACCTACATCTACTACATGTTTATCTCTCAGTGGTCAGTCAGAAGATTACAATAAGGTACAAAGCAGCGCAAAAGTTCCTAAAAAAGATAATCTTAATCACACAAACATCATCTATTTAACGTGAATGACCAAAAATGCAGAAATATTTGTAATTTCTTCCGAACATTCAAACGCCTGCAGAAATTGGAATAGCAAACATTATAATACACGTATTGCTATACTGCTTCAAGTGCATAACTTATCGTGGTATCCCGGATTTCATCCCGTTAAGGGTAGAAATCCGGGATAAAAACTATCCTATGTCCTTCCTCGGGCCTATTTACTAACTATTTAATGAGAAAGGGAGTTTGCTGAAAACACCTTTGATATTCCTTGTAAGAAAAGTTTCTCAATATTTCCTACAATGTGCCTATTCATTTTTACTCTAAGATGATTGACAAACTACAGGTTGTTAAAGTGATCAAAAAATTAAAAATCAGCATGGTGTCATGAATCCGGAGGACCTCCTCTAATTTAAAAGATTGACAACAGAATAAAAAGTTTATAATTTTACACGCAGTTCAACTTTCGAGTTTTCATTAATTAGTGTTTAAGTACCTAAAATGTTTAAAATATGTAAATATGGAATAAAGTAATGTTTAAATTATTTTTGTTAAAGAACACAGTGACTTTTATCAATGATAAAGCTGTTTTTGGGAAATAACTAAGAATATTCGCATAAAATTATCTTGAACTTTGTCCTCATATTTGTATTTAAAAGAACTGTGCATTTTGACAACGTTTTAGAACATCATAAACCTTGCATTAGAAGTACTTTGGGAAGAAAACAAATACTATCAGAGTACCTAATTACAATTAAATGTAGGAGTACGTTATATCGAATTTGGAAAATATGATTAAAGTGATATATTTCTCATTGTATTGTTTAGTTTATGTGTCCGCTTTGGATTACACTACAAATGGCACCAAATATACGGTTGGGCTTTCATACAATTGTAAGTAAGATTTTTTTTTTTTTTAATCATCGTCCTCTTATCTCACCCACAACTTGCTACGTATCACACAATGTTATCTTAGATACGCATAACATCCTTTAAAGACAAATAAAACTATTTAACTTGTGAGACTGAATCTGAATGAAGAATAAATCAACTTAATAAGAGTCCCCTGTACGCATGGCGTTTCTCAACTTTTCATACAAACGTATTTTCGCTTTTATTCCAAAATTGCTAAACAGATTGACTCGAAACTTGGTATACATAATAAAATCATTATTCTCAGTGTCCGAAATTAGTAAAAGTCGTGGTCAAACAAAACTTTGAATTTAGAAGTTTGTATGGAGGAAACTAAAATGCTCCAACATTTTTCGCAATTTATTACAATCAAAGTGTATTTTGGTCACTAATATCTGTGCTCTATTATTACAAGTTAAAGGACCATGGGCAACTTTGTATGGAGCCTGGTTCTGAAACCAACAAAGCTAAAACTTAAGTAATTAAATAGGTCTTTAAATCTACTTTATTTCATTATATGGGCACAAAGCCGAATTCCATTGCAGAACTGAGATATTTATATTTCAGTCAGAGTAAATAAGATCTATTAAAAAACAGGTTCTCTTTGAGATAGAGATAGGTACTTAAATGACTCGAAATAATATTATTATTGGTAAAACACGATATTCAACAAGAAATGACACCGAACGAATAATTAATGGAACGGTCAATTTCCCTTTTTTAAATTGGGTTTGCTCAATACCTACCCTCCAGAATATGAATATTCTCCGAATGCATTTATCGTAGCTCGTACTCACCGTGACTAAAATATAAATATCTCAGTTCTGCAATGGAATTCGGCTTTGTGCCCATATAATGAAATAAAGTAGATTTTAAGACCTATTTATTGACATAGAGGGGCGTTCAAAATATTCTCGGTATTGATATCTTATAACCTCTTTTTGAATTTGTTTGGTTACTGGCTGGTAAGGTTCATTCTTTGACATTAAAAAAAAGTATAATTCAAACCGAGATGTTCTTTTGTTTTTCTGCAATTTCTGAACAAACACGAACACAATGAGTGAATTAACAATGTTAACGAAATTAGAACATCGTTCCGTAATAAAATTCTTGACGAAACAGGGTAAAAACCAAAAAACCATAAAAGAGGAAATGGATTGTGTTTACCGTGAGTCTGCTCCTTCTTTATCTACAATTCAAAAGTGGTCAAGCGAATTCAAACGTGGCAGGGAGAGTATTGAAGATGACCCTAGACCTGGCCGGCCTGTAGTAGCTACTTCACAAGAAAATATTAATCAGGTGGAAAACCTTATATTGGAAGATGGTCGAGTGAAGATAAAATCAATAGCTCAAGTAACCAATCTTTCTATTGGTACCGTACATGACATTATCCATGACCATCTTAATATGTCAAAGGTCAGTGCAAGATGGGTTCCGCGAATGCTGACTCGACTTCAAAAAGATGTGCGTGCAGCTTGCTGTTCCGATTTTATTGACCTGTGTGGTGAAAATCCTGATGAGGTGCTGCAAAAGATAGTTACTGGAGATGAAACCTGGGTTCATCATTATGACCCAGAGAGTAAACAGGAGTCCATGCAGTGGCACATTAAGGGTTCAGCTCATCCCAAGAAGTTCAAGGTCGTCCCTTCCGCTGGCAAGGTCATGGCAACAATATTTTGGGATTGTGAAGGAGTATTGTTGATCGATTATAAAGAAAAAGGTGTAAATATCACGGGACAGTACTACGCGAATATTCTACATCAATTAAGGGACGCAATAAAAGAAAAAAGGCGAGGAAAGTTGTCTAAAGGTATTCTGCTTCTGCATGACAACGCCCCTGTCCATACTGCTCATATTGCCAAGGCAGCTATTGCTGAATGTGGGTTCGGAACTATAACTCATCCACCGTATAGTCCGGACTTAGCCCCCAGCGACTTCTTTTTGTTCCCCAATCTCAAAAAGGATCTGCGTGGAAATCGATTTTTTGACGATGAGGCGTTGAAGGCGGCAGTAGAGGAGCACTTTTATACCAAGGATAAAAAAATATTTTTATGAGGGATTAAAAAAAATAATTGATCGATCTTTTAAGTGTATTAACATAGGGGGGGAGTATATTGAAAAATAAAAAATATCAAACTGTTCATACTTGTTTGTTTTCATTCCAATACCGAGAATATTTTGAACGCCCCTCGTAACTATCAATGCGGTTGGTTTCAGGCCCATTTTGACGCTTGGTCCTTTGGTCTGATAAGTAGTTTGCGAAATAAAACGTAACTACGGGTTTACGGAGAAAGGAACGTACAGGGGACTCTTACTCTCTTAACATCCCTGGATGTTTTACTGTGACAACTACTGTAACAAACTATTTTAACTTTGTTAAATGACAGCTTTATGTAGCTTAATTACCGCGCCAATTTTCACATCTGATTTGTTTTACTTCCCAAGATTTATTAATTCTGAAAACCATACCATGAAAACCAGACCAGAGTGTCCAATACGACCAGACATATCTACTAATACTGTGAACCTCATCACTGACAAACTGATTACAATGAGATAATTCCTGAAATTTTCAGGCCCCAGGGATCTAAAGCCATCTGTGATCCCGCCAGAAAAACTGAAACATCTACACATCTCTGTCATGGGTCCCGGTCGACGCCTGACAACGTATAACTACCACCAAATCGGAAACCTAGCGGAACATCCTTACGTGAACTTTAAAAATAGGACACTCCTCTACGTCTTTGGTTACTGGGAACCATTTTATCAGCCCACTGCAAAAACTATCTGCCAGTTCTATCAAAATAGGGGTTTCAACGTTTTGTTTCTGAAATCAGTGGAATTCACTAAGGGAACATATCCCACGTAAGTATTAGATCTGTTAGACTTTTAAAGTTGTAAACGTTCTCCAAATAGAGACTGGATTTACTTGATCTGTTGTATGGTTATTGCCAAAACATATCCACAAGCGTATATTATTTTATTTCCATAAGCCCCGCTTGAACCAAACCCCTAAGCTCGGATTAACAGTTTCATCATCATCATCATTTCAGCCGAAAGACGTCCACTGCTGGACATAGGCCTCCCCCAAGGCTCGCCACTCCGACCGGTCATGTGCTACTTGCTTCCACCGGTTTCCCGCGATCTTCACGAGGTCGTCGCTCCATCTTGTTGGAGGCCTACCGACAGCTCGTCTCCCGGTTCGCGGACGCCACTCGAGAACTTTCCGGCCCTATCGGCCATCAGTCCTGCGAGCAATGTGCCCCGCCCACTGCCACTTAAGGTTCGCAATTCTTCGGGCAATGTCGGTGACCCCAGTTCTGCTGCGGATATCCTCATTTCTGATTCTATCACGCAGAGAAACCCCGAGCATAGCCCTTTCCATTGCCCTCTGAGTGGCTTTGAGCCTTCTTATGAGACCCATCGTGAGCGCCCACGTCTCGGAACCATAAGTCATCACTGGCAACACACACTGGTCGAAGACTTTCGACTTGAGACACTGCGGTAATTTGGACGAAAAGACACTGCGAAGCTTCCCGAACGCTGCCCAACCGAGTCGGATTTGACGATTGACCTCTTTCTCGAAGTTGGACCTACCTAACTGGACTGTTTGTCCCAGGTATACATAATGGTCGACAGCTTCGAGCGCAGAGCCTCCGATTATTACGGGAGTTGGCACAACATGGACATTAGACATAATTTTCGTCTTGTCCATGTTCATTTTAAGACCAACTCGATCGGAAACTCTGCTGAGGTCAGCGAGCATAGTACTGAGTTATTCAATGGTCTCAGCCATGACTACAATGTCGTCAGCAAATCGAAGGTGAGAGATGTACTCGCCATTAACATTGATGCCTCGACTTTTCCAGTCCATCACCTTAAAAGCATCCTCCAATGCAGCGGTGAATAGCTTCGGAGAGATCACATCTCCTTGTCTGACTCCCCGCTGCAGTGGAATAGGCTTAGTGGTCTGGTCTTGTAGTCGGACGGACATGGTGGCGTTTTCATACAAACACTTCAACACTTCGATGTACCGGTAGTCAACTTGGCACCTCTGGAGAGACTGCAGTACAGCCCAAGTCTCGATCGAATCGAAGGCTTTCTCGTAGTCCACAAATGCAAGGCAAAGGGGGAGGTTATACTCTTCGGTCTTCTGTATAACCTGCCGCAACGCATGTATGTGGTCTACGGTACTATAGCCTTTTCGGAAACCGGCTTGTTCGGGAGGCTGGAATTCGTCAAACCTGCGCGCGAGACGGTTCGTGATGACTCTCGAAAACAGCTTGTAGACATGACTCAGAAGTGAGATGGGTCTATAATTCTTCAGCAAGGTGTTATCACCTTTTTTGAAGAAGAGCACCACCACACTTCTGTTCCATGCTCGCGGCGTTCTCCCTTCGTGGATGACGGAATTAAACAGCGTCTGAAGGGCCTTAAGGACTGGTTTACCACCTGCCTTCAGGAGTTCAGCTGTAATTCCGTCATCACCGGGAGCTTTGCCGTTCTTAAGCTGTTTGAGAGCCATACTAATCTCGTACAGGCTGACGTCCGGGATATCTTCGGTATAGTGTCGGGTTAGTCTAGCTCTAGGGTCTTTAGCTGGATCAGCGACGGGTGATCGGGTTGTCGTGTATAGGTGGGTTCAGGCCATAGAACTTCTCAACTTCTCCCAACAGCTCCGGTTTGGATGAAACGATCCTGCCGTCTTCGGTCTTCAACTTTGTCAATTGGCTTTGGCCAATAGACAGATCTTTGGCAAACACCTTCGAGCCTCTGTTACGTTCAATAGCCTTTTCAATACTGTTGGTATTGAATCGGCGTACATCACGCTTCAGAGACTTCGAGATCCGTCTATTGAGCTGCCGATAATGACTAGCGTCACCTGAAGACTGCAGAATCATCTCACGCCTCACCTCCATGAGCTTTAGGGTTGAGTCTGAAATTTTCTTGGTTCTTGTACGGTGGGTCTTGAAGAACTTGGACCCGACCGTATGGACAGCTTCCACAAACCCGTCGTTGTAATCGTCCACGTCGCTTTCTAGGCAAGCAAAACGGTTTTGGAGTTCGAGCTGAAAGCTCTCGGGGTTTTGGAGTTGGGCCGGTGCCGGGCGGAGCGTAGACTTTATCAGTCGAGATCTCTCAAGCTTCACTTGGATATTCAATGTGCCTCGTACCATACGGTGATCGCTCCCGGACTTAACCGAATTGATCACTGAGACATCATCGAATATCTGCTTCCTCGTCGACATGATAAAGTCTATCTCATTCCTCGTTACACCATCAGGGCTCATCCAGGTCCACTTTCTGTGCTCACGTTTCTTGAAGAAGGAGTTCATCATATAGAGTCCCTCCTTCTCCATGAAACCAGCCAGTAGATGGCCCCGGTGATTCCTACACCCTATTCCAAATTTCCCCACTCTCAGCTCTTCACCGTCTCGTTTGCCCAGTTTCGCGTTGAAGTCCCCCATAACAACTGTGAAGTGAGTTCTGGAGCTATGCATGGCTCTGGAAATGTCCTCATACATAGCCTCCACCTCATCGTCGAAGTGCGTCGAGGTCGGAGCGTAAACCTGTATAACCTTCAACGCATATCGTTGTGTTATTCTGAGTACAAGGCACGCTACCCTGTTCGACACACTCTCGATCTTCACCACATTGTTTGCGAGGGACTTGTGGACGATAAACCCGACACCTCCCTGGGACTGTTGGTCACCCTCCCGGAAATAGAACAAACAGGTTACCGGACTTCAGAGTTATCATGTCCTCCCCCTCTCTACGGACTTCTGATAACTCTATGATTCCCCAACGTAACCTGCTCAGTTCCTCCTCTAATTCCAGTATCTTCTCGTCAGTCCGCAGCGTACGGCAGTTGTATGTTGCCAGGGCCAAAGGTCGTTTGTTTTGGTAGCCGGGTCTCTTCCGGGGATTAACTGTAGCACCCCCTGTCCCGCCGTTACCATGGCCGCTACCGGAGCCAGGAATAGCGGGGCCGCCGGGGACTGGGGGTCTGGGTTCCAATTGTGGCCTCATCATTCCAGTTTTATCCCTTGGGGGGGATTGCCTTAGTCGCCACGCTTGGCAGGCGGGTTGGCGACCGCAGTACGAAGGAGGTAGTTCTCGGAGGACGCTGCTGCCCATCCTCCGGCTTTTCCCTTAGTCGCCTCTTACGACACCCACGGGAAGAGAGGGGGTGGTGCAATTCTTACCCGGCACCACACGGGTCCCTTAACATTAACAGTTTAACTTAGATTTATTTGTATGAATTTGACGTGGGTTAAGAGCCTAACCCGAGGTTAGCGGCTAACACTTCTATTATCTTTTTTACTATTAATCAATATTTAAAACAGGATTCTGCCTACAATTTCGTGAAGTGGAAGGTTATTAGCAGACAGAGAGACAAACAGAGTTACTTTCGTATTTATAATATTAAGTATGGAAGTATGAATAGCTTTTAGGAGGTTTTGAATTGATATGGAGGTGACGAATTGACGATGAAATATTCTATTACATCACCCTTGGCCATAAAGTGGGATTTTCTGCCCGCGAGAGGGAGAGAAAATCTCACTTCTTGGCCAAGGCTAGACGTAAAACTTTTGACAAACCACGGGCGGTAATTCGTAGAGCCCCAGATCGCATATTTATGGCCCTCACCTTCGGTTCGGGCCACAGAAACCTGCGATCTGGGACATTTACGAATTCACCACCCTAGGTCTGTAATGTACTATTTCCTTATTACAGAGCCGCGAGCTTCGTTCATTCAGTTGGCAAGCATGTGGCGGAAATGTTGGCAAACCTAACGACACACGGTCTCGACACGAAGAAGCTAGATTTACTCGGAGTCGGACTCGCGGGACACACCATGGGCTTTATAGCCAAAAACTACCGAGAGATCACTGGTCGAAACATATCTTCTATTACTGCACTTGACCCAGCGGGACCTTGCTTCCGAGATTCCGGCCCGGATGGAAGACTCGACAAAACAGACGCTGATTTCGTTATGAGCATAGGTGTCAACATAGACGGTTTTGGCATAGCTACACCTACCGGTCATGTCACATTTTACGTGAACGGAGGAGAATACCAGCCATTGGACATTTGGTACGCACCATGTTCAATGGATTGTAGTCACCTTAAGATTTATATTTATTGGTTATCAGCTCTGCTCAACCCGCACACTTTCCTTGGCATGAAATGTGATACCATACAGCAAGCAAGAGACGGTGACTGCTACGAAACAAAACCATTCGTCTGGAATTCGATGGATTTATTTGTTGATAGAAGCAAGCCAGGAATTTACTTTTTGCCAACATATAACAGGTACCCCTATGGTTTAGGTAGGAAAGGATTGAGAAAGAAGCACGAGTACGTGACATCGCAATTGGAACGACTAAATTTAGAAGATACAATACAAGTATAATAAATTTGAATGTCTGGATTTACATCCGCGTTTTTTTTTAAATTACGAATGGGCTTGCGTTTGACCCTAATCACACCTGATGGAAAGTAATGATAGGGTCTAGGGTGGTACACACTTACCCAGAAGATGCCTATTCACTTTTTATTCACATAAAAAGTAGATGGTGGGATAAGATTGTGAAGTTCCTGAGTGCACTCTCCAAAATACACCTTATAAAAAACCGACAGACAGGCAACCCTACGCCGATGCTCCAAGCTTTGAAGCTTTTCATCAACTATATTATAAGCTCACCAAAGGAAGACACTAATTGCGCTCATAGGGGAAATAATACATGTGTAAGCGAATTTTGGAATAGTTGTAGGTGAAGGTGCCTTAAACAACATACTAAAAGTACTGATGGGTGGGGGTGCCGCTAACGTGTGGGGGGAGGGAGCCTTTTTTTGGTTTTTCGTAAATATCTCGTAAACGATAACCCGCAACAAAAAATGTTCTAAGACATATATAATTTACATTAAATTTTCTACAAAACGATATACACACTTCTTTGCTAGTGTAAATATTGAAATAGATAATGATGGGGAAAGTTAACGATAAACGATTTTACGCGTGGGTTCGGGATTTGGTCCACTGTACCCTGATTCTTTTTAGATTAGCGCTCATACTTGACACGGTTGTACTTTGGATAATTCTGAGTGGATTCATACTGAGGGCCACCGCGGGACACCGCTCGGGTGGTCGGGGGAGAAGGGGAAACTTTTCTTCCGCCGCGCTTCAGTTAGACCTATATATTTCCAAAAATTGTAGTAGTTAAGAGATGCTGTTTATTGCGAAATGATCCTTACTAAATGCTTCATCAAATGTAATTCACAATTTTTCATTTTTATCGGTGATTTTTCTTAACTTTAGATCGATATTACAAATTTCTAAATTTAACAATTTCTTTTAGTAAGTTTGATATAAAAATGTATGTTGATGTGCAGTGCCACTTTTTCAAAAGTTGGCGCATGTAATGCAGATTTGAACATGGTATAACAATACTGTCTACTTTAAATAATAAAGAAAATATTGAGAATATTAACCAACTACTCTGAATTTTTCTATTTATCATGGGCCATTTAAATTGTTAATTTCAAGGAATTTCATTTAAAATTGAAGCCAGTTTCTCACATTTTTTTAGAACATTTTTTGTTGCGGGTTATCGTTTACGAGATATTTACGAAAAAACAAAAAAGGGACCTTTGAACCCCCCCCCCCCCCCACACGTTAGCGGCACCCCCACCCATCAGTACTTTTAGTATGTTGTTTAAGGCACCTTCACCTACAATTATTCCAAAATTCGCGTACACATGTATTATTTCCCCTAAGTTTTCCTTCCTTTGGTGGGCTATATGTAAGAAGCTGTCTTTTATCCACCCATCACTGTAGCTTGAACACATTCGCTGAGAAAGGTAGTTTACAAACGCTATGATACTTACGTAAGTATTTACTTACACATAAGTTTATATTTCTTGCACAACATAAATACAACAATGATGAGTGTTGCATAATGAAATAGAGATTAAAGAGCTCCTATCGCAATTTTAAGGACCCTTTTGGGCAAATATTTCAAAAGATCTTCGGTAAAATAATCAATGTACCTAATCTCGCGGGCAAAAATGTGTTTAGGCAATGTATGCGAATATACAGGGTCAAGCTAGACGTTGTGACGATATTTTACCCACAGTATTAGCTATCGAATCTAAGCATGTTTTAAGGTTTTGAATTTTTTTCATGTAGTTAAAAAAAATGGATGGGGTTCAGGTATCTATCGCTCACACCATCAATGCCATATTGGGCCATACAAAATATATTTTTTTACCAAATCGAAAAAAAAGCCTAAAAACATGCTTAGAATCGATGGCTGATGCTGCGGGTAAAATATCGTCACAACGTTTTGCTTGACCCCGTACATATGCGGAATTCCCATATTTCTATTTAAAAACTCGAATAAGGCCCTTGGCCAGACAGAATAAGAGTCTGACTCGTGGTTATAGCAGGAAACAACTTAGAAGGCGCGCGGCGAAGCACTTAAGCCGTTGACGCAGAGTCTGTTATTTGCCTGCGTTAACGTCCCAAGTTATTTAGTTTTTTATAAACCAAACAATACATGTAAATGTTAACGAGTTGATCATTCGAGAACAAGCATTCCTGATCATCAGCTCAGCGGACCAGACGTTCGAACCCGCAGCGCAGCGCAGTAGAAGCAAGGCAATGAACAACTGAGCCATTCGCGAGGTCGACACTTCAAAAGAAAATTTGACAATTCGTCCATTGTGTGCATAACACACAATAACTCATTTACATGAAGTTACAAATAACATAATATAAAAACTGAAGCGGCTTCTGAAAACTGTACGTACATATAAGTATTAACATAATACGCATCGTCATGCAGAGGCGGCCTTTGCACTTGCGAGGCTCCGGGCGAATAGATCTTTGCGAGGCCCTGGTCTGGGTGGCCAAGGAGGGGGGGGGTGTCATTTTTCGATATTTTTTTATTAAATACAAGTTTTACCACCCCACTGACAGCTAATTACCTTAACTTATTTGCCTTAAGTGGCAGTGGGCGGGGCACATTGCTCGCAGGACTGATGGCCGATGGGGCAAGAAAGTCCTGGAGTGGCGTCCGCGAACCGGTAGACGAGCTGTCGGTAGGCCTCCAACAAGATGGAGTGACGACCTTGTAAAGGTCGCGGGAACGCGGTGGATGCGAGTGGCACAGGACCGGTCTGAGTGGCGCGCCTTGGGGGAGGCCTATGTCCAGCAGTGGACGTCTATCGGCTGAAATGATGATGATGATGATGATGACAGCTAATTGTGTTTGGATGGCTGGAAAAAAAACATGGTATTCATGGTAGTAGTATACAATGTGTCTCTGGATAAAGTGCGCTAACGAATAGGGATGAAACGTGATAATATTATTTTATCAATGAAGAAAATCATTCAAAAGAAATCCCGTATTTTTTTCATTATTTATCTTTATTTAAATATTCTAAATCGAGGACTCGTTACAAAAAATAGAAAAAACTTCATATTTTTTTGTTTCAAATCATTGCGGTCATCAGATGTTTTATTTTATATTTATTTAACAATAAAGAATATTCGTATTACATTAAATGTAAAAAAAATATATTAAAACGTAAATTAAATAGTTTAAATAGGGCTATAAATAAAAAATAGGTATCCAAAATTACTGCATTGCCACGGTAAAAAGAATGCTTTTTTGTAATTTTGATTTGTTTTCGAATGTTATTTATAACATGGCTAACGCTTTTTGTTTATAATCCCGCTGAATAAAAGTCAATAAGACCTTTAGGAGGGCAGATATCCTGCGTTTTTTTTAATCATGAAAAATTACAGATTTTTTTTCATTTTATTGTTTTCATCGATAAATTAGCGTTAAATACTAGGCAACTAGGGAACCCTACATTGCAGGTGGCCCGACACGCATTTGGCCGGTTTGTTGTTGTTTTACTTTACAATTGGCTATGGGTGAAACATGACAATGTGCTCGATTATTATTTTTAAGGATAGGAATAACCTTCCGTATCAAGAGAAAAAAATCTCAGATAATCTCAGATAAAAAAAGTGTTGACACTATTGACGTTATTGATTTTTTCAAGAAGTAGTGCTGCATACTTGGACCAAGGAGACACCTTTATTTCAATCGTCATAACACAAAATCAATTTCTTTTTTTTACGCGAAATCTACGTCACGGAAAATTCTGATATTTTTTATTTTTTAAAAAAATAATCGAGCACATAGTCATTTTTCACCCATAGCCAATTATAAAGGGTCAAGAAAGCAAGTTGTGACGATAAAATTATCGTCAAGACCCACACAATCAGCTTCCGATTCTAGGTATGTTCTTAAGTTTTTTTTTTCTCGAGTTAGTAAAAAAATAATTAGTATGGCCTAGTATGGGAAAAAATATGCTTACAATCGATAGCTGATTCTATGGGTAAAATATCGTCACAACGTTTTGCTTGACCCCGTATTTTGTCTACTTACCGTTGCGTATTTAGTATACTATCATTTGTTTAATTTTAAAGAGAGAAATTATCCAAAGGACACGACACGGCTGCCTGAAAATCAACGCCTTTAATGATATGAAATACGGGAATCTCCAAACCCGAAACTGTCAACACATGAATTAGAGCTCTGCAGTAGGCAGCAATGGAAATCCCGAGTGGTTCGTCGTGATATTTTTAACGGGCATTGTATTCGTAAGGCGCGAAATTCAAATAGAGATTTGTACTAAGTATTAGCACAGGTTACTAAATACTTGAGCTTACTTTAAGCTTGCGCGAGGCCCCTCCTTCGAGCGCCAGGCCCCGGGCGGTTGCCTGCTTCGCCCCCCCCCCCCCCCTAAGGCCGCCTCTGTCGTCATGTTATGTATTTATTTAACAGACTTACGAATTTCATACACAGTTCATCAAGATGTCACTAAAGTATCACTGTTCATTTTAATATTCAATCTAAAATTAGTACCTATTCAATTACGTAACTGTACTTTCAATTCTGAAATATATATATTCCGGAATAGATAACGATCAAAAATGTTTCGTTTATTCGTAATATATTTTACAATATTTTGTTTAGTTTATGTTTCACCGTTGGAATATTCAAGAAGCGAAGCCGGTTATGCAGTTGGATTTTCATATTATTGTAAGTAGAATTCATTTAACTATTTTACCCATCATTAGTTAATAACAACTAGCTTCTGCCCGCGACTTCGTCCGCGTGGAATTCGGTTATAGCGTTCCCGCGGCGAGAAATCGAGCGTTAAACTATAACAAATTATATACTAAAACCTTTCTCTTGAATCATTCTGTCTATTAAAATAAACCGCATCGAAATCCGTTGCGTAGTTTTAAAGATCCAAGCATACATAGGGACAGACAGACAACGAAGCGACTTTGTTTTATACTATGTAGTGATATTGTAAATTCCGGGCCAGTCGATTTTCTCATATTCCGGTGAGATCTAACATTTCTCGCATGTATTTCGATCACTAAAGCTTTAAAACAAGTTGAAGTGTACAATTGTGTACATCCTGTCCGGCTTACCTATAGTTAAAAAAAAACGAGTCCTCCAATTGGATAATGAAAGCCAGAAGTAACAGAATTACTTGGTTTTCTAACGAGCCACGACGCAATCTTACATAATATTAAGAGTACTGACCGCATATTATAAGCTTTGTGCACAGAATATTTAATAGTACTACATACAGAATGGCCACAGAATCACCCGCCTGAATCTAGCCGGCGCGCAACTCGCGCCCAACTCGCACTTACCGCCATTTGGTTCATCCGGAGATGGAGAGTGAATTATTGGCCCGCGTACTGGTACTAGGGAATGCAAACCGGTTTTAACCGAAACCGAAATAACCGGTTATAACCGGCTAAAGCCTGAGGATGATATAACCGGTTATTGGAAATACGAATAACCGGGTTCGGTTATTTTCGGTTATATATTACCCTTTGATTTTAGCGAAATCTGTCTTTCTAAATCAGTACATTTTATGTTTTCCGAGTAAAACACGTTGGTTGATATTATTTTAAACCGATTTCAAAAAATGGAGGAGGACTTCAATTCTTCGGGTTCTTTTTTATTTATTTTTTGTGTAGTATGTTCACCGAAAATAAATATTAAACGTGAACCGAATTCGATGATTCTTTTTTTGTTCGAAAGGTGGTACTTCCAAGTTGGACCCATATTAATTTGGTTCAGATCTGATGATGGTGTCTATGAGAAAATGAGGGAACTCTTCAAAATTTGCTAGGTTAGATTTTGGTGTCAATTTGAAAGACTTATGTCTTTTCCTTAAGATTTTTCAATTAACTGTGGGCGAAACAAAATAATTCATAAAAAAAATTTAAACCGCCTTCAAACTCCGACAGACTGCGAAGTCGGTGTCAAATGAACCGACCCAAAGAATAATGACAATCATATAGTGAACTTGACATTGACATCGCAATTCGCAATCTGTAGGAGTTTGAAGGCGGTTTTAATTTTGTATTATATTACGTTGTTGTTTTATTGAGTGCGAGTGTCTATGGTCTAGTGGTTGACAAGTTGTTGATACAAGATTCATCTTATTTTCAAAATCTATATAAAAGTACGTACTAAATCGAGGTATGTATGTTAGTTACAAACGGCTAGAAGAGATGGCTGTTATTATTTGTATAAATTTAATGAAACAAATGCCCGTTTTACAAACATTAAATAAACTGCTCAACTCAGAATAACGTCTAAACTCAATAAACTAGTTAACATAGAAATGAATAAATACGGTAAAGTAACTATGATGCATTTGCCTACCTTGAAATAATGCAATAATCTGTTATAGTAGGCAGATTCCGGTAATAAGAAAATAAAGATTTAAGAATTTAGGCATTAACACCACCGCATTTACAAAGTACTCTCGTGCTCAGGTGGTTCAAATGACACGTTGGCTTAAAAGGTCAAAATTCCACGCCACGAGCTTTGGATGCCTTGCCTTGTTGCTTCACCGTCAAGAAAAATAGATACGGAGGAAATTAGAACCAGAGACCAGACCAGAGAAGAGGCGAAATTGGAAGCTGCATGCACGCAGAATTACTTACTACTTAATTTCAAAGTGGGCAATCAATGGCGATGTCACGATGGTGATATTGGTTTACTTTTCGAGTATTCGTTAATTCAGTTGATCTTGCTTGTGCATCTTTTAAAAAAAAGTGGGTACACCTAAATTGCCAAACACCATAAGGATCATTGTGAATGTGAATACATTATACCTGATTAAAATTTCTAGTGACGAATTTTGATAAAGTAAAACAATATCAAAGTAAACATTCTTGTATTATAAATCGAATCACACTCGTTTAAACCTTTATTTACCCCGTTATTTTAGTGATTTGGATTGAGCGATTATATAACCGGTTATAACCGGTTAATCGGTTATTTTCGGGCCGTAACCGAGGTTATAACCGGTTACGAAAATTTTCCGGTTATTGCATTCCCTCTGGTACACACACATTTACAAGTGTACGGACTTCCTCGCACGTAACCATACGTCCTCGCACGAAAACATTGACACATCATTCGAATTGTGTTCGAAATCGTGCTTTTATAGGCCGTGTCCGCCGTGTGCTTTGGGCTCAAATTATCCATGTGGTAATACGAACTCGTAAAGACCGCTAAACACAAACATTATGTACCACACTGGGTTGGACATGGCTGTCGGATGTAACTAGGTCGAGGACCAAAGGAGAAGCAGACCAAAAATTGGATAGGTACCGGCATTAATTCGAAGCAAGCTGGCGAAAGCTTGTTGAATTTAATGGGGGGTGGGTACTATTTTTTGAGCTATAAATAATTCCCGAGAACCAAGCCGTTCCAGAGATCCATGCGGTGCGGTGTACGCCAGCTTGACGCTCGGTAGCGTACACCGAGAACAGGCCTTATATTTCGAAAAGTTTAAGGGTACTATTTATTTAACCTAGATTTTCCGTAGGTACTATTTGGGTACTATTTATTTGCATAATCAGATCCTGGATATCGTTACGGTGTACCGTGTACGCTATCTTGACGGTCAGGAAAGCTTGCTGTTAATTGTGAAGAGTGTACAATAAATACAATAATACAACTGGTACCATCAAGATGATCTATTTACAAAGCAGCTGTGATGGATCTAATGACACAGCAGTACTTAGTTTGATTTGAAAATGTTTCAACCTCATCTGCCATCAGTTGAACAAGTTATATGCCTCATAATTTAAACACTTATTCACTCACATAAACACATCTTCTGTTCAGGTCCGATGAACGAGACGCCACCGGTCATCTCGCCAAAAAGCCTGGAAAGTTTGTACATCGCCGTAATGGGTCCAGGTTTACAGCTGACTTCATACGATTACTACCACATGGAAGAGCTTGTCCAGCATCCGTACATGAACTTCAAGAACAGGACGATTATGTATGTCCGTGGATACTGGGAACTCTTTTTCCAGCCTATAACTAAAAGCATATGCCGGCTTTACCAGAAGATGGGATATAATGTGTTGGTGTTGAATTCAGTGGCATTTACCAAAGGAATATATCCCAAGTGAGTACTTATTTATGAGCCATTACGTACCATTACTTTATGCTGAGCTGGCCTAGTGGTTCGACCTCTGCTTCGCATGTAGAGGGTCGGGGGTTCGGAAAACATCGCGAGGATACCAGACCTGCACGCCTCTGCGAAGTAATTCAGGGATGCGTGTGAAGTCCCCACTCCGCACTGATGACTAGCCCAAACCCTCTCGTGATGAGAGGAGGCCTGTGCCCAGCAGTGGGTGGTCGTTGGGATATCAATTTATTCAGATAGTAATTTATAGATAATTTGTTTATTATATGAATTGATGTATAAAATTTTGTTTTTATTATGTTTTTATTTTAATTTTAATGGTAATAGGTGTGTGACGCACGTCAAAACTGGTTAACGATATTTTTTTTATTAAAGAAACATAAGTATTGTCATGACCAAAAAATCACTGTTTTTGTACACCGGTCAGAGTTTACCGATCTTTTCAGTAACGATGCGTTGCATTGTATGTAAATACAAAAGATCATTTGATAATGAAGTGCAAACTAAGTCCTTTTTTTTAGTTCTACGCAAAAAAAGTCAAATATTGCTATCCATAAACATTTGACCTTTTTTAAATACGTAGTTGGAGTACACATTTGTTACACAGTCTTGTGATTTGTGATAATCGACGGTCGGCCGTCTCATGGACTCGTGGGGGCCAAATATGAGGGGAACGCGGGGAAGCGAACGGCAGGGTCAGCGAGCGCAATCTCTTAGTAATTTGCGCTCACTATTGAAAGAATGTTATTTGTAGCTATTTGTTATGTTATTTGTTATTTGGTCCTAGCGGAAGACCAGCGCTGGCCTCAATGCCAGCACATGCTGAGCTAGGACCATTTCGTGACAAATCACACGCAAATGTTATTGTTTTCTTCGATTTTATTGTTATTTATGTTATGTCGTGTGTTTTGTACGGAATAAATGTTTTCTTCTTCTTCTTCTTCTTCTTCTTCTAGCAAAATTTAAAACCTGCCTATGCAAGTGCATAATGGTTCAGAGGGTTTTTTCTGTTTTTAATTATATATCTTCATCGAGGAGTTTAATTAAAATTCCATCAATTTATATTGAAGTATAATTTCTATTTATCACATACCGAAGTCAGTCTCGTGGAAATTGACTGGTTTTTCAATCCATAATATAAAAAAATCGAAAGTAACTCTGTCTGTCTGTCTTTACCGACATAGATGATTTTTATACTAAACATTCGCATAGCTCCGACGGGAACGCTATTCAACGCACACGAGTTGCGGGAATAAGCTAGTTTCAATAAAACTTTCAATTGGTTTTTGTTGTAACAAGCCTGACCCTTGTTTTGCGTAGGTAAACGCAATGGCAGCATGCATTAAGAGTCGGAGTTCGGGCTATGCTCGGGGTTTCTCTGCGTGATAGAATCAGAAATGAGGATATCCGCAGTAGAACTGGGGTCACCGACATAGCCCGAAGAATTGCGAACCTCAAGTGGCAGTGGGCGGGGCACATTGCTCGCAGGACTGATGGCCGATGGGGCAGGAAAGTTCTCGAGTGGCGTCCGCGAACCGGGAGACGAGCTGTCGGTAGGCCTCCAACAAGATGGAGCGACGACCTAGTGAAGATCGCGGGAAACCGGTGGAAGCAAGTAGCACAGGACTGGTCTGAGTGGCGAGCCTTGGGGGAGGCCTATGTCCAGCAGTGGACGTCTTTCGGCTGAAATGATGATGATGATGATGATGATTAAGAGTCGGACTACTAGCAGGTGGTTCTTAACCCTTTGAATGCCAAGAACTCCTAAAGTTGACATGAACTACCGAGTCTACCACGCCAAAGACACTTAAATGTCTCTAAGCTAAGGCCCCTCGCCCACGGCGCCTTTTTATAGTGATTTTGCCGCGCTACTCATATCGCTTTCCTTTTTAGGGTTCGGAAGTCCACAAGGAACCCTTATAGTTTCGCCATGTCCGTCCGTCCGCCTGTCCGCACTATTGCTCGGAGATCCTTAGTTCTAAAAAGCTGTAATTTGGCATGAATTAGTTACCATTAGTTACGCTGATAAAGTGGTACAATAACATTTTGAAAATATTTTTTTATAGGGTACCTCCCCTACTCGTAAAGTGGGGATGTTTTTTTTCTCTCTTGCGTACCCCATGGTGCGGTATATCGAGCGGCAGGGGCGTCGGGCGGGCACGTCATACCACAGGCTAGCTAGATACTAATAAGTCTTAGAAAGGTACTGTGGGCATCGTCAACTTCGGAACCCTATACTTTGCGCATGGCCCGACACGCACTTGGCCGGTTTTTACTCTTTGATAGTGTTGAAAAAGATGTAGCGTATGAGTAGCACGGCATCATCGCTACAAAAAGGCGCCGAGGGCGAGGGGCCTTAGCTTAGATACATTAAAGTGTTTTTGGCGTAGTAGACTCGGTAGTTCATGTCAATTTTAAAAATTCTTGGCATGGAAAGGGTTACGAACCATCTGCTAGCATCGCTACAAAGTCGCCGTGGGCGAGGGCTCTAAGGTGTACATACTTTGTTCCCGAATAACAGTATAATATTTTTGGTTCTATTTTTATTGTTTCACATGTTACGATATATTCACATGCTTGGCGTAGTGTAGTAACTAAGAAAGCGTCGAAACGGATGTTGGTACGTAACTCAAAAGTCTTCAATATTTTTGTTCCAGAGCCGCGAGCTACGTGCGCCCACTCGGCCAACATGTGGCTGAAATGCTGGCGAAGCTGACGACACTCGGTTTAGATCCAAAAAAAGTAGACTTACTCGGCGCTGGCATGGGAGCCCACACTGCAAGCTTCATGGCCAAAAACTACCGTCAGATCACAGGTAGAAACATCTCGTCTATCACGGCGCTCGACCCGGCCGGACCCTGCTTCAGGTACCTCGGTCCTGATGGAAGACTTGACCCTTCAGACGCTGACTTCGTCATGAGCATGGCGGTCAACATAGACGGTCACGGCCTGGCGACCCCAGTAGGACATGCCACGTTCTACATGAACGGAGGAGAATACCAGCCGGCCGACATTTGGTACATACCATGCAGCATGGAATGCAGTCACACGAAGGCATATTCTTATTGGATATCAGCTTTGATTAACCCACACACTTTTGTTGGGTTAAAATGTGATACCATCCAGCAGGCGAGGGATGCAGATTGCTACGACACAAAACCGTTAATCTGGAATACGATGGATCTGTTCGTTGATAGAAACAAGCCGGGCATCTATTTCGTAACCACGCAGAGCAGGTACCCGTATAGTTTAGGTAAACACGGTTTGAAGAGAGAAAACGACCAAGTTAACAAGCATATGGCATTACTTAATAAAGATAGCTTAATGAGATGGAAATAAATTTTAATGTTTTTGTATGAAATCGTTTGCTTAAGGTGACCTTGTTAGCAGACATCCAACATGCGTAGCCGACCTTTTTAAGGCGCTGAGAAGACCTAAATTGGCTTTATCGAAACAGTATTGTTACCAGGCTGGCCGCATGGTACAGCCGGGTAAAAAGGGTAAATAAAATACTGAAATTATAATAATTATTGGTTTAATTTTCAACCTTTAAACTCTACTAAAAATACAAACAAAAGTGGCCTTAGGCTAGTCAGAAGCTGGGTCGTGGGGTAAATTGGAAGTTTTGGAAAAGCTTTCCTCGCTCGCTCAGATAAAGTATTGTTTTTATATTTAAACGAAAACGTTATGGAGATCAAGGAGGGCGCCACCGGCGAGATCAGCCGGAATAAATGAAAAAGAATAGGAGTACTTCTCCGTGCACAGTGTGGAAACCTCGGGCGCAGTACCCGATGGTCTCCTCGGCAGAAGTAGGCAGGAAGGCCAAGCCAAGGGCCGTATAAAGGGCTCAGGAAACCTCAGCGGATCCGAGCAGCATGTATAATTAAGGGTGAAGTTAACCCCTGTAACAATATGTATGAAATTAGTATTAGTAGGGTCGCTTCGCTTCCATTTAGAAGATATCTCCATGAACTTTGGCGTAGGCCTTGTCGCTATAGAAGAAGACTTACCCAAGGGGGCAAATGGTTCCGTTTACGGTTGACCAGGCCGCAGGGTTCTCCAATGTCAACCTCTTGGGGGTTTTATAGGCTAAAAAAAAGGAAAATTAGAAAATGGTGACAACAAAGGGAAGGCGGCTCTTCAGAGTCAATTCTAGAAGAACTTACTCGAGTCCGGGGTTGAATTAGCAGCACCGGGTCACTTGCCACGTGTGACGTGCTTCCACACGATTTGGGTAAAGGCTGAAAAATTAATAAAAATTTAGAATAGGGCGGTACGCCATGAAGACAGGCTCCTGGGGTTGGAATTCCCAAGGTTTACTTACGAAAAATCCCTCTAGTGGGACTGGCTGATATGCCGTTGAGAAAAGGAAAAAAAAAGAACACGTCGACGACAACTGTCAAACCTTCCAGTTGTCAAATCTTCAGGTTGCCAGAGTTGAAATTCGGTCGATACAAGAGGTCATTTCTTTAAAAAATTCGAATTTATCGGCCCTTCATAAAAATAGAGTAGGATTTTATTTAAAAGACAGCAAACGCAGTCCTGGAATAAAACGAATTGAAATCGAATTAATATTCTAAAATTACAATACGAAGTTACGTCTGACAACACGAAACAAATTCTCGTCGAAAACAAGCGAGGCGATGGACACAGAGGTCATTCGGCTTTAAGATTGAAAATCGAATCCGGAAACCTGATACCGATCGATCAAAAAAAGTAGTCAAAAGAAATATAGGAAAAGGGGTAGGGGGTTTGAAATAAATGTGTAACAGTATTTAAACGAAAACTATTTGATTTTGTAAGGCGAGTAAAATATATGTTAATATTCACATGGAGAAGTCAGAAACTATGAGAGATAGCGAAATCTGTTCTTAGGAACCATGGCTTTGATTTTAGATTTAATAATAATGAAATTCAAACTTTTTTTAAACTCTCATACATCGAATCGAACCTGGTCGTAGTCTCTGTAAACAATTGATCGTCTTATTTGTTATTATAATTGGTCATGTAAGTATAAGGACCTAATTTTGCTATGAAATCTTGTATCAACATTAGACTGAAATGCCCACAATTTAAATACTTAATTTGAAAAAATAACGTAACATTGATAGACAAGACAAATAACTACTTCTACTACTATTACGGCCTATTTGCGTCCCACTGCTGGGCACAGGCCTCCTCTCATCACGAGAGGGGTTTGGGCTATAGTTCCCACGCGGCCACAGTGCGGATTGGGGACTTCACTCACATCTTTGAATTACTTCGCAGATGTGTGCAGGTTTCCTCGCGAAGTTTTCCTTTACCGAAAAGCTCGGTAGGTCGAACCACTTGGCCACTACGGCTTCCGGCTTCCTAGACAAATACCTACCGATCGAAAAACGCTGAAAGGCAATGGAGGTTCCTGTGGGAGTGTAGGAGAGCACTAAGACCTATAGAGGCGATGTGGATATAGGAACTCAGCCTTTAGAGATGATCCCCGAAATTTCTACAGGAAAGGGAAAAATGATTGAATAATTTTAAACTCCTTATTGTGTTGGCAGTTCCACAGGCGCGGTGTATTCAGGAGTGCGTCCTCCTTAAAAATAATTAAATTCACATCACAAACACAAAGTAGGTACTATTTAGATTAACACTGTAAATCTATGTAAGTAGGGACATTACGTATAATTACGCGCTAGATAATCAGTGTCAAAAGTCATTTAAGTCGCTATTACATGGAAATTATGAATATTGCGTGACTTTGTTTCCTTGTTTCCGTGAATTGAATATTGACGAGAATTGTTTTGTTACTTACAGAAGCAGAAAATCAAAGTGCCCAAAAAGCTCACTGCTTGCACCAAGTCGCTAATTCTCGAACTAGCTTCTCTCAGGTTTGGGGTATTGACTTGACTCAAGTTAGCTAGCTACCCCGAGGTAAGCGGCGTTGGTACAACTCGGCCTAAAGAATCGTGTGCAGCCTTTTATCACTTCGACTTTCCACTGTTTACTGTTAGAACACTATAGGAATTTCTATGAAAAGTTATTTCACTGTCTTTATCACAGGGAAGCATATTAGGGACCCTTCTTTTCTTAATTTACATCAATGACCTGCCACATATCACTGATCACATTTGTTATTTTTGAACAACATAGCTTTCTTAACACGAAAATTTTCGAGTAATAACAGGATCTCTTTCCAGCTTCATTATTATTTTATATTTCATTTTTTAGAATGTAGTTAAAACAGAATATTTTGGTATTCAAATTACCGTTTCTTTCTTTGTAGGCAAATCATTGATAATGTTAAAAAAGCAACTTGTCTATATCTATAAATATATAAAACTCAGGTGACTGACTGACTGACTGACTGATATAGTGATCTATCAACGCACAGCCCAAACCACTGGACGGATCGGGCTGAAATTTGGCATGCAGGTAGATGTTATGACGTAGGCATCCGCTAAGAAAGGATTTTGCAAAATTCCCACGGGAACGGGAAAAAACGGGATTTTACATTTTAATATTTCTGCGCATACGAAGTTGCGGGAAACATCGTAGAGACCTGAAATTTGGCATGCAGGTTTCTTGGGGAGCGTAGGGGAGCACTAAGAAAGGACTTCCCGAAATTCTCACGGGAACGGGAAAAATGGTTTTTTTTACATTTTAAGGCGCGTACGTAGTCGCGGGGATCATCGTAGAGACCTGAAATTTGGCATGCAGGTTCCTTGGGGAGCGTAGGGGAGCACTAAGAAAGGACTTCCCAAAATTCCTACGGGAACGGGAAAAAATGGGTTTATTACATTTTAAGGCGCGTACGTAGTCGCGGGGATCATCGTAGAGAGATGAAATTTGGCATGCAGGTTCCTTGGGGAGCGTAGGGGAGCACTATGAAAGGATTTCCCGATATTCCCACGGGAACGGGAAAAATGGGATTTTTACATTTTAATGTTTAGGCGCGTACGAAGTCGCGGGAAACATCGTAAGGATCTGAAATTTGGCATGCTGGTTCCTTGGGGAGCGTAGGGGAGCACTAAGAAAGGACTTCCCGATATTCCCACGGGAACGGGAAAAAAAGGGATTTTTCAATTCAATCATTTATTCAGCAAATTGGCCCCATAGCGGCACTTTTACACGTCAGAAAAAGAATTTACCAGCGCTTCCTAGACCCATTGCTTGAGAAGAAGCGCCGCCACAAACTCAAGCAGAAGGCCTTTTTTCAAAATTTACAAAATTTACATTACATGTATAAAATATACATATAGGTACGTACTAAAATTACATTGAAGGGATGTATAGTCCCTAACTTAAACTTAAATCTAAGATCTTAGAGATCACCAGAGTCACCAAGGGTCCAGAAAAAAAAAATATAAAAAATTATGGAGATGGCCTCCATTGTCAAATAAATTTAAATTCCATAGATGTCGACAGTCTCAAAATGTCAATAAATAATGAAATACATCATGTATAAAAGAGTTCATTAATACATGTCAATAAGAACATGATGAGGTCTCTCGCTTAAAATGTTTGACTTAGTCATATATTTAAAGCTAATGATTATTTTTAAAAGTCCTTGCAAGCATGAACAGACCGGACCCCACAGACAGCACCCGTTCACGAGCGTGACGCGTATCTCAGCCATCGCCTCCCTCAACCATTTCTTAGGGAAGGTGGCGACCCGTTCAACGACGCCGCTGTAAGCAAGGACCTTAAAGCGAGCATGACATGCTCTAGCTGCTGGACAAATCAGGTAGTGAAAGAAAAAAAAAAACCGGCCAAGTGCGAGTCGGACTCGCACTTGGCCGGTTTTTTCTCTAAGGGAGACCCAAGACCCAAGTTGATATATTGCACGTACAGCCCGCTTCTGCAACACAAAGATGGTTTGAATGTCAGCTGCTCTCCCCCAAAGTATAATTCCGTAAGACATGACGCTATGGAAATAACTATAATAGACTAACCTGGCCGTCTCCACGTCAGTGAGCTGCCTAATACGCCTTACTGCATATGCTGCAGAACTAAGTCTACCTGCTAAGGAAGAGATATGTTCGTTCCAACGCAGTTTTGAGTTTTGAGCCTAGGAAGATTGTTTTCCCCTCATATTCTAACGTTTCACTTTTTAAGTTAACCTGGACATCGTCTACACGTGGTGCATTAGAGAGTGAAAACCTCATGCATTTAGTTTTCTTAGAATTCAAAAGTAGATTGTTAGCTGTAAACCAGTTCACAACTGTAGAAAGTATGTCATGGAATGACTTTAAAAAGGTTTTATAATTTTGTACCATTGATTTTGTTTTTTTTTTATAAATCTACTTAAACTTAAATACTTCTTTATCTTATTTGACCCCCTCACTAAAATCTTATTGTGGTCCACTTCCTGACATACATTAATAGAGTTAGTTAAATCAATTGTGATAGTGGGTGGAACCTGGTTAGAATCAATACTGTTGAACTCATCGAACAGACTAAGGTCGTTGATTGCCCGTTCGGAACAATATTTGCAAGCGCTGTCCTGCTTGAGTTGCAGTTCTTCCACCAGTTGCTCCAGGTCCTGGATGCGCTGCAGCGCCTGCTCGTGCGTGTCCAGCCAGTAGCCGGTCGCGCTCCGCCCGTATGTCTTCGAGCTCGATGTCCAACTCTGCAAGGTCGTTCTTGATGGTTTTGTTTTTCCCAACGACGCGTAGGACCTCCTCTTCCCCCTCCTCACGCTCCTGGTTGAGCCGGGCGACGAGCTCGTTGGCGGTCTTTAACTCCAGCTGAGTTTTACGAAGCCTGTCCATCACGGCACTGCGAGTGACGATCTTAGTTGGCACTGCTGGAAACATATTGACACAGTACACTACCAGAAAGAACAATGTAAAGATTTACAAGCAAGGTTACTTATTTTACGTTTTCACGCAAATTTAATGTTAGATTTTTGTTCAATATGACTATTTGTTTTGGACTTTAATATGTTAACGATCTTTAAAAATTGATAAATTATGAAACAAATCACTCCCCTGCTTTAAGTAGTGGCAGAAAATCACTGTCTCGTCCGAAATAATTTAAATGTTGAACGTTGAGTCGTTGACCGTTTGACAGCTACACTTTCCACGCTCAGAACTTGTTTGTTTCTTGATAATTCGGGTAACATACAATATTCCACGTTATTCCGAGTTCACTTCACACAATAATGCACAAAATAAGTAATAAGTATTCAATTAATTCAATTCAATTCTTGTGTTTATGGCTCCATCGAGACTGTCGATGATTCCGCCAAAGTCAAAGTTAAGAAAGACACGTGTTTTGTTGAGCAATTGGTCGGTTCAAGAAACTATTGTAGACTCGGATGAGAATCTAAAACAAAAGACAACACAAACATTTATGGTTAGACTACTTACAAGAACAAATTGTTAATTTTGATAAACTTACACAACACATTAATTAAGGGAGAATGTACCAATGTTAAAAGAAATTTAATGTTAACTGGACGGGGGAATTTGGGGGGGAGGATATCATACAAGGGGGTAGTAATTCTTGGACAGTTGAGAAAAATATGATCAACAGTGCCTTCGTCCAAACCGCACTCGCACAGGGAATGATCACGAACTCGTATTTTGGCCAGAAAAGCAGGAGAACAGACATGGCCCAAACGCAGACGAATGATGGTGCTAATTATATTGTTAGGAATTAATCTGTTTTTAACAATATTTGCAAGCGCTGTCCTGCTTGAGTTGCAGTTCTTCCACCAGTTGCTCCAGGTCCTGGATGCGCTGCAGCGCCTGCTCGTGCGTGTCCAGCCAGTAGCCGGTCGCGCTCCGCCCGTATGTCTTCGAGCTCGATGTCCAACTCTGCAAGGTCGTTCTTGATGGTTTTGTTTTTCCTACTATTTGTTTTGGACTTTAATATGTTAACGATCTTTAAAAATTGATAAATTATGAAACAAATCACTCCCCTGCTTTAAGTAGTGGCAGAAAATCACTGTCTCGTCCGAAATAATTTAAATGTTGAACGTTGAGTCGTTGACCGTTTGACAGCTACACTTTCCACGCTCAGAACTTGTTTGTTTCTTGATAATTCGGGTAACATACAATATTCCACGTTATTCCGAGTTCACTTCACACAATAATGCACAAAATAAGTAATAAGTATTCAATTAATTCAATTCAATTCTTGTGTTTATGGCTCCATCGAGACTGTCGATGATTCCGCCAAAGTCAAAGTTAAGAAAGACACGTGTTTTGTTGAGCAATTGGTCGGTTCAAGAAACTATTGTAGACTCGGATGAGAATCTAAAACAAAAGACAACACAAACATTTATGGTTAGACTACTTACAAGAACAAATTGTTAATTTTGATAAACTTACACAACACATTAATTAAGGGAGAATGTACCAATGTTAAAAGAAATTTAATGTTAACTGGACGGGGGAATTTGGGGGGGAGGATATCATACAAGGGGGTAGTAATTCTTGGACAGTTGAGAAAAATATGATCAACAGTGCCTTCGTCCAAACCGCACTCGCACAGGGAATGATCACGAACTCGTATTTTGGCCAGAAAAGCAGGAGAACAGACATGGCCCAAACGCAGACGAATGATGGTGCTAATTATATTGTTAGGAATTAATCTGTTTTTAAAGAACCAGGGTTTTGTTGGAAGTTGGGGTTGCAGATCCCTGTAATGTTTGCCGACCGCTGTCGCACCGGTTTGCCAATCAGTATCCCAAGTTTCGCGCATTTCTGGAAAGGCAAGAGCTTTTACATCTCGAGCAAAATAGGATGAGTATTTCTCATTGCCAATAGAGATAGCCTGCTTTGCGCTGAGGTCAGCCGTTTCGTTGCCTTCTATACCACTGTGACCGGGGATCCAGGCTAGGGTCACTTCCAAGTTATCCATATGACATTTGAAGAGCATTTCCCGAATTTGAAGAGTAATAATGAAGTTTTCCTTGGCATGAAAAGGTATTTTTTGGATATCCTGTAGGCAGCTCAAGGAATCCGAAAGAATAAGGGACTTTGGAATATGATGAGAATGGATAAAAGCCACTGCTTCTAACAGAGACACGGCTTCCCCGGAGAAGACAGAGCTTCTCAGAGGAAGTTTAAAATTTAAAATAATTTTGTATTTCGGAACCCACACAGCACAGCCAACTGGTCCATCATCCTGAAGCTTAAATAAGTATTGAATTTGTGTATTTTAATTTAATTTTATAATACGACGTATCGATTTGACGTCTACACTTGACGGCCGCGTTCCGTTCCATTTTACATTTTAATGTTTAGGTCGCGGGGATCACCGTAGAGAGCTGAAGTTTGGCATGCAGGTTCCTTTGGGAGCGTAGGGGAGCACTAAGAAAGGATTTCCCGATATTCCCACGGGAACGAAAAAAAAAGTGATTATGACGTAATCTAAATATATAAAAGAAGAAACTGACTAGCTGACTGAATGACTGACTGATCGATCAACGCACAGCCGAAATTAATCGGCCTAGAAACATGAAACTTGACAGGAAGGTTCCTTTCACAATGTATGTGAGCATTAAGAAAGGATTTTTGGAAATTCCCCTCCTGAGAGGGTAAAACGGGGGTTGAAAGTTTGTATGAAACTTCTAAACCGCTAAGCTTAAAAACGTGAAACTTGACAGGGAGGTTCCTTTTATAACATAAGTGAACGTCGATAAAGGATTTTTGGAAATTCCCCTCTTCAGGGGGTAAAAATGGGTTGGAAGTTTGTATGTAATTTCTAAACCGATAGACCTAGAAACATGAAATTTGGCTAAAAGATTTTTTTTATGATTTATGTGAGCACTAACAAAGGATCTTTGGAATCCCCTCCCCTTAAGGGGGTAAAATGAGGGTTGAAAGTTTATATGATGAAATTTCTAAACCGCTAGGCTTAAAAACATGCAACTTAGCAGGGAGGTTCCTTTTATAACGTAAGACGTAAGTGAGCGTTAGTAAAGCATTTTTAGAAATTCCCCCCTTTAGAGGGTAAAACGGGGGTTGAAAGTTTGTATGTATCTTCTAAACCGGCTACTTACATATTAAGTTCCGTTTAAACAACGTGTTTTATCCCGGAAGAACGCTTACAGCACGCGGGAACGCTATAACCGAATTCCACGCGGACGAAGTCGCGGGCAAAAGCTAGTTTTAGTATATTCCTCTAAACACTCGTAAA
This sequence comes from Aethes cnicana, assembly GCA_963971205.1. Lineage (NCBI taxonomy): Eukaryota > Metazoa > Arthropoda > Insecta > Lepidoptera > Tortricidae > Aethes > Aethes cnicana. Next base: position 2,749,583 of record OZ020285.1, read on the forward strand.
TATTCATGTAGCTGTCTAGTAATATTGTATTTAAATAACATACCTTTTTGCGTAAGTCGGAAATCATTAAAATAAAGTCTAGTCATTATTTGCAGGCACTATTTAAGAGGGCTATGAATGTTATACGCTCGTATTGTGCTCCCATCAACGTATCATCGAGCATTGAATCAAGAAAGTATAAGATGAATAAAAAGTGATAAAAAAAAAGTAAAACGGGGGGAAAGTCCTTTAAGTACATTCAAATTACACCAGTTTCAAGATAAAATGATTGAAATAAAATATTTTGCGTTATTTTTTTCTACGACTGTTGCGGCGTTGGATTTTTCAAGGAGCGAAGCAGGCACACCTGTTGGACTTACGTTTCCATGTAAGTGTTTACATGCTTGTAGTTATTTTTTATTTTATTATTGAATTTTATATTATGTAATTATAATTCATAGTTTTTTTATCAAAGCCTTCCTGGTTGTTAAAGATCTTTCTTTAGGTTGTTGATGACTAGTGGATGTATACATCAGAAAGACGCATCCGGTGTATTATAATACACCGGATGCGTCACACTTTAAATAATCCATACTCCATACAACTGTTAATGCGAAAGTAGTTTTTTCTATCTTTCTGTTGTCCCTTTTTCTTTTGACCTCTTCACGCTTCAATCACTGGACTAACTTAGATGAAATCTGGTATGGAGATAGTTTGAGTCCCGGGAAAGGACATAGGCTACTTTTTATCCCGGAAAAACTCATCGTTTCCACGGGAACGTGATAACTGAAGAAGAAGAAGTAGAAGTCGCGGATAGAAGCTAATGTTTTATATATGAGCCTAAGAATTTTATCGTATTAAGTAAACAAATATGGATGGCAATTAAATGTGGGACATATATAAAAAGTTGATATCGTTTCATTAGGGTTCATTCAATATTTTTACTTAAAAGTACCTACCAATGGGCCATAAATAAGTCATCACGAAGTTTTTTCATTGACAGTAAAACTCATCATCATCATCATTTTAGCCGAAAGACGTCCACTGCTGGACATAGGCCTCCCCCAAGGCTCGCCACTCAGACCGGTCCTGTGCTACTTGCTTCCACCGGTTTCCCGCGACCTTCACGAGGTCGTCGCTCCATCTAAACAAAACTGTCATGATGTAACTTCCATTTGACCCCAATCATTTCTTAATGAAAACCTTTCCAGACTCGCTGGAGACGCTTATACGAAAAAACAATTGCTTTTATCACGTAGGTGCATTAAAGATTGTAAAAACAGAAGAATATAAATTGATTGAAACCACCACTACCACCACAACAGCCAACGTCCCACTGCTGGGCACAGCCTCCTCTCATCACGAAAGGGTCTAGTTCCCACGCCGGCACAAAAAATGCAATTTATACCTACCTTGTAACTTATCAAATGAAAAACATTTTTTTTTCGTGATAAAAACGTAGCCTTGTCGGGGCTTAAACTACCTCCAAATCAAATTCCATCTAAACCAGTTCAGCGGTTTAACCGTAAAGAGGTAATAGACAGACAGAAAGACAGAGGTACTTTCGCATTTATTATATTAGTATGGATAGTCATTACAGCAATCAAACTCTATTAAGAGATTGCTTTTCGTTTTTCTAAAAATAAAATATCATGCGCCAATTTTTACAGGTCCTCAATATTTGGAATCAGCAGTCATTCCTCCAGCAAGCCGCAAACGTCCATTCATCACGGTCCTGGGGCCAAACAGACGTAAAACGACCTACGACTACTACCACATTAGAAACCTAGCCCAGGATCCCAGCATAGACTTTAGCAAGAGAACAGTCTTATATGTCAATGGACATTTGGAAAATGATTACCAGAGCTTAATAAAAAATATAGGCAACCTGTATAGGAATCTAGATTACAACTTTATGATCTTGAACACCTTGGAATTCAACGGAGATTATTATCCTGTGTGAGTATCTCGTGTTCTTTTTTACAACGCTGTTATAAGGTCGTCATGTACTGCACTGGGTGCCCTCTATTTGGCATAATTCTTTTTGTCCGAAACTGTTTACGCATAACAGGCTTCGCATAATTTATCTACGCCGAATCTTGACTTTGCCGAATTTTTATTACGCATAATTCTTTATTGGCCGAATGGGTGTTTAGCCGAATATTGTGTTGGCATAATGTTGACTTGGCCGAATTTTATTATGCATAATATTGTTTGGCATACTAGTAATTTACCAAAATTTGGATAGGCCGAAATATTGTCCGAATTTATGTCCGAAATAACAAATTATGTAGTGACGGTGTGCGCGGTAACACCCAAAGTTTGGAGCAAAGCCGACTCGCCTAGGTTAGGTTAGGTTATTTTTTATATAAGTAAACGAAATTATCAGTTAGTAAAAATCCCCTTCCCCCCAATATCATGATTGATGTTATACAGGATACTCATTTAATAAATCGACGAGAATAAAGGTATGCGAAAGTAGTTTTCGGCGTAACGAATTTCGGCGAAAGTAATTTTCTGCCTAAACAATATTCGAAATTCGAAAATTATGCGTGAAAACCATTCGGCGTAAATAGATTATGCGTAATAGAATTCGACGAAAGATCGTTATGCGAGTTTAGTTTCGGCGTAAACAGTATTATGCCTATACTTATTATGCAAAATCGAATTCTGCTAAGAAAAAATATGCGTAAACAAGGGGAACCTAACTAACTATATCTAACTAGCCACACTATTTAAGGAATCTTGCAAGCTGAATTTAACCCATTCATCATCAGTAAATCATTAGTTTAGAAATTGGCCAATACCAGGAATTTTACACGTCAGAAAATTATTAAAAAAAAAACAACGCATTCGTGACTTTTCTGTATTTAAAATCATACACTAGAACAGGTCAGTGACACTGTTAATATTTCCAGTAGAATATAGAGCGTTGAAACTGCTGATCTTTCAACTCAAAGTATACCTCAAAGATTCCTTTTTTGTTAATTAAATCTCTAAATCCTTGTTCCAGAGCTGCGAGCTTCGTGCGCCCAATAGGACAACATGTGGCTAAAATGCTAGCTAAACTGACGACTCACGGTCTAGATCCAAAGAAACTGGACTTGCTAGGGCATAATTTCGGAGCCCACACCATGAGCTTCATAGCCAAAAATTACAGACAGATCACTGGCAGGAACATCTCTTCTATAACAGCGCTTGATCCCGCAGGACCTTGCTTCAGACAAAAAGGCCCTGAAGACAGACTGGACCCGTCAGATGCTGATTTCGTTCTTAGCGTTGCTACTAATATAGATGGTTGGGGCATGGCAACACCTGTTGGACATGTGACGTTTTATGTCAACGGGGGGGAATACCAGCCAGCAGACATTTGGATCCTCCCATGCGCCTCGGAATGTAGTCACACCAAAGCCATTTTCTATTGGACGGCGGCCTTACTCAACCCTAACACCTTTCTAGGAATGCAATGTGATTCTATACAGAAAGCAAGAGATGGAGACTGTTATGATAGAAAACCGTTCGTCTGGAATTCAATGGATTTATTCGTAAATAGAAGTAGGCCGGGTATTTATTTCGTGCCCACCTATCATAGGTACCCGTATAGCTTAGGTAAGGCTGGCTTAACAAAGAAGGGCGAAAAAATAATAAATCATCTGAAATCTCTTAATAATGTAGATGTAAAAGAGTTTTAAGAATTTCTTACTTTACACATCTTTCAGTCATAAAAATCATCACCACTGGAAATACGTGTGAAGCAGAGGGATCTAGGATGTAGTTCTAAGTGAGAAGTATTAAATAATTTTACGTCACACCAGGCCTAAAAGCGGGATTTACCGCCCTTGGGCGCTACGAAAAATCCCTCTTACGGCCAGGTGGTGACGTAAAATCGTATACTAACCACGGGCGGTCATAAAGAAATCCTCAGACCGCTAGATTATAGCCCTCGCCTCCGGTTCGGGCCTCAATTACCCGCGATCTGAGACTTTCATTACTTGACCGCCCTAGGTGTGTAATGTACTATTACGTCACACCACGCCGAAAAGCAGGATTTACCGCCCACGGGCGCGACGAAAAATCCCTCTTCACGGCCAGGTGGTGGTGACGTAAAATCGTATACTCACCACGGGCGGTCGTAAAGAAAGCTTTAGACCGCTAGATTAAAGCCCTCGCCTCCGGCTCGAGCCCCAATCACCCGCGGTCTGAGACTTTCTTTACTTTACCGCTATAAGTGTGTAATGTGGGTGCCATCTATTTGGCATAATTCTTTTTGTCCGAAACTGTTTACGCATAACAGGCTTCGCATAATTTATTTACGCCGAATCTTGACTTTGCCGAATTTTAATTAAGCATAATTCTTAATTGGCCGAATGGGTGTTTACCCGAATATTATGCTGGCATAAAGTTGACTTGGCCGAATTTTATTACCTATGCATAATATTGTTTGGCATACTAGTAATTTAGCATATTGCCCGAATTTGTGTCCGAAACAACAATTAATGTAGGGAGCGCCAAAGTTCATATAAAATTGCTAGTCCGAAAACTGGAAGTCCGAAAATGTATGTCATAAACGATTTTAGCTAAGTATAAAATTTTGTATGATATAATTTGTTCAACATACTTATCTTTATTAGAGTTCGGCAGTTCACGGTGTGCGGTAACACCAAAGTTTGGAGCAAAGTAGACTCTCATAGGTTATGTTAGGTTATTTTTTATATAAATAAACGAAATTATCATTTAGTAAAAATCCAGGGGGATTTTTACTAAATCCCTCCCTATTTAGATAATCATTGATGTGATACAGGTACTCATTTAATTAAATCGGCGAAAATAAAGGTATGCGTAAGTAGTTTTCGGCGTAACAAATTTCGGCGAAAGTAATTTTCTGCCTAAATAATATTCGGAATTCGAAAATTATGCGTGAATACTATTCGGCGTAAAGAGATTATGCATAATAGAATTCGACGAAAAATCATTATGCGAGATTAGTTTCGGCGTAAAGACTATTATGCCTATACTGATTATGCTAAATCGAATTCTGCCAAAAAAATATATGCGTAAACAAGGGGAACCGTGTAATGTACTATTAATGTTAATAATAAAAAAATATGTTCGTAAATATGTAAGAATAACTATGTTATATCTCCACTGTTCCTTGAATGTGTGGTGTTCAAAAAAGTATATTGTATTGTATGTTATTTATGATGTTTAGGATATAAATTTTACAGTGTCTAATAAATAGTAATAATTGCTCGTCTTTAAATTGAATTGAATTTGAATTGTGAAATTTTGAATTCTAACCTAGTATCTGATGTATGTGGGCATTCCTCCAGGAGGTCTTACCATCAAATGCAAGAAAGTAAGGGGCTGATCAAAACTCAAGGGACTGAGGATGGGCTCCGATCGGCAGCAAAAAGTTTCCCAAGTTGCAAACTTATTTTTAAAGTGTCTGTTAAATACTGTATTAAAAAGAATGTCATGATAATCCTAAAAAAATATCTTTTTGATATTCCAGATTTTTTTTCTGGAATATCAAAAAGACATTTTTTTAGGATTGTGTAACCAGACCACTTTTACCAACATAAAGAATCTACCTACTTATACTTAAAAACTATTACATTTTACCTCGACGTTTCGGCCGCGATGCAACGGCCGTGGTCACGAGAAGACTAGGACGGTGATAGTGTGTTTAATATGAGTGTGTATCGCGAAAGTTTGAGACAATGTAGGTACTTATACTTACTTAGCGGACGTAGTCTTCTTTTTCCGGAGAGGGAGGAGAGATGAGCTTTTCTGTGAAGGAAAACATCGTGAGGAAACCTGCACGCATCTGCGAAGTAACTCAAAGATGTGTGTGAAGGCCCCAATCCGCACTGGGCCCACGTGGGGACTATAGCCCAAACCCTCTCGTGGTGAAAGGAGGCCTGTGCCCAGCAGTGGGACGCAAATTGGCTGTTGTAGTAGTAGTAGACGAGAGATGTAGAGTTTGTATAGCCCTCGCAATACGAACTCTTCAGGGCTGTAGCTTTTTTTTCTCATAAAAAAATGTGGTACAAATTTTGACAGAAGTTCGCCAAACTTATGTTTATTGGCGAGTATTGCACTCACTTTACACTATAACATGCACCTTAACGTAACTTAAAAAGAAACCACGTACTTTAATATAATCATGCAACTTATTTACATAATATTGTCAATATAAACCTAAGTTTTCAGGGATTTTTTAAAAACGTTTTTACTTTTACAATCGCTCTCTTTAAAGTTCAAATTGTAAAATGTTCTAGAACTGTAAAGCATTCTAAAAAATAAAAAGAAAGCAGTTCTAGTCTGTCATTAGAGAAGCTCGCTTTAGATACGAGCGGTAGTACGTATAGGCCCCTCATTAAAAAAAAACCAAGTATACATTAAAATCTTTTTTATTTCGTAGCTCTTCATAGCTAGAAAAGCTACATATAATCAAGATCACATCTTTCGTATAGCACTAACACCAGACGCTACACCCAGTTTTCACGTCATAGTACGTAGTTACTCAACCTGTAGGCCTTTTTTTATCCTTGGGAAAATGCCTTTACGCATCCCGTCCGGCCGGGGGACCAGGACGGGTATGACGGACTCCCAGGCAGTTGGCCCAAACTGCCCGGACTACCGTCTAAAAACCCAGGGGTTTACCTCGTGCCGCATAGTGACGGGGTGCGGGATCGCCGTGACGCATTCAACCGCTGCCCCGTCGCGGCCGCCCGCCGGAGCGGGACTCCTCCAAGTCGGGGCTGGAAGCGCGCCAACCAGCCCGAGAGGACTCGACCCACGGGCAGTGAACCCCCCGGTTCACCACCCGAGTCCTCAGCAGCAATCCACTAGGGGTTGGGTTCTGGGGAAACTCCTTCCCCCTTCTGTGGATTCTGCGCACCTCAGGTGGGGTTGCGGAAGACAGGGAGAACGGCGCGTCGTAATACCAACACTCCTCTTCCCCCGCAACCCCACCCCACAAAAACAGCCCTTACGGGTCGCAGGGCCGCGCATGCCGGAAATTGTAGACCGATGCCCACGGTGCACCGGCACCAAGCACTCCCGTTCCCCCAGACGAATCCGAAAGGACTGGCAGCACTTGGGCACACGAGGAGGAACCCGACTCGCACCCCAATTACTCAACCTGAAGGCCTAGAAGCACATCCTTTATTACAATGTAATAGAAAATTCACCCCTTGTAACTCTTATATGGAATAAAAGAAATCCACTGGTAATAGTTGGGGAGCCACGGATGCTAAATGTGCAGTTACTCGATCGTAGTGGTACTATTAGATTTTGAAGACAAAATTATAGAAATTAAAAAAAGAGTTCAGCGCTGGGTTCAGGTTAGACTTACCACTTACTATCAGGTGGGCTGTGCGCTCGTTTACCTATGCCAATGATTATGTAGGTATAAAAAAATAGAAGCTTTGCATCATCATCTATACTAATAATAAGTCTGTAGAAGAAATAATGTCTGCAACTTGAAAATTAAAAGAAACTATCAAGTCGAGGAGACTATATGAACTATACTGAACACAAAAAAAAAACGATTTGTAGAAAAATCTTCTGTATGCAGGTATGTATGTATGTCCGGATTTAACTCGAAAACTACTGGTCGGATTGCAACAAAATTTGGTGTAGGGGTAGTTTATAATACTGGTCAATTTGACCAGTATTATAAACTACCCCTAGGCTACTTTTTATCCCAATTAAAAAAATGCATAGTTCCCGGAGGAACGCGGAATACCACGCCGACGAAGTCGCGGGCAGAAGCTAGTATATAAATACACGCCTGTTTCACATTGGGTAGGCAGAGACCACAAAACTCCACCTGCTTCTATTCAAACATCCTTGCTTCCTCCACATTTATCCCTCTGTTTTTTTTTCATTTGCCCTCTTCAGTATATCACCACGTCGATGTTCGTACGTCGTTGTTCAAGAAGCGTTCGCAGTTAAAAAAAGTAGTAACATGTACATAACGAAACGTTACATAGAGACATAGAGCGCCGTGACGTAGAAAAGGAACTTTTTTTAAAGAAAGAAAGAAAATCGTTTATTACCACAAAAAACCAACCAATACATAAAAAAAGAAAAAAAAATGTTTATTAACACTAAAAATAACAACTAACATAATGTGAAAAACTGTGGCAATAGGACCCGGCATCAGCGGTGTTGCATGAACCACGCAGGGTGGACGCGTGCAGCTCTGTTTTTTAGCCGGCACCTTTTTCAAATGCTCCAACCTATCGTCATTTAAACGTATACATCACAAATTACACACTTACATCATGTAAAGAAACAACAAAAAAAAAACAAGTGACAATACTTAAATATCTATAGATATTGAACTCTAAATGGCTATTTAAAGTTAAATTTGAGCGCCAGGACGTCTTAACGTTCCCAATTATGCGTCCAAAATGAGGCCCTCATGAAGTTAAATTTATATGCTGGCTACCTAGGCAGTGACATCTATTACCGAATTTAGCAATTATTTCGGGCGTACGCTAATTTGTATGAAGGGTGACATTCTAGATTTACCTTACTTTTTCTATGGTATGGTTATTCTTTCACAGCTCTAACTACTGAATGAATTTTGTCAAAATTGACTCGCGTTAGATATTTAGAGGGATTGTAAAATAAAGGGATTGTAAGACAATGGACTATTTTCAATATTCATTAACAAATTCCCTATTTGGAGGAGACGCCGCTGGCTTGTGGCAGCGTTTTGAAACTGCCATAGATAATTAGACATGCGGCACTGTATTGAAGGCTGATATTTGGTAGATGCACTTAAGAGGCCACAGTTGCGAGCCGGCGAAAAAGGGATAGCGCTATCTACATTCACTTGTAAAGATGCGACAGTGATAGTGGAGACATAACCTGCAAATTACCGGTGTAAGCATTAATTGTTATTAACAATGAAAGTACGAAACTAATTAAAAAAGGTTTCGAGGATATCAAAAACAATTTATTTATTAACTGGAAAGCAAACCTAATGTTTGCTTCGTTATAGATCTTGAAAATTCCACGTCCCAAGTAAAAATTTGTAAAAATATACCTATCTTTGAAAAATAAAAGTATCGAGGCAATTGTTTCTAATCGTGTTTTCATGTTTCATCATTTAAAGCAAATATGTTTAATTGTCATGTATAAATAACAGCCTTGTAGATGTCACCGATGGTGAGATCTAGATGGCGAAACATAACATCTGATGCGCTCGAACCAGTACATAAATCCCCTCTTGGGCTCCCTAACTATACAAGCAATACATAAATATAATGTTAAGTTATGTATCCTGTTTACAATGTGAAAGCAATGTTTTTATAGGATTTTTGGTCGTTTAAAAACATAGGCGCCAACAATATGTCATTATTATGTATTTACTGTCGTCCATTTTTTAAAGGACTTAAAAACACGTTATCCCACCAAAAACATTCTGTAAAAAACTAGCCAAGTCTCGATGGAGCTGCTTGTTTATCTCTAAAAAGTAATGAAATCTAGACAAAGTCGTGCCAAGCAAGTCTAAGGTTCCTTACTGCGATTTCTTTATTATTATAGTTAATGTTGTGTGACTTGGCCGTTTGTACCCACTAACGTAAAAAGAATGTTCAACGGCCAAGTCACGCAACATTAACTATAATAATAAAGAAATCGCAGTAAGGAACCTTAGACTTGGCAAGACTGTCTACATTTCATTACTTTTTAGAGATAAACAAGCAGCTCCATCGAGACTTGGCTAGTTTGTTACAGAATGTTTTTAGACGGATTTCACTTATTTTTGTAGAAACGTGGGCATATTGATTTATTTTATTAGATTTTATTATTTGGCACATTTATTTTCTTTTTAGGAGTAGTTTTTTTAATATTAGAAATCTTTCTTGTCTTTTTTTCCGGTTCTGATTCTTGTACAGTAGCAACAGTTTTTCGTATTGCCCATCCACGTTCATTATTTATTCTTTTAGACGGTTTACACGGTTTAATTTCTGAAAGATGGGCGCGGTATTTACGCCTAAGCCGGTTGTATTTTTTATTTATATGCGTATTAAAAGCAGAAGGGGAGGCATTCGCCCAGCAGTGGGACGCTATAGGCTAGACTAAATTAGAAGATGTGTCCCACTACGCTGGATTTTTGCAATGACAGTCGATTTTTTTACGTACCAATAGTAGAAGGGGGCATTGCCATATCTCTAACTAGCTTCTGCCCGCGACTTCGTCCGCGTGGGATTCGGTTATAGCGTTCCCGCGGGAATTGAGCGTTAAACTATAACAAATTATATACGAAAACCTTCCTCTTGAAACCATAGACATATATAATACTTCGTGTAGTGTATGCGAGTGGCTCAAATAGCATGCATACGCTGTCTCGTGTGCCTCTGTGTCAGCGGGAAAATAACTGTCACTGTGTTGTCACTGAGAGCGGTATGCGAGGGTGGAACAATTTGAGAGCAGCGAAGTTATTACTGATACATGGGCATTGCCGAGCCAGTGTTAATCATTACGTGAGGGATAATAGCCCGCTGGGCCCGCGTGGGGATTATAGCCCAACCTTCTCGTGATGAGAGGAGGCCTGTGCCCAGCAGTGGGCCGTAAATAGGCTGTTGTAGTTGTAGTAGTAGAGGGATAATAGTACATTACAGACCTAGGGCGGTGAATTCGTTAATGTAACTTTACGAATTACCGCCCGTGGTTTGTCGAAAGTTTTACGTCTTGCCTTGGCGAGGAAGTGAGATTTTCTCTCCGCGTAGCGGGCAGAAAATCCCACTTTACAGCCAAGGGTGATGTAATAGTACATTACACACCTAGGGCGGTCAAGTAAAGAAAGTCTCAGATCGCGGGTAATTGAGGCCCGAGCCGGAGGCGAGGGCTATAATCTAGCGGTCTGAGGATTTCTTTACGACCGCCCGTGGTTAGTATACGATTTTACGTCACCACCTGGCCGTGAAGAGGGATTTTTCGTAGCGCCCAAGGTCGGTAAATCCCGCTTTTCGGCCTGGTGTGACGTAAATAGTATTTACAGCCTCTACACTTCGTATAGACCGGGTCTACGCACATGACAAATAACCCCACTTTGTTGGTGCCCAATCCAAGTTTGATCACCAATCGTGACACAGTGCTCAGCGAGACACCGGCGAGTGCGGATGTCAAACAACATATACGCAACCCTTAAAAAATGCCGACATGCGTGATAAAAGGCTGCAGAAATTATGTAGGCAACGTGAAAAAGTGTCATGAAATATCGTATCATCGGTGATTAACATTACCTTGTGTTTATTCCATCAATCGAAATATTTTTGTAAACAATAAACTTATGACATGAAGTCGCCATATTTACGCCATGTTACGGAGTTGCCATAGTTACGGAGACTGCTTGTTAAAGTAACCTTGTAAGGACGTCATTTTTACACATGAAGAATTTCACGTGAGATGTTTAATTTGGACTTCTAAGAAAATATAAATAAATAATTATTATGTATAACGGCGCGCGCTTTGTTTTGATTGGGGTTTTGTTGAGAATTTAGTAAATCGGGTAGTTATGAATTCTGTTGAGGTTTAGTTAACTTTTAAAAAGAAGGTAGTTGTGAATATTATGTCAAGTCGAATTATTTTTAAGAGCGGGTAGCCCCGAATGGAGTTGTCAAGTGTCATTACGGAGCGAGCCGTCATTCTAAAGGAGCGCCTCGCACGTCATGGTCGCTTGCAAACCCATTTGCTCTTAATCGCGATTAATTATTATAATCAGTGAATATTGTTGGTGATTGTAATTAGAATCGAACAGTACAGTGATACAACTATTTTGAAAGACTTTTATTTCGTGGTTATCTGCACGTTAACGCCCACATGGTCTCAAGATGTCGGATTCACCTCCAGCAACGCCTGCTCGGTCGCTTCACCCTCCGACATGTAAATAAATAAACAAAAGTTGATTTTTGAATCATGTTTTATTAGAATAAAGGATATTACAGCATTCACGTCGCTTGTATTTTTTTTCGGCTACAGTTTCCAAACATTACTATACAAGTACATAAGTAACTCTGAAGTCCTCGAAATTAACACCAAAATCATCTACGTGCTAGCAAATTTCAAGGAGCTCCCTCATTTTCTCATGGATTCCATCATCAGAACTGAACCAAATTAATATGAGACCAACTTGAAAGTACCACCTTTCGAACAAAAAATAATAATCATCGAATTTGGTTCACGTTTACTATTAATTTTTGGTGAACATACATTAAAAAAAACGATTCCGACTAATTGAGAACCTCCTCCTTTTTTTGAAGTCGATTAAAAATATGATAATGTGAAGCAAATTATAATGAATTTTTTTAAAGGATTTTCCGGGCGTCCTTTGTCTTTGAAATAATAAGAGAGATCAAAGTTCAAACAGTGCTGACTTATGAAAATACATTTTTAGTTTTGAATGCTACCATACATTTGCATTTATTAGTGCGTTGATGGTATTTAAATGAACTTTTGAATGATCGTCACGTGCTAATCACTATAAAACTCAGCTTACTGAAGCGTGATAGAACTGTCATGAAATCATCATCATTCAGCCGAAAATAAGCCGTGGTAGCCTAGTGGTTTAACATACCGGCACCCACACAGAGGGTCGGATGTTCGAATCCGGCTCGCACCTCTTAGTTCATGTTATGCGAAATTCAATTCGAATTTACCACTGTGCTTTTCGATGAAAGAAAACATCGTGAGGAAACCAGCACGCACCTGCGAAGTACTTAAATCAAGGATGTGTGTGACATCCCCATTCCACACTCGGCCGTGGGGTCTATAAGCCCAAACCCTCTCGTGATGAGAGGAGGCCTGTACCCATCAGTGGGATCATGGGATGCTAATAGGCTGTTGTGGTGGTGGTGGGTTGGATTCAGCCAGAAGACTTCTGCCTACCTGTGTCTCTCGACTACTACTTCAGTCTATTTGCGTCCCACTGCTGGGCACAGGCCTCCTCTCATCACGAGAGGGGTCCTGTATCTCTCGCGTCCATTTATTTCCCGTCAGTTTCATTAGATCACCGTTCTATCTTGTTGAAGGCCTAGGTATAACCGTCAGCTCGTCTTCTAGTGTGGGGCGCTTAAGAGTCCCCAGTACGCACGGCGTTTCTCAACTTTTCATACAAACGTATTTTCGCTTTTATTCCCAAATTACTAAACAGATTGACTCGAAACTTGGTACACGTAATAAAATCATTATTATGGATTATAGGTGTCCGAAATTAGTAAATAAAATAAAACAAAAACGGGCAAAAAATTGAATTTTGAAGTTTGTTTGGAGAAAACTAAAATTGTCCTAGTTTCTTTGTTATTCAATTTATTACAATAAAAGTACATTTTGGACAATAATATCTCTGCTCCTACTTGTATAACTTGTAAAATTTGGTGCCAATGTGATAAGTAGTTTGCGAATTAAAACGTAACTACGTTTACATCACCCTTGGCCATAAAGTGGGATTTTCTGCCCACTACGCGGAGAGAAAATCTCACTTCATGACCAAGGCAAGACGTAAAACTTTTGACAAACCACGGCCGGTAATTCGTAAAGCCCCAGATCGTATATTTATGGCCCTCACCTTCGGTTCGGGCCACAGAAACCTGCGATCTGGGACATTTACGAATTCACCACCCTAGGTCTGTAATGTACTATTCTCGTTCCAGCAGCCATCAGTTTCAAAACCGCGAACTTCCGGGGGCAATAAGCTTGGCCTATACATTATTATAAATTGAAATACAGGTGTCCCTTGAGTAAGCATAAAGGTCCTGATCTTACACTTCATCACGGAACCTTGGAAAAATACAACTTCATTAATATTAATATATAAATGAAATGAGACTTGTATTTTAAGAGACTAAACAAGTAACATATCCGACGATTGTAATGCGTCATCAGTTGTCGTGCGAGTGCAAAAGATAACGATTGTATTTTTAAAATAATATGACAATAATCAACAAGAATAAATACATGAAAAGTTAAAATTTAAAGAGCTGAAGAATTGTACAAGCATGATTAAAAATATTTGTTTCTTGCTATTTTGTTCAAATTATGTAATCGCGGTTGAATATTCTAAATTCAATGAGGGGCATGTTAACGGATTCCAACATGATTGTAAGTGATATCATCAATCATCGATCAATGCTTACTAATATTATAAATGTGAAAGTGTGTTTGTTTGTCCTTCTTTCACGTCGCAACGACTGGACCGATTTTGATGAAATTTGGCTTGGAGATACTTTGACACCCTGGGAATAACATACGCTACTTTTTATCCCGATATTTTCACGGGAACGGGTTTTCTACGAGTCAAACCACTTTTTTTCTATAGTTCTATAACTATAACCATCTATATGTAATGTAATATCATTGGGTACGCAAATTCTAAGTCTACGCGGGACGAAGTCGCGGGCAAACGGCTAGTATTAATATACTGAAAGCCGCATTTACATTACGACACTAGTTTCGTACAAATATAGGATTACATTGCGGGGCCGTAGAGCTAACGAGTTCCAAGTGACCGAGCGAGCGCCGCAACGGAATACTATGCATGAAACTAATGTCGTAATATAAATCCGGCTTAATGTCAGTCAGTAAGAACTCCTCCGTTACTGAGTAACTGATGACAACGCACAACCAAAACGACGGGTCGGAGAGAGCTGTAATTTGGCATGTAAGTAGGTTTCTTAGGGGGTTGAGAATTTGTATGTTCTAACTGAATTCCACGCGAACGAAGTCGCAGGGGAAGTCAGTCAGTGTATGAAAGGTGATCAAATTTTCAGGTCCAGAATGGGTTGAAACCTCCATCAACCGGTCCAGACTGAAGGATCTCTTCATCTCTGTGATGGGACCAGGAAACGTCATGAAAGCCAAGATGACCCCATACAACTACCACCGCATCAAATACCTGGCCCAAAACGCAGATGTGGACTTCAGGAAGAAGACCTTCCTCTTCGTCCGTTCAAACTGGGAGGAGGGAGTGTATCCGTTGGTGAAAAACATGGCGCTACTCTACAGGAATATGGGCTACAATGTGCTCATTTTGAACTGTTCGAAGTTCACTGATAAATCGTATTGGTTGTGAGTACCTTGAAAGAAAAATGCCATGTTTTGCATGATTATGTAACGCTTTTAATGTGATTTTAAGCATTTCCTGACTTTATTACCTTGTGACGTGTGTCATGGCCGTTATAGTAATAACGTTTGCTATGAATACATTTTCATACTTAATCACTTATTATATAATTTCGCATGTCCATTCATTAAAAAAGTATTCAGATCTAGTTTAAAGAATGTTAGATTTCTGGGTAAATCTTTGACACGTAGGTTTTTAAAGTATTTCTTACTGTCATTTTTCTTTTTACGCATTGTTAAGTTCAGTATTTTTGTTTTTTTCAGATCCTTGAACGTCATTCGCCCAATCGGAAAACATGTCGCAGAAATGCTCGCGAACCTCACAGCGGTCGGTCTCGACCCTCAAAAGTTAGAGCTGGTAGCGCACGGCCTCGGAAGTCACACCATGAGCTTCATAGCCAAAAACTACCGTCACATCACCGGCAGGAACATCTCTTCACTCACTGGCCTCGACCCAGCCGGACCCTGCTTCCGGCATCTCGGTCCTGAAGAGAGACTCGACCCTTCAGACGCTGACTTAGTCGTAAGCCTAGCCACAAACATGGACGGACTCGGAATAGCCGCCCCATTAGGCCAAGTAACTTTCTACCTCAACGGAGGGGAGTATCAACCGGCCGACTCCATCTACGGACATTTGAGCTTCATTCTATGTACAGTAGATTGCAGTCACATGAAAGCAATTCACTATTGGATATCAGCGTTAATAAACCCTCATACGTTTATAGGAATCAAGTGCGATACCATACAGCAAGCTCGGGAGGGCGACTGCTATGGCATACAACCCATGGTTACAAACACCATGGACTTGTACACAGATAGGAGTAAACCAGGAGTGTACTATTTGCCAACGTTAAATATCTATCCTTATGGTGTCGGCAACAAAGCGCTGAAAAAGGGCAACAATGCAATTACAAATTATTTAGCCTGGATGAACAGAGAAAAAGTAATAAGAGTTGGATAATTTAGTATTTTTCTAATGTCGTTTATTTATTGAGTACCTACCTAATAAAATTATAATACTTATTTTGTCCTGTTTTATACATTTTAAGTTTAGTTTTTGAGTTTCATACTTTTTTAGTTTAAATTCAGTTTGATATTAAATTCTTTCTCCCATCGAGTTACCCGACTTTGAAACGATCTTCCTTTGAAAAAGAGAATACCAGGCGTCCCATACAATCGTGCCCCAAGTTGTGCACAAACCTCTAACTGTTGGAAATTAATAATTTGGATTTAAAAACGTTTTGCTATTGTTTTATTTCTTGTTAAGCTGCAGGTTTAGATTTCAATTAAACAAAGTTAATCAATCTATAAATTCTGGTGGGCTAGTCCAAAATGGCGCCAGTTGACGTATTTGACATCTTGAATCCGTAAAAATATGGTAAAAAGTGAACCAGTATAGAAAGACATCAGTAAAGTGCGAGTCGAACTCGTGTATTAATGGTTCTGTATTTTAACTTTTTTCGAGATGATCAGCTGAAAAAGTTTGTCACAGCTCTCTAGGAAAAAATTGGAAACGATATGACCTCCACATCTTACATCGGTAAGTCATGGTATAGCCTAGTGGTTTGACCACCACCGCCTCTCAGCAGAGGGTCGGGGGTTCGAATCTGGCTCGCACTTTACTTATGTGCGAAATTCAAATTAAATTTTAGTACCACTGAGCTTTCCGGTGAACGACATATCGTGAGGAAACGTGCACGCGTCTCCAAACTCCGAAGTGATTCAAGGATGTGTGTGAAGTATCCAATCCGCACTGGGCCTGCGTGGGGTCTATAGCCCAAATACTCTTGTGATGGGATGGTGCCCAGCAGACTTAAATAGACTTTAGTTGTAGACATCACCATTATCACCTCAAAGACAATGACATTTGAGGCTCTTCCTTAGAAAAATAAAATTGACATTTTCAAATAACCGTCTTGGAGGAGGTCCATAGCAATGGACGTCTTTCGGCTGAAATGATGAAGCAACTAACAAGACGGTAGAAAACATGTAAAGCCGGGTCGAACGGGTCTGAAAGTAGCGAAACCGTTGAAGTACCGGTGACGTGTCTTTGGATAGAGTCAAGGGAGTAAAGCTGGTGTCCCAGCGTGAATATGATATGCGGCCTGACTGGCGCTTTGTGGGAAATAGCTGAACTTCAAATATTCTACGGAAGGGCGAAGACGAACTCTTATATATTCTTTCCAAAAGTTTATTACGTAGGTATACTCCTCAGAAAAAGGATCTTGACTTGCCAGAGCCACAGACAAACGAACAATGAGGGTTCTCTTTTGCCCTTTGTTTGATACGAAACCCCAAAAAGGTGAAATCGTCACTCTATTGTTTTACTGTCATATGATTTTAATGACAGTGACATAAAGTGAAAAAAATAGGTTTTTGAATTACAAAATAAATGTAAAATATTTATTCGAATTGCACGTGATGACGAAAAACCGACTTCTTACTTCTTATAAGGTGAGTGTGTAGGTATATTTGAATACACTAATTAAGAATATGATTTTTGTTGTTCGTGTCGAAGCGATGGTTTTTAGGGTTCCGTACCCAAAGGGTGAAAAGCGGAACCCTATTAATATGGCTCCGATGTCCGTCCGTCCGTCCGTCCGTCTGTCTGTCACAGGGCTCTATCTCTTCAACGGAAATAGGTAGAAATTTGAAATTTTCACAGAATAAGTGGTTCTGTGGCCGCTATCACAACAAATACTAAAAAGTTAAAATATATCTATATAAATTGGGGAGTTCATACAAGTAGTGTTTTTTTCTTCGTCTCATTTCAAGCGCTCTATCTAATGAACCATTATAGTTAGACACCTGAAATTTTCACAAAATACGCATTATTAAAGCCTCCATCACAACAAATACTGAAACAGTCAATAAGTTTATTCGCAATGCGGATTTTCACACGTTACGAAAGTTACGTATTTTTTCGAACGTCGCTCTTTACGTACATTAATACAATAAAATTTTATAAAAATTAAAAAAAAAAATATTTACTGACTAAAACAATAAAAAAAATAGAAAAACTAAAAAAAAACTCAATAAGTATAAAAAACAAGAAAAAAAGTATGGAAGTTTTGGGGTTTGAACCCACGATCACTTGATCGAGTTTCCACGTCTCTCACGAATACTCCACTAGAGCACTTACAATGCTGGCAAAATTAGGTATGTATACTCGGATGTTACATAGTTAGAACGAATAGAACAAAAGTCTAATTCAAATTTCAAAAATATATACTTTTTTTTAATTGTTTTTTTTTTCACCAACTGTGAATAGGGATCACATAGAGACGCTCAGTTGTACGGAACCCTACATATGCGATTCCGCATTTGCCTGATTTTTCATAGTTGTTTAAGTCTGGTCCGAGCCATTCCTCCGCTTAAAGTTTGGGATAAAGCCTGTAGGTGCTGGATATAATCGCCCTGTTTTCCACGGTATGGGTTCGACAAGGATGTCCCCACGAAAAGCAGCTTCCTATCTCCTCGAAAGTATTTGACCTAAAGTTCCCTCGGTAGGCTTTCACACACATATTTTGAATTGCTTCGTATCTACGTGCAAGTTTCCTTACGATTTTTTCGTTCACCCACCCTTGATGAGATCAGGAATGTGCGGTGCGGGACTTATATAGGTTGTTAAGCCAGGGATACACTTGGGGACAAATGTCCTGCGACACGTGTCGCCAGTGACTGTCTATATGTCTGGCGAGATCGCTCGGCTTCTTACGTCGTGGAAGATTTGTCCCCTAGTGTACCTATTTATGATGGTTTTCTTTCACCGGACATCTAGTTTCAAATTATTTCACAGATGAACATGATATATAACATGACATTCGAACAGAATAACTCAATATAAGCGTAACGCTGCGTGAGTGGTGAGGTAGTCTTCTACCTAAAACGGCCAGTTTCTTGATATACAGATAAGTTTTTTAATTGAAAGATTAAAATTAAATTATTTATTCGGCAAATTGGCCACATATGGGCACTTTTACTCGTCAGAAAATGTAATGGAGCAAAGTAGCGCAAGACAGGTGAGTGGCAAGCCTTGGGGGAGGCCTAGATCCAGCAGTGGACGTTTTTAGGCCAAATGATGATGATGATAATAATAATCTTGGGACATTTAACACATATTGATCTAGCCCCAAACTAAGCAAAGCTTGTACTATGGTTGCTAGACAACGATATAAATGCTTATATAGAGAAATGCATACATATATAAATAATAAACATCCATGACTCGAGTACAAACATATTAATAACAGTCTCGTAGATGCCACCGATGGTGAGATCTAGATGGCAAAACATTAGCAATTTTACGACTGTGGCCTCCAGAATGCCATGATTCTCCTGTATCTTATCTTAATCTGATGCGCTCGAACCAGTACATAAATCCCCTCTTGCGCTCCCTAACTATAGAAGCAATACAAATTATAATGTTAAGTTATGTATCCTGTTTACAATCTGAAAGCAATGTTTTTATAGGATTTTTGGTCGTTTAAAAACCTAGGCGCAAACAATATTTCACTATAATGTATTTACTGTCGTCCATTTTTTAAAGGACTTAAAAATAGGTTATCATGTAGGTATGGTATATGTCCTTTGTATGTCCAACAATGTTCCAGGTGACACATAAATGGTCCTATACTCCCCAAAGAAACGTTCTTTTGATTTATGAAAAACACATGCTCAAGTTTTTTACTTCGCTGGATATATGAGTGCAAATTTAAATTTGAATTCGCACATATATATTAGCATAGATATAGTTAAGTAGAGCCTTTAAATATATTAAATTAATTGATTACGTGAGAACGTCGTTCCCGCATTTTTTTAAATATTCGCGTACAAAATATGATAATATGAAGCAAATTATGATGATTTTTTTAAAATTGATTTTCCGGGCATCCTTTGTCTTTGAAATAATAAGAGAGATCAAAGTTCAAACAGTGCCAACTTATGAAAATACATTTGAGTTTTGAATGCTAACATACATTTGCATTTACGTTAGTAGCGTTGATGGTATTTGAATGAACTTTTGAATGATCGTCACGTGCTAATCACTATAAAACTCAGCTCCCTGAAGCGTGATAGAACTGTCATGAAATCATCATCATTCAGCCGAAAATAAGCCGTGGTAGCCTAGTGGTTTAACATACCGGCACCCACACAGAGGGTCGGATGTTCGAATCCGGCTCGCACCTCTTAGTTCATGTTATGCGAAATTCAGTTCGAATTTACCTATGTCCTTTTCGATGAAAGAAAACATCGTGAGGAATCCAGCACGTACCTGCGAAGTAAATCAAGGATGTGTGTGACATCCCCATTCCACACTGGGCCGTGGGGACTATAAGCCCAAACCCTCTCGTGATGAGACGAGGCCTGTACCCATCAGTGGGATCATGGGATGCTAATAGGCTGTTGTGGTGGTGGTGGGTTGGATTCAGCCAGAAGACTTCTGCCTACCTGTGTCTCTCTACTACTACTTCAGTCTATTTGCGTCCCACTGCTGGGCACAGGCCTCCTCTCATCACGAGAGGGGTCCTGTATATCTCTCGCATCCATTTATTTTCCGTCAGTTTCATTAGATCACCGTTCTATCTTGTTGAAGGCCTAGGTATAATCGTCAGCTCGTCTTCTAGTATGTGGTGCTTCAAGATCTTTCTCGTCCCAGCAGCCATCAGTTTCAAAACCGCAAACTTCCAAGGGGCAAAAATCTTGACCTACCTATAAATGGGGGCTGTCGCGTGTGAATTTGCCACTAGAGGCGCTAGTGTCGCGTGAGGTCCAATAACATTCACTTTTCACTGGTTTTGGCGGGATTCGTGATATAAATTATAAATTTCTTTAATTTACCTGTTGAAAAGTGATCTCCTCCGTAAAATTATCGCAAATAGGGATTATTTGGCGTTGAATGTAAAAGATTTGAAAAAAACGGTTTTTTTCCAAACAAAACGGAACTGCACAACAATGCGGCATAGCTACTTGATATTATGATAGTTATATATAATTAATAAACTTATTGAGATTCAAGATTTAAGACTTTGTTTCGGCGCCGATCTTATAAAGTCGCCTTTGACAGCTATACCTCTGGAACTTAGTCAACAGTGGCGGCAACTGGTGAGCAAAGAAACGATAGTCCCCATTACTATAACTTGAAATAGAGGTGTCCGTCCCTAGAGGAAGCATAAAGGTCCTGATTTTACACTTCAGCACGGATCCTTGTAAAAATACAACTTCATTAATATTAAAATAAATAAAATGAGACTTGTCTTGTAAAGAATAAACAAGTAACATATCCGACGATTGTAATGCATCATCAGTTGGCGTGCGACTGCAATAGATAACGATTGTATTTTAAAATAATGTGACAATCATCAACAAGAATAAATACATAAAGAGTTAAAATTTTAAGTGCTAAAAAATTGTACAGGCATGATTCAATTTATTTGTTTCTTGCTATTTTCTTCAAATTATGTAATCGCGGTTGAATATTCTAAAGTCAATGAGGGGCATGTTAACGGATTCCAACATGATTGTAAGTGACATCATCAATCATCGATCAATCCTTACTAATATTACGAGGGGTGATCCAAAAGTAATGATAATCAGTATGAAAGACACATAAATGTTAATTTATTTTTATACGTAATCTCCTTCCAAGTCTACACACTTAGACCATCGTTTCTCCAGACCACGAATTCCTTTTAAAAAATATCTCTTTCTTGACCCTCCAAAAATGCCTCCACAGCGGCCATTACCTCACCATCATTTAAAAATTTGTTGCCTCTTAGATCTTCCTTCAGCCGTGGAAAGAGATAAAAGTCGCTGGGGGCTAGGTCTGGCGAATATGGGGGGTGTTCCAGCAATTCGAACCCTGAATCACGGATGGCAGCCATCGCAACGCCGGCCTTGTGGGGCGGTGCGTTTTCCTGGTGAAACAGGATGCCAGCTCGAAGTTTACCCCGCCGCTTTTCTTTGATCGCCTCTCTCAATCTGCGTATTTGGTCAGCGTAGTAGGAGCACGTAATAGTGGTTCCCTTTTCCAGGTATTCGATCATTGTGACTCCCTCAGCATACCAAAACACTGAAGCCATGACCTTACCAGCGGAGCTTGCTACCTTGAATTTCTTCAGTGCAGGGGAAGACGCTCGCTTCCAGGTCATGGATTGCTGTTTGGTCTCAAGATCGAAATGGTGGATCCAAGACTCGTCCATGGTTACAAAGCGACGCAAAAATGTTTCGGGATCAGATTGATATTTGTCAAGATTAGACTTCCAAATCTCATTGTCTCCAACTTTCGCGATACACACTCATATTAAACACACTATAGTTTTTACGTAGTGTATTTTAATAGTGTGTTTAATTCCAAATCTCACATCGTATTTTCTTTTGTTCAGCCGTTAACATTCTAGGCACCCAACGAGCGGAGACTTTTTTCATGTGTAATTCATCAGTTAAGATTCTTTGAATGCTGCCATACGAGATGCATGTGAGCTCAACTAGATGCCTGATAGTCATCCTTCTATCTGTTAAAACGAGATCATGAATTTTTTCGACGTTTTCTCCAGTAATGGCGTCAGATGGACGGCCTTCGCGATGTTCATCTTGAGTGAATGTTCTTCCCAAGTTAAACTCCTTTGACCACCGTGCCACTGTGGAATACGGTGGAGCGGACTCGCCCAGTGGTCCCATTAATTCAGCATATATATCTTTAGTACACATTTTTTTCAAACAGAAGTATTTAATAACCGCTCTCACCTCAGTTTTCTCCATTTTTGCGTTATTGTTCCGACTGCTCGCGAAAAAACAGCTGCAACTCTCTGACAGATACATGTTTTTTTATTTTTTATTTTTTATTTACTAAGGAGTCTTTATGGCCAGTAACGGCATACTTATTTATTTTAATCCGATTCAATAAGTATTCAGTTATCATTACTTTTGGATCACCCCTCGTATAAATGTGAAAGTGTGTTTGTTTGTCCTTCCTTCACGTCGCAACGACTGAACCAATTTGGATGAAATTTGGTTTGGAGATACTTTGAGACCCTGGGAATAACAAAGGATACTTTTTATTCCGATATTTTCACGGGAACGGGTTTTCTACGGTTCAAACCACTTTTTTCTATAGTTCTATAACTATAACCATCTATATGTATAGTAATATCATATATCATCGGGTACGCAAATTCCAAGTCTACGCGGGATGAAGCCGCGGGAAAACAGCTAGTATTAATATACTTAAAGCTGCATTTACATTACGACACTAGTTTCATGCAAATACGGCCCGCAATCGCAATGTAATCCTATTACATTGCAGGGCCGTAGAGCTAACGAGTTCCAAGTGACCGAGCGAGCGCCGCAACGGAATGCTAGTTGCATGAAACTAATGTTGTAATATAAATCCGGCTTTATGTCAGTCAGTCAGTCAGAACTCCTCCGTTACTGACTAACTGATGACAATGCACAACCAAAACGACGGGTCGGAGAGAGCTGTAATTTGGCATGTAAGTAGGTTTCTTAGGGGGTTGAGAATTTGTATGTTCTAACTGGATTCCACGCGAAAGAAGTCGCAGGCGAAGTCAGTCAGTGTATGAAAGGTGATCAAATTTTCAGGTCCAGAATGGGTTGAAACCTCCATCAACCGGTCCAGACTGAAGGATCTCTTCATCTCTGTGATGGGACCAGGAAACGTCATGAAAGCCAAGATGACCCCATACAACTACCACCGCATCAAATACCTGGCCCAAAACGCAGATGTGGACTTCAGGAAGAAGACCTTCCTCTTCGTCCGTTCAAACTGGGAGGAGGGAGTGTATCCGTTGGTGAAAAACATGGCGCTACTCTACAGGAATATGGGCTACAATGTGCTCATTTTGAACTGTTCGAAGTTCACCGATAAATCGTATCAGTTGTGAGTACCTTGAAAGAAAAATGCCATGTTTTGCATGATTATGTAACGCTTTTAATGTGATTGTAAGCATTTCCTGACTTTATTACCTTGTGACGTGTGTCGTATGACGTTTGCTATGAATACATTTTCATACTTAATCACTTATTATACCTATAATTTCGCATGTACGTGTGTTAAAGAATGATAGATTTCTGGGTAAATCTTTGACACGTAGGTTTTTAAAGTATTTATTACTGTCAGTTTTCTTTTTACGCATTGTTAAGTTCAGTATCTTGTTTTTTCAGATCCTTGAACGTCATTCGCCCAATCGGGAAACATGTCGCAGAAATGCTCGCGAACCTCACAGCGCTCGGTCTAGACCCTCAAAAGTTAGAGCTGGTCGCGCACGGCCTCGGAGGTCACACCATGAGCTTCATAGCCAAAAACTACCGTCACATCACCGGCAGGAACATCTCTTCACTCACTGGCCTCGACCCGGCCGGACCCTGCTTCAGGCATCTCGGTCCTGAAGAGAGACTCGACCCTTCAGACGCTGACTTAGTCCTAAGCTTAGCCACAAACATGGACGGACTCGGAATAGCCGCCCCAGTAGGCCAAGTAACTTTCTACCTCAACGGAGGGGAGTATCAACCGGCCGACTCCATCTTCGGACATTCAAGCGTCATTATATGTACAGTAGAGTGCAGTCACATGAAAGCAATTCACTATTGGATATCGGCGTTAATAAACCCTCGTACGTTTATAGGAATCAAGTGCGATACCATACAGCAAGCTCGGGAGGGCGACTGCTATGGCATAAAACCCATGGTTACAAACACCATGGACTTGTACACAGATAGGAGTAAACCAGGAGTGTACTATTTGCCAACGTTAAATATCTATCCTTATGGTGTCGGCAAGAAAGCGCTGAAAAAGGGCAACAATGCAATTACAAATTATTTAGCCTGGATGAACAGAGAAAAAGTAATAAGAGTTGGATAATTTAGTATTTTTGTAATGTTGTTTATTTATTGAGTACCTACCTAATAAAATTATAATACTTATTTTGTCCTGTTTTATACATTTTAAGTTTAGTATTTGAGTTTCATACTTTTTTAGTTGAAATTCAGTTTGATTTTAAGTTCTTTTGGAACGATCTTCCGTTGAAAATTTAGCCTACCTATAGCTACCTAGTTTATTTGTGTTTAGCAAATAAAAAGTTAAAAACTAAAACCCGACTACTCTTGGCCTATATTTTGCGCCACGGGTTGCATTTTTAGGTTTAATTAAAAAGAATAAGTAGTTTTAATTACATATTTAAATCATTTTGAAATAGTTTAACAAAGTTTCATTTAAGTTCTCAATGATATTTTTTTGTGCGGAAATAAAGGGAATTCACCTCCAAATTTTATCAGCGGCCATCAAATATGCAAATGCCCAAAATCTCTGCATCTTTATAAGAGGAAATTTTCTACGTTGTTAATATTTAGTAGGTAGTCGACCAGTTTAAATGTTGCGCGCGAGCAAAATTAGTCCAGTTTGAGAACTAATAGGTGTCAGATTCGTCAGCTCAAGCAAGATGACTCGATGGACGATTGTGGTGTATTTTATTTCATGCGTGACAGCGGTGGAGTTTTCCAAAGTTGATGAAGGATTGGCGTCTGGATATGCCTTTAATTGTAAGTGAAGGTTTTTTCTATTTTAAAAGATTAGGTAATAAATAATTTATGGAATTGTGTTTTGTATCAAAAAAATATCAAATTAGTTGACATTGATATTACGATCATGACTTTGAATGTGGCATGGCGCCTAAAAAATAAACACCTTTTTATTCCAATCATTAGATAATCCAGGGCCACACCAAACCCAGTCACTTCACTGTTAACTCCATTATTTTGTGATATTAGGTCCGAAAACCTTAACACCGTCTATCTTGAAGCCATCGAGACTGGACCACCTCGTCATATCAGTCATGGGACCGAAACGTTCGCAACTGACATCATTCAACTACCACAACATCAGGAAACTCGCCAAACACCCAGACCTGGACTTCAACAACAAGACCTTTATGTTCGTCAGCGGATACATGGAGACCACTAACATGCCAGTGGTGAAGAACATAGCGCATCTATATAAAAACATCGGATATAATGCCCTGATTTTGAATACAGAAGAATTTACTGGAGGAGCCTATCCACTGTGAGTATCAAACTCCTCATTTTTACCCTCCTACAACTTTTTTTTTTTAAAGAGGATGTCATTAAGCATCTTCGTGACCGGCAGCCCATTTGGTGCTACCTCCCTTTGGTGTTGCAAGTCTATAGGCGACGGTAACCACTTATCGTCAGGTGGGCCGTCAGCATATTTGTCAGGACTCTAACATTATAAAAAAGATCCTAGAAAGACCCCTTTTGTGCATATTTCATCAAGCTATGAAGTTTAGCGAGTGATATACATATATATACAAACACAATTTCTCTATCCTCCAGAGCTGCAAGCCTCGTACGTCCAGTGGGCAAACACGTCGCTGAAATGCTGGTACACCTTACAAACCTCGGTCTAGACCCGAAGAAACTAGAATTGGTCAGCCACAGCATTGGAGGACACACTATGAGCTTCATAGCCAAGAACTACCGAGAGCTCACAGGCAGAAACATCTCTTCTCTTACCGCGCTCGATCCAGCTGGACCGTGCTTTAGAAACAAAGGCCCTGAAGACAGATTGGACCCGTCAGACGCTGATTTCGTCCTCAGCGTGGCTACTAACATAGATGGTTTCGGCATAGCTACACCTGTAGGACAAGTAACGTTCTATGTCAACGGAGGAGAGTACCAAGCAGCAGACGTTTGGTTTTTACCTTGTATCTTTGCTTGCAGTCATAGCAAAGTGTTTTATTATTGGAAGTCAGCTCTGATAAATCCGGGTAAGTTTGTAGGGATGCAATGCGATACCATACAGAATGCTAGGGAGGGAGATTGCTACGATCGAAAGCCGAAAGTCACAAATACTATGGACGTGTTTGTCGATAGAAGTAAACCCGGTATTTACTTCTTGCCCACATCCAATAGGTACCCTTACGCGTTAGGTAAGAAGGGTCTGAGAAAAGAATATCAACCCACGGCAATGCACTTGAGTTCGATTCAGTCAGATGACCTGATGTTTAAGTGAACGTGAATGTAGTATACCTAAATTTGTTTATGCGTCATCAAGAGTAATTTTGGATGTTTTAATGAGAAATAGTTGTATTTATTACTAACTTACGAGTAAAATTGTTCACAAGATTGTTGATAAATTAGTAACTTAACATTTAAGTATTTAATTGCTAAGGTTATGATGTAAGAAATCTAAGATAAGGTGGGTGTACCAGGAAGGCCATGCTCCTTTGAAGGCCAACTATGAAAAAGTCATAGTCCAAAAGCTCCATCCAACTCAAAGACACAGACGCGGCGGCGAGTCTCTCGCGTCGCTATATTCTTTGTGAGGTCCTTCGCTTCGTAGACTTCAGTCGTCGACGTTAAAATTGTAATAGGGATGACGACAACTTTTTTTACCTTAGTTAGAAAAGTATTGGACACGTATTTTTTTATACCTAACGGTGACGTAGTTAGCCCCCACTCTCCAACTTTAATGCGTTTTAACTTAGTCATTCTTTGTTAATTTGATAAAACAAAAAATACGTGTCTAATATTATTTTATTACCTGACTGACGGACTAATTAGAATTTCGATTTCTTCACCCTGTCGTCATCGTCATCCCTGTTGTCGCGCACAGCAAAAGGTAATTTTTAATATAAATAACCTATTATTATCTTTTTTTTTTACTGTAAATTATCATATAAGGATTTGTTATGATACTATAGAAAAAAAAATGCTTCGATTTCAGTTAAACTATCGGTAGTGTTCCTATGAAGGCCGGTGGTTCCTTATAAGGCCAATCAAAAATTTGACGGTTGGCCTTGCAAGAATACATGGACCTTACTAGAAACACTTACAAATCATGGAAATATGAACACTTAGTTTGAAACAATGTTTTATGTTTATAATACTAATTTATAACGTTTATTCAACTTTATAGCTGAGATAGGAACATTTTGGCCTTACAAAGAACGGACCCCTAAGAAGGCCATCATAGATACTTTTTTTAAACATTTTCATTCTAAATAAATAAATAAATAAATAAATAAATAAAATTTGTTTATTGTCAGGTGAAAACCCATTACGCTAAAACGCATTAGCAACTTATTTGTTATCGATAAAATACTCGTTACTATATTTTTTTAAATTATTTCCATTAATAAATATTCTTAGTTATACGATGGTGTTCACAGAATGTTCGTTGAGTTTCTTAAAGAAGATAATAATATGTTAAGCATTTAATGTTTCGTAAAAATGAAAGAGCTTCTTATGTAGTTTTAGTAAAAGCGGATATTTTCATTGTTACAACTCTAGTTTTA
This sequence comes from Aethes cnicana, assembly GCA_963971205.1. Classification (NCBI taxonomy): domain Eukaryota; kingdom Metazoa; phylum Arthropoda; class Insecta; order Lepidoptera; family Tortricidae; genus Aethes; species Aethes cnicana. Next base: position 2,778,034 of record OZ020285.1, read on the forward strand.
AGTTGAACGACTGATTTATAATATTGGCCTTGTAAGGAGCCCTGTTCCTTGCAAGGCCGTTTGGAAGAGCTTCACAAAAGTTAAGTTTATTAAATATTGATTACATCTAGGAAAAAAAAAATATCTTACACAATAAATTAAAGTCTTCATTAATAATTTGTTTCGTTCATTTATCCAGTAAATTAACGAATAAAAACTGTTTATTCTTTACAGGGGCCTTCCATGGTCCACCCACCTTAGATTGAAAACAACAAATTAATTTATAAATAGGTTGTGGGGTAAATGCCAAAAATATTTTAGTTAGTAATATTAGCTAAGCGGAAATCAGAAACCATTGATAGCATCACAATGAATGAATGTTTTGTTCTCAAAGTGAAAATAAATAAAACTACAGAACAAATTTTCTTTTATTTTAACTGCAGATTCCATCCCGACGGGCTTAATAATTAATAATATTATTGCTCTGTAGGTACGGGAACGGACCGTGGGGCATGAACGAAATGCAAGATAGCTTGGAACGAACTGGTTTAATGCGCTACGCGCGGGGCGGGCGGGACGCAGCCACGCACACACTAAACAGTACGAGTACGTTACAGACTATGAACACATACATAACTATTATTTACTAGCTTCTGCCTGCGACTTCTATTCTACCGTGGGAACTATTCTTTTTTTCGGGATAAAAAGTAGCCTTTATGTTGACCCAATTTTATAAACTACCCCCATACCAAATTTTGTTGCAATTCGGTTAGCTATCTCAATCGGCCAAGTGGTTGAAGCGTGAAAAGGTAACAGACAGACAGACAAACAGAGTTACTTTCGCATTTATAATATTAATATGGACTAGCTTCGCCCGCGTTGAATTCGGTTATCGCGTTCCCGCGGGAACTATGTGTTTTTCCGGGATAAAAAGTAGTCTATGTCCTTTCCCAGGACTCCAACTACCTCCATACCAAATCGGTCCAGCGTTTGAAGCGTGAAGAGGTAACAGACATATAGACAGACAGACAGAGTTACTTTCGCATTTATAATATTAGTATGGATATGGGTTTATAACACTGGTCAACATATAGGCTACTTTTTATCCCGGAAAAATGCTCCCGCGGGAATGCAGTTAAGCAGTTAACGAATTCCACGCGGACAAAGTCGCGGGCAGAAGCTAGTATTGCAATAAAAATACAATGTATAAAATTACAGTAAATAGTATCCATTCAATGTGTCGTGAATAACCAATGATCTTTGACAATAATTGGAAGAAGTAGGTAATTAATAATTACTAATATTATAAATGCGAAAGCAAGTCTGTCTGTCTGTCTACCTCTTCACGTTTAAACCGCTGGACCGATTTGGATGAACTTCGGTATGTAGATATTTCGAGTCCCGTGGAAGGAGATAGGAATAGGTAGGTAGGTATTTTTTATCACCAAAACACGATTCGTTCTCGCGGGAACTATAAGCTAGTCCCATGCAGACAAGGTCGCGGGTAGAAGCTCGTAACTAAAAAACGATTAATATCACTTACCTATACCTATTTATATTAAGCTAACCTGTCCTGGCCTTTATACTTAGTCGCCGTCACGGTTTTTTGGTTTCCTATCCTCCTTCAAAAATACACAATCGGGTTTGGTACACTATTTTTTATTCTTATAAATAGAGAGGAAATGGCAACAGGAAGAAAAGTGGTCTGGTATAAAATGAGTCTACTGGTTTATTACACGGCTCTCCATTTGGTTGCCGTTTCGGCCGTAAATTATTCGCGCACCGATGAGGGTTTCCCTGTGGGATTCTGGAGTAATTGTAAGTTTTTTTTAACGTACGTTTTTTACGTTTTTTTAAGAGGGTTTATCCCGAAAGTTGGCAACGTCGCATTTTATATGCTATAATAGCTGTCAGATGTTTCGCTGTTTTTGCATTCAAATGATAAGATTACATTGAAATGCATGGAAATTCAATAATAAACATTTAAATTATCATTAATATTAAATTTGAGGAGACTTGTTAGACGTCAATCACGCCAATGTCAAATATGTGACGGAAGGCAGTGAGTTAAAACGTCTCGATCGCGTTTGCCTTTCTTCAGGTTTTCAACCGACGAAAAAAAAAGGAGGAGGTTCTCAATGTGGACTATCGTTTCTTTGCTCACCAGTTGGCGCCACTGTAGACTAAGGTCCAGAGGTATAGCTGTCAAAGGCGACTTTATAAGATCGGCGCCGAAACAAAGTTTTCAATCTTGAATCTCATTAAGTTTATTCATTATAAATAACTATCACCATATCGAGTAGCTATGCCGCAATGTTGTGCAGTTCAGTTTTGTTTGGAAAAAAGATTTTTTTTTTCAAAGCGTTTACATTCATAGCCAAATAATCCATATTTGCGATAATTTCACGAAGGAGATCACTTTTCAAAAGGTAAATTAAAGAAATTATGATTTATATCGCGAAGCCCGCCAAAACCAGTGAAAACTGAATGTTATTGGACCTCACGCGACACTAGCGCCTCTAGTGGCAAATTCACACGCGATAGCCCCCATTCGACGCGTATATATATATATATATATATATATATATATTTATGTATGACCACGCATATCTCTGTCAATTGTGAACTGATTTCGATGATTCTTTTTTTAATTGAAAGGTGTACCTCCAACTTGAACCCTTTTAATAATTTGGCTTAGTTCTGATGATGGGATCTATGACAAAACGAGGGAACTCCTGGAAATTTGTTAGCATGTGTATGATTTTGGCATCAATTTCAAAGACTACAGTGAGACTTACGTCCCATCGTACACATGTTTGGAACTAATAGCCGAAAAAAAATTTTTAAATAAAAAAATAGAACCGACTTCAAACTCCGACAGCCTGGGAAGTCGGTGTCAAGTGAATCGCCCCAAAGCTATGACTATCTTATATTGAACTTGACACCAATTTCACAGGCTATCGGAGTTTGAAGTCGGTTCTATTTTTTTATTTATATTTTTTTTCTGTCAAAATTGTCAAAATGGCCATAAGTGTTGCCAAGTTACCTACATTTTTACTAAAATTTCTAGGCAACCCGGAGTAATTTATGTAATTTAGTTTTTTATTAAACCAAATCGAAGTACATAGTTATAGGTATATTCGTCCCAAACGTGGAGTATCTCAACATTAAAAAAGAAAGACACACTTATACGTATGCGAAAAAGCTTAAATAAATAACATACTTAGTAAAAATTATCTCAAGAACACAATACAAGCATATTAAGACATAGACGACATACATATATCATTTATTTTACTTAAAAAATCTAAAATTTTGAAGTAAATTTGGATTCGACAGGTTGGAAAACCTAAGTTCTCACGTGATAAAGTTGGGTGAGTAACTTTACTTCTTGCGTTACGTTTAATTTACTTTTCAAACGGTCAAATACGAGCTTACACTCGCAGTTAGTCGGAAAACGTGTAAACGAATTCGCATTCGTTTTCGTAAAGTAAATGTCACTCGCTGTAGGTCTAGTGTATTTTTTACACCAAAAATGCAAAACGATGTCACGAAGTTATTCGAGTAAACTATTCACGATCAGTTTTGTTTTAACACGCGAGTGTAAGCTTCAACTTCGGGCTCGGTTTGTTTTTACCTCTTCTCACATGAGTGTAAATCTTTATTTGCGCTAAACGCATCGAACGCGTTTGAGTTTATTCATCATTTTTGTATGAGAACACAAACAGCACCCCTAGCGGCAAAACATGGAGTCAATTCAGCGAGTGACATTTACTTTACGAAAACGGATGTGAATTCGTTTACACGTTTTCTGACTAACTGCGAGTGTAAGCTCGTATTTGACAGTTTGAAAAGTAAATTAAACGAAACGCAAGAAGTAAAGTTACTCACCCGACTTTATCACGTGAGAAGGTGAGAACTTAGGTTTTCGAACCTGTCGAATCCAAATTTACTTCAAAATTTTAGATTTTTTAAGTGAAATAAATGATATATGTATGTCGTCTATGTCTTAATATGCTTGTATTGTGTTCTTGAGATATTTTTTACTAAGTATGTTATTTATTTAAGCTTCTTCGCATACGTATAAGTGTGTCTTTCTTTTTTAATGTTGAGATACTCCACGTTTGTGACGAATATACCTATAACTATGTACTTCGATTTGGTTTAACAAAAAACTAAATTACATAAATTACTCCGGGTTGCCTAGAAATTTTAGAAAATGTAGGTAACTTGGCAACACTTATGGCCATTTTGACAATTTTGACAGAAAAAACCTGAAGAAACGCAAACGCGATCGAGACGTTTTAACTCACTGCCTTCCGTCACATATTTGACATTGTCATGATTGACGTTTACCAAGCCTCCTCAAATTTGATATAAATGATAATTTAAATGTTTATTATTGAATAATTGCCGGCCTGAGGCCAATATTTTGATAATGGCGAAGTGTCCAAGGCTGCGTTCCGAAACGCGCTCAGAGCGCTCACAGCACCTTGCATCCCTTTTCCTCTTGAAAGTGGAGTCCTAAGAGGAAAAAGGATGCAAGATGCTGTGAGCGCTCTAAGCGCGATTCGGAACGCAGCCCAAGACAGAAACCATCAATTTTATAGTGTATAGCGGATGTCGCAAAGTGATGGTGACAATACATGAACGTGTGCGAGAATAGTGTTGACAAATGCACTCAAAGGTTAAAGATGAACTTTTTACGAATAGTTTACTCGAAGTGTTTGGAGTTGAGAAGATGGACGTTGACGTTTGTTTCACCTCAGCCTCACCAAGTTTACTTGATTTATCTTTTATATCGTACATTAATTGTTTCCTCCATACAATGCTCGGCCCGTAGGCCATAAGTGAAAGTGGCAAAATTGTCTTGCATATACTTAGAAAGAAGCCATTATTTAAGAGAACAGAAGAGAAGAATTATATTTTAAGATCCATACTTTGCCAAATTTCTTGTAACGTAGAAAGAATTGGCGCAGCTCGTGTTACTTTTATCAAATACAAAGGAGAATGCGTGCATAGAAGCAAGAAACAGTAAGTATTAGACATAATAATAGTATTTATTTTTATTTGACATATGCAATACCCACTGCTGGGCACAAGCCTCCTCTCATCACCAGAGGGTTTGGGCCCTACACAGGCGCAGTTTGGATTGGGGACTCACACATGTACCTACATTCTTGAATTACTTCGCAAATGCGTGCATGTTTCTTTACGATTCACTATGTTTTCGTTCACCGAAAAGCCAAGTAGTAGGTAATTTTGCACAAAAGTAACTCAGAGATGCGAGCCGGATTCGAACGCCCGCCGATCCTCTGCATGAAGAGTTCTATAGGTGATGGTATGGGTGAAATGGTTCCGAATGGAGGACCGATCACCCGACTGATCCAGGCAGTCGTCCCCTTTCATAAATAGGTGATGGTGGCCTAGTAGTTGGCCACCATCACGGCTTCAATTAAATACCTAATATACACTTACATTTTCTTTCAGTGTTCCTTCTGGCTCTGCCCCAGCAAGTCAAGTGGAACTGTGGCAACTTTAAGACCAGACCCCGTGGCTGAGCCAACTGCTGATTCCTACCAGAATTTCATCAAGTTTTAAGTAGTTTAAACACTAATAAATCATGCTATATATTCCATTGAGTTTATTATTGGTGTTATTTATTGTAAGTATGTATATTTCTTTAGCAAATGTCAGCAACTAGCAACTGATCGATCAAAGCACAACCGAAGCTACTAACCGCAGAAAGCTGAAATTTGGCATATAGGTTCCTTGGGGAATTGGGGGGTGTTACTAAGCATAATTCCCGCGGGAACGCTCCGAATTCCACGTGAATGAAGTCATCGTCGGAATAAGCTAGATTGATATAATGCTTTTAGGTATTCGCATCAGTCAAGAATGTTGGCCGCTCTATTTAGCTATAAGTACCTACTAAGCCACAATTTTGCATTTATAGTATTTCCCTTTACATGATTTATTTAACGTTAATCTACCACATATGTAGCGGGAGTGGTGATGATGAGAACAAACTACTTTCTTGGTTAGTTTCAAGTTGATTTATTTCATAATAATTTAGAACGCTTAAATGAGTGAGGCTCACAAGAATGTGCCGTCACACACTGGAAATTCTTGTGAGCATCACCCAATATGTACTTATGTCTACCGAAACGATAATCCATGACACGGCCTATCTCTCTTCCGTGCCGTGCCTTGTGGACGATGCCGATGGTGCTGGCACAATCCTCCACGTCTGGAAAGACTATTCCTATATCGACTACGTCGCGATGTACGCCTCTTCATCGTTCAGCAAAAAGGCTGGTTTCAAGCGACCGATTGATTCGCACGTCGCTTTGCCTTCTCTATTAATCAGGTTCCCATGCTTTGCTCCTCCTCTCAACCACTATAAATGGGCCATCATAAGGCGGCGTTAGAGTAGGGCGGAGTATGACGCTTCTTGTGACCATTTCTGTAATTGGCCTTTCCCTTCTTGGACCGAGACAACATTAGCAATACTTAAGTATCTTCCCTTAAACATCTCTGTAAAACTATCGTAGGAACAGTTCCTCATTAAAAAACATTCCTGCGGTAGCCTAATCGGTATTCCATATACTTTCCTCGCAGCGCTATATCCGGTTTCTTCCTGTAAACTATGCTTGTAAACAACTCCTAAGTCCCAACTATAATATGGTAGGAAACTCTTCAACCGAGTTCTCTCTTTCGCTTCTTGCCCAAATACTAGCTATATCTACAGATAGCCATGTAGGCAATACCAGCAATTTTGTAAGGCACTGAAAAGTCCTGCATGCCGCGTGTCTTCTAAATTTTATCTCCATGTTTAGTATCTTCAAAAATGTTCAAACTATTAGCCTGACAGTGACCTTGACAGATCGAATTGCGTATACTACTGCGTTTCTGTCATACTAAAAGTCACTCGAAAACGTGAACGTTTTCGTTTACTCACTTACTCGCTCGTCACTCATTCATATTAATCAAAATACACTCGCTAAACCTTGTTACAAAACGTACCGTTAGGGGCGCTGTTCAAGTTTTCATACAATCTTGATGTAAACGCAAACGCGGTCGAGAAGTATTTTCCAGGTCCGAAAAATACACTTGAGGTACTGAATTGACTTCATGTTTTGCCGCTAGGGGTGCTGTTTGTGTTCTCATACAAAAATGATGAATAAACTCAAACGCGTTCGATGCGTTTAGCGCGCATAAAGATTTACACTCATATGAGAAGAGGTAAAAACAAACCGAGCCCGAAGTTGAAGCTTACACTCGCGTGTTAAAACAAAACTGATCGTGAATAGTTTACTCGAATAACTTTGTGACATCGTTTTGCATTTTTGGTGTAAAAAATACACTAGACCTACAGTTGTGTCTACTGACTACAACTGTTTTTCTCACTTAGCGGTCCCCCGACTCGACGACGCTTGGAAAATAAAAAAATATTTGAACTTACATAATATATGTGACGATAATAATTATAATAGGTTTAAAATATTATTTGTTTTTAGAGGTTACTTTTTGTGTCGCGGGGTTTTTAAATTTTAATTCTATTTAAATGTCTTAAAAACGTAATGAGGGTCTTGGGTGGGACCACGGTCTCAGTGTAGGTAAACATAAGAATTATACCTAAGTGTATTTAGCAATAAAAAGACTTAGAAAGAAGAAGAAGTTTAAAAGTAAAACCTATAAACGAAATTCTAATATGGTACCTATTAATATACAGGGTCAAACAAAACGTTGTGACGATATTTTACCTACATTAATCAGCTATCGATTCTAAGCATGTTTTTCGTATTTAATATTTTTCGAGTAGTTACTAAAAAAAAGTAGTATGGCCCAGTATGGGATTGATAGTGTAAGCGAAACCTGAATCCCATACTATTTTTTTTACACTAGAAAGAAATTAAAAACCTGCTTACAATCGATAGCTCATTCTGTGGGTAAAATATCGTCACAACGTTTTGCTTGACCCCGTACTTATATTGAAATAACGGAAGCTGTGACAGATGTAAGATAATTTAAATAAGTCATAGAGTTAAGGTCAGCTTTATTGCTTAGATTTACAAAGTATAAACACGTTTCACCTTGGGAAATGGCGTAACTTTGTAAAGGTCAAAGTTAGCAAAAATTGTCGAAAAATTTACGATCAATTTCATACCATACTAGAAGAGGCCGATTATAAAATTACGATATTTAGATTTATATTTATACTAGCTTCTGCCCGCGACTTCGCCCGCGTGGAATTCGGTTATCGCGTTCCGCGGGAGCATAATGTGTATCTACCTACATCTACTACATGATTATCTCTCAGTGGTCAGTCAGAAGATTACAATAAGGTACAAAGCAGCGCAAAGGTTCCTAAAAAAGATAATCTTAATCACACAAACATCATCTATTTAACGTGAATGACCAAAAACGCAGAAATATTTGTAATTTCTTCCGAACATTTAAACACCTGCGGAAATTGGAATAGCAAACATTATAATACACGTATTGCTATACTGCTTCAAGTGCATAACTTATCGTGGTATCCCGGATTTCATCCCGTTAAGGGTAGAAATCCGGGATAAAAACTATCCTATGTCCTTCCTCGGGCCTCTAACTATATATATACCAAAATTCAAGTCAATTGGTCAAGCCATTTTAGCGTGAAAAGGTAACAGACAGACAGACAGACAGCTGTCTGTCTGTGTGAGTTACTTTCGCATTTATAATATTAATATGGATTGAGTCTGCTTGTGAATTAATGACTTGGAAAATTGCATTTTAATATATGTCGACTCCATGGATTTTGGAACAACGATATGCTCCGAGAAGTCCCCTATCCTAATAATGACATATTCGTTACGCTCGAAGTTGTGAACCATTTTATCTTCTTATCTTCTTAACATGGCCAAATTTCAGGCCCACAATCCGAAAAACCAGCCCAAATGAAGCCGGAAATCTTAAAGAAACTCTTCATCGCAGTGATGGGGCCTGGCCCAGTGTTGGAGGCCAAGTGGACGCCGTATGACTACTACCATATCAGGAACTTACCCAAGCACCCCGATATAGACTTTAACAGGCGAACCTACCTCTATGTAGGTGGCTACCTGGACTCTACAACGTGGGGGCTGGGAAGGATTTTAGGAGAGATATACAGGATTATGGGGTACAACGTACTTGTTATGGATTCATTGGAGTTTACCGCTACCTACTTTCCCGTGTAAGAATGATTACATTATTATCAAGCCGCGGATTCTATTCCGTTTTTGAACTGTTTCATGTTGTGACGTTGTTAATAGACCTAGAGTGACCAGACAAACTTTTTTTACTTATTTTATTACGATGACATTCCAAAGATATTAACAAAATAAATGAAGTTTGACCTTTGGAAACTAGCGCCCTCGTTGACAGGTCTGCAAAATTCTTGGTCAAGTTTTGATATGAAATTATTTTAAATGAATAAAATATATTCAATTACAAATTCAATCCCTTTTACACGTCAGAAAACTTTAAATGAATCTACCAGCGCCTTGCTATTTTAATACGTTCATTCTAGATATTTTCACGGCAAAATTAACGATTAAGATTTAACGCTGCTGCGTGTTATACCTATATAGGTGGTTCTACATTACAATACACAACTCCCCCCTCCCCTCCGCATCCTGCTTCACCCCACCCCCCCCTGAAATGTGTCCCGTTTTGCACAAATTCTCAATTTTCAGGAAAACTATACAAGCTACGATAAAATAGTCAAAGACTAAATTATTTATCAATAAATTATCTACAAATAAATACTACATTTATTTCGATACGAGTTACAGTTTCCAAGCTATGGTGCGTATAAACAGCAAGTAATCACAATGAGCCGGTAGAATTACTATCTATTTTCTGAATCGATTATCACAGAAAGTACTTGATGTGAATTTATAATTTTTTGTATAGGTTATAAAAATACTTAGGAGGCTTTAAATACAAAATGTCTTACCTCCAGCACGTAAAGGAAAATCTCTGAAATCTGCATATTTTACTAAGAACCTCTTGGAAAGGGGGGGGGTCATCATATAAACAAAGGGGATTTCAAAAGTTTGCAATCTGATGAATTTAAGGATCTTTTCGTCTCAGTTAAGTGAAAAAAGAGATTATGGGGCGGAAAACACGCTAAAACATAGACATAAATAATACTTCGTATTGACCCGGCCTAACGTAGATACATGTCATGTGTCCCCACTTCCTTGGTGTCCAATCTTTGTCACTTGTATCGTGACACTAAAGCTGGGTCACATTTTTCCAACAACGAGACGAGTTTTTAGATACTGAGAAACAGTTTCGTTTTTTTTTAAAAAAAAAAACGCTTATTGTAACGCACGCTCGGTGACAGAACTTTGGATTGGACACCGAGGAAGTGGGGACATATTACGTGTACGTTAGACCGGGTCTATATTATTTACGTCTATGCGCTAAAACGTGTGTGTCATGCCGGATCCGAAAATTGGCCCGGCGCACTGCCATACACTTAGATAGCAGCATACGCTCTGCCAAGAACGGTAACGCGCAAAACCCGAACGGAATTAGCGCGCGAGTCTTTAAACTGTGATTATTTGGTGGTTATTCATTTTCATTCAACTTTGACGCAACACAGATTGGAAATTTACACAATTTATTTGTAGGTAATTTATTCACAAGTAATTTAGTCCCTGACCATTTTATCCTAGCTTGTATTGTTATCGATGAGATGTGAAATACGGGATACATTTCAGGGGGGAAGGGGTGCAGCAGGATGCGGGGGGAGGGGAGACTTGTGTATTATAATGTACTCACTTATAGGTATCAGACTGCAGCAATAAATCTTAATCCTTAATTTTGCCATTTTTCCATTGATAAGTAAGGATTTACAATCAGCCGGAGAAAAATGGCCCCGTCAAAACGGTTTGGCCTTCGTTATAAAGAGGCGTTATTAGCATATTGGAACATATTTACTAATGTCAGTTTGCTCCATATATTTTGACTTATTCTGTTAAGCACTGTTCGTCCATATGCTATTACTTATTATAGGTCAATGCATTTTCCCCATACATTTAAATTTAATGAACGTATAAGTAATACATTCATTCTAGATTTCAATGTATGGGGAAAATGGCAAAATCCCATTTTAAAAACACGCTCTGCCTTTGTCGCCCTGTTGAAATAGTGTGATGGATGAGATATTTCTTTTTTTTCTTCAGAGCAGCGCGAAATGTGCGTCCGCTTGGATTGCATGCCGCTGAAATGTTAGCTAACCTAACAGAGCTAGGCCTAGACCCGAAGAAACTAGACGTATGCGGCATCAGCCTAGGCGGACATCTGATGAGCTTTATGGCCAAAAGCTTTCGGAAAATCACGGGAAAAAACATCTCTTCCCTCACAGCGTTAGACCCAGCGGGAGCCTGCTTCCGACACCGCGGCCCAGAGGACAGACTCGACTCATCTGACGCTGATTTCGTTCTTAATTTAGTTACTAATATGGACGGATTTGGCATGGGTTTACCAGTGGGACATGTTACATTTTATTTCAACGGAGGTGAATATCAACCAGGAGACTTGTGGTGGCTACCATGCCCCGTTATCTGTAGTCATATCAAGGCCTACCTCTATTGGCTTGCTGCTCTTCTGCACCCTCACGAGTTTATAGGCATACAATGTGATTCTGTGCAGCAGGCAAGAGACGGTGCATGCTTCGATAGGCAACCTAGGGTCACTAACACACTGGACATTAACACAGATAGAACGAAGCCAGGCATATATTATTTGCAAACGTCCGGCAAATTCCCGTATGCTCTAGGAAAGAAGGGTTTGAAGAAATGGAGCAGGAAAGAGGAAATAAGAAATGCAAGCTTTCGTGATGTGTTTAATGTGTTCAAGGGAAAATAAAATGCTATAATTATTTCTTAGTGACTACAACCTCTGTTCAGTCGTAGTTTTAAAAAAAATATAAAACTAATAGTTATTAGAAAAAGAAAACGCGTTGTTAGTACAAGTGTAACTTAATAGTACATTATTGCAAGCCGCCAAGTAGCGCATTGCCGGACGAGTCAGTTAGAAGGCTGTCTATTATACGAGTCCGGCAAATCATGATGATCATCATCATCATCATCATCACCTTCATAATCATCATAATCATCATCATCATCATCATCATCATCATCATCATCATCACCATCATTATCATCATCAAAGAATACATTATTATAAGTGTACTACCAACACCACTTATACGTACATCCCATTCCCTTTCCAAATCCTGCTTGCACATCCCATATCCTTTAATCTGTTACTTTCTCTACCCTTTCAATCAATACTTTTGCATATAATTTCCCCAGAGACTGATTCCCCGGTAGTTTTTGCAGTCCTTCTGTGACCCTTTTCCTTTAAATAGCGGTACGCTTACAGTCTTGCACCAGTCACTTGGTACTCGGCTTTTCCTCCAGCACAAGTTGAAATGGCGGTACAGCTGGCTCGCAACTACACCCTTTCCAGCTTTAAGCATCTCGGCTGAAACTCGATTACACTCCGCAGCCTTACCTACTTTCAAACTATTCATTGCTTCCATTATCTCATTTAGACTAATTTAACTTTCACTCACATCATTTTGAATTTCGCTGGAACCTATCCTTTTTCAAACAAACCTTCAAAATATTCCTTCCATCTCTTTAGCACTCTTTCTTCTTCATTCAACAAATCTCCACTTTCACTCCTGATTTTGCCTTGTTTCGACGTGGCTGACTTTCCACGGGCAGTTCTTATGGACTTCCAGTACAGTTTAGTTATATAATATATATACATGGTGAGTCAGAAAATATGGCAAATAATTAACCCACAGTATCGGCTATCGATTCTAAGTATATTGTATAGGTCTTTATATTTTTTTGAGTTGGTAAAAAAAAAAATTGTATATGGGATTGGTTGTGTGAGCGACGCCTGAATCTTATACAAAATATTTTTTTTTACCAACTCAAAAAAAATTAAAGACCTATGCAATATACTAAGAATCGATAGCCGATACTGTTGGTTAATTATTTGCCATATTTTCTGACCCACCGTGTATAAACTATATGTATTACATATTAAATAAATCTTATGTACTTAATAAAAACTTATACACGGATTTTTTTCTGTTATACCCATTTAGATAATGTAGAGAAAAGTGTTTCATTTGGACTGTCTTCTCAATGTTTTGGTAGACGCTATCTAGATCTTGATACTCTCATTTACGTCTAAGTACATCTACAGCTGTTTATCTCAAGGTTGGTACAAGGTTGCCACACATACTAATGTATGTAGACCATGGAAATCCTTACGCCCTTACTAATATTACAAATATGAGAGTGTTTTTGTTTGTCCATCCTTCACGACGAAAGGCCTGGACCGATTTGAATGAAATTTTATATGGATATAGTTAGAACCCCAGGGAATAACATAGGATACCTTTTATACTGATATTTCCACGGAAACGGATTTTCTACAGTTCAAACCAATTTTTCCAGCGAATCGAGTCACAAGCCATATTTTAAAATTCTTCATATGGCAAATATTTGTCTGACGTACCTGCTGTCTAATTATTTGTAGACGCCCTGTCACTGTGCCTTTGATTGGGAAGTTGAAAACAGTTAAAATGAAATACAATGAGTAAATCGATTAAAAGCAGTGTTAGAAGCATGTTATTTACAATGATTTGCAACGACAATCAACTTAGAAGCAATAAAACAGATGCATTTTTGAAAAAGAAACTGATATGGGTGAAATTATTTCGCTTTGCGGTGAGTAGGTAATTGTTCTGTGAGTTGAGTGAACGACTTTGATACCTTTTAAATGGTATTTTTACTATAGTATTTTTAATGGTATTATTGACAGGTAATTCTTTATTGTTTAAACGCAATAATCCTATATATTTCTTTATTTATACAAGCGATCTCAGAAACGGCTCTAACGGTTTGGACGAAATTTGGAAAAATCGGTCTAGTCGCTTATCTGAGAAAACTCGGTTTTAGCTATTTTCAACCGAGCGACACTCGGTCGCCTAGGTACTAATAATGTTAATGATCAACAAAATTCTTTTACCCTTGGCCGTAAAGTGGGATTTTCTGCCCGCTACGTGGAGAGAAAATATAGCCAAGGCAAGACGTAAAACTTTTGACAAACCACGGGCGGTAATTTACTATAATGCTTAAATTTTTGATTGCCCTGCCCTCATTTGAAATGTTTTCTCTTTTAGGGGTAAGCATTAGAACATTACGCAGAGTTAAAAAAGAGGGCTCGATTAATCAAGGCGAGTGGAATACGCCTGGGAAAAAACGTCCTCGCCCACCAACTGTGTCAGATTTAGATAGTTTTGACATATCAGCCATTCGTAATAAAATAAATGAATTTTATTGTGTAAAAAAACAAGTTCCTACTCTAAGAACATTACATGCTGAACTTAAAGAGTCTATCAAATTCTCAGGATGCTGTGAAACACTGAGGAAGGAATTGCACCTAAATGCGTTTGAATTTAAGAGAAATAAAGAAGAACGGTCAATTCCAATGGAAAATTTCGAAATATCTGGTTGGAGACAAAGGCATCTCAGAAGTATTCAAGAAAAGAGACAAGAAGGAAAATTGATATATTGATGAGACCTACGTCCATCAAAATTACAGAACAAAAAAGTAATTGCAAGGGCCTTCTACGTCCGGTGTAGTGGATAAAATTTCTCCAGGAATAAGACATATTATAGTGCATCCTGGATCAGAAAAGGGCTTTGTTCCAAATGCTTTTTTAGTATTTAGTACAAAATCAAAAGCTGCAGATTATCATGACGATATGAACAGTGCAATTTTTTCGAAATGGTTACGTGAAATGTTGATCCCAAATTTAAATGAGCCTAGTGTGATTGTGATGGATAATGCATGTTACCATGTCACACAAATGAATAAACTTCCGACAATGCAGAATCTGCAGGCCGATATTCAGAAATGGCTCAAAAAAATAATATTCCTTATAAAGAGTGTTTTAAAAAAAACGTGTTGATGTGCCTTGTGACCGAAAACAAAGTTAGCCCTGTGTATGAAGCAGAAGAAATATTAAAAGAGCATGGTCACGAGGTTATTAAATGCAGGACAGACAGGATATTGGTGCCTCGAACAGCTACTTCATAAAGTCGTTTGATTTTAACATTTATGAATTAAATAAAAGTTTATTGCAAAAAACACGAATACTACACATAGATACATATTAAAATCCACACCATGCTTCGTCAAAATTAAACCTAAAATCTAAAATCAAATCAACTATCCGCCCCGAGTTTGCTCCCGCCCAAAAGTGCCCATCACGCTAGCGGCGTTACCGCGCTGAATGGCGATGGACAACCTCTGGACGAGATAAAACCCAGAGCGGGGGTCACCACCTCGATCCCTAATGCGCCGGCCTAATTCACAAACGAGTGACCTTGCCTCCAAACCCATATAAAATAAAATTAAATTACCATCCTACCATTGTGACCTTAATGCTATAGAAATGATATAGAGTCTGGCAAAACGAAGGGTAGCCAGTAAAAATATAGGTTTTCCTGGTTCTGAAACCGAAAATCTAATTAGAGAATGTTTTGTAAGCATTACAGCAGAAGAATGGAAAAGGTGTACAGATCATAATCAATGTAGAAAGTAAATATAAAATAAAAGACAAAATTGTGGACACTGAATTAGCTCCATTTATTATACAGGTCCGTGAAAGTGAAGTTGATACCGATGATTCATTATCAGGTATCGAATTTCTAGATTCCGATTTTAATTACGATTCGTGATTAAATAAGTCAGTAATAAATAATCATTAATAAATAACATACTTTTATTTTCCCTCTAAATGAAATGGCACTGCAGTCTTTGAAATGGACGTTGGTCTTGCACGTGCTATCAAATTTTGAGGATTTTCTTTATTTCCTCATAGACTCCATCATTAGTTCTGACTTCTGAACCAAATGATATGTCACACTATTAAAATATGCCAAGTATCAAATCTATTTTCTCCTCTATAAGTATATTATTTAATGTGTTGCCCGTCGCAGTTTATTTGAATTTGCCGCCTATTTTTTGTGACACGACTCGCTGGTCAGTCTAACTGTAACCATTTATATGTATAATAACTAGTAGTAGTAGTATTGTATTGTATATATCTAGGCCAATAGTATGGAAACAAACTTATATGACAATACTAAAAAAACTGTAATTTTCACTTTCACTAATAATAAAATAAATAAAATACTACAGCCTATTTGTATCCCAATGTTGGGCACAGGCCTCCTATCATCACGAGAGGGTTTGGGCTATAGTCCCCACGCGGGCCCAGTGCGGATTGGGGACTTATATAAGTTTTTATCAAAATACACCTAAACTTTGTTTTCTTCAATGTATCCACCCTTTGACTTTTTCACTGCAGCACACAGTCTCGGCATTCTTTGAATTAATTTATCAATCGTATCTTGTCCAATATTACCCCAAGCTGTTAACAAATGCGTCCACAGTGCTGATCTTGAAGTTGGACAAGTCTTTCTTATCTGCCTGTCCAGCTCATCCCACAACAACTCAATAGGATTGAGGTCGGGAGATTGAGGCGGCCAATCCATTATTTCGAGGACGCGTGATTTTTCTTTTTTCTTTAAATAGTTTGTACATAACTTGGAAGTGTGCTTGGGGTCATTATCCTGTTGGAACACGAACCTTTTTCCAATTAATCTGAGACCGGACGGTATGGCGTGCCGTTGCAATATTGAATGGTAACCTTCTTTTTTTAGAATTCCTTCTACCTGGAACAAATCTCCTACTCCTTGGCCTGAAAAACAGCCCCAGACCATTATAGAACCACCACCGTGCTTATTGTAGGCACCACGCACGCAGGAATCATTTTTTCTGTTGGTAAACGACGAACAAAAACTTTCCGTTTTGAGCCAAATATTTCAAACTTCGATTCGTCCGTCCACAAAACCTTATTCCACTGTTCTAATGTCCAATCTTGGTGCTTCTTTGCCCATGCTAGACGTTTCTTCTTATTTTGAGGTCGAAGTAAAGGCTTTTTAGTGGCCACACACCCTTTCAAGCCGGCGGCACGAAGTCTTCTTTTAACTGTGGTTAATGAGACTGGTTTTGCACGGGATTTATTCAACTCCGCACAAATTTCCGGGGCTGTCAGTCGTCTGTTATATTTTATTGCCATATATTAGGATGTTTTAATACTTTGGGTGCTGTTTTAATGTTAAAAAATTGCCTAAAGTAGTTTTTGCGTTACCAATATACAATAATAACAATGGAAATAACAAAAATGAAGAAAAATATCTTTGTTTCCATACTATTGGCCTAGGGTGTATATGTATAATAATCTGCGTAGAATAAGAAAGTGGCGATAACTTTTCTTTCCGATATCAGATTTAATTCAAACCAAGCTTATATGTAGCTCCAAATGATGCCCTATCTACCATTGAAAACCTCACTTAAATTGGTTCAGTCGTTCCGGAGATTAACTCTAACAAACAGACAGACAGACAGACAGTAATAGTATAGATTATAGATAGATCATCGCGTACTCAAATGCCAAGTCTACGCGGGATGAAGTCGCGGGCAACGGCTAGTAGTAAAATAAGTGGAACTACCACTGTGACCATGTGTCATAACATTAACAGATCTCATCGAGTTGCCGACCTAGGACGTCTTCTGGTTGATGACACGGCGGTAGTTAATTAAACCAGCTTTTAAAATTTTTATAAGATTCCAGACCTTTCTGGGATTTATCGTATGAATTTTAAACATATTTTGTTGCTAATTTATCTGCATAGCAATAAATTTTGGCAAACGAGTCTAAATGGAGGACAATATCAAGTTATGATCGACATAACCACCTTGATCATGACCGTCAAATGCTTAAAACTAGACGTGAAGGTCTTTATATGTATATAAGAACGATATACCTGACTGACGCTTGCGTTTAGTAGACTACTCATCCTTATTAGAGCACGTTTTTTTTTGTATTTAATACATGTAATAAATGCATAATAAAGGTAACAAATTTGCAACCTGTCCGTTTCGCACAAGAGTAATTGGGTCAACATGATTCAAGATTTATTGGTTTTTACGCTGTTTAGCCTAGTAACCGTGAATGCTGTTAATGTTTCCAGCGCCGATGAAGGATTTTCCATTGGATTTTTATCAGATTGTAAGTATTATATGATATCATCGACGCAATACATATTTTTAATTCTGTTATAAAATAATACTATAAAAGTGATCGGTGGCTTCCATTCTGCCCTCAGCCAATTGGCCGAATCTCTAAGCTTAAGAATTATAGATTCTGATAAAATTCACAAAAATAACATATTCGACATTTTGAACATTAACTATCGACTATCGAGCGAGAAAATAGTGGACAACTTTTCGCTCATCGTCGACTGTGAGACAAATGCCCTACGAGAACAGCTAGAGTGTCATGATTGGGCTTTACTACACATGGATCAATATCTCCATACCTTATTCCCTCAGGTCCAGGATCACAGAAACCAGCTGACTTCAGTCCAAAGAGCCTGAAACGACTCTTCATCTCTGTCATGGGTCAGGGAACTGTCCTCAACGCCAAGTGGACCCCATACAACTACTACCACATCCGAAAGCTGGCGAAACACCCTGACGTCGACTTCACGAAGAAGACCTTTTTGTACGTCGCTGGATACTTGGACTCCACTGCAGTGCCCATCGGGAGGACAATGGGTGAACATTACAAAGCTCAGGGTTACAATGTCCTAATCTTGGACACGCTCGAGTTCACTGCCAATTATTTCCCCATGTGAGTGTACATATTTTCTCCTATTGATATTTTCACAAAGAAAATGAAACTGTTTCTGTTTTTCAACAAAGAATTTAACTTGATATTATTCTTCTCTGGACTCTTTATAGACCGCTAGCACCTCTGCTAGCACCGTCAGGCGCCGATATCAGTCGCCCACTTAATTTAACATCAACTAAACTGAAGTACCTACCATGAAAGCAGCATCATCTCCTTTCCGATTTTCACACATACCTGTCTATCCTTTCTTTCAGTATTCGACAATTCGATTTTTAACATACTAATTTCTTTATTGGTCCCTATTCTCTTTCTTCATTTCCCTGCACTGCTTTTGATTTTTAATATTCTTCATATCCAAATCTTTTCTTTCAGTGCGGCAAGGTCTGTACGCCCAGCTGGTAAATACGTCGCAGAGATGCTAGCAAACCTGACTGAGGTTGGCCTGGACCCTGGAAGACTAGAACTGCTTGGATTGAGCCTAGGAGGCCAACTCATGAGCTTCATAGCCAAAAGCTACCGGGAAATCACAGGCCGGAACATCTCTGCGCTCATAGCGCTTGATCCATCGGGGCCTTGTTTCAGACATCTAAGCTCAGACCAGAGACTCGACCCGTCTGACGCGGATTTCGTCATTGATGTAGTTACTAATATGAACGGTTTTGGTATGGCAACTCCGGTTGGACATGTGACGTTTTACGTTAACGGAGGGGAATATCAGCCTGGCGATGTTCCGTGGCTACCCTGCCCTGTGATATGCAGTCACATTAGATCCTTATTCATTTGGCTTTCGGCGCTGATGCATCCGGACCAATTTATAGCAGTTCAATGCGATTCGATACAACAAGCCAGGGAAGGAAATTGTTATGACAGGAAACCATTAGTCACAAATACGTTGGGCTTTAACATCAATAGAAGTCGACCAGGCATTTATTTCTTGCCAACATCTAATAGGTTCCCATACCTTTTGGACAATAAGGGACTGAAAAAGAATAATAAATTAGAAGACAACACTGTCAGACCGTTTAGCCTTCTTGATTTGTTAAGAGGAAGATAAGTGTACCTACAACTTGAATTGGCACAATGATTCGATCTCAACTTTACTAACCATTTTTTTAACGATCTTGTCGTAACTATAGTAAGTAGTGACTCTGACGGAAAACTACACAGTTCAGTGTTTAGGATAGGTATATTATATTGTTATTTATAAAGCTGAAGAAGATAATGTGTGTTTGATTTTTGCTGTGACATTAAACTGTTTTCTTTGTTGTTATTTTTTTAATTTAAAATATAAATTTATCGACTGTAATTGAGTTGTTTTCTTTCTTTACAAAAATCGTTGTAAGTTCTTCAGTTTCAATATAAGTAGTTTTACCTACAGTCGGTTCCTAACATCACTTTATTATACCTACTCATAATAAAAGGAACAAAAAAAATATAGGTACTTTATTTTACTTATCTTATTCTAACTAGACACCATAAAGCCCATTGCCAACAACTACACGTACTTACATTATAAAATGTTATCATATCCTAATTTCTGCACTTACATTTTACACAATGTACATTTATTTAGATTGTTGATAAGGTGTACAGTTACTGCACTGACTTGTTGAGGGTATCTTTGCAAACTAAAGAGAAAGATAAGGGAATAAGGGATAAGGGATGTTTAATTCTAGAGCTAGTCGGCGCAAAATATTGAGCCGACTTAAAAAAGGGAGGAGGTTCTCAAATCGTCAGATTCTTTTTTTAAATGTAAGTTCACTGAAAAGAAATGGTAAAAGTGAACCAATTTCGATTATTCTTTTTTTATTCGAAAGATAATACTCGTAGATGTTCCTACATTAATTTTATTCAGTTCTGATGGTGGGATCCCTGAGGAAAAGAGGGAACTTATGTACTTAGTAGGGTTGGGCTATAGTCCCCACTCGGGCCCAGTGCGGATTGGGGACTTCACACACATCTTTGAATTACTTCGCAGATGAGTGCAGGTTTCTTCGCGTTGTTTTCCTTCACCGAAAGCTCAGTGGTAAATTCAAATTGAATTTCGCACATAAGTAAACTTAGAGGTGCGAGCCGGAATCGAACCCCCGACCCCCTGCATGAGAGGCGGTAGTTCGAACCACTAGGCCACCACGGCTTTTTACTGACAATTTAAATTTCGAAACAAGAGACACTGACCTTAAAGATGTGAGCCGAAGGTCGTTTGGGTTCACAATTCAAAAACGTGCTGAAAATTTCATCCGAGCCTTCTTTATTTTTATCCCTCGTCATGAGGTTGGATAAAGAGGATACAAGTCTTTTACTCGTAATCCTCACCCCCACGCAACTGGCACAAAGTTTGGTCGCAGTAGTAGTTCCACTTATTAGTTACCAAGTAGTTACTTTCATTGTGGCTACACAATTAACTCGCTTATTCCAGGTATCCTTTGTGACGTAAGTATCTGTTGCGAATGTCTATTTCTCTTTCTTGAAAATTATTCTGACTAGAATCAACACGACAGCTTTCTAGAACTAAGCACTCCGAGCTTCTTATGCTGCGGACGGACGGACAGACACACCGAAACTATATGGGTTCCTTGTGGACTTCGGAACCCCAAAATCCAAAAGTATTTGTAAAATACACAGAGGTCACAATCCTATCATGAACCTAGGTAATAAAAAAAACTGATTGACAGGTATTACAATACTTAGTTACTGTATACCTGTCAAACGTGTCTAAGAATTAATTATTCGCGAAGTTTATAAAGATCACTTCACATAAGATCGCTGTCTATGTATGCCAAAATATACCCTCCTCACCCAGTCGGGTATTCCTATACGGGAATCATTATCAATTTCATCATCATCATGTCAGCCGAACGACTTCACCGTTGGGTCTATGACATGGGGATCTTCAAGAAGCGAGTGAATAGAGCTCTTAAAGGCCGGCAACGCATTGGCAACTCCTCTGGTGTTGCACTTGTCCATGGGCGACGATGGCTACCTCCCATCAAGTAGCTCGTCTGCTCGTTTGCCCCCCTATAGTATAAAAAGCCTCCCACAAGGCTCGCCACTAAGAGCGGTACTTCTCCTCTCCCATCTAACGAACGATTGAATTTTGAATTTTGATAGTCGAGAACTTTCATGGAAGAATACCTACATAACAAGTTAGAATGTCTTTGTGTTAGAATACCTTGGAAATTAAGCTTCGAAGGGAGTCGATCTCATGCCATTGTCGCGAACCGGTAGACGAGCTGTCGGCAAACCTACAACAAGATGGAGTGACGACCTTGTAAATGTCGCGGGAACGCGGTGGATGCGAGTGGCACAGGAACGGTCTGAGTGGCGCGCCTTGGGGGACACCTATGTCCAGCAAGGACGTCTTTCGGCTGAAATGATGATGATGATGATCAGAATCGTAAGGACAGCTATTATTTGAGTAAGACCGTTTCTCCACCGGGGCGTCACCGACGAGATAACCGCACGCCGGTTTTACGGGCGTGCGGTGGACACACGGCCATAGCAAATGTATGTATCGCAAAAAATGCTTTCATTTGTCCGGATAACTGTTCTCCTTCTACGGGTCGCATTTCTCAATCGTGAAATTTTGTGACCAGGTCCCAACTTTTTTTGGCGACTACTTTTTTTTTTTTTTTTAATGTCGGAGATGTTTTAATATATCTAAAAATGGACTAGCGATGTATTCTGATCCGAGGGAAATAACTTTCTTCATTTAATTCATTGATGTGATAATAGCTTTAGGTACATTATGAAGTTTACAGTTAATTAAATTAAAATTACAGTAAACGTCAATGACGATTATGTATGCAAGTACTAGGTACTTGCATACATAATCGTCATTGACGTACTGAAATTGCAAAAAATGAGAAAAATCATTTAACCAATTTATTTTTGTATATTTTTTGACAGAAACAATACATCCATTTTAGCTAGATAGGTATAAAACAACCTGTGGTTTGGTATTGTCATTGTAACAAAATAAGTGATTGCGAACGAAATAAATTAAATAGCAAGGATTTGTTAATATTGTACAAAATGCTCAAAATAATTTATCTAACAGTGATTTGTTCTATATTTGTTTCTGCAACCAATCACACACTGGATGAAGGCCAGCTTGTAGGATTTATAACTAAATGTAAGTAACTTTGTGATATACCTACTACGCTACGATGCAGTGTTAAATTAACATGTTCTACCTAACTCATTTTTGTCTTAGCTTCAATATATAGATACTATTTAAAATATAAAGTTCTGGTGGGAATATGACTGAATAAAAAATTTTACAAAGATATCCTTACCCTACTTACTAGGTTACATGACTTTGATCGTTAGACTGAAAAAAAACCCATTCTAGTGAACTCAGGAAATGTTCATGTATACATTTATAAGATTTACTGACAATTAGAGCCCTGATTTTTGCATTTATTTAATTATTAAGAAAGAAAATTCATAAAAACTTGTAAAAAGTAATGTCAGATAGGTAGAGATCTTCTACTATCTAAAGTCCCGCGCCTTCACATTTCAAAACGCTGCAATGTAAAGTGCAAAAAGCACCACCAACACTCTCAACACATGTGTGCGTGCTGAGACAGCCATCAACTATGCGTTGAGAGTGTTGGTGGTGCTTTTTAAATAATAGGCGCGGGACTTTAGATAGTAGAAGATCTCTACCTACTCGAAAATTTTATTAGGTAATAGAACCCAAAAATTACCCATTTATTTATTTATTTTTAGGTCCCGGATCATGGAAGTCTACGCACATACGACCGAAGAGTCTCAACAAACTCTTCATCTCTGTTAT
This sequence comes from Aethes cnicana, assembly GCA_963971205.1. Taxonomy (NCBI): domain Eukaryota; kingdom Metazoa; phylum Arthropoda; class Insecta; order Lepidoptera; family Tortricidae; genus Aethes; species Aethes cnicana. The sequence continues at coordinate 2,801,646 of OZ020285.1, forward strand.
GGGACCCGGTCACGTGATGATGGCGAAGTGGACACCCTACAATTACTACAACATACACAAGTTGGCCAAACATCCCGACATAGATTTCAGTAAAAAGACGTTCCTGTACGTTTGCGGATACATGGATACCACATCGCTTCCCATAGGAAGGGTCTATGGGGAGGTGTACAGAAAACTGGGGTATAATGCCCTTATACTGGATACGTTGGAGTTTACAACGCATTATTATCCTGTGTGAGTATAATGAAAAATCCGCTATAAGTGCTAGATAAGAGGCGTTGTTTTGTTTCAAGATGATGGTATAGGCAAACGAGCGCACACTCCATTGGTAAGTGTTCACTGCGGCACATGGACACCGAAATCCTTTGATCCCCCATTAAGAAACCATAAGAGTCTTGAATGCGTTGCCTACCCTGAGGCCTAAGATAGAATGCGTCTGTGACAGAAATTTCACCGGCTGCCTTAATCCCCTACCGGAACACAACAGTGCGAGCACTGTTATTTGGCGGCAGGTTAGTGGGGAAAGACTGTGCTCTCCCCGGATGGACCTAGCGCCAGGTCTTATCACTAGCAAAAAGGTGCCGGCTAAGGCAGCCATTGGCCATTTTGTGCGGTTTGCCCTTGACACCTAAGCACCCAATCACCACTTTGAACGCAGACTTCAACGCCAGTGGCGCCCGCGCAAAAATACAGTGGCCTAAATTGCTTAGGTACTCGGTACTTAGTTAATTTGTAATTTACGAGTACCTAAACTACCCAAAACAAGTTAAATAAAACTTTTTTCACACAGGGCCTCTCGCATCATACGCGCTGTTGGGAAACGAGTTGCCGAAATGCTTGCCAAGCTGACAACCCTTGGACTTGACCCGAAGAAACTGGAACTGGTAGGACTCAGCCTCGGTGGCCAGACCATGGCCTTCATAGCCAAGAACTACCGGCAGATCACAGGCAAAAACATCTCCACGCTCGTAGGTCTCGACCCAGCTGGTCCATGCTTCAGGCATTTAGGTCCGGAAAATAGACTGGACAAATCAGACGCCGACTTTGTTCTCAGCGTGGTAACCAACTCGGAAGGTTTTGGTATGGGCATACCGAGTGGACATGTGACGTTTTATCTCAACGGTGGAGGGTATCAACCGGGAGATCTAGATTTTCTACCTTGCGGAATAGAATGTAGTCATATGACAGTCTACTTCTTCTGGTTATCAGCTTTATTTCACCCTCAAGAGTTTATAGGGATCCAGTGCGATTCCGTCCAGCAAGCAAGGGATTTCGATTGCTATGACAGACAGCCCAGGGTCACAAATACACTGGATCGGTTCACTGATAGAAGTAAACCAGGGGTTTATTTCTTACGGACGTCGGGAAGATTTCCTTATTTTTTGGGCAAGAGAGGTTTGAAGAAGGGGCTGAAACTGCCATCAAGCGCTTTTGTTATGCCTAATATTGGAGACTTGTTCAATAAAAAATAAGTTTTCTTACATTATCACTTTTATTAAATACTAACAGACCCCGCGGACTTCATACCACCTTAAAAATTCTTTTTTTGGTATGAAAATTAGCTTAAGTAAGTCCTATTCTCAGACCTATTGAACATACACTTTAAATTTCGTAAGAATCGGTCGAGCCGTTTCGGAGGAGTTTGGTTACAAACAACGTGACACGAGAATTTTATATAATAGAAGACTAGCTGACCCCGCGGACTTCGTACCGTTGAAAGTTGAAATATCGCGTGACGTCACGGTTAGGTACGATTTATACCTAACGGTGACGTAGTTAGCCCCCACTCTCCAACTTTAATGCGTTTTAACTTAGTCATTCTTTGTTAATTTGATAATACAAAAAATACGTGTCAATTTTTTTTTTTATTAAGTAGCTGAGTGGCGGACTAGTTATAATTTCGATTTCTTCACCCTGTCGTCATCCCTATGCCTGGTATACAAATACTTACCCCAACAATAAATGCACAAATCAAAACGGTCAGACACGGGTAATTTCCTTCTCATCCAGTTCCCTTTCATTGCGATTGGTTTATTTTTGGAGGAGGTTTTGACATAATCGATTTCTGAGTTTTTTTACGTCGGATTTTTCGAAGGAGCTGCAGTTGTCCTATCGCACATGTTATCGCTCCGTTGCAATACCAACATTGATTTAAATTTCTCCAAATCTGAAAAGAAGCTCAGCTTTTATCTTAATGTAACAGGACAGATACACCGGTAATCCATAAGGGTTTTTACCTCTTTAGGTTTGGAAACCAAACCCCTAAAAAACATTTCTTGACTAAATTAAAAATTCTTAATATAGATTTTTGTAACTTTCTCCAGAAATGAGGATATCAGCAGCAGAACTGGGGTCACCGACATAGCCCGAAGAATTGCGAACCTTAAGTGGCAGTGGGCGGGGCACATTGCTCGCAGGACTGATGGCCGATGGGGCCGGAAAGTTCTCGAGTGGCGTCCGCGAACCGGGAGACGAGCTGTCGGTAGGCCTCTAACAAGATGGAGCGACGACCTCGTGAAGGTCGCGGGAAACCGGTGGAAGCAAGTAGCACAGGACCAGTCTGAGTGGCGAGCCTTGGGGGAGGCCTATGTCCAGCAGTGGACGTCTTTCGGCTGAAATGATGATGATGATGATGAACTTTCTCCATACTTACATGTCAATTTACAATGACTTCAGTATATAGTCGGGGAGATCTAATGATCGACATTTGCTAGTTATTGTTTAGGTACCTATAATGAGGCTAAGGAGCATCGTATTTCGCATTGAGCGATTTGGAACAAATGGCGATTAAACCATGACTTTTGACATTAGAAATCTCTTTTCGTTCGCTCCAGTATTTAAGCGCCCGATTTCACGAAAAAGTGCGACCCCCTTATATCTCGGAGAGTTGTGAAGATATAACCCAAGTAACACATTAGCGACATATAGAGCTTATTTTATAGCTTTAGGTGCTACAAGGGTGCTACAATAGCCACCATTAACTGTTACAGCGATACAAAAGGCTTAATAGAGTTTACTACCACTAAAGAGCGTAAAAAGGGTCTATAAGAGAGTTATAATAAGCTTAAACTCGTATAACAGCGACTACAATCACTCTTGTGCAGGTTACGCAGTTAGTGCTATCGCTTTTAGCATGATATAACTCTTTAAGTTCTATAAAGGATATAATTTCGTGCTTTTAACCCTAACAGTGCTATAGTGGTGTCTACTAACTCCTTCAGGTCTATAACAGCGATAGAAGAGCGTCTGTTATCGCTATTATACAGCTGAAGCCTGCTGCCTTACAGGCTATAGTGATTATTACCACCCTAAGCTCTAAAGAAGAGCTTTAGTTGTAGAAGAGTGCTAGCGAACTCTTTTGGAGTTAAAAATACTTATATAGCGCTTAAAGTGATATAAAACTCAATTATATCACTTTGGGTGCTACAAGAGAGATTTCTGGAACTGTTGTAGAGCCATGAGTGAGTTATAGCGCCTTTGTGCAGGTATAGGAGTTAAAAGCCACTCATTTGGCGGCCCATACAGGTCCGCCATTTCTATTGAAGTAATAAATAAATAAAATAATCTACATTACAAATGATCTATAGAATTGTTAAATGTTTAAGTTTATAGCATAGACACGGAATGTCGATGTTCTTTTATAAAGAAAATGAATCATTAAACTTATTTTTATCGGATATTTACATATTTGTAACAATGCTCTACAGCAATATATTTGTTATGATGCTGCAAAAAGCCACTAAAATGAAAGCCCTTTCAGAATTTGATAATAATATGTATAGTATTTCACAGTAAACTTACCTGCGCAATTGATTTCCTGTGGAATCACAAGCTCACTCACGAAATGTAAAGTACCTTAATTTAACTTCACTTTCAGCCATTAAATTATCACAAGACACTTAACAAATGCAACAAAACTATAAGCTGTCAAACTAAAATATTCTTCGATATAACCTTATGTATATATCGCCACTTTAAGAGTTTAAGGCGTTCATTTTGGAGTATTGTATCGCTTTCAGAGCTAGTAATCGCTGTTGTAGCGCCGTTGTAGAGCTTTAAGTGTTAGTAGTAGCTATTGTAGCGCCACTCTAGCACTAAGAGCGATAGTACCGCAACTCTGCCACTTTAAGCTTTAATTATGGAGTATTGTATCGCTTTAAGAGTTAGTGACCGCTTTTGTAGCGCCATTGTAGCGCTTTAAGTGTTAGTGGTTGCTATTGTAGCGCCGTTGTAGCACTTTAAGAGTTAGTGACCGCTTTTGTAGCGCCATTGTAGCGCTTGATAGTGGCCACTAACACTGTTATAGCGCTATTATAGCACTTAAGGCGCTAAAAAGTTATGCCAAAATGGCGCTATATCGGTGCTATATCGGCTTATAGCGCCGATATACCACCTATTCTAGCGCTCTTCTAACACTGTTAGAGTTAGTGACCGCCATAATACCACCCTTATAGCACTCAAAATTAACTCTTAGTGTTACTTGGGAATGTTTTGAACAAAAAGTTGCGTATTCATGAGAGCTGTACGGTGCAAAAATAATTATTCGAGAAAGTCAAAAATGCAAAAAAATGCCTAATATTGGAGACTTGTTCAATAAAAAATAAGTTTTCTTACATTATCACTTTTATTAAATACTAACAGACCCCGCGGACTTCATACCACCTTAAAAATTCTTTTTTTGGTATGAAAATTAGCTTAAGTCCTATTCTCAGACCTATTGAACATACACTTTAAATTTCGTAAGAATCGGTCGAGCCGTTTCGGAGGAGTTTGGTTACAAACAACGTGACACGAGAATTTTATATAATAGAAGACTAGCTGACCCCGCGGACTTCGTACCGCTTTAGTTTTTTTTTGGTATGAAAATTAGCTTATGTCCTATTCTCAGTCCTACTGAACATGCACACAGAATTTCATTAGAATCGGTCGAGCCGTTTCGGAGGAGTTTGGTTATATACACTGTGACACGAGAATTTTATATACTAGATGATTATTTTAAGGCCTAAGACATACCCCAACCACAACAGCCTATTAACGTCCCACTGTTGGGCACAGGCCTTCTTTCATCACGAGAGGGTTTGAGCTATAGTCCACACAGGGGCCCAGTGCAGATTTGGAACTTCGCACACGTCTTTGAGTTACTTCGCAGATACGTGCAGGTTTCCTCACGATATTTCCCTTCAACTAAAAGCTCAGTGGTAAATTCAAATTTAATAGTAATTTTCAATATAAATACATCAACGAATAAATACAAACCAGGATCGCTTAATTTTCATTAAAAAAAAAATCGATGTCTATAGTCTATTATAATATGTTTACCCTACGTCTGAGCACCATAACTGGGGCTCCATTCGAAATGGTACATAGGGATAGTGAGCGTCTCTATCCCTAAATAAGAGTAGGTACATTTGTTAGTGGTAGGACCTGGTGTTGGGTCCGTCCGTTGTGGTACCACCGTCATTCCCCGCTAACCTGCCGCCAAATAGCAGTGCTCGCACTGTTGTGTTCCGGTAGGCGGTTAAGGCAGCCGGTGAAATTTCTGGCACGGAGGCATTCCATCTTAGGCCTCAGGGTAGGCAACGCATTCGAGATCTTATGGTTTCTTAATGGGGGATCATAGGATTTCGGTGTCCATGGGCCGCAGTGACCACTTACCATCAGGTGGGCGGTGCGCTCGTTTTCCTATTATACCATTATAAAAACCTATATAAAAAAAAAACATTATCTGCCTATTTCACCACGTGCCACAACCACCACCACCACAGCCTATTTGCGTCCCACTGCTGGGCACAGGCCTCCTCTCATCGCGAGGGGTTTGGGCTGTGCACACGCGGGCCCAGTGGGACTTCACACACGTCCTTGAATTACTTTGCTGATGCGTGCAGGTTTCCTCACGAATGTTTTCCTTCACCGAAAAGCTCAGTCAAATTCAATTTGATTTTCGCACAGTAATCATTTCAGAGATGCGAGCCGGGTTCGAACCCCCATCCCTCTGCATAAGAGGCAGTAGGTCTAACCACACTCTACCATGGCTTTCACTCTCAGTTATATACCAACACCCTAAACAGATAGAAAGTCTATTTTATCTTACTTTCTTACTATAATATAATAAAGCTGAAAGTTTGTGTGTTTGGATGTTTGTTGCTCAATCACGCTAAAACGGCTCAACCAATTTGCATGAAATTTGGCAAACAGATAGTTTGTAACCTGGAATAAGCTATAGGCTACCTATTATCTCGGAAATCCCGGGAAATTCCGGAAAAATCCCGGAATCTCATTAGTGGGACCCCGGAAGAGGACTTTGCATATAAATCCCGGGAATTCCTCAAATCAGGTAATCCCGGAAATCCCATAATCCCGGAAAAGGATTTAAAAGTATCCTGGAAAAAGGGCTTTGGATATATGTATAGTGTTAAATTCCCTGCAGACGAAGTCACGGGTAAAAGCTTGTTTAGGAATAAGGACGCTTTGACAAATGTTTCTTTTTCGTGTTTTTACCCGACTGCGCACCGCAAAGGAGGGTTATGTGTTTACCTGTCTATGTATGTATGTATGTATGTATGTATGTTTGTTCCTTTGTGGCACACTAGAGCTCAAACGCGTGGGTCGATTTTAATGAATCATACGTCAATCGATTCGTCTGAATTGCGCGAGTGTCACTGAAGATATGAAATTAATCAAAATTCAAAATGGCGGCCACCAGACGCCATATTGTACAAAATAAAAAAATAAAAGTCAACCAACTATGGCATGTGAGGTATCGTTGAATAGGTATTTAAAAATCATTATTAGGTTTCTTTGACCATTTTTCAGACAAAAGAACCGTTTATGATTTATAACGATTCAAAGTTCCTTTACTAACCACGTAAAGTAGGTATACCTATCCACCCAGTAGTAAATCCGTTCGAATTAGCAACACAGGAAATAATCTAGGCCAACGAGTCTTCAAGCAGGTCATGACGACTATAAAATAATAATAATGTTTTTCATAGATCTCAAACTTCAACAAGTACGCATGTGCAATGTAGTGTACCAGTAGCGTCATCTATCCGTTGACTTGAAGACTTTTAGTTTCGTTATTACATTTAAAGTGTCAATAGTGTTATTTACCTACTTAATACAGTAAAATATAACCTAATTGATTATAGGTACCAATTACAATAGTCAGTACTCAGCGCTCGTAAATAAATAAAATAGCTACCTAATACTCTAATGTTGTACCAGTAGCGCCATCTATCGGTTGACTTGAAGAATTTTAATAGGGTCAGGCCTTTGTAGCGTTTTGAGCCGGGTTAGGTCTCTAGAGGGATTAATAATCAGTAATTTAGATCATCGCAAGCTACTTAATAATCCCCACGATAGCAACTCTCTCCATGAAATGACAAGATTGCGGAATTTAGGGTCTTATAATCCCTAACTAAAAATAGTAAAATGAAAAAAATTAATTAAAAAAATGAGGAATCTAAAGATGCCTACAGTCGGGACCCATTTAAAATCTAGGTTAAAATGTTACAAATAATGGGTCCCGATAGTAGGCATCTTTAGATTCCTCAATAGCAATCAATATTTGATTATATATCTGATGGCGACGGTAAATATTACTTAACATATTCCTAGCTACTAGGCTACTACTGAACTAAGTAGTCTTGTTTTTTTCTTTTTAGTTTTTTACGCAGTCGGGTTTTTTGTTTTTTTTAATTAATTTTTGAAGATGTGTTGTTAAAAAGGTAAAAGACACCAATTCGACCCCCGCTGTCAAGTCTGAAGCGTTCAAGTCGGGTCGTATAGTTCAGTTTTACACGAAACGATGCAGATTCTTGCTTTTTTTAATTCCATAGTACCTACATTATTGCAGAGGCCAGCAAATAGTAGTAGCGAACCCAAAGTTTAAGAAGACATGGTAGTGGTAATTTTTCCACAGAAACGTTCTCAACATTCCTCCCTGGATTTTGACCTTAGATCAATGTTTTTTTTTAATTAAGAACATCATCAGTATCTGTGTCAGTATGTTTTGATTTTCGTGACACAATGGACAGTGCTAGGGATGACGACAACTTTTTTTCCTTAGTCTATCAGGAAGATTATTGAAAAGTATTGAACATGTTTTTTTTTCTTTTTTCACGTAATCAAACTTATACGGAGATATATTGAGTTGAAATATCGCGTGACGTTACGGTTAGGTACGATTTATACCTAACGGTGACGTAGTTAGCCCCCACTCTCCAACTTTAATGCGTTTTAACTTAGTCATTCTTTGTTAATTTGATAATACAAAAAATACGTGTCTAATTTTTTTTTATTAAGTAGTTGACTGGCAGACTAGTTATAATTTCGATTTTTTCACCCTGTCGTCATCCCTATGCCTGGTATACAAATACTTACCCCAACAATAAATGCACAAATCAAAACGGTCAGACACGGGTAATTTCCTTCTCATCCAGTTCCCTTTCATTACGATTGGTTTATTATTGGAGGAGGAAAATGACATCATCGATTTCTGAGTTTTTTTACGTCGGATTTTTCGAAGGAGCTGCAGTTGTCCTATCGCGCATGTTATCGCTCTGTTGCAATAGCAACATTGATTTAAATTTCTCCAAATCTGAAAAAAAGCTCAGCTCACATATCTTAATATAACAGGACAGATACACCAGTAATCCATAAGGGTTTTTACCTCTTTAGGTTTGGAACCCTAAAAAACATTTCTTGACTAAATTAAAAATTCCTAATATAGATTTTTGTAACTTTCTCCAGAAATGAGGATATCCGCAGCAGAACTGGGGTCACCGACATAGCCCGAAGAATTGCGAACCTTAAGTGGCAGTGGGCGGGGCACATTGCTCGCAGGACTGATGGCCGATGGGGCCGGAAAGTTCTCGAGTGGCGTCCACGAACCGGGAGACGAGCTGTCGGTAGGCCTCTAACAAGATGGAGCGACGACCTCGTGAAGGTCGCGGGAAACCGGTGGAAGCAAGTAGCACAGGACCAGTCTGAGTGGCGAGCCTTGGGGGAGGCCTATGTCCAGCAGTGGACGTCTTTCGGCTGAAATGATGATGATGATGATGAACTTTCTCCATACTTACATGCCAATTTACAATGACTTCAGTATATAGTCGGGGAGATCTAATGATCGACATTTGCTAGTTATTGTTTAGGTACCTATAATGATGAGGCTAAGGAGCATCGTATTTCGCATTGAGCGATTTGGAACAAATGGCGATTAAACCATGACTTTTGACATTAGAAATCTCTTTTCGTTCGCTCCAGTATTTAAGCGCCCGATTTCACGAAAAAGTGCGACTCCCTTATATCTCGGAGAGTTGTGAAGATATAATGTTTTAAACAAAAAGTTGCGTATTCATGAGAGCTGTAAGGTGCAAAAATAATTATTCGAGAAAGTCAAAAATGAAAAAAGTGATGGCCAAAGTAGTGAAAGAAAGTTAAATCTTTTTCGAATTTTTGAATTTAGCGCTCAATTTTTTAGAAACGGAGAAGATATCTACATTTTAAGGAAATCACCTCTGGACAATTTGGTCAGCTACAATTTGAGCCCAAATCAAAGACGATCGGGTTAAGGGTTTGCTCTGTAGCCTAACTTTTTTGAAAAAAGTCAAGAAGTCAGAACGACATTTTACAATTCGGTAGATTCATTTCCAATGTGCTCGATGGTCGTGTGAGGCACAAAATTAGTGAATTTTTGGTAGTGGTAGGTGCTAAGTCCATCCGGGGTGGTACCACCGTCTTTCCCCGCTAACCTGCCGCCAAATAGCTGTGCTCGCACTGTTGTGTTCCGCTTAAGGCAGCAAGTGAAATTTCTGGCACAGAGGCATTCCATCTTAGGCCTCAGGTAGGCAACGCATTCGAGATCTTATGGTTTCTTAATGGGGGATCATAGGATTTCGGCTTCCATGGGCCGCAGTGACCACTTACCATCAGGTGGGCTGTGCGCTCGTTTGCCTATACCATTGACATAAAAACAAAATAAGGAGTTTGAGATATATAGGATAACTAGCTTTTCCCCGCAACTTCGTATGCGCAGAAATATTAAAAAGTAAAATCCCATTTTTTCCGTTCCCGTGAGAATTTTGCAAAATCCCTTCTTAGCGGATGCCTACGTCATAACATCTACCTGCATGCCAAATTTCAGCCATATCCGTCCAGTAGTTTGGGCTGTGCGTTGATAGATCACTATGTCAGTCAGTCAGTCACCTTTGAGTTTTATATATTTAGATTTTGGACTCATTTCGATGGCTACGGAACCCTTGACTTTGACTCGCTCTTGAACGTTTTTTTTAGAACAAGTAGAATGTTTTCACATCAAGAATATTTAAAATACAGTATGTGCATTGTATTGAATCATTTTATGTTAGATCATGACATCATTTGCATTATGATACAGCGCTTTAAATTGAGTGCGAAATTGTAAAAACTACGAGTACCTACATCCAGTGGTGTTTAGACTCCCATCAAAAACGTTACGGTGATAGAACCACGGAAAATGATTCAAGTGGTATACTTTGCAGTATTTTACGTAGTTTCTTTGCTAGGAGTGGCGAGCGAAGTCGATGTTGGTTATCCCATGGGACTTCTACCTAATTGTAAGTGAAAAAATAATTGCCTATGGTTTGCATTGTAAAAGTTGTTGTTTATGAGATCTCAATCACCAAATGCTCCCGTGCTAAAGTAACGCGTTGAAAATGAAAACAATAACTTTGTCTGTTTTTTCACTCATCACTGATATGTCCTCTGTTTCACCTGATGAAAATTAGTGATGGGGCCAACCCAATGACCACTTTCCACGTCGGCCTAACTTGTCAAAACTGTCATTTTTGTTTTGAAATTAGAGGTTTAAGGAAAATCAAGTAGAACGAAGGGGAAAGTGGCCCTATGATCCCGATGGACAATTTTCTCTGTCTTTTACTTGGTGCCGCTCATTTGCAACATTAGCGTATTTTGATGAACCTGCACCTACATGACTATTTTTGATGCCTACAAAAGAGTTTCTAAGTAGTAGAACAACGTGGATTGTAGAGAGATACTTACATAGTGAATATGTGCAGGTCCAGGATTCGATAAACCAGCCTCGATAGCGGAGGAGACTCTGAAGAAGCATCTTTTCATTTCCGTCATGGGACCAGGCACGGTTGTGCTAGGCCGCTGGACCAAATACAGATACCACGAGATGAGTAAACTGGCCAAGCATCCAGATATAGACTTCAGTAAGAAGACCTTCATGTACGTTGGTGGATATCTGGACTCCACAATTGTTCCATTTTCAAGGTTATTAGCTGAGATATACAGGAAAATGGGATACAATGCGCTGATGTTGGATACGCTGTCGTTTACCGCCAATGATTTTCCTATGTAAGTAAAAAATAAATTTATATTCGTATCGCTTTCATTTTAGATAGGTTACTGAGACTTGTCTCTACGGCAGAAAGTTAAAAGCTCAAAAGGTTTTAATATGTGATATTGCGAACAGGGAGACGAGCTGTCGGTAGGCCTCCAACGAGATGGAGCGACGACCTGATAAAAGTCGCGGGAACGCGGTGGATGCGGTGTCACAAAACCGGTTTGAGTGGCGCGCCTTGCCGGGGGCCTATGTCCAGCAGTGGACGTGTTTTGGGTGAAATTATGATGATGAATTATATGAACGTATATCACACTCCCTCTCGGTCCCTCGAGGCTGGAGAGAGTTTAAATCTGAGAGTTCGTTTCATTCATACTATCCATACTAGCGTTTCTTTAAGCGTGAAGAGGTAACAGACAGAAAAAGTTGCTTTCGCATAGTATGGATTTAATTTTGATACCTGCTGATGTAAAAATCTTAACCTTTTTCATTTCTAGAGCTGCCCGTCTTATCCGTTCAATCGGCAAGCACGTCGCTGAGATGCTCGCGAACCTAACGACCCTGGGTTTAGACCCGAAGAAGCTTCAGTTGGTCGGGCTAAGTCTAGGGGGACAGACCATGAGCTTCACAGCCAAGCACTACCGAGAGCTGACTGGCCGCAACATCTCTACGCTCGTAGCTTTGGACCCTGCCGGGCCTTGCTTCAGGCATAAAGGTCCGAAGAACAGACTCGACGCATCAGATGCCGATTTTGTAGTAGACATAGTCACAAACTCAGAGGGCTACGGCCTGGCTACACCCGTAGGACACGTAACATTTTACGTCAACGGAGGGGAGAATCAGGTAGGCGATCTTAAGAACTACTTCTGTACCTTGGAATGCAGCCATATCAGGGCACTATTCCTATGGTACTCAGCTTTGTTAAACCCAGGCGCATTTATAGGGATCCAGTGTGACTCAGTGCAAGATGCAAGAGACCGAAATTGCTATAATAGGAAACCAATGGTTACGAATACAATGGATTTGTATATTGACAGGAGTAAACCGGGTATTTATTACTTGCCCACATTTGGCAGGTTTCCGTACGCTGTAGGCAAGAAAGGCTTGTTGAAAAAAAACAGTTATGCAATAGGGTAATTTAGCCGGTTTACCGGCCCCCTCTGGTTTTCGGCCGTTACGTAGTAAAACCCTAATAACTAGAAAACTTTACCATACTCATTCAAATAATTACTTTAATCACATACATTCAATGGACGCCGACACCTTCTGAATTTGTTCGCTTATGAAATGTTTCAATAAGCTCGTAAAAAGGCAACGGAATTTAGGCAGTCAGGATTTGTGTCAAAATTAGCGAACAAAATAGTGCGCGCCATTTTTTTCATGAAAAGTAAAATGTGGTTTCTTTGGTTTTGGAAACATGGCTATTATCTATGTGCGTTGTAGATGAGTTGAAATAATGTTGTTAAGATTAAAATCTATATGATATTCAGCAAAATCCTTTCATTTCGTAGAATCATTTGGTTCTCGGCCTCCCGGCCGAGAAATAACTTGAAGCCCCCTATAATTGATGGGTTATATTTGCCATTCAATTAAAATCTATTTAATAAACATGTCGTTAAATAGAAAATTGGATACAAGCTTATTATTGTATTTAGGTGTCGGCCGCCTATATTTTAACAAATTGATGATCTAAGTTAGGTTTTAATTGTTTTGTATTCGGCGGCCGGGAACTATTGTGTAAAGCTACTTTTCGGCCTAGGTTATATTATAATGGCCGACAAACAAAAATAATGTATTTAGTTTTCGGCCGATAATAAAAAAATATGCAATAAATGAACTAATTCGTAAATTTTTCACATTCATATTTATCCTGTTTTTGCGCCAGGTGTAAAGCCACTTTTTCAATTTCTTTAATTTTCCATAGAGATCTCAAAATAAACAGAAATAAGTTTTTATAAAGTGAGTTTCTGGGTGGTTTTCGGCCACCAACTTTAAGTGGCCGAAAAATTAAAGAAATTGTTTTAATTGTCGGTCGTGTTTTAGCAAACTGCCGAAAATTAGTTAATTCATATTCAATAAAACAGTTTCTATGATTATTCATTTTATGCTTTGTTTAAATTTAAAATATACTGTTTATGAAGTAAGAGCCATTTTTATAAATAAATAACAGTGGCCGAGAACTGGTTAAATAAGCGGCCGAAAACTAAAACAGGTGGCCGAAAACCACCGAAATTGCTAATTTGTGATAAAAAATATATATATAAATAAAACTATACTATTAATTGTAAAAAATGATACAGACTTAGAAACAGCATTATATTCTTAGTTTATAAATAATATACAGAATAAGTTTTGTCAAACATATTACTAAAATAAATCCATCTGAATTCAAAGTTTTTCTTAACTGGCCGAAAACCGGCTAAATTACCCTATTGCATTTGTGATCTTTACAGGATCTTCGAAGATTGTGATGACATGGTTCTAAGTATGTAGACTTAACATGAAAATTGACAGATACTTATTATAAGTACTTGACGCTTGCAGTAGAACTGCACCTTGACTGAGTTTGTATAAGTCCCATAAAGACAATAAAAGGCCTATATTTTAAAATTATGACAAGAGGCTCTATTCGAAGTCTTAAATAGGGACAGGGGGATTCCCTATCGCGCGCTCACGCTTCAGGGCGCTCAAGTTGAACATTAAATTGCAACATTTGCAACGACGCGACGCGTGAGCGCAGCGATAAGGGAATCTACTTTTCCCTAAATAGGGAAAGCTATTTATTATTATTTCCCTATTTAAGCTATTTATTATTTCCCTAAATAGCTCCTGATGATGAATGTTTGTCAATTAGTATCTCGTCCCATCCTACGAATAAAGGCGCACACACCACATGAGAACGTCTAACACCCCCTCCACCTATACTCTACTCATCTTTTCCGATTCTAAATCCGGGTTCACCGAAATATCCAACCCAAATTCATATAATGGACTAGTCAACAAAACACATAAACTCATACACATAACACACCTGCGAGTTCATTTTTACTGGGTGAAAGCTCACTGCGGCATTCAGGGAAATGAACTTGCAGACCAAGCCGCTAATGCCGCGGCTAACTTACACAAAACACCCGACTTTCTGCAAATACCCATCTCACACATTAAACATCACCACAAAAACACACACATTAAATCAACACATGATTACTACAATAAACAAGGACACTGCACATATACCAAAACACTCTTCCCCACCTACGATGACCTTCAACAATACATCACTAAACATTCGCAACAACACAATACATCTCCAACCACGGCTACCATAAATCATACTTATATAGATTCAAAATCACAAACAACGAACACTGCCCATGCAACAACACAACTACACAAACACTACATCACCTCATCTTTCACTGCCCTAAGTACAGTAACAAACGGCTTAATCTCAATATAGACCCATACAACCTAACACAAATACTCAGCAAACAAACAACCTCCGATCTATTTCACAACCTACTCGAAAATATCATTAAAACACTTAAAAACATCAACAACACTTAACACATCCAACCTCACACTCTACACTTCAGATTATTTATTACATATTTATTACATATTCACTTATTTACTTCTGCTCTACTCCGCTGCGAGTAAAGTGGCCCAAGCGTCACTCTACTCGCCCAGGCCGTGTGGTTCCGGCCTCTTAAGAATAGTTCCACTCCAACTCCTCCTGCGGATGTCGTAAAAGGCGACAGAAGGATAAAACCAGAGGAATGGGCAGCAGCATCCCTCTCGGAACTGGAACACACTACTGCGAACATATACACTAAACACACCGGTCACCACAACTCGCTCTCACATTTTCAATACACACAAACACCACTGAATGCAAAGTGTATACCGTTAGCGCGGAGCATTCAGTGAACACTATACAAACAGGTGGGAGGTTTTAGTCCGTAAGTCACTGGGTAACATTCCCAGTGAAGTCGGGCATGCAGTCAGGACCGGCCTGGCTGTATACATGAGTATTTCCTCCCGCCTCGAAAAAAAAAAAAAGAAAAAACCATCCTTATGACCGTTTTTCGATTATTACATTATAGTATTCTCTGATTTATTTGACACCCTCTGACTTCAAAAAATCATTTAACACTGCGATTTTGAAGAAAATACAGAAGTTTGAAATTTTGCCGAGACAGAGTTGCACCTAACTGTCGGTCGCATTTTCTCCGGCGAGAGAGGTCGCAACATACGGTAACCTATAATAACATATGAACGAACAGTGCCCAACAGAATATGTCAAAATATATGGAGCAAACTGACATTAGAAAATACGTTCCAATATGCTAATAACGACTCCTTATAATATGTGTCAAGATAAATATTTTTTTACAAAAGTAAATCTAACACTATAAGACTCAAGGGTCAAATTTATTGAGCGCCTCACGGGTGGCCCAGCTGTTGGGGCACCCGTTTGGACAGACCATTTTTCTCCGGCTAATTGTGAATCCTTACTTATAATAGATATAGAATGCGGTAAGGTCTCTTTTCCGCGAGTCGACGGGGAGCGATACTGGGTCGCAAGTGCTGTTTTATGACAAAAACGTTTATTTTCCACGTTATTTTGATGTAAGAAAATGTATTTTTGAAGATGTAACAGTTTTATTTATGCTCATATTTATTAGAGCGAAATTCCGAAGCACCTTCAAACTGTCCTAACTGCTGATACTCAGGGCTTGTAACCGGTTTTTGCCCCCAATCAAATAAACCGGTTTTCTTATCGTTCTTTCGTTTACTATTTCATGTTTAATAAGGCTATAAAATAATACGAAGTAATAACCTAAATACACTGTAGAGAACGTGTAAGCTGTGGAACGATCTTCCTCCTGAGGTGTTTCCGTCGCGCTATGACATGGGGGTCTTCAAGAAGCGAGTGAATAGAGCTCTTAAAGGCCGGCAACGCATTGGCAACTCCTCTGGTGTTGCACTTGTCCATGGGCGACGATGACTACCTCCCATCAAGTAGCTCGTCTGCTCGTTTGCCCCCCTATAGTATATATAAAAAAAAAACTATGGAGTTCCACATAAAGAGTATGAAATAATTCTAAATATTTGGCTATTTCGGGGTTTTTTAAATGAACCAGTTACAAGCCCTGGCTGTTACGACCATCTTATTCCGACGAATAAGGTCGTGCCGGTCACTTGCGTCCATATTCCGCGGAAAATTTAAATATGTTGCTTAATTTCAAAATGGAATAAGGATTTATGGGACATATTCTTGTATTTAAATAAAGAATTAAAAAAATGTGATCACCAATACACTTATTAGTACCTACTTTAAGTGCGTACACTTTCTGGCACGGAGGCATTCCATCTTAGGGCTCAGGGTAGGCAACGCATTCGAGATCTTATGGTTTCTTAATCATAGGATTTCGGTGTCCATGGGCCGCAGTGACCACTTACCATCAGGTGGGCGGTGCGCTCGTTTTCCTATTATACCATTATAAAAACCTATATAAAAAAATATATTTTCTGCCTATTTCACCACGTACCACCACCACCACAGCCTATTTGCGTCCCACTGCTGGGCACAGGCCTCCTCTCATCGCGAGGCAAACCCCTGTGCACCCCGCTGTGCACACGCGGACCCAGTGGGACTTCACACACGTCCTTGAATTACTTTGCTGATGCGTGCAGGTTTCCTCACGAATGTTTTCCTTCACCGAAAAGCTCTGTCAAATTCAATTTTGTTTTTCGTACAGAAATAATTTCAGCGATGCGAGCCGGGTTCGAACCCCCGACCCTCTGCATGAGAGGCGGTAGGTCTAATCACTCTACCATGGCTTTCACCCTCAGTTATTATACCAACTCCCTAAACAGATAGAAAATCTATTTTATCTTACTTTCTTACTATAATATAATAAAGCTGAAAGTGATTGAGCAACAAACATCCAAACATCCATACACACAAGTATGGATGTTTGGATGTTTGTTGCTCAATCACGCTAAAACGGCTCAACCAATTTGCATGAAATTTGGCAAACAGATAGTTTGTAGCCTGGAATAATCTAATAGGCTACCTATTATCTCGGAAATCCCGGAAAAATCCCGGAATCTCTTTAGCGAACCCAAAGTTTAAGAAGACATGGTACTTAGTGGTAATTTTTCCATAGAAACGTTCTCAACATTTTCCTCCCTGGATTTTGACCATAGATCGATGA
Organism: Aethes cnicana; assembly: GCA_963971205.1. Taxonomy (NCBI): domain Eukaryota; kingdom Metazoa; phylum Arthropoda; class Insecta; order Lepidoptera; family Tortricidae; genus Aethes; species Aethes cnicana. The sequence goes on from OZ020285.1 coordinate 2,819,217, forward strand.
TTTTTTTAAATAGATCATAATCATCATTATCTGTATCCGTACGTTTTGATTTTCGTGATATTTTTGTTTCTAATAGAACTATGTTATGGATGCACCCTTAATTCACAAGCAAACCCGATCAGGAACACTAGTATAGCTAAAATATCAGATATCAGAGAGTAAAAAGTGTTTAAATATCTTATTTAATTAATCTCTTCACAATCTCCATCCTCCTGCGGCCGAAAATCGTAATTACTACGTGACACAATGAACAGTGCTGAAAATGGGCCAATTGCATAGGCCGCAAAAAAATGCTTGGTATACAAATACTTACCCCAACAATAAATGCAAAAATCAAAACGGTCAGACACGGGTTATTTCCTTCTCATCTAGTTCCCAAAGTTCATTACGATTGGTTTATTTTTGGAGGAGGAGGAGGCATTATTTATAGACATAAATAATACTTCGTATGGACTCGGCCTAACGTAGATACATGTCATGTTTCCCCACTTCATTGGTGTCCAATCCAAAGTTAAACTTGTATCGTTTTTCCAACAACGAGACGAGTTTTTAGATAGGTACTGAGAAACAGTTTCGAAAAAAGTTTTTTTAAAAACGCTTATTGTCACACACGCTCGGTGACAGAACTTTGGATTGGACAACGTGGAAGTGGGGACATATTACGTGTACGTTTAGATGAGTTTTTTTTACGTCGGATTTTTCGAAGGAGCCGCAGTTGTCCTTGTCGCGCATGTTATCGCTCCGCCCGCGCCAGCGAGACAGCACCATTGATTTAAATTTCTCCAAAACTGAAAAGGAGCTCAGCTCACATATCTTAATGGAAGGTATGTTTTGAAAATGTATTTAACTTAAAACAAGTGTCTGTGATGATGTGATATATTTTTAGAACCGGCTTAGAAAGCACTTTCATTTGATACCACACATGATAGGTTTCAGAACAATTATTCCATACAAAAAGAATCTACTTCTTTTTTTCAAATCCATATCCGTATTAATATTATGAATGTGTGTTCATCCTTCCTTCACATCGAAATGAAATTTATTATTTAGGTATGGAGATAAGTAGTGTAGATGTAGTGGTGTATAAAGTGGATAAGTTAAAAGCGTAAACCAGTTCACACGTATATTTACACAATCGCACCAGACACACACTATATACAAAAACTTCAGAAGGAGAAAGGAGTAACAGAGGAATATTTACAACGGAAATTAAAATATTATTTCAATTATAATATGTAAAATCGTTTGATGAAATACGCACGTCAAAGTTCCAAAATTGACGGGTCGGCGCGCGACGTACGAACGCACTCGAAAAGCAGCCAGGACGGCTATCAATTCCAAATGAGTTCGTACGTCCGCCACAGTAGTTTAAGACCCTGGAATACATACTTTTTATCCCGAAACTTCCACGGGGCTTTCGACGGCCCAAACCATATTTTTAATACCCCTATATATGCCCTATATATGTATACATTGGATACGCAAATCCTCAGTCTACACGCGGGAAGAAGTCGCGGGCAACGCCTAGTTTATTACCCAACTGCGACAGAAGGAGGGTTATGTTTTTCAAGCGTATGTACCTATGTATATTTCTTTGGCACGCTTTGTAGCCTAAATGACTTGATGGCTTTGATGGCTGACTTTTGGAGGCATTTTAAACGTCTATGTTTAAAATTCATATATTTTTGTTATACGTCCGTCCTTGGGTCGCTAACTTACATATAAACAGTAACTTACATATTACAGGTACTAAAGTAAATTTTAACTCAATCGGCTAAGTACCTACTTTCGGAGAAAATTTGTTGTGACAGACGGACAGACAGACAGACAGACGAGTTATCCATAAGGGTTTGTCTCTTTAGGTTCGAAACCCTAAAAAGCATTTCTTGACTTAATTAATAATCTCCATAAAAAATTTGTAACTTTCTCCATACTTACAAGCCAATTTACGCTGCCCAGCCGAGTCGGATTCGACGATTGACCTCTTTCTCGAAGTTGGACCTACCTAACTGGACTGTTTGTCCCAGGTATACATAACATTGGTCATTGGTCAACAACTTCGAGCGCAGAGCCTCCGATTATTACGGGAGTTGGCACAACATGGACATTAGACATAATTTTCGTCTTGTCCATGTTCATTTTAAGACCAACTCGATCGGAAACTCTGCTGAGGTCAGCGAGCATAATACTGAGGTCCTCCATGGTCTCAGCCATGACTACAATATCGTCGGCAAATCGAAGGTGAGAGATGTACTCGCCATTAACATTGATGCCTCGACCTTTCCAGTCCAGCACCTTGAAAGCATCCTCCAATGCAGCGGTGAACAGTTTCGGAGAGATCACGTCTCCTTGTCTGACTCCCCGCTGCAGTGGAATAGGCTTCGTGGTCTGGTCCTGTAGTCGGACGGACATGGTGGCATTTTCGTACAAACACTTCAACACTTCGATGTACCGGTAGTCAACTTGGCACCTCTGGAGAGACTGCAGCAAAGCCCAAGTCTCGATCGAATCGAAGGCTTTCTCGTAGTCCACAAATGCAAGGCAAAGGGGGAGGTTATACTTTTCGGTCTTCTGTATAATCTGCCGCAACGCATGTATGTGGTCTACGGTACTATAGCCCTTTCGGAAACCGGCTTGTTCGGGAGGCTGGAATTCGTCAAACCTGCGCGCGAGACGGTTCGTAATGACTCTCGAAAACAGCTTGTAAACATGGCTCAGAAGTGAGATGGGTCTATAATTCTTCAACAAGGTGTTATCACCTTTTTTGAAGAAGAGCACCACCACACTTCTGTTCTATGCTCGCGGCGTTCTCCCTTCATGAATGACGGAATTAAACAGCGTCTGAAGGGCCTTAAGGACTGGTTTACCACCCGCCTTCAGGAGTTCGGCTGTAATTCCGTCGTCACCAGGGGCTTTGCCGTTCTTAAGCTGTTTGAGAGCCATACTAATCTCGTACAGGCTGACGTCCGTGATATCTTCGGTATAGTGTCGGGTTAATCTAGCTCTAGGGTCTTTAGCTGGATCAGCGACGGGTGTTCGGGTTGTCGTGTATAACTGTCTGTAGAACTTCTCGACTTCTCCCAACAGCTCCGGTTTGGATGAAATGATCCTGCCGTCTTCGGTCTTCAGCTTTGTCAATTGGCTTTGGCCAATAGACAGATCTTTGGCAAACACCTTTGAGCCTCTGTTACGCTCAATAGCCTTTTCAATACTGTTGGTATTGAATCGGCGTACATCACGCTTCAGAGACTTCGAGATCCGTCTATTGAGCTGCCGATAATGACAAGCGTCACCTGAAGACTGCAGACTTTTACGTCTCACCTCCATGAGCTTAAAGGTTGGGTCTGAGATTTTCTTGGTTCTTATACGGCGGGTCTTGAAGAACTTAGACCGAACCGTATGAACAGCTTCCACAAACCCGTCGTTATAATCGTCCACGTCGCTTTCTAGGCATGCAAAACGGTTATGGAGTTCGAGCTGAAAGCTCTCGGGGTTTTAGAGCTGGGCCGGTGCCGGGCGGAGCGTAGACTTTATCAGTCGAGATCTCTCAAGCTTTACTTGGATATTCAATGTGCCTCGTACCATACGGTGATCGCTCCCGGACTTAACCGAATTGATCAGTGAGACATCATCGAATATCTGCTTCCTCGTCGACATGATAAAGTCTATCTCATTCCTCGTTACACCATCAGGGCTCATCCAGATCCACTTTCTGTGCTCACGTTTCTTGAAGAAGGAGTTCATCATATAGAGTCCCTCCTTCTCCATGAAACCAGCCAGTAGGTGGCCCCGGTGATTCCTGCGCCCTACTCCAAATTGCCCCACTCTCAGCTCTTCACCGTCTTGTTTGCCTAGTTTCGCGTTGAAGTCCCCCATAACAACTGTGAAGTGAGTTCTGGAGCTATGCATGGCTCTGGAAATGTCCTCATACATAGCCTCCACCTCATCGTCGGAGTGCGTCGAGGTCGGAGCGTAAACCTGTATAACCTTCAACGAATATCGTTGTGTTATTCTGAGTACCAGGCACGCTACCCTGGTCGACACACCCTCGATCTTCACCACATTGTTTGCGAGGGACTTGTGGACGATAAACCCGACACCTCCCTGGGACTGTTGGTCGCCCTCCCGGAAATAGAACAGGTTACCGGACTTCAGGGTTAGGGTTATCAGTTATTGTTTAGGTACCTATAATGATGAGGCTAAGGAGCATCGTATTTCGCATTGAGCGATTTGGAACGAATGGCGTTTAAGCCATGACTTTTGACATTAGAAATGTCTTTTCGTTCGCTCCAGTATTTAAGCGCCGATTTCACGAAAAAGTGGAACCCCCTTATATCTCGGAGAGTTGTGAAGATATGATGTTCAAAAAAAAGTTTCGTATTTATGAGAGCTGTAAGGTGCAACAATAATTATTCGAGAAAGTCAAAAACCAAAAAGTTATGGCCAAAATAGTGGAAAAAAAGTTCAATCATTTCGAAATTTCAAAAAATTGAGAAAAAATCCTCTGGACAATTTAGTCAGCTACAATTTGAGCCTAAAACACAATGGGGTTAAAGGTTTGCCCTGTAGCCTTTTAAAAAAAAGTCAGAACGACATTTTACAATTCCGTAGATTCATTTTCAATGTGCTCGATAGTCGTGTGAGGCACAAAATCAGTGAATTTTTTGTAGTGGTAGGTGCTAAGTCCATCCGGGGTGGTACCACCGTCTTTCCCCGCTAACCTGCCGCCAAATAGCTGTGCTCGCACTGTTGTGTTCCGGTTAAGGCAGCAAGTGAAATTTCTGGCACAGAGGCGTTCCATCTAAGGCCTCAGGTAGGCAACACATTCGAGATCTTATGGTTTCTTAATGGGGGATCATAGGATTTCGGCTTCCATGAGTCGCAGTGACCCTTACCGTGGGCTATGCGCTCGTTTGCCTATACCATTGACATAAAAACAAAATAAGGAGTTTGAGATATATAGGATAATTTTGGACTCATTTCGATGGCTACAGAACCCTTGACTTTGACTCGCTGAACGTTGAACGCTGAACGTTTTTTTAGAACAAGTAGAATGTTTTCACGTCAATAATATTTAAAATACAGTATGCATGCGCAGTGTACCTAATGCATTTTACGTTAGATCATGACATCATTTGCATGATGACACAACGCTTTAAATTGACTGCGAAATTGTAAAAACTACGAGTACCTACATACAGTGGTGTTTAGACTCCCATCAAAAACGTTACGGTGATAGAACCACGGAAAATGATTCAAGTGGTATACTTTGCAGTATACCACTTTTACGTAGTTTCTTTGCTAGGAGTGGCGAGCGAAGTCGATGTTGGTTATCCCATGGGATTTCTACCTAATTGTAAGTGAAAAATTGCCTATGGTTTATATTGTAAAAGTTGTTATTTATGAGATCTCAATCACCAAATGCTCCCGTGCTAAGTCACGCTAAAAATGTAAACAATCACTTTTTTCTCTTTTTTCATTCGTCACTGATCAGTTATTGATATATCCTGTTTCACCTGATGAAAATGAGTGATGGGGCCAACCCAATTGCCTATTATGCATAGACGCCAACTACTACTACTACCACTTTCCCCGTCGGCCTAACTTGTCAAAACTGACATTTTTGTTTTGAAATTAGAGGTTTAAGGAAAATCAAGTAGATACGGAAAGTCGACCGAGAAGTAGACCGAAGGGGAAAGTGGCCCTATGATCCCGATGGACAATTTTCTCTGTCTTTTACTTGGTGCCGCTCATTTGCAACATTAGCGTATTTTGATGAACCTGCACCTACATGACTATTTTTGATGCCTACAAAAGAGTTTCTAAGTAGTAGAACAACGTGGATTGTAGAGAGATACTTACATAGTGAATATGTGCAGGTCCAGGATTCGATAAACCAGCCTCGATAGCGGAGGAGACTCTGAAGAAGCATCTTTTCATTTCCGTCATGGGACCAGGCACGTTTGTGCTAGGCCGCTGGACCAGATACAGATACCACGAGATGAGTAAACTGGCCAAGCATCCAGATATAGACTTCAGTAAGAAGACCTTCATGTACGTTGGTGGATGGCTGGACTCCACAACTATTCCATTTGCAAGGTTATTTGCTGAGATATACAGGAAAATGGGATACAATGCGCTGATGTTGGATACGCTGTCGTTTACCGCCAACGATTTTCCTATGTAAGTAAAAAATAAATTTATATTCATATCGCTTTCATTTTAGATAGGTTACTGAGACTTGTCTCTAAGGCAGAAAGTCAAAAGCTCAAAGGGTTTTAATATGTGATATTGCGAACAGGGAGACGAGCTGTCGGTAGGCCTCCAACGAGATGGAGCGACGACCTGATAAAAGTCGCGGGAACGCGGTGGATGCGGTGTCACAAAACCGGTTTGAGTGGCGCGCCTTGCCGGGGGCCTATGTCCAGCAGTGGACGTGTTTTGGGTGAAATTATGATGATGAATTATATGAACGTATATCACACTCCCTCTCGGTCCCTCGAGGCTGGAGAGAGTTTAAATCTGAGAGTTCGTTTCATTCATACTATCCATACTAGCGTATCTTTGAGCGTGAAGAGGTAACAGACAGAAAAAGTTGCTTTCGCATAGTATGGATTTAACTTTGATACCTGCTGATGATCTTAACCTTTTTTCATTTCTAGAGCTGCCCGTCTTATCCGTTCAATCGGCAAGCACGTCGCTGAGATGCTCGCGAACCTAACGACCCTGGGTTTAGACCCGAAGAAGCTTCAGTTGGTCGGGCTAAGTCTAGGGGGACAGACCATGAGCTTCACAGCCAAGCACTACCGAGAGCTGACTGGCCGCAACATCTCTACGCTCGTAGCTTTGGACCCTGCCGGGCCTTGCTTCAGGCATAAAGGTCCGAAGAACAGACTCGACGCATCAGATGCCGATTTTGTAGTAGACATAGTCACAAACTCAGAGGGCTACGGCCTGGCTACTCCCGTAGGACACGTAACATTTTACGTCAACGGAGGGGAGAATCAGGTAGGCGATCTTAAGAACTACTTCTGTACCTTGGAATGCAGCCATATCAAGGTAGTATTCCTTTGGTACTCAGTTTTGTTAAACCCAGGCGCATTTATAGGGATCCAGTGTGACTCAGTGCAAGATGCAAGAGACCGAAATTGCTATGATAGGAAACCAATGGTTACGAATGCAATGGATTTGTATACTGACAGGAGTAAACCGGGAATTTATTACGTGCCCACATTTGGCAGGTTTCCGTACGCTGTAGGCAAGAAAGGCTTGTTGAAAAAAAACAGTTATGCAATATTGCATTTGAGATCTTTACAGGATCTTCGAAGATTGTGATGACATGGTTCTAAGTAGGTAGACTTAACATGAAAATTGACAGATACTTATTATAAGTACTTGACGCTTGCAGTAGAACTGCACCTTGACTGAGTTTGTATAAGTCCCATAAAGACAATGAAAGGCCTATATTTTAAAATTATGACAAGGGGCTCTATTCGAAGTCTTAAATAGGGACAGGGGATTCCCTATCGCGCGCTCACGCGCCACGACGCTCAAGTTGAACATTAAATCCAGCTGCTTCGGTTGCAACACTTGCAACGCAGCGATAAGGGAATCTACTTTTCCCTAAATAGGGAAAGCTATTTATTATTATTTCCCTATTTAAGCTATTTATTATATCCCTAAATAGCTCCTGATGATGAATGTTTGTCAATTAGTATCTCGTCCCATCCTATGAATAAAGGCGCAACCATCCTTATGACCGTTTTCGATTATTACATTATTTATTTATTTATTTATTTATTCAAACTTCATTGCACATACCAATTGTATACAACTGGCGGACTTAATGCCTAAAGGCATTTTCTACCAGTCAACCATTATCGTATTCTTTGATTTATTTGACACCCTCAAACTGCAAAAAATCAATTAACACTGCGATTTTGAAGAAAATACAGAAGTTTGAAATTTTGCCGAGACAGAGTTGCACCTAACTGTCGGTCGCATTTTCTCCGGCGAGAGAGGTCGCAACGAAAGATGTATCAGTTTTATTTATGTTTATATTTTTAGAGCGAAATTCCGAAGCACCTTCAAACTGTCCTATGTAGTATACGATGGGATCCTATGTGATCCACCGATACTAACTTACTTGCAGGGGTGGGTTCTTTAGGTGCCAGAAGGTTGATATGGTGCTTACTAAATAAAACCAACAGTACGAGCAACACTGTAATGTACACCACAAACAAATCAAGAGCATGAAACTAGGCACACGCGAATATAGTAAGTCCACAAGGAGACGAGCGGGATGATCGAGCACAGGGGCTGGAGCTGGAGGTGCAGGTATCTTCATGCACCATACGAACAAAGCAGGGGGGACGTAGCCACGACGGAACTGCCACCGGTACCAAGGCGTGCTGGCGTAATACTTTCGCTCCGACACTCATGAGGCGACGAACTTGTCGGCGTTCCAACCAAAACTTCGTAGGGCTCCACAGGGCTTCAAATAGAGCGTCCTTCGAGCGTCGGCGTCTCCACGTCACGACGCGTTGGCTCCCCTCTCCTGACTGTCTCTGCATTGGCGCGCGTTTATTATCGCGTCTCCTGCTTTCTCTTTCTCGCCCGTTACTTTTCGTCTCGCGTCTCGCTCCCGCTTTTGAGCAGGTCGGCGTCCATGCCAACTCGTGCACCGAACTGTTGCTGGAGTCGATAGTGTCCCGATGGAGAAATAGATGGCGCCACATACACTACACCTAACTGCTGTAACGACCCTCTTATTCCGACGAATAAGGTCGTGCCGGTCACTTGCGTCCATATTCCGCGGAAAATTTAAATATGTTGCCTAATTTCAAAGTGGGAAAAGGATTGATGGGACATATTCTTGTATTTAAATAATATATCTAAAAAATGCGATCATCAATACACTTCGTAGTACCTATTTGAAGTGCGTAGGTACCTTGAAAGTTTCATAGCATTCGCATTGCTGGTGATTTTTTTGAACACAAAAATGCTTCTCCTGTAAAATTGACATTTTGTATTTTTATCTTTATTCGTAGAATGGGACGATCTACTTGATCGTGTTCTATAGATATGGTAGCAGTTATGTTGCTGAATGTAATGATGAAAATCGTGTACGAGTTAGTGTTTCGAATATTATCTGTAAATTGTTCTCTAGTAACTTTTTATTTACTATTATAAATAACTTTTTATGTCACAAGAGTCTTTTTTTAATAGGTATTTATATTTATCGTATCTAGACTAGTTGTTGTAAGATAGGACATAAGATACTAAACTAAAAATTAAATGATGACCATGTACTTTTCCGGGACTCCAACTATCTCCATACCAAATTTCATCTCAATCAGTCGGAATAGGTATAATATTAAAATAAAATATGGATTGTTTCTTGTCATTCACAATGTCATATGCACGCGCACGTTTAAACTGGGGTTTCACTATGACCTTAAAGTTGAAGTACGTCTTTCCAGTTTATTCTACAAAAAAATATACAGTAGGTACCGCAGAAAAAGTAAGGTAACTAAACCAAATTGACATTCTTCATACAAATCAGCGTAGACCCGAAATAATAAATATGATGAACACTTAAGTAGTAGGTATTTCGAGCCTGTTATAAATATGCCTTTATGAAATATTTAATTCCTATGACTCCCATGAAATATCCAAGGGGTTAAAAGTAGGTTGTCTGGGAGAGATCGCTCTATTAGCGATAAGACCATCTGCTGTATAGGTACCTAACAACATGTTCTGTCTTTTTTTCTGTATTGTGTGGTGTTCAATATTGTACTGTATTGTATTGCTCACATAAGAGCGTTTCCAATGGACGCTGCAATGTAAGGAGATCGTCAGTCTAGAATTATAATACTTATCCTTGTTTCTGGTAGATACAGTCGAGTTCGCCAATATGTACACACTTTTGCATCTCACTCCTTTGTGAATCCAAAAGTGCACACATATTAACGAACTCGACTGTACTTACTTAGGCCGTCAGCCGCGAGCGACAGTCGCGACCCGCGGAAACGGTTCCATACATTCTCATACAACGACTTGGCCGCTACGGCCGCGCGCGTCAGTCGCTCGCAGCGATCGATCGCTGGCCTTGGAATGGCACCACCAGTATGACGGAATATTTCTAAATCGCAGCCGCAGAGGCCGCCACCTTACCACTTACCACCAGGTGGCTTGTGAGTTAGTTATAGTTCCGTATTACGGCTTTGCAGGGCTGTAGAGTGTAGAGATCTTCTACTATCTAAAGTCCCGCGCCTTCACATTTCAAAACGCTTCAATGTATTTAAAAACCACCACCAACACTCTCAACACATGTGTGCGTGCTGAGGCAGCCATCAACTATGCGTTGAGAGTGTTGGTGGTGCTTTTTAAATAACAATAAAAAAATTGAAGCGTTTTGAAATGTGAAGGCGCGGGACTTTAGATAGTAGAAGATCTCTAGAGTCCAGTATCAGTGCGACCATTTCTGATCTATTGCGATCGCCACAGACTACAGTTCGCAGACAAGATTGGCCTATGCAAGGAAATGCAGGATTTTCTTGGCCGTCATGAGGGCTTTGACTTCTTCTAGGTGTATTTGATCCTTCCCTAGTATGAAGCACCTAGGCCTGTGTGTTAATTTAATATAATATGTATTACTTGTGAGATACATTGTGTTTTCATGCGATGGCCAAGTCAATATATTTATTTAAAACAAAAGATTTTTAATATTGATATGATCACTATAAAATATTGATAGGTTAGGTTAGGTTATAACTTAAGACAGAAGGACCCTTAAAAGGGTTTATCCCGAAAGTTGGCAACGTCGCATATAGCAGACGTTGCCAACTTTCGGAGTAAACCCTCTTAGCAGGGACTGAACAAATTAACCGACTTGGTATTACATGGATCTCACAAGTTTTTACGGTAGATGGAAGAGCTGAGTTGCGAGCAGAGACTATGTAATTATATAAGACTGTCAATCTCCTTACATTACGGCGTACATCGGAAATAGCCAGGGAGTTTCAAATTTTCGTTGCGAGACTTGTTTTTTTTACAAGCTATGTTTTTGTTGACCTTACATTTCCTAGCCTATCTATGCACAGAGTGATTACGGAGTCATTTTTGACTTATCTACGCAGGTATGTATGATGTTGTCAGATACTATTATACAATAAATATACTTCGCTAGCCCGATATTCTGTAGTAGTGTCATACCCTAACGTCATTCACACTGCTGTGTGTTGCAAGTGGTATATTCAAATAATCCCCGACTCCCATGTATCCTGTGTCTTTCGTTAAAGTATTAACTCATACTCATACTCATATACCTAGTTTATTGCTTTACAAATGTCATAGTTACAGGATCATAAGCACTAACGTACATTTGCACCTTGATAGGCATGGCAATTTAAAGTAAATGACAATTGTAATGCGCAAATAATTCATTTTGCATTATAATGGCAGAAAATATTTCCTTCATTTTTGTTTTATTGCAATAAAGTGGCAACTCGGCTTTGAAGGACGCTTGACACACCACCTGGATCGGCAGACCTTGTTTTCTGACCATGTCAGATACCTTGATTTGGTTGGGTAAATAATATTCCGCGCCATCTGTGAACAAAGTAAAGTACTTTAAACTGTCACTCAAAGTACCTACACAGTATGTATAAATTGTAGACTCTCTTCCTAGAGCGTCAGCATTGTAATTCAGAAAATAATGTGTAGATGTCACTAATGTTGCTTCAGGTGCTTCGTAAAATTCGTAAAGCAACCGGTCTATAGATGGCGTTGACAGCAGTAAGTGAGCAATATTGAGTACTTATTTAATACTACTATAAAAAAATATCTTTATGCATTACTTTAGGCCCACTTGATTGCAATTTAACTATATTTATGTAACAAGGTAAACTAAAACCATGAAAAAAAAAACATATACCAATTTCTAAATTGTAAAATTTGAAGGTATGTAAGTATTTAATTGTTTATTCAGAAAAGAACAAGTTAAAATATTAAAAATAAACTACAAATAGCATTTAAATTTAATTAAATTTAAATAGTATTTAATTAAATTGAAAATTTGTAGTCTTTCTCTTTATTTCCACGCATAATTTTCTCTTCAAAATATGTATTGGTAAAGCAAATTTTTTATCAGTATAGAACTATACAAAGCAAGCAGCTGCTTACCTGACCCTGATTTACATACACAATCACCTGTTTTACTGAAGGGTCAAGAAACTTAAAAGTTTACCGCAGTTAAAGACGATATTGAACGTACGATGATATTAAAGTTCAAGTAAATAGAAATAATAAAGTGAATTTATATTAATTGTAGGGTCAGTAAACGCCATAAAGACTTTTTTTTCGAATTGAAATGGACACCTGGGACTAATTTGAATATTTCTATTCTTATGACCGAGTTTAGATATTACTCTTCCTGCATATTGGTTATATGGGATTAGAACAACTTCTAACATGTCTTTTTTCACTCTCAACAACCAATATTTTTTTATTTTTTTATTAGAGCGTCGACCTCGTGAAGGTCGCGGGAAACCGGTGGAAGCAAGTGGCACAGGACCGGTCTGAGTGGCGAGCCTTGGGGGAGGCCTATGTCCAGCAGTGGACGTCTTTCGGCTGAAATGATGATGATGATGAACCAATATTTACTTACTTAAATGTATTCTGAACTCGTTTATTCCACCATAACAGAAACAATCAAAAACTACAGAAACGACTATAAAGATAATGTACCTTTTAATGCCCTCTTAAAATATTTATTAAATAAAACTTGAAAAATTTACATGGATCAGACATGAGAATAACATACAGCCATAAGATAATAATTTATTTAAATAAAAATCTTCACACGTCAACAATTTACATTTATAATCTTCTAAGGCTGATTCCATAATGGCTAGTTTGATTTTTTTTGTACTTTGGCTTATAGAATTTCCACATTGTTGTCATCATCATTGAATTCATTATAAATATGAAAGTGAAAAACGACTTTTCTACGGGTCAAAACAGTTTTTTCAATACTGCTATAATGTACCTATAATTTTAATGATAAAGAAGCAATGTGCATAACTAATCTCTTTTGCAACTAAATGATCTGGTATTCGTATACCTCATCCTTTATATTTGTATTTTCTAGTATGAAGTACTGACTGGATTATTTTGAAAAAAATATATATGGTACACCTTTATATAAGCAATTACCTAATGAAGAACTGTAGGTGTCGCTCTTCTAGAAAGCAAGAAAAAAAAAGTCTGAAGTTTTATTTCTTTCATTTATGCAAGATTTTTTTTGGCAGTATTCAATATTGTTTTAGGAATACGTGAGTCATTATATGTTTATCACTGTTCCAAAAATTCACGTGAATCGCATTAGCCTATGAGGCAAAATTCGGATTTTTTTAGAAATTTTCAAAAAATCATATCTTCGACAATAACAAAGATAGGAAGCTGAAACTTACAGAAAACAATATTTGTCATAAGAGCTCTTATTGAAAAAAATACAGAAACCATTTCGTGAAAGGGCCGATTCTATATGAAAACACGGCTACGCTCTTTGTACAGCCTACTTAGCTGTGATAGTTTTCCTTTCAACTACGTTATATATACCACAACCGTGATTTTTTTTAGCCATTCAAATACCACCATTTAGCTGGCAGGGGGGGGGGACACTCGACTAACAAAAAATAGCACTTTAAAGCTTAATATTTCACAAACGCATCACTAAATCAAAAAATGGTTATAACAAACCTACAATATTTTAAGACCTATTCAACGATATGCCGCACTATGGGGTACGCAAGAAAAAAAAATATCCCTATTTTTAACCGACTTCAAAAAAAGGAGGAGGTTCTCAATTCGTCGGAATCTTTTTATTTTTTTTAATTTTTTTTTATGTATGTTCACCAAAAATAAATCGTAAACGTGAACCGATTTCGATGATTCTTTTTTGTTCGAAAGGTGGTACTTCCAAGTTGGTCCCATATTAATTTGGTTCAGTTCTGATGATGGGATTCATGAGAAAATGAGGGAACTCCTCGAAATTTGCTAGCACGTAGATGATTTTGGTGTCAATTTCGAGGACTTCAGAGTTACTTATGTACTTCTATAGTAATGTTTGAAAATTGAAGCTGAAAAAAAATTTTTAAATAAAAAAATAAAAACCGCCTTCAAACTCCGACAGACTGCGAAGTCGGTGTCAAGTGAACCGACCCAAAGAAATGATAATCATATAGTGAACTTGACATTGACATCGCAGTCTGTCGGAGTTTGAAGGCGGTTTTATTTTTTACCCGACTGCGCACCGCAAAGGAGGGTTATGTGTTTACCTGTCTATGTATGTATGTATGTATGTATGTATGTATGTATGTTTGTTCCTTTGTGGCACACTAGAGATCAAACGCGTGGGTCGATTTTAATGAATCATACGTCAATCGATTCGTCTGAATTGCGCGAGTGTCACTGAAGATATGAAATTTATCAAAATTCAAAATGGCGGCTACCAGACGCCATATTGTACAAAATAAAAAAATAAAAGTCAACCAACTATGGCATGTGAGGTATCGTTGAATAGGTATTTAAAAATCATTATTAGGTTTCTCTGACCATTTTTCAGACAAAAGAACCGTTTATGTTTTATAACGATTCAAAGTTCCTTTACTAACCACGTAAAGTAGGTACCTACCTATCCACCCAGTAGTACATCCGTTCGAATTAGCAACACAGGAAATAATCTAGACCAACGAGTCTTCAAGCAGGTCACGACGACTATAAAATACTTAATAATAATGTTTTTCATAAATCTCAAACTTCAATCAAGTACGTATGCATGTGCAATGTAGTGTACCAGTAGCGTCATCTATCCGTTGACTTGAAGACTTTTAGTTTCGTTATTACATTTAAAGTGTCAATAGTGTGTGTGATACAGTGAAATATAACCTAATTGATTATAGGTACCAATTAGGTACACTAGTCAGTACTCAGCGCTCGTAAATAAATAAAATAGCTACCTAATACTCTTATGTAGTACCAGTAGCGCCATCTATCGGTTGACTTGAAGAATTTTAATAGGTTCAGGCTTATGTAGCGTTTTGAGCCGGGTTAGGTCTCTAGAGGGATTAATAATCAGTAATTTAGATCATCGCAAGCTACTTAATAATCCCCACGATAGCAACTCTCTCCATGAAATGACAAGATTGCGGAATTTACGGTCTTTTAATCCCTAACTAAAAATAATAAAATAAAAAAGTTAATAAAAAAAAACAAAAAACCCGACTGCGTAAAAACTAAAAAGAAAAAAACAAGACTACTTAGTTCAGTAGTAGCTAGGATTATGTTAAGTAATTGATTGCTATTGAGGAATCTAAAGATGCCTACAGTCGGGACCCATTTAAAATCTAGGTTAAAATGTTACAAATAATGGGTCCCGATAGTAGGCATCTTTAGATTCCTCAATAGCAATCAATTACTTAACATAATCCTAGCTACTACTGAACTAAGTAGTCTTGTTTTTTTTCTTTTTAGTTTTTACGCAGTCGGGTTTTTTGTTTTTTTTTATTAACTTTTTTATTCATTTAAAAAATTTTTGCGAGTAGGGGAGGTACCCTATAAAAAATATATTTCAAAATTTTATTGTACCACTTTATCAGTGTAACTAATATGTATATTCATGCCAAATTACAGCTTTCTAGAACTAAGCATCTCCGAGCAATAGTGCGGACAGACGGACGGACATGGCGAAACTATAAGGGTTCCTTGTGGACTTCAGAACCCTAAAAAGGACAGACATTAATATCCATCACATGCTTCGTCAAATATTCAATTGGTGCAGGCTTATTCAGTCAAAGTGCGTAGTACCAAAGCCGATGTAATTATATAAGACTGTCAATCTCCTTACATTACGGCGTACATCGGAAATAGCCAGGGATCAAAGCTTCAAATCAGAGCTTGAAATTTTCATACTTCGCCTGTACAGCGCCATCTAGATGCTTATGGAGTTCAAATTTGTTTGCAGGCTACCTAGGCAGCGATATCTATTATCTCATTTAACACTTATTTCGGGCGTGCGCTGATTTGTTTGAGGGTTGTCATTATAAGTTTACCTTACTTCTCCTATGGTAGTACAGTCAGCAGCAGAAGTAGATAAGCTGTCCAGGTGTTCAAAATGACCTACACACGCCCTTAACGTCTTAAGAATAAGGTCGTGTGTAGGTCATTTTGAACACCTGGACAGCTTATCTACTTTTGCTGCTGACTGTACCTATTAGATATGACTATTTTGGTCAAAGTTCAAAGATAAAAAAAAAATTTTTTTTCATGCGTGCTTCTAAAAAAACACGAAATATTAATAATATTTTGTTGTGAATTGTGATATTGCCTTTTCCATTACTACTAAGTACAAACATTTATTTTTCTAACAAACTCTGGACCTTGACAGTCAAAAAGTGAACATCATTAATTCTTACCTATTGTATTTTTTATAAAATGACCATTCTTCAGTTAAGTTGTTAAATATTGGTCGTGTATAACTGTGAGTTAATGAAAAAAAAGGGTTAATTGATAAAGTTCAAAGTGCATACAAGTCTAATGAAACTGATCCTACTTAAGCTATGTATTCCACTATGATTAAAGTAGCATATTTCGCAGTGTTATTTGTTTCCGTTTCTGCTGTAAATTTTTCTCGAATCGATGAAGGATATCCTGTTGGGTTTATGACTAACTGTAAGTAAGTTTTTGGTTCAAAATTTACATTACATTCATCGTTTAACCATAACTGAGATCCTGACAATGACCGTTTCAGGCCCTGGTTTCTTGAAACCAGTAGAAATCGAACCAAAAGCTCTGAAACGACTCTACATCTCTCTCATGGCAGCCGGTCCCGTATTACTTGCCACATGGACCCCGTACAATTACTACCAGATTGAAAAGCTAGCCAAAAACCCCGGCATGGATTTCAGCAGGAAGACAGTTTTGTACGTCGGTGGCTACTTTGAATTTACTGCGTTACCAATAGGAAGGGCTATAGGAGAAATATATGGACATTTCGGTTATAACGTACTCATTTTGGATACAATCGAATTTACTGCGCACGAGTACGTTGTGTGAGTATGTTTTTTTTTTTAATACAGCAAAAAATTATGAAATGTCTATTCGATAGTAACGTCGTTGTAAAAGTGGAATGACATATTATTATGCTGATCATTGTTGATGATTTCCTGATTCACATTTGTAGGTAAAGCTCAAGACTCTGTCAAAAGTTCTATTATCATCATCATCATAATAAAATCTATTAACTTAGCCATAAATTGTACTAAATAGAAAGATTGTATTTTTTAGAGTTTTTGTAACTTCAAGTTTGTTTTAAGGGGAAGAGCGCTGCTTATCCTAAAGCTCAGGTTTAACCTACTTAGGGAGTAGAGTTCTAGTTTTAAGGAACCTGTTATAAAGATGTTTGTAGGTATACTTTTAAATAAATTTCATTCATTCATCATCATTCCAGCCGAAAGACCTTCACCGCTTGACATAGGCCACCCCCTATGTATTCTTCCGTATTTTGCTATTAGGTACTGCATTTTTTACTAATCATTTGTTTTTTTCTTTTAACCCAGAGCCGCTCGCATAGTGCGCACAGTCGGTAAGCGCGTAGCGGAAATGCTGGTCAGGCTAGCACCCCTGGGCCTAGACCCGAAGAAGCTAGAACTGGTAGGCCTCAGTCTTGGCGGGCAGACCATGAGCTTCATAGCCAAGCACTATCGAGAGCTCACTGGGAAGAACATCTCTTCACTCACAGGGATCGATGCAGCTGGACCTTGCTTCAGACATCTTGGACCAGATCTGAGGCTCGACGATTCAGACGCTGATTTCGTACGAACAATCATTACCAACTCCGACGGATTTGGCATGGCAACGCCTGTAGGACACGTCAATTTTTATATCAACGGGGGGGAATACCAGCCAGGTCACCTTCTGAAATATCCCTGTTTCATAGAATGTAGCCACATCAAGAGTATCAGTATATGGTTATCAGCATTACAGCATCCTAAGAATTTCATAGGGATCCAGTGTGATTCAGTCCAGCAAGCACGAGACGGGGACTGCTACGATAAAGATCCTATGGTCACAAATACGCTGGGTCTATACACAGATAGAAATAAGCCAGGGATATATTTTCTGCCCACGTCTGCCAAATATCCTTATGGTTTGGGTAAAAAAGGTTTAAAGAAAGAGACCATGGAAACACTGCCCCATTTGAAATGGCTTGGAAGTAAAAAAGTGAGATAAATATAGTTTACAAGTGTAGTTTTAGTTTAATTCAATATCCTTTCCTTTCTATTCCAAAATTCTTCTTTAATTTTATTATGTATATATCCTTTCCTTCTCCTTATATTGTTTACGATCTTTTAAACAATTAAATATTGATAAAATGGATTATTTTAACTGAAATAAAAAGAACAAGTACCTATTTGAATATAGAACCTTGCCTGCCATCTATCCGAGAAATGCGAAAACGACGTGACTTAAAATGCAACGACGGATTGGCTGCGGCGCTGTAGTTTGTTGCTTCGTAAACTCCCCCTCCATTGAGTAAGCTCTAGTGACTCGATAGATGTCGCTAGGAACTGTAGTTACAATCCACCTTTTTGTGCATTGATCTATTATAAGTAAGGATTCACAATCAGCCGGAGAAAAATGGCCCCGTCAACCGTCGCCGGCCCGAACAGCTCGAGCACCTGTTTAGCCTTCGTTATAAAGAGGCGTTATTAACATACTGGAACGTATTTTCTAATGTCAGTTTACTCCATATATTTTGTCATATTCTGTTAGGCACTGTTCATCCATAAGTTATTACTTATTATAAGGTCAATGTTTCTGTGGCATTATCACACTGACGACATTTAGAAAATGTGATGTACTTCGTCTTTCTTCAAACATAAAAAGTTTTCTAGAATGCGTTACTATCCGTAATATGTCAAATAATAACCACTTACAGGTGAGCACACTTTATTAGGCGCGTCGTGAATCTTCGATCGCGCAGACAAGGAAAGAATACTCCGAAAATACACGAAAGAAAGCGTTTACCTAAAATCGACCTTATGCGATCGTTATAGTATTCATATTATTTTGTCGTCAGTTAATGTCTCATTCGTTCAAGACACGCCCACTACACGCACTGTCAGGATACTTCGATATTTCACACGAATACTGTACCTACCTACTTATACAGGGTCAAGCAAAACGTTGTGACAATATTTTAACCACAGTATCAGTTATCGATTCTAAGCATTTTTTATGGTTTTTAATTTTTTTCGAGTTGGTAAAAAATATTTTTTGTATGGCCCAGTATGGGATTCGTGGTGTGATCGATACGTGGGTTGAGAGCCCTTGGCTTTTATTGTCAAAATGGAAAGAAGCAAAACCAATTGTAACAGACTAGTCTTTAAGTTTTTAAGTTTAAACATGTAAAAAGTTTTTTTTTAATACTTACTTTCCACCGGACTAAGATGAGAAAAATCATTTCAGTTCCTTATCATTATGATCGATATTTATTATTTAGAAATTACTTATATGGCTCATAACATGGCGAAACTAAAATAACGGTTCCTTGTGGACTTCTGAACCCTAAAAAGTTGTAAGTTCGCCTTATCTCGGTTTAATTTAATTAATCCTGTATGTCCGCTTGTGCAGTGCCGCACCGTCTCTGCCAGCAGACAGTACCGAGCTATAAGCTCTTTTCTTTACAATAAATTACATAGCTCAATTGGCATCTATACACTAAATAAATTCAACTTAAAATTAAAAGTTACCGAGTGGTTGCAATGCTTATCATATAATTCTACAGAGAACCTGCTGTTGTGTCATAAATAACCTACGCGTTTGTCCTTATTTTATTATGTCCTCCAACTTTGTATTATTATTACTTTCCCTCTTTTTATATACACTCATTGTGAACCTTCGAGTCCTTCGTCATTGACATTCCTCAATGTTGTATAATCAAACTCACTGAACCTCTCAGCACTGGGCATCTCGCCCCCAAGATACAGGTTTTACCTAGTTTGGGGGTTTGATAAACCCAATAATAAGACTGACTATACCTAAGATTTACAATGTTCAGGAAGGTTCTCCTGTCCCTAAGATACAGGTCTTCCTAGTTTAGGGGCCGGAATTAGGATCATTCCTCTTATTTTGTCAATTTGTACTTAGTTTCTAATAACCTATTGTAATTTGCTTTTTGTATGTGGAAGTACAATAAAACATTATTATTATTATTTGTTGGTACATTTTCATGTCACGGGCCCATGGGGACCCGGTCATTCGCATTCATGGGGCCGAAGCCAACATGAAGAGGCTTTTGGTACCTTTTACTATAAATGTGAGATGGCCGCAACTGTGGAGATCTGTCCTCCCAATACAACATGAGGCTGTACTAGCGGACAGCCCTCCCCAGTTGCCAAACTATTGCCGAGGAAGGAAGAGACTTGGAGTGGGCTATGTGGATGGGAGGTGTGGACTGGAAAATCGGGCTATGGAGTGAGATTACGGACATCTGCCTGATCAATATCTCACAAATTGAAGGCAAGGCAGACGGTGACTCGCCGCTTACGCACTAACCAAGAGGCTAGCCTTCGTGGGCCCCCTATACAGGCCACCGCACGGGTGGCGAGGGAGCAACACTGATGTAAGCAGCTAAGGGTGTGGAGAGGTGTGCACCGGTTTCGCCATCGCGGGTCGCGCCTCGTACGCACCCGGAGCGGGTTTCCCCGTTATTACGCAGATTGAGCACTTCCACCCTTTCAAGCATATAGCTCCTGCGCTCCACTCTGGGCGGCCAACTAAGGCAATCCAGAGGCAGGGGAGGTGTGTAGCTGTGTGTATGTGTGTGTATGGCGCATGTGTGTGTGTGCCCCCAGGAGTCTCGGGTGCGAGGTGTCGCCGCTCACCATCGGCCCGCCACAGGCCGCCCTGCGCTGACTGACTGCACCGGTGGTACAACACCAGGTGGGCGATGGGGTCGTCACATCCCTACGCCGTATTATTATTATTATTATTATAGTTCGGTTAAATGATTATTTAACAAAAATTAACTATATAATCAAAATACCAAAACATGTCACTGCATCGGTAACAAAATATTTATAAAATGGCATTACTTTTATTTGGCTTAATGTGTACCATACGTGCATTCACTGCGAATAAACTTGGAGCGATAACAGCGCCCCAGGCGTTTGGTGACGACACTGCATGACAGGCGTCATCGTCATAATATTATGTGCATGCCAAGGTACCTATAATTATCGTTAGATATTCGTGATTATTTTATACTGATTAGTTATTCTAAGTTTGTATAATACGAAATATAGCTATTTGTATAAAAAAATCAGTGATTAACACCTAAAAACAATTAGTGCAACAAATAGTTTACGTAACATTTACAAGATGGCGCTAGTACTATTTCACTTCAAATGATCATAAAATATTTACAGTGTCTAAGAAGTGGGATGAGTCACTTGCTGATTGGTTAATCCCCGCGGTATCGACCAATCAGCAGGTATCGGTATTTCCCGCGCTTTTAAAATTCGACTTTTGCGCAGGTACATCGGTAAGCCTTTCAAGTTGTGTTCCCCTTTACTTACCTAACGTACTTCGTTTTATTTAAAGTAAGTACGTACTTCGTTAAAATGTAGTAAGACGAGCGTTTTGTTTATGACAAAATATAAGTACCTATTACCTACAACAAATTATAAGGAAATCTCAATGAAAGTTTCTTCATTTTTGTCGATTAAAAAAAACCTGTTTTTTTTCAATTTGTTTGGCGATCGCTTTACTTACTCCGCTATGATTATGTACAAACATGCACACCACAGGACCATTATATGAAACTCTGCAGTTCATTAGTACATTACAGACCTAGGGTGGTGAATTCGTAAATGTCCCAGAGCGCAGGTTTCTGTGGCCCGAACCGAAGGTGAGGGCCATAAATATGCGATCTGGGGCTTTACGAATTACCGCCCGTGGTTTGTCAAAAGTTTTACGTCTTGCCTTGGCCATGAAGTGAGATTTTCTCTCCGCGTAGCGGGCAGAAAATCCCACTTTATGGCCAAGGGTGATGTAAAATAATATTACCTATGTCGTCTAATCATATCGTTCTACTACTACTACAGCCTATTTGTGTCCCACTGCTGGGCACAGGCCTCCCCTCACCATGAGAGGGTTTGGGCTATAGTCCCCACGCGGGCCCAGTGCGTATTGGGGACTTCACACACATCTTTGAATTACTTCGCAGATGCGAGCAGGTTTCCTCACGATGTTTTCCTTCACCGAAAAGCTCATGGTAAATTCAAATTGAATTTCGCACGTAAGTAAACTTAGAAGTGCGAGCCGGAATCGAACCCTCGACCCTCGGCATGAGAGGCGGTAGGTCGAACCACTAGGCCACCACGGCTTTTTAATCCTATCCTTCAATAGGCAAAAATAACCAGCTTTGCATTTGCCGTTTTAAAACAAATTGTCACCATTTTTTAAACCTAAAAACTAAGCTCATAAGGTTTATAAAGATTGAAATGAGATGTAACCAGAGCATGTATTGATAGCATAGGGTCAGCAAAGAAATTTTATAGGTACAAAACCAATGTTCAATGAGGTTTTTGTTTCGGATAAAAATCTAATGGACACCTGGTAATGGTACTCATTTGAATAATTCTGTTCTTTCGTTGACCGTACCCTAGTCTGTACCGTCTGTACCGTCTAGTTAGTGCCCCATAAAGGATTTAGAAGTTCTATAAAATATATTATAGGTACGACATAATTATGAATTTCTCTAATTTTTAGACAGAGTCGTTATTTTCCTTTCGATCTCTTTTCACAGTCGTTACAAAGTTCATTCTATATTTTAAATTTTTTTTTTCATTACAAGTAATATTTACAAAAACATATGTACAAGGTGTAGCAAGGTTAATGAAATCATGAATTATTTTAGCATCCTTTTGTAACAAACAATAATATAAATACTTAACTTAACTTAACACTAACAGACAAAAAGCTTTAGGTACAGTCGAGTTCTCCAATATTTGAACCACTTTTGAACCTTAATCCATTGTAATAAGGTCCAAAAGTGTGTACATATTGGAGAACTCGACTGTACCATTTCAATTTAAAGAAACAGTATTTTTTACTCCACGTAGGTATCATACTAAAAACGAAAATTTCTTCAGTTACAATCCAGAGTGCCAGTATCAGTTCGATAGGTATAAAGAAAAACATAATAGTACATTATTGCCGTGGCCGGGAAAGTAGGTCTTTGCAGGCTGAGTACTGGTTTAAAGGGCCGAGGCTTCGCCGAGGCCCTTTAATATGTACGAAGCCTGCAAAGCCTTTCACGTGCCGAGGCTTATATAGTGCTTTTCTCAAAAATGAAAAAAAACCTTGATATTAGGTATTCATAATACAGCATTGACACGCACGCAAAGGTAGTCAAGTACTTACAACAAGTCCAATGGAACGCCAGTCTTATTTCGTATTCACCGATATTTGACACTAACACGGCAAGTTAAAAACTCGCATGTAGATTTCTCGTTTTTTATAAAAATTAAGACCTTTTATTAATTTTTAAACCAAACTAGTAAACTATTTTCATGAAATTTAGCTAAATAAATCTGATACAAGACAAGAACTCCCGCTCTTTATGGATCGTTCTTTTTTTAAATTCCGTTCTGAAATACATTGCGCTGTTTCAGACACGGATAAAAACGTTTGGTTTCGCGTCAATTGACAGATACAGAACATGCAGACTTGGCTGTTTGGGAATTCCTTCGCGTATTTATCAGTTTAAAAAAAAAGTACCTGTACGATAATGAAATTTCATACGACATTCCCTGCGCTTATACATGCCGCGGAAGTAAATTCATACAAATTTCCGGGGCATGCAGTTGAGTTTTTTTTTTTAATTTTTGACTGATCGTCAATGACGCACTTCGCCGTCTGATAGAAAGCAGACAATGACGAGTTTCCGGGCCATTTTTGAGAAAATATAATTTCTTCACGAAATGAGGGTAGTTGGGCAAACAGAGTGGACCGTAAAAGGCTACAATTTCCTTTCAGTCTGCGTTATCGTTTTTCTAGCTGTCACTTAATAAAACCTGCGCAAAGATGTCTGAATAAGGAGCGTTAGGCCGGCGTTAGGTACAGTCGGCTGCAAAAGTGCATGGATAGCACTAAGTCGAGTTTTATCTGAACGGAGCGGTTCGACGTCGATGGTGCAGAGCTACGTGAATTTCACAAAGTCAACTGGCGGCGACGTAAGATGGCGTTGTTATTAAAAAGCAACATAATTAAAACGTATCTGAACCGATATTTCAGCCGATCGTAACATGAGTCGATAACTTAGTTGATAGCGCCTTTGGACCCAGGATCGAGTCTGGACAAGTGACAAGATATTTTTAGTTTTTTCTTTTTTTTTCAATACTTACTATTTTTTTCATTGTTTTTCATAAGTGGATTAAATTAATAATTGTACTGTTATAATTATCCATAACTAGAAATAAAACAATATTTTTCGTTTAAAAAAAATAAACGTTATTAATATTTTTAAATTATGTTATACGTGAATTAAATAAACATAATAAAAGTATATATTATTTCCCAAAAAATGACAAACCAATAATCAATAACCATTACCAATACAACCAAGTAATTATGTTTTAAACAAAATAAATCTTTCCTCATTTATACCTACTTATACTTTATACGCAATTTGTGATATTTAGGCCGATGCGTTACCCAGCTGTTCGCTACATTCCATATTTAAGATACTTTTCATAAAAATACTAAGTTGTAAATGTTAAAAATACTATTTTTGGTTATATCATTATTTCGCATTTGAGTTTTCGTTTCACATTTAATGACACTTCGCTGATCGCTCGATACAATTATTTTAATGCTAAAATAAATTATTCTTGATTATTAAACCGTGTTAAACTGAAAATACTACTACTACTACAGCCTATTTGCGTCCCACTGCTGGGCACAGGCCTCCCCTCATCATGAGAGGGTTTGGGCTATAGTCCCCACGCGGGCCCAGTGCGGATTGGGGACTTCACACACACATCTTTGAATTACTTCGCAGATGCGTGCAGGTTTCCTCACGATGTTTTCCTTCACCGAAAAGCTCACGGTAAATTCAAATTGAATGTCGCACGTAAGTAAACTTAGAGGTGCGAGCCGGAATCGAACCCCCGACCCTCGGCATGAGAGGCGGAGGTCGAACCACTAGGCCACCACGACTTCCAGCAACTGAAAATAGCAGAACATAAACCTTATTGATAAGTGGCGTGGGCGGGGGGGCACATGGCTCGTAGAACTGACGGCCGATGAAGACGAGCTGTCGGTAGGCCTCCAACAAGCTGGAGCGATGACCTGGTGAAGGTCGCGGGAAGTCGGTGGATGCGAGCGGCACAAGACCGGTCGGAGTGGCGAGCCTTGGGGGAGGCCTATGTTCAGCGGTGGACGTCGACATCGGCTGATATGGTGAAATAAATGGATATGTTTTAAGACAGTATTTTTTATACAAATAAAAACTTAAAATCTACGCATGCGCTTTCAATTGTTTCTCGCTGTGGGAACGGCCCGTTTTATAAATAACATTTTATTGAGGATATAGCTTAAGTATTCATTTCCGAACTCAGAAAGAGGATTGAAGCTTCTCCACAATAAAAAATATATCATTTATTATAGTCTGTTAAATAATTCGTGAGTTATTCGGGCTGGTCCGGGAAAGCCGGGCACGAGACGGCTTTACCGGGCGAAGCAGGCGAGAGGGCTTGTCCGTGGACGCTCCGCCAAGGTGCCGCCACGTAAGCGCGTTTTCGCGCTTGAGGTGAGACAAGAAATCTTATCTTCGCTGCCGGATTCGTACAAAGTTATATTCACAAATATTAGTTTTAATCTTGGGTGAAATAGTCATTGACCAAGCGCGCCCGCGAACGCCGCGAACGGAGGAGGTGAGAGAGCCGGAATCCGTCCGGATCCCTGGAAATTGTCGGGCACGAGACGACAATTTCGAGGCTTGGCGGGGGGGGGGGGGGATTTGGCTAGGGATTTATGAAGAGGGGTTTTATGCCGCTATTATTATGACGATTTGTAGGATGGAGTGTTTTACCTGAATAAAGTTTCTTCTGCACCAGCCTTAACTTTTATTCTTGAATGCCCCTAGGGACCCCCGGAAAATATTTACATTACAGTAGGTTGTACAAATTTACGGGTAATAGTCGACTTATGAAATGATTACAAAACCAATGATTTTTCTCGAGCGGCGGGGCGTCGGGCGGGCACTACATACCACAGGCTAGCTAAGATGCTAAATAAGTCTTAGAAAGGTACCGTGGGCATCATCAACTTCGGAACCCTATACTTTGCGCGTGGCCCGACACGCACTTGGCCGGAATTCGGCTATAGCATTCCCGCGGGAACTATGCGTTTTTCCGGGATAAAAAGTAGCCTATAATGTTTACCTCTGTCATTTACACCCATGGCAAATTGCAATCCGATCAGTATTTTTCTAGCTGCGCTACCATCGTCCTTTGAGCAAACACTTCTGAGCATTTGTCAAAGACCAAGTATGTGCACCATACGTAAGAATTGGACCAAATATCTTAAAATGGCTTATTTTAAGTGCGATTTCATAGAAACAAAAGCAGAAAATATAAAAATATATATCCCTTATTACTGTTATAAGTACCTATCCCCTTCGAAATCCAAGCATTCAAGCAGGAAAGTTGACAACACAAATTACGTAAGTACGACAAAGTCAATAAGATGCGTATATTAAGCAATAATGGACTCTGTTCGAAAGGCTTATGGAAAGGATATTAGTTGTGTCGTGCATAGTGCCATCTGTCGTCGAAGCCGTACTACGATGTTTTTGGCCGTGAAAGCTGTGAAAGAGACTAGGTTCCAAATTCAACTATTAGTGAATGGTAATTTAAACCTTACTTTGGACAGATAGGGCAGGAATGGGCACTAATTATTAAATTATTTGATGACGTACTCTCAAGTCGTTTCAAGACTTACGCCAAATCAGCAGCAAGATAGCATAGTGTTGCAGTGTAGTGATTAGTGTACACTGTACAGTAGTGTGAGTTTAGCGACTGCGGTTTACATATAAAGATCGCAAGATGACATTTCCTCCTACACTAAGTACAAAGTGAAGGTAGTTACTTCCATGATCGCGTTCCCGCGGGAACTATGCATTTTTCCGGGATTAAAAGTAGCCCATGTCCTTTCCCGGGACTCCAACTATCTCCATACCAAATTTCATCTCAATCGGTCCACCGGTTGAAGCGTGAAGAGGTAACAGACAGACAGAATTACTTTCGCATTTATAATTTTAAAATAAAATATGGATTGTTTCTTGTCATTCACAATGTCATGTGCACGCGCTCGGTTAAACTGAGGTTTCAGTGTGACCTTAAAGTTGAAGTATGTTTTTCCAGTTCATTCTACAAAAAAAAAACAGTAGGTATACCTACGGTACCGTAGAAAAAGTAAGGTAACTAAACCAGAATGACATTCTTCATACAAATCAGCGTATGCCCGAAATAATAAATACGATAACACACTTAAGTATTTCGAGCCTATTTTAAATATGTCTTTATGAAAAAATTAACTCCCATGGCTCCCATGAAATATCCAAGGGGTTAAAAGTAGGTTGTCTGGGAGAGATCGCTCTATTAGCAATAAGACCGCCTGCTGTATAGGTACCTAACAACATGTTTTCCTGTCCTTTTTGTTCTGTCCTTTTTAGGGTTCCGAAGTCCACAAGGAACCCTTATAGTTTCGCCATGTCTGTCCATACGTCCGTCCGTCTGTCCGCACTATTGCTCGGAGATGCTTAGTTCTAGAAAGCTGTAATTTGGCATGAATATACATATTAGTTACGCTGACAAAGTGGTACAATTTTTTTTCATTTTTTTTTATAGGGTACCTCCCCTTCCCAACTAACAAAATTGCGATGAAATTTGGTATGCAAATAGTTAGGGCCCCGGGAAAGGACATGGCTACTTTTAATCCCGGAAAAACGCATAGTTCCCGCGGGAGCGCGATAACCGAATTCCACGCGGGCGAAGTCGCGGGAAGAAGCTAGTAATATTATAAATGCGAAAGTAACTATGTCTGTCTATCTGTCTGCTACCTCTTCACGCTTCAACCGCTGGACCGATTGCGATGAAATTTGATATGCAGATAGTTAGGGTCCCGAGGCTGTAGTAGTGGTAGTAGTAGTTACGTCAAAATTGAGTTATATATGTTGTTGAAAAAAGCTTTTAAATGTTTATACGCTTTTTTGACGTAAGATATTTACGGAATAATTTTAAAACTAAGTAGACTTTGTTAAATGATATCTTATTTTACTTCATCACATTTGTAAAATAGCGCCATCTATGAACGCAGCCATGCGCTTGCTCGGCATTTACCTACCTATTCCACGTGGCACTCACTCAGGCATGTTAGTTCACCAAGATGCCACAGCGCAACTTAGCGCTGATGTATCGACCTTTTTACGGACCGGTATGGGCAGCAGAGGGAGAGGCTAGACTTTTCAATTTCTACTGGGTATATGTACGGCCTTAAACCCTTATGCGACATTTCAGTTACCTTGTAACGTCTATATAACTGTTATGGAACCACTAAAGTCCCATAACAGTCCGGATATAAGTAACCATTATGTGACTAAAAAGTTGCATGAAAACTTTTAAGCAACATTTATGCAACGATAAATAGTTCTTGCCGGACTTTTATATAACTTCTAAATTTTAAAAAATTTGGGCCTTTTTCGCGTTAAGTAAACGTTGACAACTACGTTTATACGACCAACTTAGTGTACCAAACATTGAATGAAAAACGTTCTTGCAACTCTTATACAACGTTATTTTGTTAGTTGGAGATTGTCATATGTGGCGACTTTAATATTGATCGTCTCAAGCCTCAAACTATTTCTAAGGAATTTGAGAGAATTCTAAATAATTTCAGTATTCGGCTTCAAATAAATATCTCCACGCGGATAACGGATACCTCTAGCACATGTATTGACAATATCGGTACAAACTTCAGAGATAAATGTTTAGCTACTGTACACCATCTTAACTTGTCGGACCACTCTGCACAGTCCATCATAATTCCTGTAAAAATTAAAAAAGAAAATAAATTCTGGTTTATTGAGAGATATGATATGTCTAACTTAAATCGTCAAAAATACCACGAATGTCTTAAGAGTTTGTCCTTTAGTGATGTGTACTCATGTAATACAGCAAATAATGCGTTTGACATCCTTTATGGCTATCTTCATCTTTTTTTCAAACTATGTTTCCTGCTTGTAAAAGTCAAAATCAATGCAATTCATAGGGTAAAATGGATTTATAAAGGTATAAAAACGTCATCAAAACCAAAAAGGCAAGTTTTTCGTCAATATATATCAGAAACACGCAGTCAATACGGTGAAACTTAAAGCAACCCTCCAGAATTACATAAAAATTCGAAGAAAATGCGTAAGACAATCACAGAAAAACTTGAATAATAAGAAAATATCAAAATCAGATAACGTGTCCCGAACAACATGGAATCTCATCAACGAGAGCACTGGTTGATCCCAACCAAAGAAAAATATAGAACAGATTATGTTTTCAGGTCAGATCAGAACGGACCCCACCGATATTGCCAATTCCTTTAACAAACAATACCTAGTAGACATAGGAGGTGATGACAAAGTTGACACCGAAGTCTTATCGATGGGAATTTCTAATAACTCCACCATCTATCTGAGTCCAACTGACCCCCTTGAAGTTTACAAAACGATTAAATCCCTCCGGAATTCAAAATTAGGCGGATACGATGACTTAACTACATCAGTTCTGAAGGATAATGCACACATATTAGCAGGTCCTTTGAGCCGCACTATAAATATCTCACTAAATGAAGGTCCGGAGAAACTTAAATTCACTATCATCAAACCCTTGCATAAAAAAGGTGACAAAATGATGTGTGAAAACTACAGACCAATAGTAATAATCCCAATACTCTCAAAAGTTTACGAAAAAGTTTTAAATAAAAGATTGATGCTTTTTTTTTTGAGAAATACGATATATTGTCACAATATCAGTTTGGATTTCGCAAGCATAAGTTACTTTGGCCATATTTGAACTTTTAAAGCAGGTAGCTTCAAGCAGAGATAAGAGGACCCCTATCACCGGTATTTTTATGGACATGTCCAAAGCTTTCGACTGCGTATCACACAATCTCCTACTAAAAAACTTTACCATTACGGCGTAAGAGGTAATTGCTGCAACTTGCTCAAAACATACCTATGTGGAAGAAAACTTCAGTTACCATTCGAATTCATTAAAGGTATACTACTCAAACGTTGAGGTCGTTAAACAGGGAGTTCCGCAAGGAAGCATACTTGGCCCATTATTATTCCTGATATATATTAACGACCTCCCAAATGCGACGATTCACAACGTAATTCTCTTTGCTAATGATTGCTCCTTGGTTGTTCAAGTAACTGACCTAAATAAATAACAATTAGAAGTTAGCACTGCTTTTGAAAACGTTAATAAATAAGGCGCTGATAAATAAGTTGAGAGTGAACCTCAGCAAGACCAAATTTATGGAGTTCTATTCCCCTCAAAATGAGTCTAAAGGAATTGTCTTGAAGCATGAAGGTATACAAATAGAACGGGTGGAAACCATTCGATTCCTGGGCATTCTCCTTGATCAACACTGTAACTGGCAACCGTTTATAAAACATCTTTTGGATAAACTAAACAAGTTTGTGTTCACTTTACGCAGACTTACATATATAGCCTCTAAAAAGCGTCTCTGTGAAATGCTATTTCACGGCTACATTATGTCTAACCTTTTGGGGCTCAAATCTGTGGGGCAACTCATCTAATATTGATAGAGTTTTTAGAGTACAAAAGAAATGTATTCGATCTTTATGAGGTGCTTTAATGACTGATTCTTGCAGACCTTTATTTAAAGAATTTAATTTAATGACGCTGCCTTCTTTGTATGTGTATGAAGTATGTTTATTTGTAAAAAGAAACATTCAAATGTTCAAGTTCCAAGAACCTACTGTAAGACAAATATCCAAAAATCATGGCATATATCTATGCTATCCAAATCACAAAACGGCTTTTTTCAGAAAAAGCATATTCTATATGGCTTTAAAGATCTTCAACCATTTGCCAAATGTAATAAAGTGTCTAGATTTTCCTGAGTTTAAAACGAAACTTTTCGATTGGTGCTTGTCCGAAGTGTTTTACAGTATCAATGACCAATTGTACTTGAATTTTATTCATTTTATTTAAATTCTTATCAATTTGACATCTATTTAATGTTATTTATATTATTAACTTATTCTTTTGACATTCATGTAATCTTATTTTATAGGCTATATCGATATTTATTATCACTTGGATTTAGTATTCAGTATTTTTAACATTTATAAATTTTACATAATGTGACATTGATTTCTTAATAAGTATGGAATAAATTTTAAAATGGATGTACAATGTAAATATTTAAGTACTAGGCTGTCATTAACTCTAAGATCTACTATTGCATGCTGGAAACTGGCTGATTGTGGCGGTCTCCCAATAAATCAACAGCTTTTGTATATACCCACATTCTAGCAATGAATATATGATTGATTGATTGATAACACTAAACAGAATCGTGCAGTTTTTTGAGGAAAAGCTTGCGAACCATACGCTCAAGAGAGTTTATTTATCCCGTAAGTTGGCAACGTCGCATATAGCTGTCAAATGTTTCACTGTTTTTATTAATTTCTCAATATTGCTATTAAAGGCGAATTTAGTCTGGGCTTTCTAACACCATAGAAAAAATAAGGCAAACCTTCAAACAAAGCGGCGTATGCTAGAAAGAAGTGTGAAATGCGATAATAGATGTTGCTGCCTAGGTAGCCTGGATACAAATTTGAACACCATGAGCAACATCTAGATGGCGCTGTACAAGTGAAGTATGAAAAGTTGAAGCGCCCTGGCTATTTCCGATGTACGCCGTAATGTAAGGAGATTGACAGTCTTGTATTATTACCTTGTCTCTATCAAGGAAACTATCAAGTCGAAGGGACTATAGACTTAAACGATATTACACACAAAAAAAAAGTTTTTGAAGAAAAATCTGTATCTTATGTAAGTATGTATGTCCGGATTGAACTCGAAAACTACTGGACGGATTGCAACAAAATTTGGTATGGGGGTAGTTTACAACACTGGTCAACATATAGGCTACTTTTAATCCGAAAAAACGCATAGTTCCCGCGGGAACGCTATTACCGAATTCCACGCGGAAGAAGTCGCGGGCAGAAGCTAGTATTCTATATTTGCCTAGCTTACGGGTCATACCTACACATTTCGACCGATCAAAGATGTGGTACCTATGGTATGGAGAGAGTTGGAATCCCGAGAAACGAAAATGGGCTACTTTTTTATCCCGGAAAAACGCATAGGTAATAGGGATGACGACAACTTTTTTTTCCTTACTCTATCAGGAAGATTATTGAAAAGTATTGGACACGTATTTTTTCTTTTTTCACGTAATCAAACTTATACGGAGATATATTGAGTTGAAATGTCGCGTGACGTCACGGTTAGGTACGATTTATACCTAACGGTGACGTAGTTAGCCCCCACTCTCGAACTTTAATGCGTTTTAACTTAGTCAATCTTTGTTAATTTGATAAAACAAAAAATACGTGCCTATTATTTTTTTATTACCTGACTGACGGACTAATTAGAATTTCGATTTTTTCACCCTGTCGTCATCCCTATTGTCGCGGGAACGCGATAGCCGAATTCCACGCCGGTGAAGTCAGGGCGGGTCGTGCCCTGTTTGTCTTCACCACCACAGGCAAGTAGCAGGTAGGTCTTTAAAGATTTCAGAATAATTTGAATGCCCTCTTCGAACATTTATTAAATAAAACTTGAAAATGTACATGGGTCAGACATGAGAAAAACATACAGCCATACAGCTAACTATTTTTTTAGAGAAAAATCGTCACACGTCAACAATTTACATTTATAGATTTTAAAATCTTCTAAGGCTGATTCCATAATGGCTAGTTTGATTTTTTTATGTACTTTGGCTTATAGAATTTCAACATTGTTGTCATCATGATCGAATTCATCATCTTTTTTTTAATATTTACTTAAGTACTTGTTGAGAATAAAAGTTTTAAATTTTTTTCATAATTTCAGCGGGCAAAAACTTAATCGTTTATCTGCCGCTGTGTTCGCTCTTTACAATTTAGTGAAATACCTACTTATTACTAGTTTTACACAGAGAAAAACCTTATCTGTAGCTTATAAACTATAATTAATTTAATTTTTTATTGGTATCCTGGCCCAGGACAGGCCTGGTGATTGGACAGGTATACGGCTTTCATAGTGCGCTTACATCGCTGTGGGTTTTCACAAACTTTATCATAAGTATCGTGACTTAGTTCATTAAGAATGTTTGGCAATAAATACTCCCAAGTGCGTTGGCCGTAAAAATTAGCACATTTAGGTAGAACATATTTAGGTAAATATTTTATTACGCGAAGGTGCTGCGGTTTAGTATTAATTTTAAGGCAGTTAATCTTATCAATTTCGTCACTTACTATTAACATTTTAATTTTCTTATATATATTAATTATTTTGCAGTATCTAAAATGGTCTTATTATAATAAGACCATTTTAGATGGCGCTGGTGAATGTGATAAAAACAATATCGGGATAAAAAGTAGATATCCTACGTTATTCCCAGTCTCAAACTATCTCCATACCAAATTTCATTTAAATCGGTCCCATCGTTTCGACGTGAAGGAAGAACAAACAAACAAACACACTTTCATGTTTATAATATTAGTATGGATTATTCCATACTAATATTATAAATATGAAAGTGAAAAACTACTTTTCTACGGGTCAAAACAGTTTTTTCAATACTGCTATAACTGTAACCATCTATATATAGAAGAAGAAGAAAGAAGAAGAAGAACAACGGCTAGTTTTCATAACTTTCGCTAGAGTGAAAAAATTTTTGCACGTTTGATAGTCTTAAAAAATATTTCCATAAAACTAAAAATGTGTATTTGCAGAGATGAATGAAAATACACAACTAATATGCACGCCAATTCTTCGTCAGAAAAAGGACAGACATAAATATCCACCTCATGCTTCGTCAAATATTCTATTGATGCAGATTGTATTCAGTAAAAGTACCTACATCGGAAATAGCCAGGGATCAAAGCTTCAAATCAGAGCTTAAAATTTTCATACTTCGCCTGTACAGCGCCATCTAGTTGCTTATGTAGTTTAAATTTGTTTGCAAGCTACGTAGGCAGCGACATCTATTATCTCATTTAACACTTATTTCGGGCGTGCGCTGATTTGTTTGAAGGTTGTCATTCTAAGTTTACCTTACTTCTTGTATGGTAGTACCTATTAGATATAACTATCTTTCTTTTGGCATGCGTGCTTCTAAAAAAATACGAAATATTAAAAATATTTCGCTGTGATATTGCCTTTTCCATTACTACTAAGTACAAACTTTTTTTTTTCTAACAAACTCTGAATCTTGACAGTCAAAAAGTAAACATCATTAATTCCATTGCACCATTCTTCAGTAGGATTGTTAAATATTGGTCGTGTATAAATGTGAGTAACCAAAAAAACAAAGTGCATGTCCATGTGCAAGATTCAAGTCTAATGAAACTAATCCCAGTTAAGCTATGTATTCCACTATGATGAAAGTAGCATATTTCGCAGTGTTATTTGTTTCCGTGTCTGCTGTAAATTTTTCTCGAATCGACGAAGGATATCCTGTTGGATTTTTGGCCAACTGTAAGTAAGTTTTTGGTTCAAAATTTACATTACATTCATCGTTCAATCATAACTGAATTCCTCACAATGACCGTTTCAGGCCCTGGTTTCTTGAAACCAGTAGAAATCGAACCAATAACTCTGAAACGACTCTACATGTCTCTCTTGGCAGCCGGTCCCGTATTACATGCCACATGGACCCCGTACAATTACTACCAGATTGAAAAGCTAGCCAAAAACCCCGGCATGGATTTCAGCAGGAAGACAGTTTTGTACGTCGGTGGCTACTTGGAATCTACTGCGTTACCAATAGGAAGGGTTATAGGAGAAATATATAGACATTTCGGTTATAACGTCCTCATTTTGGATACAGTCGAATTTACTGCGCACGAGTACTTTGTGTGAGTATGATTTTTTTTAATAAAGCAAAAAATAATGAAATGTCTATTCGATAGTAACGTCGTTGTAAAAGTGGAATGACATATTATTTTTTTGTTTTCATTTGTTTTTTCTTTTAACCCAGAGCCGCTCGCATAATACGTACAGTCGGTAAGCGCGTAGCGGAAATGCTGGTCAGGTTGGCACCCCTGGGCCTAGACCCGAAGAAGCTAGAACTCGTAGGCAACAGTCTTGGCGGGCAGACCATGAGCTTCATAGCCAAGCACTACCGAGAGCTCACCGGGAAGAACATCTCCTCACTCACAGGGATCGATGCAGCTGGACCTTGCTTCAGACATCTTGGACCAGATCTGAGGCTCGACGATTCAGACGCTGATTTCGTACAAATAATAATTACCAACTCAGAAGGATTTGGCATGGCAACGCCTGTAGGACACGTCAATTTTTATATCAACGGGGGGGAATACCAGCCAGGTCACCTTCTGAAATATCCCTGTTTCATGGAATGTAGCCACATCAAGGGTTTCAGTATATTGTTATCAGCATTACAGCATCCTAAGAAGTTCATAGGGATCCAGTGTGATTCAGTCCAGCAAGCACGAGACGGGGACTGCTACGATAAAGATCCTATGGTCACAAATACGCTGGGTCTAGACACAGATAGAAATAAGCCAGGGATATATTTTCTGCCCACGTCTGCCAAATATCCTTATGGTTTGGGTAAAAAAGGTTTAAAGAAAGAGACCATGGAAACACTGCCCCATTTGAAATGGCTTGGAAGTAAAAAAGTGAAATAAATATAGTTTACAAGTGTAGTTTTAGTTTAATTCAATATCCTTTCCTTTCTATCCCAAAATTCTTCTTTAATTTTATTATGTATATATCCTTTCCTTCTCCTTATATTGTTTACGATCTTTTAAACAATTAAATATTGATAAAATGGATTATTTTAACTGAAATAAAAAGAACAAGTACCTATTTGAATATAGAACCTTGCCTGCCATCTATCCGAGAAATGCGAAAACGACGTGACTTAAAATGCAACGACGGATTGGCTGCGGCGCTGTAGTTTGTTGCTTCGTAAACTCCCCCTCCATTGAGTAAGCTCCAGTGTGACTCGATAGATGTCGCTAGGAAGTGTAGTTACAATTAACCTTTCTGTGCATTGATCTATTATAAGTAAGGATTCACAATCAGCCGGAAAAAATGGCTCCGTCAAAACGGGTGCCCGAACAGCTCGGGCGTTTGGCCTTCGTTATAAAGAGGCGTTATTAGCATATTTGAAAGTATTTTCTAATGTCAGTTTGCTCCATATATTTTGACATAATATTCTGTTAGGCACTGTTCGTCCATATGTTATTACTTATTATAGGTCAATGTTTCTGTGGCATTATCACACTGACATTTAGAAAATTTGATGGGCTTCGCTATGTGCCATAAAAAGTTTTCTAGAATGCGTAACTGTTCGTAATATGTCAAATAATAACCACTTACTTACCTAACGTATATCGCTTTATTTAAAGTAAGTCCTACTTCGTTAAAATGTAGTAAGACGAGCGTTTTCTTTCTAACAAAATATAAGTATTACAACAAATTATAAGGAAATGAAAGTTTACTTAATAATTTCTGCCGATCTTTTTTCCAAAATTATCCAGTTTTTTTTTCAATAATTTGGCGATCGCTGATCACTTTACTTACCCCGCTATAATTATGTATAATAATAATGCACACCACAAGACCATTATATGAAACTCTGCAATTCATAATAATATTACCTATGTCGTCTAATCCTATCGTTCAATAGACAAAAATAACCAGCTTTGCATTTGCCGTTTTAAAACAAATCGTCACCATTTTTTAAACCTAAAAACTAAGCTCATAAGGTTTATAAAGATTGAAATGAGATGTAACCAGAGCATGTATTGATAGCATAGGGTCAGCAAAGAAATTTTATACAAAACCCGGGGTATTCAATGAGGTTTTTTGCTTCGGATAAAAATCTAATGGACACCTGGTACTCATTTGAATAATTCTGTTCTTTTGTTGACCGTACCCTTCTAGTTAGTAGCCCCATAAAGGATTTAGAAGTTCTATAAAATATATTATAGGTACGGCATAATTATGAATTTCTCAAATTTTTAGACAGAGTCGTTATTTTCCTTTCGGACTCTTTTCACAGTCGTTACAAAGTTCATTCTGTTTTTATATATATATATATATATATATTTTTATTGGTTCGATAGGTATAAAGAAAAACATACTAAATATAATTTCTTTACAAAAGGAGGGTAGTTGGGCAAACAGAGCGGACCGTAAAAGGCTACAATTTCCTTTCAGTCTGCGTTATCGTTTTTCTAGCGGGCACTTATTAAAACCTGCGCAAAGATATCTGAATAAGGAGCATTTTTAAGTCTACTGTCACATTATTTGGATGTTTTTTTTTATTATAATGATCAGAGGCAAGGCATTTGTGATGGATTTCGTGTCGCAGTAAATTCTATGGGTGATGTAGGTAAGTAGCATCTTTGACTTCATCGTCACTTTTGACCTGGCAAGATTAGCTTTGCTTAAGTACAATACAAATGTTTTTTATGGAACCTCAATTATAATAGGTATGTCGTAAAGATATTTGGATCTGCTTCGCTATGGGAACAATGGTTATTTACATACACGACAATAAGGGAAATTATAATCATGGGCAATTACTCCGGGAAATACATAGTAACATAAAACTGGTATAAATAGTTTCTACTTGGTCATAGCTGTAATCTCAACACAACCGCTAGGTTCTGCTTTAGAGGTGCCCGGAAGGGGACGCTATGGCATGACCTTAAACCACGAACTGGGGAAACTGCAATGCCGCTTGCGCGGTGTGGCAGCTCTATCCGACACACATGGGAAGCCGCACCCATGGCTCAGACCAGATCTCCACCCGTTTCCTTTAGACCAATCGTGGGTGCAATAGGAGATACCGCTTCTTTGCCCCGTCAGGCTATGATGCGGCACCCAATAGTCAGACAGCCAGGCTCCACGATGCCTTTATCCTATTGCCGGCTGACCCTCCTCCAATCCCCTTATAGGTCGCCCAAGCCTCGAAAAGGTGGTCATGCCGTTCTGAAGACCAACAAGGATTCGACCCTTCGACGCCAAGGTTTCCCAAGGCCATCGTGTCAACAGGACACTAGGGGGAATGCAACCCCACCGATGGCTGAAGCTTTCTCCAGCCATCGTCGCAAATAAGCATCAAACCGCGTTTGAGCCTAGACCACAGCCACGGCCGTAATAGAACATACATTAAGTTCCTTGAAATACGGTACAGAAGCAAACACTCACCACTGTATATTCCTTAACCTCTCGCCGGACGGAAACTCATCATCATCATGATTTTACCTGCATTTTTCCTCTCCGACCGTCCATATGAGTCCGCTATATTATACGCGCCCTTTTTTACCCATCGACAGCGCTTTGACAGAGGTGACACAGATTATACAGTACACTTACAACAGTGATAGAGAAGAAAGCATTTCAATGAGTTAGTAACACATCGCGTGGATCCGCGACAAGGTAATTATAATTTTATTTTTTAAATTTAGTTACCCTTGTTAGTTATAACTGAATAAAGTCAAAATGTTATTATACAGGATCAAGTAAAACGTTGTGACGATATTTTACCCACAGCTTTAGCTATCGATTCTAAGCAGGTTTTTTTTTTTTTTTTTCGAGTTGGTAAAAAAATAAAAAGTACGGCGCAGGTATGGGATTAATGATGTGGGCGATAGGTACCTACATGAATACCATACAAAAAATATTTTTTAACCAAATCGAAAAAAAAAACTTAAAAACATGCTTAGAATCGATAGCTGATACCGTGGGTAAAATATCGCCACAACGTTTTGCTTGACCCGAAGTATGTAAAATCATGAACCGAGTAATTGCCACGGAATACGGGAATACGCTAGAATACGGCTAGTCTCCAATAAAATGAAAACCGAATTACCTAAAGTATATCATCCAGTTTTAGATATTAAAATAAAATACGTAGTAATTGCACTTAGGGTTGGTATTTCCACAGGTATTTCTCGAATTACCCTATCCGTACTAATATTATAAGCACACAGGCAGCACGCGGACTTATCGCTTATTTAGCGATAAGTCCGCCTATTGTTTACCTATTTAATGTGTATTATTACTGTATTTTCTTTGTTTTGTTTATATGGTGTTCAATAAAGAGTATTGTTGTTGTTGTTGGTGTTGGTGTTGTTGTTGTTGGTATTGGTGTTGGTGTTGGTGTTGTTGTTGTTGTTGGTGTTGGTGTTGTTGTTGGTGTTGTTGGTGTTGTTGTTGTTATAAATGTGAATGTAGCTTTGCTTGTCGGCCTGTCTGTTACTTCTTCCTTCACTCTTAAACCGTTGGACCAATTTGGTACCTATGAATGGGACATAGTTAGGGTCCCCGGGAAGGAGGAGAAGCTAGTGAGGAAGAAAAATTGGAAATACAATTAATCTTTAATTAAAATCCAGGTTGGACGTGTACCGACCCGGCAGTTGAATGGTCAGTGCTCAGAGGCTGGAAAACGCGGACTTAAGGTGTGCGTGCACCGTTATCGGCACTTCATCACGTAGCCTTGTGCATCAGCCCTTTATGTAGGTACTTTGAGATTATTATTAGTATAGGGAGGTATAGTGAAGTCACACGGTGGACACGGCCTATAAAAGCACGATTTCGAACAAAATTCGAATAAAGTGTCAATGTTTGACAGACGTGTGCGAGTGCGAGGACTCGCACACGTCTGTGTGTGTGTGAGGACGTCTTGTAAATGTGTGTGTCGTACCAATTCGCGGGCCGACGATTCACTCTCCATCTCCAGATGAAAAAACCGGCCAAGTGCGTGTCGGGCCACGCGCAAAGTATAGGGTTCCGAAGTTGAGGATGCCCATAGTACCTTTCTAAGACTTATTAGCATCTAGCTAGCCTGTGGTATGACGTGCCCGCCCGACGCCCCTGCCGCTCGAGAAAAATCATCATCATAAGTTGGTCGACTATTACTCGTAAGTTTGTACAGCCTACTTAGCTGTGATAGTTTTCCTTTCAACTACGTTATATATGCCACAACCGTGATTTTTTTCAGCCATCCAAATACCACCATTTAGCTGGTAGGGGGGAGGGACACGTGACTCTAACAAAAAATAGCACTTTAAAGCTTAATATTTCACAAACGCATCACTTAATCAAAAAATGGGTTTAACAAACCCACAATATTTTTTTAAGACCTATTCAACGATATGCCGCATTATGGGATGCGCAAGAAAAAAAAATACATCCCCACTTTACGAGTAGGGGAGGTACCCTATAAAAATATATATTTAATTATTTTATTGTACTACTTTGTCAGCGTAACTAATATGCATATTCATGCCAAATTACAGCTTTCTAGGACTAAGCATCTCCGAGCAATAGTGCGGACAGACGGACGGACATGGCGAAACTATAAGGGTTCCTTGTGGACTTCGGAACCCTAAAAAATTACGGTAAGGGCGAGTTGGGCGCGAGTTGCGCGCCGGCTAGATTCAGGCGGGTGATTCCGTGGCCATTCTGTATGTAGTACTATTAAATATTCTGTGGTGAAGTCTAGGGGGGGAGGACTTTGACGATCAGAACGTGCAAGACGTGATGAAGCTGATGATCCTCTTTATACATATTTTGAGATTATCTAGTTGCGAAACCCGGAAGCCGTGGTGGCCTAGTGGTTCGACCTACCGCCTCTCATGCAGAGGGTCGGGGGTTCGATTCCGGCTCGCACCTCTAAGTTTACTTATGTGCGAAATTCAATTTGAATTTACCACTGAGCTTTTCGGTGAAGGAAAACATCGCGAGGAAACCTGCACGCATCTGCGAAGCAATTTAAAGATGTGTGTGAAGTCCCCAATCCGCACTGGGCCCGCGTGGGGACTATAGCCCAAACCCTCTCGTGATGAGAGGAGGCCTGTGCCCAGCAGTGGGACGCAAATGGCTTGTAGTAGTAGTAGGTCTTGCGAAACAGTGATGATACTGTTGATATCCTCTAAGGTCCATTCGAATCCGTTAGCTACGGGAGATTTACTGGTCGTCAAAAACGTAGTCATCGATCGCTGGCCTTTGAGTAGAACCTTTTGATCTAAGAGTATTCACATTGTCTTAAGTAGATTCTAGCTAGAAATAACTGTATTTTTGAACAAATACAAACTCGACTGCTTACAAATCAAGACAAATCTTGTAACGACATCTGTGAGATGCATCAAGCAGTTTAGGCTACAGAGCGTGCCAAATGAACATACATACATATACCTATACACTCGAAAAATATAACCCTCCTTCTGGCGTAGTCGGGTAAAAGGCTAAAAATCTCCAAAATGCTTAATCATGTTTTGG
Organism: Aethes cnicana; assembly: GCA_963971205.1. Lineage (NCBI taxonomy): Eukaryota > Metazoa > Arthropoda > Insecta > Lepidoptera > Tortricidae > Aethes > Aethes cnicana. Next base: position 2,860,910 of record OZ020285.1, read on the forward strand.
TTACTACCTGGATTTACAGGACTTTCATTATGCGGTTTTTCTGGAAGTCGCTCTAAGTAAGTACAGTCAGCAGCAGAAGTAGATAAGCTGTCCAGGTGTTCAAAATGACCTACACACGACCTTATTCTTAAGACGTTAAGGGCGTGTGAAGGTCATTTTGAACACCTGGACAGCTTATCTACTTCTGCTGCTGACTGTACAAAGCGCGACAAAACATGAAAGTACAGTAAGTACTTACAACGTACGTATACTTACGTATGTTCCACAAAAGTATGACACATTACCAATTTTATTTTATTTTTTCTGTTTTTTATTTTCTTTAACAATGTGAGTAGCGTAAAGGTTAAGTACTTCCTCGCTGTACTTTAATATTTAATTTTACAACTAGCAGAGAGAGGGTGCAGGCTGAAAACCAGCGCTGTGCAGACTGCGTTCTCACAGCAAATGCTGAGACCTGAGCCTATTGCCACTAGTTTTTTTTCTGTATTTCTATATATTTACTTTTTTATTTGGTGTTTTTTTATGTGGCAATAAATCGTATTTTTCTTTTTCTTTTCTTTTCAAATGCCGAATGCATCTCAAAATTCTCAAATCACGGCGTCTCAATGCGCTCCACAAAAAGAAAGGATTCGGGACCGAGCTCCCTGGAAAATCCCCTCCCTTTCTTCTTAAAGAGGGAAGGAGACGACTTGGTATTATTTGTATTTTGAGATCAGCGTGGTAGGTATTTTGCGAGAATTTTATTCCAATATTTATTACTAGCGTCTGACCGCGACTACGAAGTCGTTAGTAGCATTCCCGCGGGAACTATGCATTTTTCGGGATAAAAAGTAGCCTATATGTTGATCAGTGTTGTTTACCCCATACCAAATTTTGTTGCAATCCGTCCAGTACTTAGTTTTCGAGTTGAATCCGGACATACATACATACACACATACATACATACTTAAAGACAGTTTTTTTTTCTAAAAATCGTTATTTTGTGTTCAGTATCGTTTATATAGTCCCCACGACTTGATAGTTTCTTTTAATTTTCAAGTTTCAGACGCGACTTCTTCTACAGACATGGTAATCCATTTAATCCTGAAGATAGAGTGAGTATAGACATGGAAATCCATTTAATCCTGAACACTTTTGGAAATCTAAAAGGGCCAAGGGCTAAATTTAAGTTACTTCCCAGGCAGCAGCAAATATTAATGTAACCTTTTATTTTGTGGAGTGTAAACTCGAAGGCCCTTCGGATCTTGGCTGAAAATAATTTACAGAAAATACCCTTTTAAAGGTCCCCTTTTAGAGGCTTATTGAAGCGGTCATAATAGGGCTTATAATGATACAAGGGATTTTGATGGAAAAAGAGGTATTATTACACACTAGCTATTGCAAGCGACTCGGGTAAGCGCGTAAACATTAAAATGTAAAAAAAAAACGTTCCATTGGGAATTTCGGGAAATGCTGTCTTAATGTTCCCGTATATGTACATTGCACTCTCCAAGGAACCTACATGTCAAATTTCAGTTTTCTGCGAACATTGGCTTCGGCTGTGCTTTGCCATCAGTCAGTCAGTCAGTCAGCTAGTAAGTTAGTCAGTCAGTCAGCTAGTAAGTTAGTCAGTCAGTCAGCTAGTTAGTTAGTCAGACAGTCAGCTAGTAAGTTAGTCAGTCAGTCAGCTAGTAAGTTAGTCAGTCAGTCAGCTAGTTAGTTAGTCAGTGAGTCAGCTAGTAAGTTAGTCAGTCAGTCAGTAACGGAAAAGTTTTATATATGTTGTAGGTTTGCCATGTAACTAATAATGGTGAGCTGACATAGGAGTATCTTCTGTCAATTAAGGTTTTTTAGAGTAGAATGTTTAAAAAAATGAAGTGGTGCGACTCGATGTGTAACCCTTGTGAAGAGAAGACCTTAAATAAAACACCGAATTATTACCAAATCTATAAAAAAAATATTTAATAAGCCTAGGGAAAAGTGGGCCCAGTGCGGATCGGGGACTTCACACACATCTTAGAATTACTTCGCAGATGCGTGCAGGTTTCCTCACGATGTTTTCCTTCGCCAAAAAGCTCAGTGGTAAATTCAAATTGAATTTCGCACATAAGTAAACCTAGAGGTGCGAGCCGGAACCGCACCCCCGACCCTTTACATGAGAGGCGGTAGGTCGAACCACTAGGCCACCATGGCTTTTTACGCCTTTACAAAATTGATAAATGGTGGTAGCAATATCACCATCTTACCCGCAAACCTGCCGTCAAACATTATTTGTAAGGGGGTAAGAGTGAAGGGTGAACGGGTTCTGGTCAAATGACCAGCATAGAGGCCTTGAGATATCTGGATTTGGGCTTACATATGCCCACAACAGTCAATATGTCGTCCCACTACTCGTACTGGGCACAAGCCTCCTGATATCACGAGATCAAAGAAAAATAAATAATAAATATAAATTTGCGACAAGCCTCCTATCTATACCACTAAAGTACCACTCAATACTCAGTCGTTTATTGCAGACCACATGTGTTACAGTTGTTAGTGTTAGGTATATAGGTACATTATAATAAGGATCAATGTGGACCCTGGTGGTGGCAATTTTGGAGAGGCTGCTAACTATCACAATCTTTTTCTTAAAAACATTTCAATTGCTTACTAATTACACATCTTTATTAATTTCTAACAGTACGCACTCTCATACATATAAATAATAAATATACCTAAGTATATACCTACTAGTGAAACACATATTTATTTATGTCTTCAGTGGGACATCATGTAATTTGGCAGGTGCTTTTGTATCCATCCATATTAATATTATAAATGCGAAAGTAACTCTATCTGTCCGTCTGTCTGTTACCTTTTCACACTTCAACCGCTGGACGGATTGAGATGAAATTTGGCATGGAGATAGGGGTCTCGGGAAAGGACATAGGCTACTTTTTATCCCAAAAAAACGCATAGTTCCCGCGGGAACGCGATAACCGAATTCCACGCAGGCGAAGTCGCGGGAAGAAGCTAGTAAATAATAATAAATATTTGATGATGATGATGATGATGATGATGATGATGATGATGATGATAAATTTGGGACAAGGCTCCATTACCTCTAAAGTATACCTACTAGTAAAACACATAATTGTATGTCTACAACAATGAGACATCGTGTAATTTTGCAGGTGCTTTTGTTTTCCTTATAAAATGTACTTATTGCACCATATCTTTATAAGTAATTATAAGACTTATGGTCCTAAAACGAAGCTCACGTACCTCACTTAATGAATGCAACAGGAACGCACACTTTATTGACTTACGCGTAACGACGTTACTTCGCCCTTTGAGCTTGATAATCCGGTCAGGCGATATTTCTGTCATGCCAAAGAGCGTGGTGTACTAAGTGTATAGATAAAACTGATGCCATCAAAACAAAATTAAATAAAAAATAAAAATGTCTAGTTCAATATGATTATCATTTCTTTGGGTCGGTACACTTGACACCGACTTCGCAGTCTGTCGGAGTTTGAAGGCGGTTTTTATTAAATTTTTTTTTGGCTACAGTTTCCAAACATTACTATAAAAATACATAAGTAACTCTGAAGTCGTCAAAATTGACACCAAAATCATCTACGTGCTAGCAAATTTTGAGGAGTTCCCTCATTTTCTCATGGAACCCACCATCAAAACTGAACTAAATTAATATGGGACCAATTCGGAGATACCACCTTTCGATTAAAAAAAGAACCATCGAAATCGGTGCACAATTGACGGAGTAATCGCGGAACATACATACAAAACAATTTCCTTTAGGTGGCAGAGTTGTTCCTACCTATCTGTATCCGTATTAAAACGTAATCTTAAGGTAAAGTATATTTATAACTTACAAATGTACATTCTAGTATCTTCTTATTGTATTTGTTTTTCCTACTTTGTTTGGTTCCTTTCTTATATCTATTCTGTTAATTCTCGCTCCTGGCTACATTTATTCACACTTTTATTACTTTCCATTAAATATATATTTAACTATAATTACATTTACAACTTTCACCTTTTCCCTTGTCCCCCTTTTATGATTTTACCTTCCTACTTCTGTTCCCAGCGTAAGCACACATGCTTTTTAGGGCTTCGGCTGAAAACCAGCGCTGTGGCTCCTGCTGCGGCACATGCTGAGCCGAGTCCTTTTTTGACTGGCACTACAGCGTAGCGCAGCGTATTTGCACGTCTTTTTAATACATTTATTTATATCATTATCTTACTTTCTTTTTCTTTATTATCAGTATTGTGTCTTCTGTATTTTAACTCTGTTACGTTGTAGTGTGTATTTTTATGTCAAAATAAATGTTCTGAGTTCTGAGTTCAAAAATATAAAAAATTGAGAACCTCCTCCTTGTTTTGAAGTCGGTTAAAAATATAAAAAGAAACAACTCTCGCAACTTACTTAGTTCTTCTCCCGTAAAAGTTGTGAGATCCATGTAATAAAAAGTCGGTAAAAGCACAGAATAAGTAATAGTACTAACGTAGTAAAAGTCCCTTCTTAAGGCTCCTGTGATTAGCTAACCTAACATCTTATAGTGACCAAAATTAATATTAATAATCTACGCTCAACAAATCTAAATCACGCTAAACAGGTACCTATCGAATTGTTTACTTTTTGATCAACTATATTAAAAATAGACATTACATTACATACACTCGATTTCGTCATTAAAAGGAAATGGCTTGATCAACGCAAGCGATGGCGGCCGGAAGTCGTCGGTCTTATTTCCGGCGACCGGCAGGCGTTCATTGCGTTTGGCCATTTGGTTGTGCAGTATGCAGTCGCCATCGGGATCGACTCAATGTGGGCAACGCAATTCCTGCTCACCAGTTCTTCGAATAGTGCATACCAAAATTTCAATTTGTTCCGGAATTCATTCAAAGTTTGTATGGACTATTCGAAGTATTTTTATCTGATGCCCTTAGAACATTGACCTATTATAAGTAATAACATATGGACGAACAGTGCCTAACAGAATATTGCAAAATATATGGAGCAAACTGACATTAGAAAATACGTCCCAATATGATAATAACGCCTCTTTATAACGACGCGAAGGCCAAACGGGTGCCCTAGCTGTTCGGGCACCCGTTTTGACGGGGTCATTTTTCTCCGGCTGATTGTGAATCCTATGCCTTAGAAGCTAACCTGATGTTAGCGGCGTTGTTGGTTCAAGTCACCCAAAGCACAGCGGACACGGTCTATAAAAGCACGATTTCGAACACAATTCGAATGAAGTGTCAATGTTTGCGTGCGAGGACGTCTGTGTGCGGGCGAGACGTCTGTAAATGTGTGTGTACCACTACGTGGGCCAGTGATCCACTCTCCATCTCCGGATGAAACAAATGGCGGTAAGAGCGAATTGGGCGCGAGTTGCGCGCCGGCTGGATCAGGCGGTTGATTCCGTGGCCTTTCTGTATGTAGTACCATTAAATATTCTGTGCCCAAACTGCGATTAATAAATCATTCCTTCTCAAACTTACCTAACCTAACATGGGGTCCTACCGCAAGCCCTATTTACCGTATTAATCGATGTCCTTCGACACGCGGGAGCAGCGCGCAGGCGCCGAAAAAATGGCGGGCGAAAAAACGTCCGCAATAAGAGAAAGAACGCGGGGGAGGGAGGCAAGGAATGCTCGCCGTGCGGTAGGGAGGGACATTTTAAATCTGAATATGGTATTATTATTTATTATAGCTTTGATTCTTTCTTTTATAAATTTTCAATCGATACGGGGTCAAGCGAAACGTTGTGACGATATTTTAACCGCAGAATCAGCTATTGATTCTAAGCATGTTTTTACCCGACTGCGCTAGGAGGGTTATGTTTTTTGAGTGTATGTAGGTATGTAATGCAGGCACGCTCTGTAGCCTAAATGGCTTGATGTATTTTAGCATGCGAGGTTTCGTTGATTCGTCTTAATTGTGACAATGACACTGGGTATATTAAAATTGCAAAAAACAAAATGGCTGACTTTTGGAGGCATTTTAAATTAAACATCTGTTCTTAGGAACGATGTCATCGATCGTCTTAAGCTGTAAATATTACAGAGAAATATGATATCTAAAATTAATAAAATACTTATTATGTCCTTTAATTTAATTTCTGGTAAGTCTTCAAAATGACAACCCGGATCGATTCCCGAACTGATAATTTTATTTTTAAATCGGGAAAAAAGTATCCTAAGGTTATTCACATTATTGAAAGTTGAAGAAGCCAGAGAGAGGTATGTAAGAATCGTAGCAAATGGAAGGAAGCGGTCTCTGCCTACCCCTATGGGAAAAAGGCGTGATTTTATGCGCGGTCTCAAATTATCTCCATACCAAACTTCATCCAAATCGGTCTAGTAGTTGCGACATGAAGGAAGGTCACACAGAAAAACACTTAATATTAATATGGATAAAAGGGATTTGCATACATTTTGTGATTTGTTGCTATGCGTTTTTAATTCCCAGTTAACCTTAAAATATTAGCAGAAAAATAATGTAACCAGCATGCAAGTTTCATGTTATTATGTATTTTTTGCACATGTTATTTCTTAGTTGAAGCCGTGGTGGCCTAGTGGTTCGACCTACCGCCTCTCATGCAGAGGGTCGGGGGTTCGATTCCGGCTCGCACCTCTAAGTTTACTTATGTGCGAAATTCAATTTGAATTTACCACTGTGCTTTTCGGTGAAGGAAAAACATCGTTAGGAAACCTGCACGCATCTGCGAATTAATTCAAAGATGTGTGTGAAGTCCCCAATCCGCACTGGGCCCGCGTGGGGACTATAGCCCAAACCCTCTCGTGATGAGAGGAGGCCTGTGCCCAGCAGTGGGACGCAAATAGGCTGTAGTAGTAGTAGTAGTATTTCTTAGTTCACCTTAAATAACAAACGGAAAAATAATAAATCAGTCAACCTCGTATGAGTCAGCCAATTTGGGATTTATGAATTCTGGATATACAAAAAAAAAACAACAATAAGTTTAAAGATTATGGACAGAAACTAAAGTTAGATTTTGTCTTGTAAAAACATGTTATCGGGCGCATAATTTTCACGAAATAAAAGCATTTTTTTACAATAACACAGCATATTATTTATTTTAATATGTTTTTCTATAATTTCCAAAATTCCGTTAGTAGATGTCCAAACCAACTCTAAATGTACGTAATGAAGCTGAAAATAATGCTTACCACATTAAACATGAAACAAAGTATTAATTACATAACAATTTTACAATTCAACAATAAAATAACATGGACACTATCGCAAAGCAATTTAAAGATATTTCACTTTATTTAATATTGTATTATTAATTATTAGGAACAGACCTTCTTCTTTATCTTATGAGTAAAACTTAAAAATATAGGTATGTTCGAGTCAGTGACCTCAAACACACTACCCTACCTTCACTACCCTTACCAGCGTTCGTTACTACTTTGGTTACTACACGGCGAGCCAGGGGTGTGTCTTCCCCGCCCCTCGGGAGGGGGCTAAATGCGCCCCTGCGAGAATTATCAAGTGCTGCGTTTGTACTTGCCAGTCGATGGGCGAGTTACTGGAGCCGGGTGGAAGGCGAGTCGGTCGACTAAGAAGACGAATTAAGCGATCCCGGAAAGGATAACCTCACACTTACCTGCGAGGTTTTAAGATTTTATAGAAGAGTTTTAGATACATTCGTAAGTACATAGAATATTAAAACCTGAAGTTATAACTCATATTGTGTTAGGTAAGTATATCTGAAATATTTTCACTTTCTTTTCATTTTATGACTTAGGCATATGGCAATAGGTATTTATTACAAGTGATTTGTTTTAAGGATAAAAATGTATACACACACTTTTTTTTTTTTACAATTATTCAGTCAATGCACATGGACGTCATTATCTTTGCTGTTGTGATGTTTGTATTGTTAATTTTGTTTATATTCATTTGTAATGAGAATCGGCTTTGTTTTAACACGATCTTGCATTGGTGGAGAAGTTTTAAAATCTACTCAGGGTTTTTGTTTTCACTTTCTCTTTAGATATGCATTTATTTATTCCAGAATAAACGACTCGCCAACAGCTTGTCACTTTCACGCGATTTGTAATATCCCACCTTATCACAGTCCCAAATTAATTTGAGGACTTCACTTCAAACTTTATTAGCTAGCTTCGCACGGCCTAGTAAGGTTATGCGCTGGTGGATTCATTTAATTTTTTGACGTGTAATAGTACATTACAGACCTAGGGTGGTGAATTCGTAAATGTCCCAGATCGCAGGTTTCTGTGGCCCGAACCGAAGGTGAGGGTCATAAATATGCGATCTGGGGCTTTACGAATTACCGCCCGTGGTTTGTCAAAAGTTTTACGTCTTGCCTTGGCCAGAAAGTGAGATTTTCTCTCCGCGTACCGGGCAGAAAATCACACTTTACGGCCAAGGGTGACGTAAAAGTGTCTTTATATGGCTCAGTTGCTGTATTTGAATGTCATTTGAAGAAAGTGAAAATTTTAATTATTTTTTTCTCTACAGGCACTTGTTACATTTTCTTACAACTTGCACAAGTACTGTCCCATGTTTGAATGCGCATGCACACGCAGAAAAGAGGCGAGCGACGAACTTCCTCCAATCTTGGCGAAGAGGTTAGAGAAGTGATTTTTGACGGTGAATTATGACTTTGGTACCTAAAGTACCTCAGCCCCAGTTACACCAAGCCTCTAACCTAGGGTTAACTGCTTGACTTAGATTTATTTGAATGAATTTGACGTGGGTTAAGAGGGTAACCCGCGGTTAACGGCTTGGTGGGTAAGTCACATCTGTGACAAATTGATGACTTTAATTTACAATTGCGAATACTACATTCTATATTTCCTACTAATAATAAGTCTATAGAAGAAGTCGTGTCTGTAACTTGAAAATTAAAATTAACTATTAAGTCGAGGGGATTAACATATAAGCGATTTTTCTTTTTTTTTCTCTTGCCTGTTTAAATGTCTCACTGCTGGGCAAAGGCCTCTCCCGTGTTTTTCCAATTCCCTCTATCTTCGACTATTGTTAGCCAGTCACTGGCATAAGCGATACTGAACACAAAAAAACGATTTTTGCATGTGTGTACCTATGTCCGGATTTAACTCGAAAACTACTGGTCGAATTACATCAAAATTTGGCATGGGGGTAGTTTATAACACTGGTCAACATAGCTACTTTTTATCCCGGAAAAACGCATAGTTCCCGCGGAAACGCTATCACCAAATTCCACGCGGACGAAGTCGCGGGCAGAAGCTAGTAGTCAATATTTTATTAAATATTAATTTTAAATGGATTTAGGTAGGTACCAGTGGCATTTAAATTGCTTTTTTTCATTTTTTATATTTGAGTTTTTAATAAGATAAGCCGCTTGTACTAAAATGAGATAAGTTGGAATTGTTATGATTTACGAAAACAAGCACGAGGCGAGACTAAGTTTAGAATTAAATCCAAAACAGAAGATTCTTATTATATTTTAAACAGATTAAAATGTTATCTAGGTATTACTAATAATAAGTCTGTAGAAGAAGTCGCGTCTGTAACTTGAAAATTAAAAGAAACTGTCAAGTCCAGGGGACTATATAAACGATACTGAACACAAAATAACGATTTTTAGAAATTAATTCTGTATGTATGTATGTCCGGATTTAACTCAAAAACGAACACTCAAACTACTGGACGGATTGCAACAAAATTTGGTATGGGGGTAACTACCCTATAACACTGGTCAACATATAGGCTACTTTGTATCCCGAATAATGCATAGTTGCCGCGTAAATAATATTTATTCACAAGAAGTTTTCTACTCTCTATTACATAATTTTAAACACTAGAATTTTTTTATGGCACTGCTTCATTCACATAATTGTTTTTCAAACAAAATACCTACTCTAGGTAAGTATGTAGAAAAATAATAATTTAAATTAACCCGTAATTAATGCAAATACATAACAAATTTCATCAAAATCTTTTTACTAGTACCTACCTTTTTTAATTGCAAAATATCTATTCGCTGACAGAAAAAATGTAGAATGTAAGCTCTCTACATTAGAGCATTTTTAAAAGATCTCCAATTAAACGCACGCTCAAGTAATGCATGGGGGTGGAGGGCAAAAATAGGGTGCCTCGACGGCCATGTTTCTTTACCCGACTGCCGCTCACAGAGGGGTATTGTTTCGAGAACTCAAGAGTACCAGAGTTGAAAATGGGGTATACTATAAGCAAGCAACGTGGTGATTAATTTTGGAAAAAAATTACACTGTAGGAATTTTATTGCAATTTCGGAAAAGAAAACCTTTATAGTTTCTTACAGATTCTCACAGTTCAGTCCGAAGCGCTAAGTCTGATAAAATAATAATAATATGCTTTATATTTACTTTATCCAATAATTAAGAAAAATGGGTTCAACTTGTTTTTTTTTTGGAAATTGAGAATCGATTTAATTCAAGCTGTAAAATGTAATCATAATTAACAAATAATAAGCTTTTTTTACTTTTATAACCTATTTGCTCGCGGTGAAACGTCTTTTCCTAGAAAATACCTGTGCACTCTAGACTTGAAAAGTTCCACTATGGTACTTTGAAATGAAATGAAATAATTTAAATAAATTATTTCATTTCATTTCAAAGTAGGTACAATAGTGGAACTTTGCTTTGGATGCAAATGCTTAACATTTTGTGTTACTTCAGATATTCAGGACAGGAGTATGTGTGTGTGAGTCAACAATGACAGTGTCTTATAAATAGTTGGCATTCAAATGTTTGAAAGTTTACATTAATGTGAGTAAAAACTGGACCAACTAAAAAGGAATTCGTTTTCGTATAGGAAAATATTATCTACAGGTTCAAACAAATCCATACCTATCTATCACTCACTAACAGGCTCCAATCCCTCACGCACCAATCAGATAAAAAAAAAAGAAAAAAAATGGGGGCGCCTCACAAAAAACCGTGAGGGTGTGTCCCCATCCGTCTGGGGTAATCAGGACGACTTAATATATCTTTTATATATTTATTTATGGTGTGAGGGTGGCAGCCCTATTTTTTATGTGGTGTGTAGGTGATTTTTTTTAAATACCTACTACAATTGTGGAGGGGAAGACGTTGGCAACGCTTGACGTTTGAAAAGAGAACAAGATGGCGACCTTTCAACCATAGACCACTTTTCTTTTTTTACTTCCACTTAATCAAATGTGCAATATTCAGTAACGTATCAGAATAAAAGCACCGCCTTACTAAGTTTTATCCAATAAAGAAGCAATGGAGGTGTAAACGTATTTATTACAATTTTAAGTTTGCCGTTCATTAAAGCGCGACTTTCTAAGAAACGTGAGAAAATGTTAATAATGTTGGTAGTATCAAAGTTGAACACCGGTAAAGGAAAGATTGTATTATGACGACGGTCACGCAACAGTCGGAGACCACGCCTCGTTTTTTTAAAGCGATAAACACGTCATAAGAGATACCAATAAAGTAATGTAATGAAAATGATGTTTTACACTATAATTCGCAATTATAGTGTAAAATTCGCATTCATTTACTTACATGAGAAAACACTTATTTGCAAGAATAATATACTTACTGACTATAAAATTCGTAAAAACACTCATTTTGCATCAAATGATGAAAGGAAAATTAACCAAGTTCTCGTAAAAGTGTCCTACTTAACAAGTTTTCCTTGATAACTTTAAGTGACTATGAATAGAACTGACATTTTAGGCCAGGATCCACAAAACGCCTCGTTTTGGCTACGGATGGTTAAGTATCAGACAAATTCTCTGCAAGAGGCGTTTTGGGGATCCATATGAAGCCGGCGTAAGTCTTTTCCTTCAACTTGCCAAAAGTAAATAATAATTACGGTTTTTGGGGTTTTATAAGAACCATAAGCCAAATAATACTAGTGAATTGTAATTAAATATTGTTTACCAATAAACGATACATTCATACCTACAAACATAACTTTGGTATTAAAAGTACTCATTGATTCAATATCATCAATATCACTATCACTCTACATCTAGAATTCATTGGTAGTAGATAGGTATAGGGCGAAAAATAAAGAAAAATACTTTTGGGCAAAGGAAATCCTTTCTATGAATTACTCGAATACACTGTTAAAACTGTCAGTGAAGAGTGTCAAGAAAAGCAGATAAAAAAAGAAAAAAATCTTATCTACTTTATTTTCAACAGGCCCCTAAAACTGGCCAGTTAAGAAAAATAAAGGGCACGGAAAGGGAAACCGAGTGAATTATGCCTCCCTAGAGCGAGATGAACATCGAGGTTAACGGATAATGCCTCTTAAATTAAAAATGCTCGTTTGTAATTGCCCGCGAAAAAACGCCCCACGTCTTGGGGAGTTTTTTTTTACATTTTAATAAAGATGATCGGATCTTGGACGTTTTGAGGATTTATTTTTAATATTTGCGAAGTGAAGCGGATATTTTATTAACTTAGTGAGTAATCGGAAACTGGAATGTTGACGTTTCCTTTATAGGTAAGTACACTTTGAAATCCGAATTTCATTTGAATGTCGGAATAAAAAATAGCATTATTGTTAATTCTCGTGTCATAGTGTACCAAATCAAGAGTCTAGTGTACCAAATCTTCCAAAACCAATCAAAATTCGTGTTAGTAATTAGGGTAGGTATGCATTGATATAATTCACGTTTGTAAAATTCTCAGTCTCAATAAATAAACGGACACTCACTCAACAAAAATAAAACCTCGTTTTTAAAGCATTGCCATAAAAATAATCAAGTAGGTAATTTCAAGCGAAAATTACTAGCATAATTTTATACATATTATTTTAATTTGTTGCTCTTTTTTGTCATTTTTGTGTGTTGGTGTAATGTCATGAATAAAACGTTTTTTCTTTCTTTCTTTCCAATTTTTTTAACGATAGCTTCCAGTCCCAGACGTTAACATCTATTTCCATACTGATTTTCTAGAACCATAAAATAACTAATTAAAACGCGTTCAAAGTCCTTACTCTCAAGGGCCTGCGCCAAACAAGTTCTAGAACGGGTTCGCCGCGCGGTAAAACTACGTAAGTGATAAAATGCAAAAAACCAGTTCAAGTTCATGTACCGGCCTGAACCCTAGCGGGACCGGTCGGCCAAGGACGTGGCGTACTGGCAACCTTGGCCATTCGAAATTTGAATCGGGGAATGCTGGCTGGGAAGAAAGTGCAGGCTTACGATTTGATAAATGATGTGCAATAAGTACCTACTGTCGTGTCGTTTTTAAATGTCGTTCAGACTTGCAACTGTGCTTGTATCTAGTTAAAATGTGTTTTATGTTCTATTTTCAATTTTGTAAGAAAGCATAGGTAGGTACCTACATAAAAACTCAAGGGAAGCCCCACATCAATCTAGTTAACCTGTCTGTCTAAAACAGTACATTTTGATGCAAGTGCGAAAAGTTTGTCATTTTATTACGAGTCCCTAGTTATGTTGGCGCGAGGGAAAGCGAGTGTTAACACTAGCGACGAGTGAATTTGACAATTTCGCACGTGTATCAAACGACATTTTTTAATACTTTTGCGAAAAAAAAGAATAAAAGAAATAAACGAACGGGATGGAGCTCAAAAAACTTAACGCACTAGTTCGTAAAAAACAACTTTAAGCACGCTCACTATAGCTGTCAAAAAACAAACAGCGCTCGCTAGGAAACGACAAACTTTTGGCACGTTAAACAGGATCGAAATTTTTAGTTTTTGAGTAACTGTATTAAAAAACATTTTGGGGTCAACTACATGGGAAAATTGTATGCCTTTCTACACAATTTACGTAAACGCCATTAAATAAGTACTTAAGAAAGGGATATTCATTAATTAAGAATAAAACTTATGATGTGGTGACAACGAAGGCAAGACTCTGATAAGTAATAAGTAATAGTTAATAGAACAAGTAGTGCTTTGAATTATAGGAGCTTTTGTTTTTACTTCCAGATTTATATGTTAAACTGTCTTATGCATATAATTTATCCAACTTTCTCATTTATTAATCTTAAGTAAGATAATATGTCCGTTTCTAACTCGAGAATTTATAACCTAATTCAAAAACACTCACATTGAATTTATTAAATTGTATAGGTGAGTAGTGTTCGTATTTATTCCTTTATAAAGTCTAATAGAAAAGGTTAATAATGTAGTAATTTACGCGACAAATCAACATAATAACCTATAATGCCGTTCAAAAGGTAATTTACGATCATGTTTTTTTTTTCTATTGATCTTCAACAAAAAATGGCGCGTGCGCATAAGGAGCGTCAAACAAATTCGATTAGGGTATCGATAATATTGATCCAGGTAAAAAAAACATCCAAAGTAAAAAATAACCGTCCACCGCAAACAACAGAGTCTAAACTAGTGTGTATGTTTTTTTTCTTCCCCCAAATTTACTGGCTGTCAAGAAGGTGTCGGAAAAAATCCTTTTTTTGTTATTGTTTTTTTAATCTCTTTTTGTCGCCTTGAAGTTGATCCGATGTGTGAACTGAATTTTAATTGTGGGACACTGTATTTTTTAAATATGGAATGACTTTTTTTTGTTTGCCACTTAACTCTGCACGGTAGATGTATTTTGAAGTGAATGTTTGCGTTCGTAGTTGTTTCATGTTTTTTTTAATAACTTTTTACTAATTTATGCTGCAAAAACGTGGGATAAGCTTGCAGAAGTTCTTTTACACGATTTGATTTGATTTATTTTCTTTGTCATAAATTGCGTGGAGATGTGAGTATAAAAAAAAACGTTAAAAAGAACGAATGGGCTGCTGAATAGACTTTATTTAGGTACTCGTTTACCTACTGCCGCGCGTAAGGAAGGTGAATGAAAAAGCTTAACCCCTAATACTTTATGGCTATTCGTTTGTGAGCTTTTAAATATAAAAAAAATGTGAGCTATGCTCTTTTTTCTTACGGCGGAAATATAAATTATGAAAATAATTTACGAAATATTTTTTCTTCATTGCACAAGATTAAATTGTGCAACAGACCTTCCCCTAAAAGAAAGTCATCAAACTCGGAATAACAAAACCAATTATCGAGCGCATCTAAGACTGTCAAATTATCCCTACGAAAAACCCACCCCTATTCGCTCACTAATCCTCAAAATTAAAGGAGGCATAATCAACATGGAAACGTGTTCCCTAATTAATTTTCAGGGGTAAAAATTGAATTGAGGGGGTTTGAAAATTTTTCGTCGAAAACTTAAATAAAAATGCAGATCCGTTGAAGTTCCCTCTTTTGAAGTTACGCGAGCGTGAGGTGCTTGGGGGTAGAAACACCCTAAAGATATTGGGGTATGGAAACCGTTGAGGCGAAGATTTTTCGTTCGGTGTTTACTTACTGAGTATATAAGAGGCCTAGAGGGTATGAGTAGGTACATAATTTAATACATAATATGCGGAGGTTCGGGATCCTAAAGCTACAAATGTACAAAGATTGTCGAAGATTCTGAACGGCGCTGATGTTACCTAAACCAAAGAGTAGGCTTAAGTAACATGCGTACATAATATCACGCCTTTTTCCCATAGGGGTAGGCAGAGAACACTTCCTTCCATTTGCTACGACTCTTGCATACATCTCTCGCTTCTTCAACTTTCATCCTGCTCGTCGATGCTCGTCGGTTTAGAGTACTTTTGACCTGGCCTTTAGTCAGATTGTCCTGAATTTGATCCAAGAAAATTCGCTTCCTTTTCCAAAATTCGATTCGAGGTCTTCCTCTTCCAACACCTCCATTCACACTAGCCAAATAAATACTTTTTGTTATTCTACTCTCATTCATCCTTTCCATATGACCAAACCAATATAGCATACCTTTTTCAATTTTTGTCACTACATCCTCTTTCACACCACACCGCTCCCTTATCACGCTATTCCTTACCCTATCACTCAATTTCACATTTGCAATATTCCGCAATGCTCTCATTTCTACAGCATTGATTTTACTTTCGTGTTTCTTCTGCCATACTCAACTTTCACTACCATACATAAGTGTCGGCACTAACACACCTCTATGTACAGCCACTCGAGCCTTTACCGTGACTTTGTGGCTAGTCATAAAAGCATAAAAGCAAGCCTTAAGTAACATGCCATTGAAAAAATAAAATTTATAACTATACACTACATATATTATATTATAGCCGGTGAAATTTCTGGCACAGAGGCATTCCATCTTAGGCCCTAGGGTAGGCAACGCATTCGAGGTCTTATGGTTTCTTAATGGGGGATCATAGGATTTCGGTGACCATGGGCTGCAGTGACCACTTACCACCAGGTGGGCTGTGCGCTCGCTTGCCTATACCATTGGTATAAGAAAAAAACATATATAGTAAAAAAGTTGATGAACAAACCTTTGCGAAAATCGTAACGAAACAGCACATTTTTTTTTTCTCTTCACACAAAACTAGCGCTTGCATTGTTTTTGGTCAAACTGTTGTGGCGTCGCCGACCTCATGCCAAATCATGGTAGCGAGAGCAGTATATTCCTTGGTAGCGAGCACTCGTTAGACAGTAGTATATTCCTTGGTAGCGAGTGTCGACTTCACTGAGCCTCCAGGAAAATTCTGCCAGTATCAAGTGTTGAGCTTTGCACGTGCTTATATTACTGGAACGAATCTGGTTTTATGAAATCAAAAAACTGTTAACACCTGAAACTAAAAATCACACGAATACAAAAAGCACAAATTAACTAAGGGTTACGTTATAGTATGCGAACGAGATGGCGGTGTTAAGAAGTTAGAGAGAAATGTTATTTCTGTCAAGAAATCTACCAATAGCAGATAATAATTTTCTATTGTGGGGGTGGAGTGACGATTTGCCTAAGGTGGCCGGTGTAGATTGGCGTGCATTGGGTGAGGCCTACGTCCAGCAGTGGACTACTATGGGCTGTTGTTGATGATGATGATGATGATGATGATGATGATGATGATGAATTTTCTATTGTCGGACATGCATAACAGAGACGACATAATTATTAGAAGGTAAGGCGATCTTTAATTTGGGAAGTAAAGAATACAAGCAAGGAGGCTTATCATTCAATGGGCAGTTGAAGAATATGTGGTCTACGGAAGCCATTTCTTTATTGCAGTCGCAAATGGGGGAAACTCTAAGTTTGTATTTAAAGAGGAGCTCTGGCACGCCCGAGGCGCAGTCTTATTATAACACTCGTGTGTCTTTTAGAAACCTACTGTTATTTAGAAAAATCGATTATTCTTCTTACCCACATTATGCATATTGCCCGGGCTTCCCCTATGCCGATTTAACGAAGGAATAATGGGTGCTTAATTTATTGCCATTATAACTATAAATACAGTTTTGCCTAGTTGCTCAAATTTTGCCTGCACAATATCTTGGTTGTGTGGATGAAAAAAAAAAACTTAACATAATTTATTGCACCAATTTATAAATATATACACCAATTTATCGTCACTACAATTATTAGGTATAATCATTTATTTATTTATTTATCATAAAAACTAGCAATGTTTGATTGCCAATGAAAAACTTTTGAAATTAATTTCCTGATTTTTTTCGTAGGACGTGGGCGAAGTTTGTGCGCCAGACATAAAGGCATTCTACGGCAGTTAAAACGGAATTTGTTGCATATGACCTTTGAAATTCCAGACACCGTATGGTCTAGAAACTTTAGTCAGTATTCTTTAACTTAAAACTTCAATAAATTAATACCTATTTATATAATATCAGAATAAAATATATAATGAACGACACAAAGTTATTTACAGCGAGCAACTTTTTCCAATTTTCCGTGCCGAAAAATGCCTACGTAATTATTTGCAGGGGGAAATAAATGGAAACTCAAAGACGCCCCTGTTTGATTTCCATAATTGCAATAGGTAGAAGAAATGCTCTTTTGGGCTCGGGTGTCAAACCAAATATTTTTTTGCTGATAAAATTTGGTAGTGGCAGCAGAATAATAAAAAAATTATACCTACACATATTTCGATGAGCGAGAAAACTGTGATTCGGATCGCGTTGTGGAACATTCCATTGTTACAACTGTCTATCGTACTATTTTTAAAATCAAAGAAACAGCCTATGCTATAGGTATGCTGCACTGCACGTACGAATTTCAAAAACAAGACGGTTAAAAACGATTTTTGCACGCAGACATCGAGCACCATGATCTGTGTTATTCGGGTTCATTTACGGCCGTTTCCTATCCAAAAAACGCCTTGTTTTGGCTACGGATAGTTAAAATTTGCCATTTCCACCATAGACAAGCGAGGCGTTTTGTGGTTATACGAACCAGGCTTTAGTAAATACAAATGAATAGATTCGAAAGTGACGCGGGAAAGAACCCAGATCTGCAGTAATTACTGAAGAAATCAATAATTCGCAATTAACTCTATGGGATAACCAGCTTCTGCCCGCGACTTCGTCCGCGTGGAATTCAGTAATAGCGTTCCCGCGGGAACTATGCGTTTTACCGGGATAAAAAGTAGCCTATATGTTGATCAGTGTTATAAACTACTCTCATACCAAATGTTGTTTTCGAGTTAAATCCGGACATGCTTCCAGACAATTCTTCTAAAAATCGTTATTTTGTGTACATTATCGTTTATTATAGTCCCCTCGACTTGATAGTTCATTTTAATTTTCAAGTTTCAGACGCGACTTATTCTACAGACTTATTATTATTAGTATATAGATATGTCAATTTTAAAAAGTATAGACCAATACGTCGATCGCTAAACAATTAAATGTGTATGACGTTTTTATTATTGAGTAAGGTATGTCGAGTGAATTAAAGTTTTCTGCTGTCGCTACCGCTACTTCGTCAGCAACTCCGGGAGATTGGCACCGCCTTTCTGGAGTTTTTCATTATTTCCCCGCACCTCAACATCCAATTCAAATAATAAGAAAGGTTCCATCAGTTCCTTGTATTTTTAAATTTTTCTGCATAGTCGGAAAGGTTCACGTTTGCATTAGAAAGTCTTCAACTACGTAAATCTATACTGGTAATATCATAAATGCGTAAGTAACTCTTGTCTGTCTCTCTGTTACCTCTTCACGCTCCAACCGCTGGACTGTTTAGTTGGAGTCCCGGGAAAGGACATAGGGTACTTTTCATCCCAAAAAAACGCATGGTTCCCGCGGGAACGCGATAACCGAATTACACGCGGGCGAAGTCGCAGGTAGGAGCTAGTATATGTACTTATATATCCTTAAAAAAAACATCAAAACCCGTTTCTTAAAAAATCCGCAAGTGTAATATAAACAGGTTTTTGCCCAACGGAACCCTAAGATCGCAGTTTATTAGGGGCCCTCGAAAAGTTCCTGCTCAAAGAAAAACCATTAGGTACAAGCTCCGACGATTCAAAGTTCGGCGCCGTTCGTCGCAGCCTCTGAAATTATATATTACGGGGGAACGTAAGATCATTTCATGGAATATTCAATAAAACGGTGAGGTACGTATTTTTTTCCATCACGGGTTTCGAAGTTCCGAAGGTCTGGAACTCGGTTATCGCGTTCCCGCAGGAACTATGCGTTTTTCCGGGATAAAAAGGAGCCATGTGCCTTTCCCGGGACCCCAACTATCTCCATGCCAAATTTCATGTAAATCGGTCAAGCGGTTGAAGCGTGAAGAGGTAACAGACAGACAGAGTTACTTTCGCATTTATAATATTAACTAGCTTCTGCCCGCGACTTCGCCCGCGTGGAATTCGGTTATGGCGCTCCCGCGAGAACTATGCGCTTTTCCGGGATAAAAAGTACCCTATGTCCTTTCCCGGGACTCCATTTATAATATTAATATGGATAATATGGATTTCTTCCGAACATTCAAACGCCTGCAGAAATTGGAATAGCAAACATTATAATACACGTAATTGCTACTACTGCTTAAGTGCATAACTTATCGTGGTATCCCGGATTTCATCCCGTTAAGGGTAGAAATCCAGGATAAAAACTATCCTATGTCCTTCCTCGGGCCTCTAACTATATCTATACCAAAATTCAAGTCAATCGGGCAAGCCGTTTTAGCGTGAAGAGGTAACAGACAGACAGACAGACAGACAAACAGACAGAGTTACTTTCGCATAATATTTATAATATTTATAATTTATAATATTAGTATGGATATGGATATGGATATATGGAAATGGATATGGATCTACCTAACTGTATGTGTATCCTTTTTTACGTTTAAATTGTTAAATAGATGCAAGGATTATATGTAGTTAGGTTATTACCTATATTAAAATTTATACTTACTATTGTGATTGATTGATAACTTCATTCTTTTCCACAATTTACATGCTAAAGTATAAACAAAAATATAATATGCAAGCACGAATATAACAAAACATGCAATAAAAACTAGAATCAAAATATCTATTTTTACAAAAAATAGGTATACTTAAATAACAAAAAATAAGTTTCTTCAATCTGTGATATCCATGGCGTTTTGGCAGAGGAAGGTGTGTACTTACTTACATTGAAGTGAATAAATTTATGACAGTTACATAAAATCACAACATGACAACTTTCCTACATTTTATTCAAAGTTAGCCATATATTCAGGCAGGCATATCAAAAATATGAAAAAACTAAGTGTCCAAAATATTGATACGATCCAATCTCGAAAAGTAACTTTACTTAGGTTCCAAGGAACGTGCAATCTATGAATCATATAAAAGGACACTGCAGATATAAAATAGATATGAAGTAGTCCGCTCACTATATAACATTACATTAACCCACCCACCTAATCATTTTAGAACGCTCCAAAAAACCCTATTTCACACATACACGCACATAACCTCGTTGAAATTTAAAAATCGAGGGTGGTACCCCTGCATTGTCGCCCTCTGCCAATATGGTGGATGGAAAAATCAATATTAAATAACAACAGTTCGTTGGCTGTGTAATTTATTTTTAGAATAATTTATGAGTAAATAACGAGGTGGCCAGTATCTTGGGGGACGCCGTTCGATGGCGAAATTGGAAAATATACGTTATCTGTGGTAGGCTTGTTTACGTTCGATGTAGTGATAAATCAAATATGGCATCAGCTGTCACTGAAGTGATCGTGTTTTTTCTGCTGTCTTTTGGACCGTAAAAAAGAGTAGGTATGATCTCGTTTGTACGACCACAAGATCATTCACCAGATCATAATATAAAGGAGACTGAATGATGACTGAATGTGATATTTTAATTAAAGTAGGTACCTATACCTAAATGCAAAACTATAATACAATCATAAATTCATAACAAATGAGCGTGAACTTGTAGGTACATATTTTTGGCTCGGAAAAGTGTATTTTTCTTCAAACTCTCTCCAACTAATTCAGAGCGCAAGCGCATTTTTCATATATTTTTTCTTTTTATTTTCTTTAATCCGGGTCGAAGCTAAATGCAATAGAGGTTTTATAACGGTCCTTTTTAAATCTTATTTCTCATTAGCGGGTTTGCATTGCTGTTTGATTTTTTTTCCGACGAGTGCTTTCGTCTGTGTTTTAGAAGTTTTTTTCGGGCGGCTGATTTGGAATTCTAGGTTTAAAACATTTTTTATAACTACCTAGTAATGTGTTTAAAATCAAAATAACGCCTTCACTCTTTAATTTATATAAGAACCGAGTAGCCGTCTGTACGTTGTTGTGCTTTCGAGAAAACGCGAACCGATTGAACATAATTATACATAGGTTAAACGAAATATTATTTGTCAAAGTATGTAGGTACACATTTCAAATGGCATTAGCCTTTAGTATGGAAAGATTTTTGCTGTCATAATTATTTATTACCCTACCTAGTCAAATTTATTCTTAAACGTATGTAAACAAATCTGAAGTGAAAAATGAACCTAAGTTAGGGTCAGTCACTTCGACGATTTGAAGTGGTCAACGTTAAATATGGCCCCAAAGCTGTCATTCTGTATACAAAAGACATTTTCATCATAGCGGTTAGGTACTTACTCTTGAACAATGTAGAGGTACGGTACCTATAATTTTAGCTGCTATAAAAAAATATGCGAATCGCAACCTATGATGTACACGGACCTCTACCACGTGTTTCTAACATTTTATTTATCAATTTAAAACCAGAAACTTATAACCGTTCTAGCAACTTCCAAAGAGCAATAAACCAGAGGTTTCTAAAATAATAGACAAGGCACGGGCAACCGCCATCTGCCGATAGACAATGCGATAATAAAGCAAAACTCGCATTCAAAATACGAACAATGAGTTCTAACGTCCGAATGCTGGCAACGTTGACCCCTTTTGCTTTCGTTCCCACTAAAAAAAGTAATTTCAATCTCATCTGCATACTGGCACCTTTTAAGACAATAGACAAAGCAGGTTTTTTTTAAATTGTTACTTGCGAATTTTAGTTCCGCTACCGGCATCTGTCCCTTTGTTGGGAGTCGGGTTGACACAATTATGGCGCCCTTTTGATGTTAAAACAAAAAATAGATTGTTATACACCGAACAGGTTTTATCCGAAGGGTAAAGTGAGATGTAAAGTGAAGTGTTTCTTTCGGTTTAGGGTTGTCGCGATGTTTTAATTAAACGAAGCGTCTTGAATAAATCATTTTTCGCAATATGTTTTAGAGACTGCTGCTGTACCTGCTTTATGAACCTGGTTTGATTTTATTTTGCTCAAAGGCAAGTTTAATAAAACGATTCATTTCCTACTACTACGTATTCAAATATCTATTAATTCAAGTTTTTCTTAGTGAAACAATATGATTGTATATATACTTAATTAATTAATACGTAATTACGGAAAATCAAATCAAATATGCACTATAACAGCCAACTCTGTACATTATTCCCTTACCTACAACTAAATTATATTTAATCCTGAAACATTAAAAATTGTTTTTACTATTCTTAACACAATAAAATTATTATAATAAAATCATCTAATATTGAGTCTGTGTCAACCCTACTTTATCCCGTATTTTAATTACAGACTCTTCCCCGTCGCCTCGAAGACTTTGTCCCATCTATAATTTATTCACACATTTCATTAGAACCGACTTCTCCTCCCAAAACTAAAACGACACATATCTCTTACTTTCTTCTTGCACTTACGTCCATTCGGATTGGGCAACTTAACGGTATACCATGCAAATGAATCGAAATTAAAATCATAGACAAAGCAGGTTCCTTTTTAAAGTAGCTTGTCACTGCGTTCTCACAGAATGCGATTCTTTATTTGAATTTCGAATTTGACATTCCTTTCCCGAATTGTTTTTGCGTGACGTTTTAAATTTATGCACGTTTAGAAATATTACTTTTAAGATTTAAAAAAGGGTTTTTATGATTGCTGCTTACAAATGTGGTTATTAAAGAGCGTGTGAATATTTTAGATGCGAAATATATTTATCCTATCTTATCTTATACTTTGAACTCGCTAAATCTTGTACCTGCTAAGTATATATTTATACAAACGATCTCAGAATCGGCGCTAACGACTTGAACGAAATTTGGAATAAAGGGTTTTATTAAAAAATCGATCTAGCCACAGGTCTCATATCTGGGAAAGCTCATTTCTAGCTATTTTCAACCGAGCAAATCTCGGTCGCCTAGGTAAGCAGTAGAAAACAACCTTACCCGGTTTCAAAGAGAAAGAAGATCGTCCAGAAACGTCATTATGACCATAGAGAAAATTAGCGGCGGCCATATTTAAAACTGATGATTCCGTCAACTTTCTTGATGCAACCCAGATTTACACGGTAAGATGCAATGCAACATAGGTTGCATCAAAAAGTCCGGTCAATCAAATGAGACCGCCGAGATTTTTACTATCTAAATATATAAAAGAAGAAATTGACTGATTGACTGACTGACTGACTGACATATCAACGCAGAGCCGAAACTACTGGTCGTAGAGAGCTGAAATTTGGCATGCAGGTTCCTTGGGGAGCGTAGGGGAGCACTAAGAAAGGACTTCCCGAAATTCCCACGGGAACGGGAAAAAATGGGATTTTTACATTTTAATGTTTAGGCGCGTACGAAGTCGCGGGAATCATCGTAGATATCTGAAATTTGGCATGCAGGTTACTTAGGGAGCGTAGGGGAGCACTAAGAAAGGATTTCCCGAAATTCCCACGGGATCGGGAAAAATGGGATTTTTACATTTTAATGTTTAGGCGCGTACGAAGTCGCGGGGAAAGCTAGTGATAAATAATGAAGTTTTTGTATGGAATTAATGACAGCTTACGCCCTATATAACGGACGTTAGCACAGTTTTAACTTTACATCTGCTCATCTAATCCTAGATTCCATCAAGCGGTTAAACTCAGTGAGATTATCACTATAAAAAAAAATGTATGGAACGATGACTGCTTGCGCTATATTTAACGGATGTTAATAGTTAATACAGTCTTAACTTTACAACTGCTAATCTAAGCCTGGGTTCCTCATCTTGCTTGGAGAAAGATGACAGCTGGTGTCATATTTAACGGACGCTAACTTTCTTGATACAACTCAGGCCGAAGGGCCCTTTACATGCGTAGTGCTAACCTTAAAAAACCGGCCAAGTGCGTGTCGGGCCACGCGCAAACTATAGGATTCCGAAGTTGACGATGCCCACAGTACCTTTCTAAGACTTATTTAGCATCTTAGCTAGCCTGTGGTATGACGTGCCCGCCCGACGCCCCTGTCGCTCGAGAAAAATCATTGGTTTATTAATCATTTCATAAGTTGGTCGACTATGACTCGTAAATTTGTACAGCCTACTTAGCTGTGTTAGTTTTAACAAACCCAAAATATGTTTTTAAGACCTATTCAACGATATGCCACACCATGGGTCACGCAAGATAAAAAATTACATCCCCACTTTACGAGTAGGGGAGGTACCCTATAAAAAAATATATTTCAAAATTTTATTGTACCACTTCGTCATCGTAACTAATATGTACATTCATGCCAAATTACAGCTTTCTAGAACTAAGCATCTCCGAGCAATAGTGCGGACAGACGGACGGACGGACGGACATGGCGAAACTATAAGGTTTCCTTGTGGACTTCGGAACCCTAAAAAGATTCCAATTTCAAAAACACTAACCTAATTACGCGGCACACCGCGTATAAAACAGCTACGTCACTACCAGCGGTGGCGGCAATCAAATTGTCAATTTGCACGATTTATTGCATGGACTGTGTAATCTGTGGATAATTGCGCTATCGGTACGCGTCAGCCGGCTAAATGGTTATTATATTTCTATTTAAAACGTAAGTACCTTAAATAGGTACTTCTTGTATTTAAGTTTGTATTTTTTTGGGTACGGTGGATACGAGTGGCACAGGACCGGCCTGAGTGGCGAGTCTTGGGGGAGGCCTATGTCCAAAATTGGATGTCGTTCAGTTCACATGATGAATGTAAGTTTTTATTAAATACTAGCTTCTACCCGCGACTTTGTCCGCTTGGAATTCGGTAATAGCGTTCCCGCGGCAACTATGCGTTTTTTTCGGGATAAAAACTAGCCTATGTTGACCAGAGTTTTAAGCTACCCCCATACCAAATTCTTTCGAGGTAAATCATGACATACATACATACCTACATACATATTTTTTTTCCAAAAATCGTATTTGTTTGTATAGTCCCCTCGACTTGATAGTTTCTTTTAATTTTAAATGAACAGACGCGACTTCTTCTACAGACTTATTGTTAGTAAATAGGTAGTCGATGTGGATGGAATGGGTGAAAGCAGATAGTTCGAGACTTTGTTTAGACTATTTAAGAGACAAACGCACTAAAAGTCCACCATCCCTAAAAGGTGAGGCTAAGGGGGGGGGGGGATAAAGGTCCCGTTTTATGGTTTTTTGTATACATTTCGAAAACGATCCGACTACATTATGAACGCTGATTGATTTATCTGCCACTTTGATTTTACACTTTATACCTCCATATATTTATAGAAAAGCTCCGAAATACGGTTGAGTTTATTATTTTTTGTTCCAAAGGTTCAGTTAGTGATGAACTTCACGCAGAAGAAACCGCTGACGAGAGTATTACTTAATAAACTACAGAGTGCATATATTTCAAAAATCTGTCTGTTCCTATCAAAGACAATGTAACTATAGGTAATAAGACCGACAATTTCCTTACATTACGGCGTAAATCAGAAATAGCCAGGGAGCTTCAAATTTTCATACTTCGCCTGTACAGCGCCATCTAGATTAGCTCATGGAGTTCAAATTTGTATGCAGGCTACCTGAGCAGCGACATCTATTATCGCATTTGACACTTATTTCTTGCGTACGCTGATTTGTTTAAAGGTTGTCATTCTAAGTTTACCTTACTTCTTCTATGGTAGGATCTACATTTTCCATCAACTTCTACAATGTCTATAACGACGTCCATCTACGTATAAAAACGTACAGATACGTCTTATGTCCTTTCAATCGGCCATATGGTAACTTTTTACGCACACAATGTACACCATCGATTTTAAAGTATCCTATTACGCTTATAAAAGGTTTTAATAGCACATTACCGCCTATGTGCGGTAATTAACTGCCTAGTCCAGCCCACCTGGCAACTTCACTAGTCATACTTGGTAACGAGACAAGAAACCAACACTTGAAAGGCGAGTTTAAAAACTTGAATCCATTGAAAAGTTTGTTTTTGCTTACCATCTCTAATTTGATAGGTAGCTCGACAAACTAAGAACGCATTCATCAAATGTGTAAGTTTTTTCAGGAATGTTCCAATTACGTCAAAGATGACGTTTAAAGTGAAGCATGGCGCTCACTAGTACTCCAGCAAGAAAACGGTTTATAAAAAGAATGAAATAGGTTTTTATAATGCCTGACCAACAAAAGCCGATATGCTAGAAGGAATTGGAAATTAACAGGAGCCCTTGCCTAGCAGTGCGTGGGACATTGAAACAGTTTAGAGAAAGAAAAAACGGTTTTTATATGCTGAAAATTTAGCCGAGTATTTGAGTTTAGAAAATCTGGTAAAATATTACCTGTTTATTAGAATACTATTACATAGAATACAAAAATATTAATTGAGTTTTAGGTATAAAGTACATCCAAATATTATTTTTTGTGAATGATTTGACTTTGGAAGTACTTATCTGTTTACTTACACTGTGAACAGGTGACAAACTTTTCTATAAGTACTGATTTTTCTTGAAAAATATCGTCTACATTTTGAAAACTAGGTATATTTGTTTCTACCATAATTGATATCTTGCTTTCATAATACACAGACGGGCCTCGCCTTTAGAGTCGTCTAATAAACTCGGCCTTTTTCAGGAAAGCTCGTTTTACTGGTGGTAAGTAATGTACCAATTTCAGCTGAAGTGTGACATTCATGTCTCGAGAACCAATTGCTTTAACAGCAGTTCTTTGACTTTAAGTATAGTAGGTACCTATTGTACCTATCTGATATGTTTTGTGGTTAAAGAAACGTCAGCGTTACCTAGGCACCCTAAAGTTCGTTTCTCTATGGATATTTTTGAAAAAAAAAATTACAAATGCACTTCAAACCATTAAACTACTACTACGGCTAATTTACTTTTAATGACGAATAATAACGTTAGAATATTCCAGTCAGCTGCCGCCATTTTGTATACATGAAACTAGAATAAAAAAAGTTCTATGCAACCATTTTACGACGTTTAGAATTAAAACTTAATGTTTTTTGTATTGCGAGCCTTAAGTGGCAGTGGGCGGGGCACATTGCTCGCAGGACTGATGGCCGATGGGGCCGGAAAGTTCTCGAGTGGCGCCCGCGATCCGGGAGACGAGCTGTCGGTAGGCCTCCAACAAGATGGAGCGACGACCTCGTGAAGGTCGCAGGAAACCGGTGGCAGCAAGTAGCACAGGACCGGTCTGAGTGGCGAGCCTTGGGGGAGGCCTATGTCAAGCAGTGGACGTCTATCGGCTGAAATGATGATGATGATGATGTTTTTTGTAAGCCGTGGTAGCCTAGTGGTTTGACCTATCGCCTCTCATGCAGAGGCCCGGTAGTTCGAATCCGGCTTACACCTGTAAGTTCACATATATGCGCGAAATTCACTTTAAATTAACCAGGGAGCTTTTCAGCGAGCGAAAATCCCTTGAGGAAACTAGATGCATCTGCGTTGTAATTTACAAAAAACGCACTGGATCCGCGTGGGGACTATAGCCCAAACCCTCTCGTGATGAGAGGCCTGTGCCCAGCAGTGGGACGCAAATAGGCTGTTGTGGT
Organism: Aethes cnicana; assembly: GCA_963971205.1. Taxonomy (NCBI): domain Eukaryota; kingdom Metazoa; phylum Arthropoda; class Insecta; order Lepidoptera; family Tortricidae; genus Aethes; species Aethes cnicana. The sequence continues at coordinate 2,889,078 of OZ020285.1, forward strand.
GGTATTTTGTATGCTCCACAACAAAATGGACCATCGAGTCGAGCGTTGCTAATTTAAAAAGGGTTCAGACTGGATGCATGTTTCCATGTTCGTGATGAAACGATGAAAGGAGAAGAACTTGCGTTCTTAGTTAGAGACCTCGCTCGAAGAGAGATGTCGATATTCCGCCAGCAAGATGGCCTGACAACAAGATGGAGCGACGATCTCGTGAAGGTCGCGGGAAACCGGTGGAAGCAAGTAGCACAGGACTGGTCTGAGTGGCGAGCCTTGGGGGAGGCCTATGTCCAGCAGTGGACGTCTTTCGGTTTAAATGATGATGATGATGATGAAGATGGCCTGATTATTTATTTATTTATTTACAAATAACTTCCCAGCATCACATTTACACCAAAGCACTGTGGAATTCAATTTATCGTTTTCTTATTAAATTAAAGCTTAACAAGAAATAAGTAGATAGGTACATTATATGACGGCCGAATTGGTCCAGTTGGTAGTGACCCTGCCTTCTGTTCCGATGGTCGCGGGTTCGAGTCCCGCTCGGGGCAAACTTTGTGTGATGAACACGAATGTTTGTACTTGAGTCATGGATGTTGGTATTTATATATGTATGTATTTCTCTATATAAGTATTTATATCGTTGTCTAGCATCCATAGTACAGGGCTAGGTCAATATGTGTGAAATGTCCCAAGATATTTATTTATTTTATTTATTTATATATTATGTGCTCTGGGCCCGCGTGGGACTATAGCCCAAAACTCTCTGGTGATGAGAGGAGGGAGGCCTGTGCCCAGCAGTGGGACGCAAATAGGCTGTAGTAGTAGTAGTAGAACATTATACACAAACCGAGGACACCCTAATCCATCGTCTCGCAGAACTTTAACCACTCATTACACACAACCATCCAACTACTAGCAAACACCTCGCAATGTGGTGCAGATAAAATGTAGCCTATGTCCCCGGGACTCCAACAATGTCCATATCAAATTTCATCCAAATCGGTGCAGGGGTTTACGCATGAAGAGGTAACAGACAGACCGACACAGTTACTTTCGTATTTATAATATTAGTATGGAATTGTGACCGTGCTGTGAGAAGTAAGGAAGCGCAGAAAAAGAGTGTTAAGTCTCAATTTTACCCGAAAGAGTTACAATACAAGGGATAATTTTATACTCAAATCACCATATCTACTACTACTGCTACAGCCTATTTGCGTCCCACTGCTGGGCACAGGCCTCCCCTCATCACGAGAGGGTGTGGGCTATAGTCCCCACGCCAGCCCAATGTGGATTGGGAGACTACACACACAGCTTTGAATTCCTTCGCAGATGCGTGCAGTTTTCCTCACGATGTTTTCCTTCACCGAAAAGCTCAGTGGTAAATTCAAATTGAATTTCGCACATAAGTAAACTTAGAGGTGCGAGCCGGAATCGAACCCCCGACCCTCTCCATGAGAGGCGGTAGGTCGAACCACTAGGCCACCACGGCTCCTTATTACCATATCGTATGGCCGTTAATAAATACGTTCTAACGATTGTCGGTGTACCTAATTACAGTAACATGCCTTGAAAATAAAATTGGTCTAGGCTTTTTTAACAGTGATTCAGAAATTCCGCTTTATTTTACACGCCATGAGGTTCAAATTATAGCGACACATTTTGCGTGTAATGGAACGTTTTTTTTTCCAGCTAATGTCGATGCTATCGCTGATCTTAATTAAGTACTAAGTTTCAACCAGCTGTTGTTGTTAAGTGATATTTAATTCCTAGAAAAACTATAAAAACTTGCGAAATGAGACTAACCTATCCATACTAATATTATAAACGCGAAAGTAACTCTGTCTGTCTGTCTGTCTGTTACCTCTTCACGCTTCAACCGCTGGGCCGATTGAGATGAAATTTGGCATGGAGATAGTTGGGGTTCTTTTTATCCCGGAAACTATAGCCCAAAACCCTCCGATGCGAGGCCTGTTTCTGGAAAAAACATACTATATTATGTTACTATTAAAAATGTGTCAATTACCCGTATTGGCAAAGCTGGTTTGCATCTTAACTTCATTAATATGGATACACTCGAAAGCTGTCAACAATTGACTAATTGGCGATCGAAATTAAATAAACATCAATAATTAATACTTATTGTATGAAAATAAACTCGTCAGCAGCTTGCAATTAAGCGAATTGGCATTAACATTAATTCATTGAAAAAAAACCTTAAGACCGGAACCTTAACGCTGCGTACAGTCAAGCTGCGGGTACACTAACGCTTCGTATCAAAACGTCATTTCGCGATTCGTCATATCATATGTATGTTAGTGCTTATGATCCTGTAACTATGACGTTTGTAAAGGAATAAACTATATGAGGTTCTTCCACAGCAGCGCACGGCCAACCTGCTCTCCGACAATCCAATGAACAATGAACGCGTTTAACATGCGCAACAGTGGGGTAAGTACCGGCCTAAATCATCATCATCATCATCATCATTTAAGCCGGAAGACATACACTGCTGGACATAGGCCTCCCCCAAGGTTCGCCACTCAGACCGGTCCTGTGCTACTTGCTTCGACTGGTTTCCCGCGACCTTCCGACCGGCCTAATGCTGACTAACAATTCGCCGGCCTATTCACATGATGGCTAGAAAGGCATTGAAATCACTATTACTGGGCAATCCTATAGTAAGTTTGCTTTACTACTACTACTACTACTACAGCCTATTTGCGTCCTACTGCAGGGCACAGGCCTCCTCTCACCACGAGAGGGTTTTTCGGTGACGGAAAACATCGTGAGGAAACCTGCACGCAGCCGCGAAGTAATTCAAAGATGTGTGTGAAGTCCCCAATCCGCACTGGGCCCGCGTCGGGACTATAGCCCAAACCCTCTCTTGATGAGGGGAGGCCTGTGCCCAGCAGTGGGACGCAAATAGACTGTAGTAGTTGTTGTTGTGTAAGGTAAGCGAATCATATAAATTTGATGTCTTCATAAAAAAATCAAGATAATAAGTAGTAACTGGACGCAAGATAATTCAGTTTATCCCGGTAGGTACGATATTTTTTGGGGAAATTAACCATTTTCAAAACGCCATAAATAGCATGTTCTCTGTAATGATTAGAAATTGAATGGATGATTATGACAATTCATACTAAAATTATAAATGCGAAAGTAACTCGGTATGTCTGTCTGTCTGTCTGTTACCTCTTCACGCTTCAACCGCTGGACCGATTGAGATGAAATTTGGCATGGAGATAGTTGGGGTACCGAGAAAGGACATAGGCTACTTTTTATCCCGGACAAACGCGAAGTCGCGGGCAGAAGCTAGTTAAAGAAATAAAAGTGGAAATTCTCCCAAATTTTGCACAGTTTTTCGCGTGCAGCCCATATACTCTAACCTAAGTTGGTCCGTGTTGCAAATTTGAATTCACACTCCCTTAACTGGTCTGTATACAACATCCCAAAAATCGGAACTAAGTAAGTACGTCATGCTTGCCTATGATAACTTCAAACGGTTAAATTTAGACTTTATATGAAACCATGAACCATCTTGTTATTTTTTTAATTTACTATTTTCCCCCTTTTGTTTACTTGGTCGCATTTGTGGCTCTTGGTCGTAAAAGGTTGCCGATCCCACCCTACTAAAGATTCAAAAGTGTAAATATCTCTTTCACTTCGACCGTAGATAGTAAATGTGTGGGGGCACACCTAAAAAAAAACTACTTAAATCTAATTTGCAATCAAGTTTGTCTCGCACCACTGGCCACTACGCGCGGGGCGGCCATTTTGCCGCGGTTTTCTAACGGCGGCGTTCTATTTATCGTGCGTTTGACAGCTGCCCCTAGGTCAACGGCCTTAACCTATTGGCGGTTCTATTTCTATTCTTTTTTTAAAACTTAGGGCGCTTATGAACTGCGTACGATCCGAGAAAAGAAAAATGGGAGCAAATAGAATTACTTACATTTTAGTATAATAATTTAAAAAAAATAGTTTTAGAAACAAAATCGGTGAATTGGAATTTTATCACATACATAAATATGAACTCTTTCTAAGTTTACTTGATATTATGTACGTACTTCTTTGCTCCTAAGTAAATGTTCTCAGTTTCACCCCAAGGTTGACTGGTTGAAAATGCTTGTAGCATTAAGTCCGCCTTTTGTACACTGCATTTTTTTTGTTTGTGCAATAAAGAGTTTAAATAAATGAATATCCATATTTTCATATCCATATTATAATATTATAAATGCGAAAATGACTCTGTCTGTCTGTCTAGTACTTACCTCTTCACGCTTCAACCGCTGGACCGATTGAGATGAAATTTGGCATGGAGATAGTTGGGGTCTCGGGAAAGGACATAGGCTACTTTTTATCCCGGAAAAACGCATAGTTTCCCACGGGAACGTGATAACCGAATTCCACGCGGGCGAAGTCCCGGGCAGAAGCTATTATTTTAATAACCCAAGGAAAAGGTGTCGCTTACGCATATTCCGAAGCGTTTATTATTCATCGCAAAGGTGCGAAAAATTAATCATTATCCTTATAATCGTAATAGCAATAAAATTTAAATATTAAGCGACAAAGTAGCCATGCCACTGGGCATGTGTTCACATATTGACACTTTAGAGAACATGCGGGGAGAAATAATTTTGATATATACTGGAAGGATGGTATTGCATGTAGGTAAATAAATATATAAACTACAGCGTAAAGTATTATTGTTACTAGGAAAAAAACTGTTACTTGTACGTCTATCTATCGTTTTAACTGTGTTTAATTTGTCATTATTTATTGTTATCGTTTTTATTTTGGTCCATTTTTATGTTTTTCATTTTTCTTGTGTTTATTTTATGTTGTAGTGTCTGTGAAAATAAATGTTATGAGTTATGAGTTATAAAAAAATATAAATAACAGACTTGGATTTATTTAAAAAAAGGTATTGGTGTACATATTAAATGACGAAAAAAAAAACTACTTTTTTACGTATTCTTTAGGCTTTCAATGTTTTTTTTGTTAATGAACTTAACTTTTAAATAGCCCGGGTCACGTACCTACAAGTAATTAATGAAATGTACAATATCTATCAACTTACTATATTATACCCAATGAGTTACTATGTACACTCAACGCCAATGTATTCGGGTCACTTTGTAAGGAAAATTCTTTACAAAGTGACCCAAATTCATTGCCGTTGAGTGTTCTTGTAACAGGTCTAACGTCATCACTCACTGAATATCCGTCATTTCATTTGTGCGTTTTACGTCGCCCTTTAAGAGGGTTTACTCCGAAAGTTGGCGACGTCGCAAATAGCTGTCAAATATTTTGCTGTTTTCATTAAATTCTGAATATTACTGAATGAAAACATAAATTATCGCTCTATGGTTGAATAAAACATTAAGTTCCATACTTAATGTTTTATCGTAGAACAGTTATCGTAGAATCACGGAATTTTTAGTATTACGGAAGTAATATCTTTTGAAAACTTTCCGTCGCAGTTTCCATGCATTTTAATGTAATCTTATCATTTGAATGCCTAACCAACAAATATGAAACGAGACGCGTCATTCAACCATAGATTGATGTCTTCCTTTTTAATTCAGCAATATTGAGAAATTAATAAAAACAGCGAAACATTTGACACCTATTTGCGACGTTGCCAATTTTCGGAGTAAACCCTCTTAATGACTACAGGCCAATTTTCAAACCGCAATATTCTCCATCACTACATAGTATAAAACAATGTCGTTTCGCTGTTTGTCTCTATGTATGCTTAGATCTTTAAAACTACGCAACGGATTTTGATGCGGTTTTTTTTGAAAGATAGAGTTTGAGTTTGAGTTTGAGAGATTGGAGATGAAGGTTCAAGTATATAATTTGTTATAGCTTAACGCTCGATTCCCGCGGGAACGCTGTAACCGAATTCCACGCGGGCGAAGTCGCTGGCAGAAGCTAGTCAAAGATAATCTCAGAACATTTCTTAAAATAAACTTGAAGTATCAAATTCAGACTTGCCGAACCTATTCATTTCAATTTTTATTCCCCTGCATGTTCACTAATAATTTACTGTACTGCGTTACGTCTTTACAGATGTCAGGCTACCGTAAATTTATCGCGTTCATAACCATTCATTTTATCGCAACGACGCCCCAACAAAAAAACCTAATCAAAATTAACTAAAAATCCGATCTAAGATTTTTTTCGCCCAAAAAAAACCGCCTCTTGTTTCGTGCGCTTTTATTTTTAATTTAGTTACACGGCTCGAACGGTTTAAATCATCCGATCAAAAGCAGTAGTCAAATTTCAACCTTTGTTTCATTGTAGTGTCCCAGAGCCGGGGGCAGTTTTTTGCAACATTTGAATTTAAATTTAGAACTCCATTGTCACTCTTCTTTTTTTTAATTAGACGCGTAGAGTCATTTTTCATGCATCGCTTGGCAACTGATTTACCTGCCAGTGAGTTTTTTTTTTACTTTAAAAGTTTGAATGTATGTCAAGATTGGAACGAATAAAGTAGTAATGTTATTTTTTATTATTTATGAATTTAGTTGAATAGTTTATTATGAAAAAATGTTTATTAAAAGGTTAAGTAGATGTTATTAATGATATAGTAAAGTTAAATGACTAAGGCCTGGTTCCTATAGATATAGATACTTAAAAACCGGCCAAAAATGGAGTTAAACTCGCGTGGAGAGGGTTCCCACCCTTGATTATTTTCAATGACGTCATTTTCAAACCGTTTCACAGGATAAGCTAGATTATATGATAGATTTCAAATACCATTGACTTCTTTGTAATTTTCCTGTAATCTATAGGTCAATAACTATATTCCATATTTTTTCCAAAACTTTGGGTCCAGTAGTTTCGGAGATAAGGGGATGGTCATTTTTCGCTTATTTTCTTAAATAACTCGAAAAGCATGACCAAAAAAGAAATGAAAAATATATTTGAGATCCTCATAAGAAGTACTTTCATCTGATATATATGTCACACGACATACTTTGAAAAACTTCATTAATATTTTTTCAAATTTAGCTCCTAAAAATAGGGTCTATGCTTAAAATTCATTTATTTTCGTTACAAATTTTCATACGTCCGGGTTACAAACTTACACATACGTACCAAATTTCAACTTAATCGGTCCAGTAGTTACGGAGAAAATCGATTGTGATAGACAGACGGACAGACACACGAGTGATCCTATAAGGGTTCCGTTTTTACCTCTTGAGGTTCGCAACCCTAAAAACCTCGTTTTGGCTACGGACTGTCAAAACTTTACAGGTTTTCTATGGAGCCGAAACGCCGTAGCCAAAAGCTATAAGCTTAGTTTAGCTTTTATAGCGTCTTAAGTGGTAATTATCCGCGATGCGGGTTTCATTGAAAAGCTCGAAGCTCGCTTGAAAGCCTAGCCATATTGATAGCCTAATTGTTGAACTGTTAAGGAGGATTTATTAACTTCTAAAGGATGTAATAAAATGTAGTATTTCTATTAAGTACGATTGTTACACTGGTACTTAAACTTACTTAAATTAATATTCGTAACAAAGATATATTTTTATTATTATAGTTCTCATTATAGTACGTCAAACATGTAATTAAATTAGCAGGACAATACAACAAATCAAGTTCGTTTTCATTAATGAATTAAATTATTAAAATTAAACATTAGCAGGTATCTAAATTGTAAATTACAGGTCAACCTTATTCTTGAACTGCAAATGTCGTTATTAATTATTACTCCGTACTTTTAATTAGGATCCAACCTCATAATAATAAATCGCGACCGGCACGAGGTCATTAAAATTTTAATTCACCACCCGTAACGAAGCAAAAATAAAAGCGCTAGAATTCCTCCGCATCTCTTTGAGACAAAAGGCTCTTTAAAATCTCGTGCAAACTTCAAGTGCCCATTTTGAATTTCGAGCGGGAGCGACGCTCGGGCACGCACACACGCGCAAATCTCCCCCCGTGTCTACACAGTGTCAACTCGGTTGGTAAAGCAGGTAATGGTACAGCTACTCGACGATAGATGGCGCTGTTATAAAATTGTTGTCAGTTTAAGAATGTTGAAATTTAATTCGAGTAATTGTGTTATTATTTAAATTCTAGGGATAGTTTTCTTTACTGTATTTTGACAAATGTTTTTTTTTAAGTTTGTCCATAGTGAAATGAACCAAACTAATCTGAAGTTCACAAAAGCCGACCTAGATGGCGTTAAGAGTCTCATTTTGCGAACTTAAAATCCCATTTCATCCCAGTACGTGACTTTCGAAGTAAAGTGTCTCATTTTCCATCTAAATTGCCTCTTGCGTCTTATTTGGTAGGCTTTTACGCATTCAAACTCATTTCTCTCCTCTTTTATGAGAATATACGTACTTTAGCCGTCCTAATAAGAAATAGATGCGAATAGGATTCAATTATCTTCGGATTTGGACTTATTCGCAATTGTCTTATTGGAATTTATATTGATAGGGTGAAAACAACAAAGTTACAGAATGCTGGGTACGATCTCTATTTTTAAATGAAGTACCTACCTATCTTTTTATTCCTTTCCTGTTCGAGATCCGATTAAGTCCTGAATGTCTTATATATGGGTTTCAGACATAGAGGTGCCGCCTATACTGTGTAGAGTTAAGAATATTACGGTTGTTCGATGTTGCTATCAACAGATCGACGGTTAAAATTATGATCAAAGTCTTAATTTACGAGATTTCTTAATTCATTTATATCTTAGGTTTAAAAAAAGGTCAGCACCTAAACTTTATATTATTTTACAGCGGCTGTTGTTGTATTCATTCAGATAATTTTATTAAATCGCGCAACCTGTAATTTGGTTCATAATATTAACATGTCCATATCAGTCATAATACTCATAATTAAGTCAAGGTAATTAAACAGTGAAACATAAGTCCACCAATTAAAAAACTTAACGTCACAATTTTACTTCCTGCTTCATGTGTACACGCCTTTATAATTTAAAAAGCTAAGCTAATATTTCCATCTCTCTCACACACGGTAAGTTCTATTGTGGCATAATTTTTTGCACATCTCCCTCTTAGTTTAGACCCCACCCCTTTGCCGTTTTAGGGTTTTTTGCTCGCGTGGGGATATTTTTTTGTTCAGTTTAAAAGCTGCGCACGAGTGGATTCTGGAGAACAAGTATGTATGCTTTTAGCGCTTTATACATGTTAAGTTATTAAGTGATTTTGACTTGTCGTTATATAGGCTTATCAATCTCGTGACATATTTGTGCGATAAGAGTTTAAAATTAATATAATACTTAGTATGTACTATTTAATTAATTAATTACGAAACCTCATAAGGTTTTCATATTATTCTGTTGCGTGTGTGTTTATTGCAATTATTTCCTCGATTTATGTACCTTTACATTGTTTCGTGGTTTCCTTAACTGTACTTAGGTACGTTTTGTAACATGAAATATGTTATTTGTTGTGGTATATGTATACGGTACGTAAAAATATCGGTTCCGTGATATATTTCGAAAAGAACATTTCCCGAGTATTTTTGGGCGTTTCTTTCTATTAATGGAAGACCCGTTCCATGCGCGAACCGTTAGTAGATTCAAAACTGACGTGTCAGCTAAGCCGATGTGGCCAATTTGCTCGTTGCTGGAAAAAAAAACGTACTTAATAGGTATTTTCTTTTACCTTACTTATTTTATGCCGGTAAACTTTTTTTAAGCCGATCATGACGAAAGTTAGGATACACTCAACCGCAATTAAAAATCCTGTACAAAGTGATCCGATTAATTGCATAAAAAAGCATATCCTCCCCCAGGACTCAAATGAAATCCTACCTATCTCCTTACCAAAGTTTATCTTAGATCGATCCATCGGCTAAGGCGTGAAAAAGCCAATATATCTACCTACATAGGCAGAGTTACTATATCATATATATTTATACTACCTACTGTATAATCTAATATATAAAATTCTCGTGTTACAGTGTAACCAAACGCCTCCGAAACGGCTCGACCGAATTGTATGAAATTTGGTGTGTATGCTCAGTAGGTCTGAGAATAGGACGTAAGCTATTTTTCATACCCACTCCAAAAAAAAAGCAAGGCGGTACGAAGTCCGCTGGGTCAGCTAGTATATTTATACCATCTAGTTTATAGTATTAGTATAGATTTTATGCTACATTTCTTGAATCATTTCCATTAGTTGTTAAATAAGCCGTGGTGGTCTAGTGGTTTGACCTACCGCCTCTCATGCCGAGGTTCGGGGGTTCGATTCCGGCTCGCACCTCTAAGTTTACTTACGTAGAAAATTCAATTTGAATTTACCATCAGCTTTTCGGTGAAGGAAAACATCGTGAGGAAACCTGCACGCATTTGCTAAGTAATTCAAAGATGTGTGTGAAGTCCCCAATCCGCACTCGGCGTGCGTGGGGACTATAGCCCAAGCCCTCTAGTGATGAGGGGAGGCCTGTGCCCAGCAGTGGGACGCAAATAGGCTGAAGTAGATCCCAAATACAAATTGAAAGTTATACAAAGCACAAGTAATTCTACTTTACCTACAACATGCCTAACGTAAGTTCTTGGAATGTTGAAATCACCATCTTCTTCTATCTATCTTCTATCTTCTATACTATAATAAAAGAGCAGAACCCGGCGTGTCTGTACATATAAAGAAAAGTTCAAAAAAAGGAACGGGGGTCTAAAGATGTATGGTAGACCACAAAACAGCGATTTTTAGAAATCTTTTCTGTCCGTCCTTTTTTTAGAGTTAATCTCCGAAACTACTGAACCGATTTGAATGCAGTTTTCAAGGGTAGATAGAGCATCATTTGGAGCAACATGGGCATGTTTACTTAATCTTGTACCCCAATTAATGTAAATGTTAGAAAAAAATTAAGACCGTGTCAGTTTTGTGACCATCATTAAGGATTAAGTTTAATGGAATTATACATTTTCATATGATTTATATAAGTTATGTTTGATTAAAATCGGATGTCGGAAGGAAAAGTTATCGGCAATTTTATATTCCACGCGTACGAAGTCGCGGGCAGAAGCTAGTTGAAAATGAATGGATGAATGCGTCTAATAAATAATTACATGCCGCGTAATGATCAGTTAGATAGTGCCTTTGTGTAGCGTCAGCAGCGTGGCGAGATGTCTATCGCGGTGTCGTACGGTCAGCAGACAAATTATTTACGATTAGACGTCTTCACATGCTGTTGATAATAACTGCATCCGCTGGTTTTTGTTCTTTTGTTAGAATATTATTTAAAAGGTGCAAATGGTTTAAAAAATTATAATAAAAGTTTAGTGTATGCTAAGTAAAGCTGAAAATATTTTTAATAATAACATATTGGAACTAGTTTTAGAATTAAATGGTGTTTATATGTACTTATTCTTCATGGTTTAAATGCCAATTTGACACAACTCCGGTTTCACGATTAATATAAGTACTGAACTAATTTTGATATACCTACTTTATCTTATAACTTGATCTCTATATCTGGTGTTTGACACAGCGATTTAGTACATTCCATGCGTAGTACGTCGTATGTATGTATAATAATACTGCTTCTACTTCTACTACTACTACTACTACTACTACTACAGCCTATTTGCGTCCCACTGCTGGGCACAGGCCTCCTCTCATCACGAGACATAATAATACGAATGGTGAAAAAAACTAAGCAAAATGTAGAGTTCATTTTCTTTTTACCTACCCATATCACTAATTACAAAAGTCAATGTTACAGTGCAATTCCATACCATATTTATGTAGGTAATAAAATATTTAAAATTACCTACTCATACTAAAAAGTAATAACTTATTTGTAATCCATACCTTAATGCAATTTAGCAGATGATCTAACAAAAGCGTGGGCAAAGTACTCAGCTCACAACATTAAATTAAATAAGTACCTATTAGACTTCAAATGCTTCTACAGCCTACTTACGTCCCACTGCTGGGCACAGGCCTCCTCTCATCACGAGAGGGCTGATAAATTATAAAATTACACAATCTTGATATTTTGAAAAACTATTTTTTTTTTAACTTTTGTTATAGTTCTAGCCTAATTTAATAAGTTTATTTTAAGGTTTTTATTTTATTTTATTTTTAGTATGGACATTTCAATTCTAGATTAGGTACTCTATCATATGTTATTGTAATGGTAAACTTTAAAAACCATTACTTAGCATAGGTAACAGTTGTATAGAAAATTGTCTTCTTAAAAAAAATCTGTACTTTTACCATTTTTAACACGGCATTCAATTGGGCCAATCATGGTTGATTCTTGTTATTTTTCTGTTCCGTTGTGCAGTGGACAAAATGAGAGGACTTCAGATACAACATAGACTTCTACTACTACTACAACAGCCTATTTACGGCCCACTGCTGGGCACAGGCCTCCTCTTATCACGAGAGGGTTGGGCTATAGTCCCCACGCGGGCCCAGTGCGGATTGGGGACTTCACACACAACCTTGAATTACTTCGCAGATGCGTGCAGGTTTCCTCACGATGTTTTCCTTCACCGAAAAGCACAGTGGTTAATTCAAATTGAATTTCGCACATAAATAATTTCAGAGGTGCGAGCCGGATTTGAACCCGCGACCCTCTGCATGAGAGGCGGTAGGTCAAACCACTAGGCCACCACGGCTTCTTATAGACTTCTAGCCTTATGCATAAAATTTAGGAAAGGGCTGGCCAAGAAACCCTGCATTTGGTGGATTTAAACCCACAAAATGAGAGGACTTCAGATACAACATAGACTTCTAGCCTTATGCATAAAATTTAGGGAAGGGCTGGCCAAGAAACACTACATTTGGTGGATTTAAACCCACAAAATGAGAGGACTTCAGATACAACATAGACTTCTAGCCTTATGCATAAAATTTAGGAAAGGGCTGGCCAAGAAACCCTGCATTTGGTGGATTTAAACCCACAAAATGAGAGGACTTCAGATACAACATAGACTTCTAGCCTTATGCATAAAATTTAGGAAAGGGCTGGCCAAGAAACCCTACATTTGGTGGATTTAAACCCACAAAATGAGAGGACTTCAGATACAACATAGACTTCTAGCCTTATGCATAAAATTTAGGAAAGGGCTGGCCAAGAAACCCTACATTTGGTGGATTTAAACCCACAAAATGAGAGGACTTCAGATACAACATAGACTTCTAGCCTTATACATAAAATTTAGGGAAGGGCTGGCCAAGAAACACTACATTTGGTGGATTTAAACCCACAAAATCGCAATTTTATAAAGTGGCCTAGTGCCAAACATAGCAACTAGTGACATTAAAAACTTGAATCATCTAATGAGTGTCACGTTACGTTGTAGTTCATGTTTCATCGCGTGAACAGTAGGAGCGCGTTAAAAAAACATGCATTGCAAATTTATTTCATATTGTACTCTATTAAGAAGGTACTAAGAAGAGACTAAAGCCGTGGTGGCCTAGTGGTTCGACCTACCGCCTCTCATGAAGAGGGTCGGGGGTTCGATTCCGGCTCGCACCTCTGAAATTATTTATGTGCGAAATTCAATTTGAATTTACCACTGAGCTTTTCGGTGAAGGAAAACATCGTGAGGAAACCTGCACGCATCTGCGAAGTAGTTCAAAGATGTGTGTGAAGTCCCCAATCCTCACTGGGCCCGCGTGGGGACTATAGCCCAACCCTCTCGTGATGAGAGGAGGCCTGTGCCCAGCAGTGGGCCGTAAATAGGCTGTTGTAGTAAGAAGGTACTAAGTAATAAATAGAACAATTAACAAATAAAATCACTAGTAATAATAGTACATTATAGCAGAGTCCGGCAATAGAAACTTAGTTTTTATTATGGGTACTTGGGTAGCGGTTGTAGCGTGAAGAGGTAACACACAGACAGAGTTACTATCGCATTTATATATAATATTAATTCAATTCAATTCAATCATTTATTCAGCAAATTGGCCACATAGCGGCACTTTTACACGTCAGAAAAAGAATTTACCAGCGCTTCCTAGACCCACTGCTTGAGAAGAAGCGCCGCAACAAACTCAAGCAGAAGGCCTTTTTTCAAAATTTACAAAATTTACATTACATGTATAAAATATACATATAGGTACGTACTAAAATTACATTGAAGGGATGTATTAGTATGGATTGATTTAATAAAATGAAATCTACATAGAAACATCATTATGTAATATCATTAACCAAAACATCGTGTAGGTGTGGTCAGGTCACAGTGCGTGGATACCTCCTGTCGAGAGTAATTATATAGAAATCATGTGTTTATTAACCCCTCAGCCGAGGTAATTAAATAATTAACTCTGGTAATAAAACTATGACACACTTTGAACATAAGTATTACTCATGTATGAACCTAGTTTGACGGCCGGATTGGTCCAGTTGGTAGTGACCCTGCCTTCTGTTCCGACGGTCGCGGGTTCGAGTCCCGCTCGGGGCAAACTTTGTGTGATCAACACGAATGTTTGTACTCGGGTCATGGATGTTTAGTATTTATATATGTTTGTATTTCTCTGTATAAGTATTTATATCGTTGTCTAGCATCCATAGTACAAGCTTTGCTTAGTTTGGGGCTAGGTCAATATGTGTGAACTGTCCCAAGGTATTTATATTTATTTTATTTATACTATACTAGCTTCTGCCCGCGACTTCGCCCGCGTGGAATTCGGTTATCGCGCTCCCGCGGGAACTATGCTTTTTTCCGGGATAAAAAATAGCCTATGTCTTTTCCCGGGACCACAATTATCTCCATGCCAAATTTCATCTCAATCGGTCCAGCGGTTGAAGCGTGAAGAGGTAACAGACAGACAGACAGAGCTACTTTCGCATTTATACTATCAATATGGATTATCTTGTCGGCAGATATGTAATATAGGTACGTTAAATTATGTACCTACCGTATTTGATAAGCGTTGAAAATAAATTTAAAAATAGTTTTACCCCACGACTTCGTGGCATCGAATTTCTTACCCCTTTACAAGGACTGGTCTCCGGGATAATCTAATAGACTAACAAATATACTGATCAACACACATACATTCAGTTTTAATATTTTTTTATTTTCATAGAAACCTTGCCCCTGGGCTGTTAAGGTAGGTACATATTTTCGAGACAATATAATATGTTGTTTTATAGCATCTAGGTATAACGATAAAAATAATCGAAACCACACTTACAACCATTCTAAATATGCATGATGCGTGAAATACATTTATATAGAACTAGCTTCTGCCCGCGACTTCGCCCGCGTGGAATTCGGTTATCGCGTTCCCGCGGGAACTACGCGTTTTTCCGGGATAAAAAGTAGCCTATGACCTTTCCCGGGACCCCAACTATCTCCATGCCAAATTTCGTCTAAATCGGTCCAGTCGTTAAGGCGTGAAGAGGTAACAGACAGACAGACAGACAGAGTTACTTTCGCATTTATAATATTACTAGCTTCTGCCTGCGACTTCGGTTATCGCGTTCCCGCAGGAACTATGCATTATTCCGGGATAAAAAGTGTCTATGTCCTTTCCCGGGACACCAACTATCTCCATGCCAAATTCCATCTCAATCGGTCTAGTCGTTAAGGCGTGAAGAGGTAACAAACAGACAAACAGACAGAGACACTTTCGCATTTATAATATTAATTATGGATTTCGCACGTAATACTTACGTACGTAAATATCCTCAGAAATATATACAACCCGCGATTTGAACCCGCGATCTTCTGCACGAGAGGCTGTAGGTCAAATCATTAGGCTACCACGGGTTCTAATCGAAATCATCAATATATGCTTGAAGATAATAGTACCTTAATAAAACCACAGTGTAATAAACCGTACAGTGGGTCGAAGCCGTCTTGACGGATCGTGCGAGGGTGAGGGAGGAGTCGGGGGAAGGGTGGTCCCGAGCTACTTAGTACGGTGGCGTATGCAGCGCGGTACCACTTTTTCCCGTCCCTCACACCGCGGCGGCATTTGTCAAAAGAGTCGACCTACTGTACATAAGTACAGTAAATAGGTCGACTCCTAGCTAGTCAAGTATAAGAGCGATTTCGCTCGCGTGGAATTCAGTTATAGAACTCGGGGTTATTAAGCCGTGGTGGCCTAGTGGTTCGACCTCCGCCTTGCATGCAGAGGGTCGGGGGTTCGAATCCGGCTCGCACCTCTGAGTTTACTTTTACATGTGCGAAATTCAATTTGAATTTACCATTGAGATTTTCGGTGAAGGAAAACATCGTGCAACCTGCACGCATCTGAGAAGTAATTCAAGGATGTGTGTGAAGTTCCTAATCCGCACTGGGCCCGCGTGGGGACTAATAGCCCAAACCCTCTCGTGATGAGAGGAGGCCTGTGCCCAGCAGTGGGACGTATTAGGCTGTACGGTGGTGATGGTTCCCGCGGGAACTGTCTTTTTCCGGACTAAAAAGTAGCCTATGTCCTTCCCCGGAACTCCAGCTATCTCCATATCAAATTTCATCTAAATCGGTCCAGCGGTTTAAGCGTGAAGAGATGACACACCGACAGTTACTTTCCCATTTATAATATTAACATGGACCGTGATGCAACTGTATAGTTACTTGCAATATAGTACTTGCAATATGTATATATTACCTGCAATATATCAGCGTATAGAGAATTAACAATGCGTTATCTTGAACACTAGCTCATTACTCGGCATTAACTGTATAATAACCTAAGAAAAGATAAGATAACTTAGGGTCAGCCTATTAGCTGTCTCATGATAAATCCCAAAAGATATTCACGCTTAGTTAACGCGGGGTCGCGGGTTCAATTCTGGTATGCGAAAGCATGTCTCTATCTCTCCCTAAGAGATTATCTCGGAAAGTTATCGCAAGTGATTACTGAGATACGAGACACAGATAAGATTCAGTGGCAGTTTCGCCGGGTCCAAATGGATTGCGCAATGAGTTTCTATGGATCGCTATTTAATGTTGTAATTAAATAAACGTGTTTGAAAAACGATGTATGTATTAAACTCAACAAAACAAGGTAAGGATTTAAAGGAATTTTGATTCCAATGGAAGAAAAAAAAAACAATTTAAAATATGATATGACGACATGAAAAAATGACAACGTTAGCCGCTTAAAAATAAAAACCCTCGGTTCATATTTCGAATGAATGTCAACTAGAATTATTTCGAATTTGGAACGCGCGGCGAATACGAGCCGACCCCAAGTCAAGCGGAGCCACCGTAACATCAAAATCATAAGAAATCATTACGCATCCATGCAAACTCCGGGCCCTAATTTTGTAGGAGCTCGGAAAAACTCCCATATACCATGTTTACTGAGGCATTTTTGACAACATCCCCTCCACTCGAAACCCAACCTTGTAGAAACCGCATTAGGTTTATATTGGGGAAAACGGTTTCGAAGACAATCATTCACATATCGATTTTTAGCTCGATTGAAATTCTACTTTCTGTCTTCAGGAATACAGGTTAAATTTCTTTGCTGTGAAAGGGAGTCAACAAAAACACGCTAGAGGGAAAAAACCGGCTTCTTTTTGCCTCGCTCCCCCTGTGGGGTAAAGAAAAGGGGCCCGGGAGTGCCACCCCAGTAGTTTTTCGTCGGAATCACGCGTTTCGCGACACGCCGTGCCCCGTGTATTGATTTTTCAGCACATGCTCGCTTCAGGTGTGTGTGTTGACGGCTTTATGCGCGCGTTTTGCTTGTTTATGGTTCGATTGAGGTCTTTTCTTTTTTTAGCTAATGGTATCCGCGGATGTTGGCTGGCCGGTGCTCTTTGCTTTTTAATTTGTACTGTTTTATGATAGTGCGAGTCTTCGTTCTATATTTAAATTGCTTTAAACAATTTATTTTTATTTGAACAACATTGTATGCAAACTTTTTTTCATCGAAGATTTGGCATGAACGATTGAATAGTAACTAAATCGCTTTTTTTTCTCACATTAGTCAAATGCAAATGTAAAGGTGTTGGCAGATTAGCATCTTATTATGATTCCGCGATTGGTTCCGAGCACTCAATGTTTGTCCGCGATTCGACGCGGGCCGGTGTGTTCGCACCTTTATGTTTGAGTTGGGATTAATGTGTTATTGTTTATGGAACTTATGTAATAAAAAAAGTTTCGAATGAGAATGAAATAGCGATAATAGTTAGGTAATGGTTTTTTACTAACTCACAATTACCTAACTCCGTTATCAGTTCAAAAAATGTAGTTATGAAAGCAATGACCCCTGTTTCGAAATGCGAAATAAAATATGCATCAAGATTATTATAATTGCTTCAGTTGCAAATAACTAGAAACTTCTTAGAATTCACACCAACGGTGTGTGTAATTTCAATGACGTATCTGCGTATTCTTTTCAATCTAATTTGCATGCTGTTATTACTAATTTTACGAGTACTTCTAGATAGTTCAAGCAATTATGACTCTTTCTACAGTATGATACAGTACACATTTGAATAGGGTAGCGCGTCAAACGTTCGAAAAAGGTGCGCTCTTTTGTTTAAACCCGGCGATTTTGTTCTAAATTTAAATATTTTATACCGGCGACAATAGACAAACCGGTACTTGTAACAGTAAAAAATTAAATTTAAAAAATTATGACGGTTGCCCTTTTGTCTTTTAATGTATGCAAATGCTTTGCGGATGTCACGCTGTACGGAAGTGGGATGTTTTTTTCAACGCGCTTATTATGTTGGTATTTTGATTCCGTCATTTGTCGTTGAGAATTGAGATACCTACGTTTACGTTGTTTTTGGATTTTATTTGACGCTTTGTGACGTTGCCAGTAACTAATTAGCGGTTGTAACGAGTGTGGTCGGTTATAATTGTGTTTTGACGACTCCAATTTCCTGTCGTCGTAATTTGTAAGCGAATAACGTAAAACACATTCTATGATATAAATTAGGTAGGTAGGTACTACCTACAATAAAAATAATAAATTACAATTTTCCTTCCCAAAATCATTCAAAAAAATAGAAGTCATAATTGTAACAAGTCTTGGCTTCTATTTTTTAATATGTCAATATTTAAAAACACTCAATCAATTAACCCTTAAAAACAAAGCAACTAAAACTAACTCACCTTTTGCTCCGATACTTAAAAATAAGAAATTGCGTTCCTGATAATACTTTTACATATACTTGTAGATAAATATAGTTAAAGAAGTAGAAAAAGGGATTTTCCCTCGAAAACCCGATTCCGAGGTCTCAAACTGTCTCTTTTCATAATTTTATCAAAATTGACTCGTCATTTTAGAAGCGGAAGAAGGTCAAACAAACAGACACGCATTCATATTTATAATATTACCATGGGCTAGTCGTATAAGTACCTATAATACGACTTCCAACGACAATGTAGCGACAATATTCTCAACAGTTCGCGAACCATTACGCCGCATTACCACGTCGACGATTAATTCTCCAAGCTTTATAGATAAGGACTTCGCTAAAGACGTATAAAGACTCCGCCGATGCCTTTATAGGACTTTGTTCCGAATTTAATTTGGTTGAGTGGATTGTTTACCGATGGCCTTGATGAAAAGATATTGCGAATAATGTGCACAGTCAGTAGGTACCTACATTTTTTGTTGCATGAATTATTGGCAAACTAGGACTTGATGGTAATTTCTGGCACAGAGGCATTCCATCTTAGGCCTCAGAAGTGTAGGCAACGCATTCAAGATCTTATGGTTTCTTAATGGGGGATCATAGGATTTCGGTGTCCATGGGACGCAGTGACCGCTTACCATCGGGTGGGCTGTGCGCTTGTTTGCTTATACCAATGAAAAAAAGTGGTCTCTGTGGCCAATGGGCACAAGTAATAATAAGGTCGCGAATGCATTGTCATCACTGAGGACTACGATTGAATGCATCTATTGCTGGTGCACCGGCCAATGCGGGCATTGCTGTTCGGCGGCAGGTTAGCGGATAAGATGGTGGTAGCTATCCGGGCCGACCCTGCAACAGATCCTACCAGCGGCATAATCGGCTAATGGGAATGGGTTTGGGAACTTAAACTGATAAGGTTTAAAATACAAAAAGTTTGAACCAAATATTAGCACCGATAATATTATGCGTATACAAACAATCAATAGTGACAGTAAAATATCAATTTTATTCAATACCCAATTTTATGATCTGCCAACTGTATGAATAAACAATTAATTATTTTGTGTTAAACGTTTCGCAATAGTAAAAATAAAATCCATTGTCATTTAAATGGTAACAATTAATCTTGTGTTTTGCAGAGAATTATCGGATAGTTCCGTTGTGTATTTTTGAATATTAATTTTATATTATTGATAGGTTTGATTGTTTGTTTACGATAAATTCATAAACAAACCTTTTCAATTATTTTAACAATTTCAGATGTGCATCGGCATTCTGTTTATTGCTGCATGAGCGCTGAACATACAAGGTACTTGCATTTTTTATGACATTGGTTGCGAACTAACCATCACACAGGTCATGGCCATGACAATAAATAGCCTTTGTATAATGTCGTCATTAATAGCAGAGATAACAACCAAAATACACTACTTCTAAATGTAGATATGCTTTTTACCATATTCCAGTTCGTATAAGCTGCCTTTTATAATTGCATTAAATTTTATTCGTGGGAAACTTCGACAAACATAATATATAACACCTCAAACAAAAACCCAGAATACATTAGGACACCATAAACTCCAAATATGACAACCCACAGAAAACATTCCATCTCATTACGCATACAACAGACTCGCATCAACAAAAATCAATAGACACTCTCACAAAACCTCTATTGTCGATGCGCGAAAAGTTAAAATATTCTAAAAAACCCTTCACTGCTAGATACTGGCATGCAAAACAGATCTCATGCGTCTTCGTATTCAAATTCGATATTCAAATTTTCGAATGCGGAAGAGCAATTTTGACACTCCGAAGAATAACCCCTTCTTATTCAAATTACGGCCAGTATCAATAAGATTTAAAAAAATCTTAATAGATGCGTTAATGTATTCACGAAGATCGGCCGTGAGAACGGACGCAGGTTGCGACGTGAGAAATTTGTCTTTGTACGTAATCGATGGGGTTGGTTGTTATGGAAAGCTGTGTCAACATTCGCAGTTATATGCTAATTCATTGGCTTATCGAATATGAATCGTTAAGATTTTATCACTTTGCTTTTACAAGAGTTTTAGTTTCCTTTACACGTCCTGAAAGTTTTCACGCAAAGTGCTCGTAGCTCGTCTTAATATTTGGATCGCAAGAAAGTATGCGCCAGTTACATAGTAGAATTTTATTCATGTTCTCTCATTTACATTTAGTATACTATCCCAAATGTTGTTTAATGACTTTAAATCACAATACTTATAGGTATAGGTAGGTTCCAGTCATAGACAAACATATATGATTTTAACATAATTGAAAATTTAATTACTTGACATCTAGACATAAGCCTGTCTTGCATATAGACATAAGCCATTATTTAAAGAGAAGAAGAATAAGAAAATTTATCACGACACAAATTATGTTAAAATCGTCTTCATTTGTCTATGAGTCGTAACGTAACGTATGCACGATTGCACAGTTTCGTCGAAAGTCTCGGAACCCTTCTTTGAACGCATTCAAATTCAAATTATGTCCCCTCGCTAAGCAGGTGTACGCTGGATCCTGTCTTTTATCTCGAATATGGATTTCCTGCCAGCCATGCAGTCTTACTTGTTTTGCACTAAAAAATAGACATATAAATAATCTATGATATTTTCAAATTCCGAAGGTCGGAGAAAAAAGAAGAACAAACGTCGCGACAAAAGGACTACGTGAAGTTTTAATTAAATCCAGCCAGTATTTTCGCAACGGTTATTTTCATTACGTTACGTTAGAAATTAAAAATAATAAAGCACCTGGAGGGAACCGGTCGTGATTTTTTCACCGACACGTCTCGTCGCCATTTGCATACGGGGGGTTAATTGTTCGCGATTATTTGAGCTCACGCATATTTTTAATTATTCAAGGGTTAAAAGTAATGTATTCGGGTTTTAAAAAAGGCGGACGTGTTGCGATTTTTATAACGTTAGATTCAGTCTGTCATGGAATTTTGTGGAGTGCGGAACTTGCTATAGTTTTCTAATTAAAATGTAAGTGTTCGTGTTGTTTGTTTTGAAAAAGGGGGTGAGTAAACGACATAATACTACACTACTACTACTACAGCCTATTTGCGTCCCACTGCTGGCCACAGGCCTCCTTTCATCATGAGAGGGTTTGAGCTATAGTCCCCACGCGGACCCAGTGCGGATTGGGGACTTCACACAAACACACACACACTTTCTATCTTCGAATTACTCGTAGGGGCGTGCCGGTTTCCTCACGATGTTTTCCTTCACCGAAAAGCTCAGTAGTAAATTCAAATTGAATTGCGCATATAAGTAAACTTAGAGGTGCGAGCCGGAATCGAACTCCCGACCCTCTACATGAGAGGCGGTAGGTCGAACCACAAGGCCACCACGGCTTTTACGAAACGACATAATAGCTGTTGAGGAAATATGTTTATATAAAATATTTTTAAAACAAAACATGAAAAGTAATAATAATTTTTTTTGGTCAAAATACTCATAATGTAAACTCTATTAAAAGTTATGTATTTGCATTATTAATGTGTTTTTCAACTCAATTTGAAAACAAATAAAGAAGTAGTAAAACTTCGAATAAGCTTTATTCGTTGCTACAAACACATTTCCAATTCCCTCACAAAGGAATACGCTCAAAAACAGCTCTGAAAAAATCTTGAATCTCCTCGACAGAATCTAATAGCAATTTCTTTCCACCGGTCGTTCCTAATAATGCAAGAATTCCTTGAAGGAAATAGCTTTTGCTTTCGATTGTCAAATAAATTTTCTCTCCATTGATATCGGATACTGAAAACATTCGCGTTTTCGAATATTAAATAAGCATTTAAAACATTCATTTCTTAAAACGTTTTTATTTTCGCTCTATAGCGAGTGCCGAGTCTATATCTCTTATATAATCAACCGCATTCTAAATTCAAATATCAAACTTTAGAACTCCGCGCGGATTCTAATCTTCGAAATTCGAATTTTCAGCGAAATCAGGACTAGTGATGTACCAACGGCCATGCATCACGGATAATGATTGGATTTGCCCCGCCTACATCATCAATCACTAGAACGAGTGACGCCGAGTGGGTGGCAGCATTGGCCATTGTAAGTCGACCTTTGACTTTATCCTAGGGAGCTCTTCTTTGATTATTATCCTTACCAACCTGGAGGGGTACGGTAGGTCAAATTACTTTGGTTTTGTCCAAATCTAGGGAGGGACGTTATTTCGCGAAGCCATTGTGTCTTGTTAAAGCCATGGTAATGTCTTGGCTGGTTGGATGTAAGTAAATTATGTTTTTTTTTTCGTGTGTCTTTCTTAGGAAGCGCAGGAAAAATGGTCTGCTTTACGCGATATTAGATTGTCAGTAGAGGAATAATGAGGGTGAAGTTTGGGACTATATTGTATGGTACGGAGGTTTTATTTTATTTATGGTTGAAAAATGTTGCGAATTGTTTTTTGGGACTCATTCAGGCCTATTAACTAAGTAAAATTAAAATAAAAACATGAACTAATACACTTGAAATAACAACCGGTCATAGAACTAATAAATAACCCTCCTTCTGGCTAAATCGTGTAAAAATAAAATAGTTATTGTAAGTACCTACGTAGGTAAACCCAATAAAACTGACATGAATTATATTTAACAATAGAGTAAAATAAGTTAAAGTATTTTGTACATAATGGTTTGCCAAAAATGTAAAAATGTGTTTTTTTTTCAAAAAGAAAAGAATTAAATTTGATTTTAGAAGTTTTTATTTCTGTCATTTCTTGATTTCAATTTCAATCATTTATTCAGAAAATTGGCGACATACGCAGGAACTTTTCTGAATCTACCAGCGTGTGCTGGCCCATTTCTGAGAACAAACTCAGCAGAAAGCTTAATCTTAGATTCACGTTTACTCATGCTCACTAGCACATCACTATTTTAGCAAAGAAAACAATACGGCGTTTTTCCAAGAGCAAAACTTTGACACAGACTTTTTAAAAAATGTTTCATTTTGAAAAACGCCTCGTACGCCGACCAAAACAAAAGACGCGGAGAAAAATCACCCGTTCCTGTAATCCCGGGGGAGGGGGCGAAATTGAGAAGATGTAAGAAGATTACTGGCTGATGTATTACGTGACGACGGGGCAGGGGGGTGGGGGGGGGGGTTATAGTTGAATAAAATTAATAAAGATATTGGAATGGGACGAGTTTGGGTACGAGTGAAACCACTAAGACTTTCTAGAAAGAGCTATGTGGTTGATAGGATAAATATAAATAAATATCTCGGGACATTTCACACAAATTGACCTAGCCCCAAACTAAGCGACGCTTGTATTATGGGTGCTAGACAACTATATAAATACTTATACATATATAGAAATATATACATATATAAATACTAAACATCCATGACCCGAGTACAAACATTCGTGCTCATCACACAAAGTTTACCCCGAGCGGGACTCGAACCCGCGACCGTCGGAATCGGAATCCGGTCGTCATCGGATGTCATCATCATCATCATTTCAGCCAAAAGACGTCCACTGCTGGACATAGGCCTCCCCCAAGGCTCGCCACTCAGACCGGTCCTGTGCTACTTGCTTCCACCGGTTTCCCGCGACCTTCACGAGATCGGATCGGATGTAGTCAGAAGATAATGATATACACTTTAGAACTAGGATCACAAACAAGTTCGAAGAGTTGCGTGTGAAATTGAAGTGGTTGTGGGCGTTGCACATAGATAAAGATAAAAGATAAAAAAAATATTCTAGTAGGATTTTACAATCTCTTTTGCATAGTCATTATGTAAGTACAAATTATGTATAGGTGTCTATCTGTTACGACGATGATGATAAAAGCCTCGGACTAACTCGAACCAACAACTGGAAACTCATACACGCTTTCACTTTCACTTTAAAAAGTCTCAAGTCTCATAAAATCTTTACTACCTACTACTTTTTTCAAGGTCGCGAAAAGAAGACGTGATGACATAATTAGGAGAAGTGACACAACCTAATGCAAAAGCCATTTAAAAAAGTGGGTAGAGCGACCGCCAAGTTTCAAAAGATTACCGCAGATTGAAACTACTAATCCGTATTTTATTTTGCTTTGAATAAAGCTTGCTTAACTTCAATTTTCATTTAAGACCTATTTATAATTATGTATAGCGCGAAGGCGAAACATACATCAGAATCTATGTTTTAATATACGAAAATGTTTAAGCGTTCCGTGTTTATATAAAAACCTTTTAAGTATAAATAAACTTCAAACAGAACGCCCACAAATCTGCGAGAACGCAATATCTCAGAGAAAAGTATTCCAAGCTGAGCGCACCTTAAGATATATAAATATAATATAACACTACATACTAAAAAAAGATCACGAATGCTTGCAACACATTTACAATTTTGAACTTTTTGACAACTCAGTAAAGTTCAAGCTTGAATGTGGTTGGTGTCTCCTTTAGTACCTTTTAGTTTCAGTCAAATGTTTATACGCTAGGATGTGTTCACTGAAGGATGAAGTCAAAGGAGGTTTGATTTTTCTGTAGCTTTGCGGTTGGGATATACGGTACCGTATTTTTTTATATGTGTTTACCTTCAATGCCTAATCAGCTATATAGAACGGGGCATGAAAAAGTCTGTTTTCATGGAGGTTAGTATATACTTATATAATCAGCGTGAAGTGCGATAAAATAAGGCTTTCCTGAAAAAAAATGTTCATCAGATGGCGCATTGAGCCAACAATGGATCTAAATCGCTATCAAACTGTGTATGTTTTTGTTATTTAAGGTCATTTATTTAATTATTCTTCTGATCATTTTAAGCTGGTTAGTTTTAAGATGAAAAAAATATCATGGAGTATGTTTTTTATTCTGACAAAATTATTGCGTAACTTATTTGAATTTTGAACTTAATTCAGTTATTTTTATTTTCTTCAAAAGATGTAAGTTTCTCCTCAAGTGGGTACTAAAACGCGAATTCAGGAAATCTTACATTAAACCTAACATTCCACATATTTTGAGAACTATTAGAGACCAGACGGTTCGATGGCGCTTATCTGACTAATTCTTCTTAATGATGATTGTCATTGCCACCACAACAATGGATTTGATTTAGAAAATTTATAAGATTTTCCCAGTGTGGCCTCGTAGCTCCGCAATAAATAAACGGCTTTTTATTTATTTTTTATTAGAAATCCGAGTTAATTTAGTATTTTTAATTTCTTAACTATGTATCTTAAAAGAAAATCCTACTCATTTTTCTTTCTGTTTGGCCTTATGGTGGATTGGTAGAGAATGCCTTTAGGCATTAAGTCCGCCATTGTATACATTCTGTATGTGCAATGAAGTTTAAATAAATAAATAAATAAGATTGGTCGAAAAAGAAGAAGAAGATCAACACGAACTCCGCTCTCGAGTACTTAGATAGATAGATAGATAGATAGTCGGGTGAAAAATAATAAAAATACCTCCGCACCGAGCAACAAAACATCATATTTTTTCGCATCATCCGCCATTTTGGCCGCCCTCGCCGGATTAGGCCCATTTCCATACATATGAGATAGACATCGTGAGGGTGGTGCCACCCCCTTTGTAGTTAGGATTTTTACTTTTTACGCGGCTTTGTCTTTCTTTCGAGTTCTAGACGTTTCGAGGTTTTGGAGGGCGTTGACTCCTGTCTATACTTGTAATGCGGGTTATCATTTTACCATTGATTTTGTAACCCCTTTCCTTTCCTAAAGTTTCAAGTATGAATTATGACTTGAAAAAAAAGCGTTACAGATGCGTTGTAAGTTTCTTGACAAATTAGATATTTACAAAATCGTAAGAGCTGTCGAGGTATTTTATTAGTTTAAAAGTTTCAAAACTTACACTTAGTAAGCCTCCGATTATGACAAAGTTTAGTTTAAAGGGGCACTCGAACTTTGAAGCCATATAGGTTTTGTTTATAAACCTGCTAGGACAATTTCGGTGCAAGCTTTTCGGTGAAGGAAAACATCGTGAGGAAACCTGCACGCATCTGCGAAGTGGTTCGAAGATGTGTGTGAAGTCCCCAATCCGCACTGGGCCCGCGTGGGGACTATAGCCTAAACCCTTTCGTGATGAGAGGAGGCCTGTGCCCAGCAGTGGGACGCAAATAGGCTGTAGTAGTAGTAGTAGGACAATTTCATTGTAGTATAAATATTGTCATTACAAATTTTAGGATATTGTATCAGTAATTAATCGTGATGTACTCGTACATGGAAAAGCTTAGTAAATTTGTAACGTAACTGTTCTGAACAAAACCATCGTAAACAACGTCTTTAAAACATATCCATAAGATACCTATAGTTTTTAGTTTAAGTATCAAAATGGAATTCTTTCAAGTCCTTCAACGTAATGCTCAGTACCGCCCAGAATTTTGCAGAGAAAACATATTTCCCTATCACAGGCACGTATTAAGCAAACCAATATATCAAGTGGCGTCACGGGCAGCGCATGTGGCTGACGCGAAAATATTGCGATGCATCAAAACTGCCAAGGAAGGGAGAAAGAACTTGGCGGTGTTTACTCCGCGCGTGTCACGAGAGCAGCGCGGGGTGATGGCAACTCGAAAATTAAAAAATAATGTAATTTATCATTGATCTATTATAAGCAGAGATAGGACAAATTTGCGTCATTGCTCGCAATAATGTGGACATGACTCCAAAATTAATCAAAATGTTAATCACTTAATTAAAGCTTGGCAAGTGCCTATTTGGACTTGATTTATATTTTTGATGTAAAAAGAAATAGACTGACTGCAGAAAATTTGGAAAAAATACTGATTATTTTCTTTCATAAATGTATACTTTAACAAACTTTTGTATTTCAAGTAAGAAATTAATTAAATTATTACTATTTGATTAATTTTGGAGTCATGTCCACATTATTGCGAGCAATGACGCAAATTTGTCCGATCTCTGATTATAAGTAAGGATTCACAATCAGCCGGAGAAAAATGGCCCCGTCGAAACGGGTGCCCGAACGGCAACCGTTTGGCCTTCGTTATCAAGAGGCGTTATTACGAATTGGAACGTATTTTCTAATGTCGGTTTGCGCCATATATTTTCACATATTCTGTTAGGCACTGTTCGTCCATATGTTATTACTTATAGGTCAATGAATTTAGTGCAAGTTTTTTTTATTGCGCATGTGAACGGAGTTAAGATTTCTATTCGATCCAATCAATAGTGATCGCTCGTGTTATTATTGAAGTTTTGATTTAAACTTGTTTAACTAACTTATTGTGATTGTTGGTATTCTACCGTATTACCGTAAGGGGAAAAATATGGGCTGACATGGCAAAATATGCATTTTTTTAACTATGATCGTCTATTGACAATTCGCTTCATCATCATAAGCAAGAAATCCTAATTCTGATCCTACTAACTCAATAAGAAGGTGCGTTTGACGATCGTTATTATAGAAATCGCTTATTTTTATACCTTAGACCAAAATAACTTTCCACAAGAAACTCGGGGGGTGGTTTTTGAAAAATGCCGAGTTCTGCTGATGACGAAAAACATAACTGTATATAATCTTAACATATTAGCTGTTTCACGATGACAGATATAAAAGAAAAGGCGAGTAGAAATTATATAAATACCTAAATAATAAATAAATAAATATCTTGGGATATTTCGCACAAACTTAACTAACCCCAAACTACTCAAAGTTTGTAGGTCTTATGGAGGCTAGATAACGATATAAGATTTTATTAATTACTAACTTCTGCCCGCGACTTCGTCCGCGTGGAATTCGTTAGTAGCATTCCCGCGGGAACTATGCATTTTTCCGGGATAAAAACTAGCTTATATGTTGACCATTGTTATAAACCACTTACCAAATTTACTTAACTTATTCATTTATATTTAAATCCGGACATACATATATATAAATACATACATACAGACGATTTTTCTAAAAATCGTTATTTTGTGTTCAGTATCGTTTATATAGTCCCCTCGACTTGATAGTTTCTTTTAATTTTCAAGTTACAGACGCGACTTCTTCTACAGACTTATTATTAGTATAGATATAAAGAAATGCCTACAATTATATATATTAAACATCCATATAAGTATTTAATACAAAAACATAAGCTCATCACGCAAAGATTCGAATCCGCGATCATCAGAACAGTGGAAGCTGGGTCACCTATCTACAACTAAGCCTTATCAGGTTGTCATATGTGTGTAAAACATACACTCAACAGCAATGAAAAAGGGTCACTTTGTAGAGGATTTTACATACAAAGTGACTCTTTTTCATTGCTGTTGACTGTATTTGAAACTAGTTGGGCCGGTGAACTTCGTACCGATACAAAACTATTATTCTTTTTTTTGGTGTTTAAGATTTTTTTTCGCGTTTTTTTTCTTTCTAAACCTCTGTATCATAAGGGAAGAAAACATAAAAGAATCAGCTAAATCGGTTCAGCAGTTCTCGCAACTTAGCCGTAATTACTTACTTACACAGAATGGATGGATAACACGATGAAAAAATAAATAAACCTGTACAAGTTCAACCGCCACCACGGCTTCCGCTTCGGCTTGTGGTTCGACCTACCGCCTCTCATGCTGAGGGTCGGGGGTTCGATTCCGGCTCGCACCTCTAAGTTTACTTATGTGCGAAATTCAATTTGAATTTACCACTGAGCTTTTCGGTGAAGGAAAACATCGTGAGGAAACCTGCACGCACCTGCGAAGTAATTCAAAGATGTGTGTGAAGTCCCCAATCCGCACTGGGCCCGCGTGGGGACTATAGCCCAAACCCTCTCGTGATGAGAGGAGGCCTGTGCCCAGCAGTGGGCCGTAAATAGGCTGTAGTAGTAGTAGTAGTAGTAGAGTTCAACCGCGGAAAAGCGCTCAAATGTAGGTATGTTATGTATAATATTTCAATGAAAATGCACGCCCAAAAACCGTAAACAAAAAACGCGAGACGATTTCCCTTCAAACCCTACACGCTCGTACTTTAATAGCAAACATTTACACCTGTCTACCTTTTTCTATCGCGCGAAACTCAAACATCTATTGAAAACCCGAAACAGGGGGGTCGCCCCCCTTCTCCCCCTTTCTTTCCTCTAACTTCGCATCGTCATCCATATTACTAGGGCCTTAACTTATGTGAGGGAACACGGCACATACATACAAATAAAAATCAACCCTAAAAGTATACACACGACTCAACTAACAAGGCGTGTGGATTGAGCAATAATAAACTCTACATCAATGGCGTAAGCGCGTCGCCGCGCGCCATGTCAGTTGCACCCTGTACACACGTTAAAGTTAAAAGTGGGTTGAACGAAAAATCCAATTTGGAATTTTTATGTGCACACAATTTTACTCCCTCTCGTACAGCGCTTAAGTGACATTATGGCGTGTAGTTTACTGGATCAATTTTGCGATAGTAGTTGGTTCTGATTCCTCCGCATTACTTTTTCCTTTGTTGAGTTTTATGGGAGTTCGGTCTTATGTGGATAAAGCTTGTCGCGTGTCGTGTGTGCCGGGCTGAAGTAAATTCTTTTTACGTCACCCTTGGCCGTAAAGTGGGATTTTAAGGCAAGACGTAACTTTAGACAAACCACGGACGGTAATTCGTAAAGCCCCAGATTGCATATTTATGGCCCTCACCTTCGGCCACAAACAGCTGGAACATTATAACGAATTCACCGCTCTAGGTCTGTAATGTACCATTATAATTAGAATACTCTGACACGATGTATGGAATGTTAAATTTAATGGAAGATTTCTCGAATTTCCGTTTTAGTGGTAAAAGAGAAACTTCAAAACGCAAATACGAAATTATTTTGTCAGGATACCTATAATGATACTACACACACACACTATTATCTAAAATAACCACTTAGGCCCGGTTCCTATATCCACGAAACGCCTCGTTTTGCCTACGGACGGTTGATTTTTGACATTTGTTCCATAGAGAATCTGTCAAATTTTAACCGTCCGTAGGCAAAACGAGGCGTTGTTTGGATATAGGAACCGGGCGTTAAACATGTTCAGAGTAGTTAAATATTCCGAGAATAACATATCATGCTGTATTTTTCGATATAAATGGCATTAAAAATAGCCGATAATATATAGGTAAGTACACGATTTTACAGCCTAATTGGAATGATTTCTAATAAGACTTTCTTTGACCAAGAACCAAATTTCATGATTTTTTTACGCGAAGGTGCTAAAAATGTTTTCTATCGAGACCTATTGTCACATTGTAAACAATTTATTACATATAATTAGCAGACTTAATTTCTAAAAGAATTCTCTACCACTCAAATATGAATTTGAACACAATAGAAAAAAAATACAATAAAAAGATGTTTATAATTTCATTTCTGATGAAAAAAGCGGAAGCAGTATTTTTTGATGATTTATATAACCTTCACAGACGATAGCTGTCTCCATCAAAGAGTCCAGCTTTTTTCAGAGAAGGGACTACAATTAAAAATATATTTATTAGGTACAAAAGAAAATGGAAAGATAATCCCTGTCAATGCCTATCAAAGCTTTAACGGGATATTAAAAAGGCTAGAAAGCTCCCTTGTAATAGGCAATTAGTGGTCCAGAATGCAGGTTTCATAAAATTATAATCTAATAAATTTTATTTGATAACGCACTCTATTCTTTCTTTTATAAGATTCAGGTTGAATTGGCACGCGCCAATGCAGTTGTCGAGAACATTTTTCTGCTTAATGCCATCATTAAATTTTGTATGAGCGCTGTCATTGCGGGGGCTTCTAACGTTGGAATGACTGAATATTAGAATAAGTAGGGAGAGTTCTCAAATGACTCACAGAAGTACTCATGTTATATACATAGGTATAGGACGCGTATTATAACGAGATTTGTTAAATTTAAAAAGGTTTCATACAATGTTACGATTATAATGACCTGTAATTGTACCTAACTTATCGACTTTGAATTTTTTTAATGTAAGTAATTCCATACGGGAGACGAGCTGTCGGTAGGCCTCCAACAAGATGGAGCGATGACCTCGTGAAGGTCGCGGGAAACCGGTGGAAGCAAGTGGCACAGGACCGGTCGGAGTGGCGAGCCTTGGGGGAGGCCTATGTCCAGCAGTGGACGTCTTTCGGCTGAAATGATGATGATGATGATGATGAATTCCATATTGTACCTCTTTGAAACTAGTAACGACTTTGACCTCGAGGGGTAAATAAAGAAATCTTTATAAGCCTTTTGGTTGACATTTCGCATTAATATTTTACCCGTAAATTTGTGTTTTTATATGCCTACGAGTACACGTTGAATTTTACCACTTTACCAAACCATTAGTTACGTAAAACGAAATAATCACAGAGGGTGTGCCAAGCAGTGCTAAATCTATATCGATATGTAATAAATGGAGGGGAAGGTCGCCCCGCTAAATACCGACCTACCCCTAATTAACGATTTGCCCCAGTCGCCTAGTTAGCGAAATGGGGCAACGTTTGCCAAATTGAGGCGGTATTTAATGAAAGGTTGTCTATGCCTGTATTTTATGAAATTTACGCCGCAATTTATTAACGATCACTTTTTTAATGTGTGATTTTGATAGTCGCCATCTATTTCACGTGATTGTGAGCTGATAATTCCTATTGTATAAGCTGATAATAATGCTATAGAATATTATACATCGTCCATTCGTAGCCTTCATTCTTATGATAAAAAAAAAATATTTAAAATGTGCCGTCAAACTCATGTTCTCTACTAATAACAAATCTGTCGGCGTTTCAGGTTTATACTTTTTTATTCGGCGGCAGTTTCCAAATATGACTTTCGGTATACGTACAAAGACTTCATGTTATACTAGGGTTTGAGTATATTATGTAGAATTCCTTCTTAGTCGTTAAGCTAAGCACCAATCAATATTAACCTTGATTAATATTTTGTGTTATTCATTATTGGTAAGGAAGGAGAGCAATCTTATATGGCGAAACAGTTGAAAACGTGTCCAGCGGATTTGATAAGCAACAAAAAACCGGCCAAGTGCGTGTCGGGCCACGCGCAAATTATAGGGTTCCGAAGTTGAGGATGCCCACAGTACCTTTCTAAGACTTATTAGCATCTAGCTAGCCTGTGGTATGACGTGCCCGCCCGACGCCCCTGCCGCTCGAGAAAAATCATCATTATAAGTTGGTCGACTATTACTCGTAAGTTTGTACAGCCTACTTAGCTCTGATAGTTTTCCTTTCAACTACGTTATATATGCCACAACCGTGATTTTTTTCAGTCATCCAAATACCACCATTTAGCTGGCAGGGGGGGGGGGGGGGCACGTGACTCTAACAAAAAATAGCACTTTAAAGCTTAATATTTCACAAACGCATCACTTCATCAAAAAATGGTTTTAACAAACCCACAATATTTTTTTAAGACCTATTCAACGATATGCCGCACCATGGGGTACGCAAGAAAAAAAAATTACATCCCCACTTTACGAGTAGGGGAGGTACCCTATAAAAAAAAATATTTCAAAATTTTATTGTACCACTTTGTCAGCGTAACTAATATGCATATTCATGCCAAATTACAGCTCTCTAGACCTAAGCATCTTTGAGCAATAGTGCGGACAGACGGACGGACGGACGGACGGACGGACGGACGGACATGGCGAAACTATAAGGGTTCCTTGTGGACTTCGGAACCCTAAAAACAAAACACACTCTCCTCACAACCGTTTTCGCCTCAGCAGCGCCGTCTGAAGGCGCTACTGCAGACTATCCGCCTAGGTGGCTTGACTGGAGTGACGACCGCAGCGCCCCCAACCTACCCGATTTGGTGTCCACATTCGGAAGTATAAAGATTGCGCTCCTTTACTTCAACCCTCCATATTATTCATACTAAAACTAAGTGACATTCTGCTATGGTCATTTTGTTCCGAAAGTGTAAAAATGCTTTATAATACCTATTGTTAGCATTTTTCAATAGGCAGTAATTAGGTGTACCTATTTGTTCCAATAATTAATTATTTCATTCCAAATAATAATTGAGCTTTCATTAACGTTTCCACACAGAGTTTAATGGATTTTTAACACAATCACGTCGCATTGGATATCATTCAAGTTAATTGCATTGCGTTCGCACATCAATTTGTATTAATAAATTATACCGTTGCCCATTGTAACTTTATAATTGAGATATTCCCGCCATTATAGTCCATTGGGAATTGACAGATTGAAATAAAGTTATTTTAAGATATCGTTTTTTCTTGTGGTAGGGCCTGGTGCTAGGTCCTTCCGGGGAGGTACCACCGTCTTTCCCCGCTAACCTGCCGCCAAATAGCAGTGCTCGCACTGTTGTGTTCCGGTAGGGGGTTAAGGCAGCCGGTGAAATTTCTGGCACAGAGGCATTCCATCTTAGGCCTCAGGGTAGGCAACGCATTCGAGATCTTATGGTTTCTTAATGGGGGATCAAAGGATTTCGGTGTCCATGGGCCGCAGTGACCACTTGCCATCAGGTGGGCTATGCGCTCGTTTGCCTATACCATCGATATAAATAATTAAAAAACCCGTACCGAAAGTCCTCCACTGTTGGACACAGGCCTCCCCCTTAAGGCTCTCCAGTAGGACAGGTCCTGTGCTGTGCTATTCGCTTCCACCGGATTCCCGCGACTTTCACGTGTTCATGTCAGTGATGATATCTACTACTACTACTACAGCCTATTTTCGTCCCACTGATGGGCACAGGCCTCCACTCAACACGAGAGGGTTTGGGCTATAGTCCCAACACGGGAATTGCTTCTCAGATGCGTGCAGGTTTCCTCACGATGTTTTCCTTCACCCAAAATCTCAGTGGTAAATTCAAATTGAATTTCGCACATAAGCAAACTTAAGAGGTGCGAGCCGGAATCGAACCCCCAACCCTCCGCATGAGAGGCGGTAGGTCGAATCACTAGGCGACCACGGCTTCTTGATGATATCTATTTAAAGATAAATAAATCAAAGATATGTTTTGTTGTCTGGCAGAAACTATGATACAATAATATACTTCGTCAGGTATTCTACTCCGGAAATGTGTAGTAGTGTGGGTGACACCGAAACGTCATTCACTGCACTGTATTGCAAGTGATGTACAGTCAGCAGCAGAAGTAGATAAGCTGTCCAGGTGTTCAAAATGACCTACACACGCCCTTAACGTCTTAAGAATAAGGTCGTGTGTAGGTCATTTTGAACACCTGGACAGCTTATCTACTTCTGCTGCTGACTGTATTAAAATAATCCCCGACTCCCATGTATCCTGTGTGTTTCATAAAATTATTACGTTCATTTGTTTTTAACTTGTCCCATTTTGTGGCCATTGACAATTGTAATGCGCAAATAATTAGTTTTAATTGATTTATTTTATTTAAACTCTTTATTGCACAAACAAAAAAAAAATGCAGTGTACAATAGGCGGACTTAATGCTACAAGCATCTTTTTTGTTTTGCTTTATACCGGGCAGGAAATATTGCCTTCATTTTTGTTTTATTGCAATAAAGTGGCAACCGAGTTAATTCATCATTATATCAGTAAAGGCCTAAATGAAAATTATAATAGGCACTTAACACCTGCACGTTCATGCATCCGAGTAATGATTCATTAATTTATTCTTTTAAAATGTACCATAAGAATGGTGTAATTACGCGCAAATGACAGCAAAGGCCAAACAGTCCCCTTTTGATACGCTAATGATCATTTGATGATACGGTCTGTTTTTGTTGTTTGAAACATTGCATTATGGATGTACATAATGTGGAGGTAGGTGGCACGCACGGGACTGTACTATCTATATGGCTAAGTTTATTCAGTATTATGTAGGTATAGTAATAGGTATATTACTTATTTTTACTTGCTAGGTCAAAATATTTTACTTTGGCATTCGATTTCCACACAAATTTTCTCACAAAACTAATTTCCCCCCTAGCGTGGTAAGTGTTTTTGAAATTTCAACGGCGACTACACAGACAAGCTAAACCATTTCCAAAATATGGCCGTTAAAGAACGCCTTGTGAGGGGGGTTATTATTCATCTTTTCCCAAACCATGCTCACTAATGTGCCACTTCAGAATGAACCCCTACGCATTTTTTGCAACCATGTTTTTTCCTGCACGAATTTTGTTTGTTTGCCATTTCTTTTTGACTTGCCCAAATCTATATATGCGTCCTTTTCTCCCTATCGCACAGAAGCGTGGGGTGGCGGAAAATATGATGCGTTTTTTTCGAGTTAAATTGATTTTCGGAAGTGTGTGGAAGCCATTTTATGGTGGTTTCGAATTTGAATTTGGAACGCGGTGCGATAATACGAAGTTGGATACTTGTAATGGACTTTTTTAGTTGTTCGTTTAAATAAAGAACATTTTGACTGCAGTCTGTTAATTCAAGTACTTATTTCAATGCAACGCAAAGCAATAGATAAGAAATCTGCATAATTTGGCCACTAGGAGCGCTGCAATCGCTTGACCCAAACCATCTGTCAATTACATAGAGAAGTATTTGTTGATATTGGTTTTACTTAAATTATTAAAAAATGCCGCGCTGTGCAGTTCCAGGATGCAATGAGAACGGACGACACGTATTTCCGAAAGACTTGGTATTTACCTGGTATTCATTTTCATCACAAATAACTGAACCAAAATTAAAATTGTGGTTAATATTTAACAATTCTAAACAAATCTACTTAAAATTGTCAACAAAAAAGCCGTAAAAATTTGACAGCTGCAGTGTTTGGGTTTTGGTTTGGGTCAAGCGTTTGCAGCGCCATCTGAGTCGAGCTTTGCGTATTCTTGTCTATTGATGAAGTTTCAGATGTACTCGTAATCTATGACAGTTGTTGACCATTTCAATGGTAGGTAGTCGTTTGCAACATTGCAACACTATTAAATATAGGTTCACACCGTATTATAAACTTTAATGAAACATTAAAGGGTTTAATAGTAATATCAATAATTATAATGTTTATTTTCTTATTATTAATATTAAAGTCTTAGGTACTCTCGTTTTAAATATGATCTTATAATTAAAATACCATAAAGATAACCCAGGCTAATTAGACCGATCCCATAAAACTGGAGTTATGACGTCGTAGTCATAAATTAAAAAATAGCCATTAACGTATGTCACAGAAATTAATTGCATATGTTATAAAAATGTCGTAAAAGTCACGTAAAACACAATAATGATGCAATTTGACGGCTTTACGTATTTTGAGTGGTTTCGAGCAGGTGAATGAGAAATAGATTAAATCTACCTTTTGTAAGTTATATGCTTTATTATCAGACAGAACACTTTGATTATCGTATAATCACCATAGAATATAAGTAAATTAGTAGTTCACTCTTTACTAAGCAAATTTAGTTATAGGTAATATATCATATGGACCTGGCAAAGTTTCTTTATTTCGTTATAGGTAATATATTCATAGCCAGGTCCATAGGCAAAGTTTCTTTATTTCGTAATATATCAGATGGACCTGGCAAAGTTTCTTTATTTCGCCAAATTCTAATGATGTCAACACACATACATGCAAGTCAATAAATATTTTATACAAAAATATAGGTACCAATGTCAACCTCAAAAATACCAATTCTTAAAATACTCTCCGTTAGTACCATTTCTAAGTATTCTTTTTTGCAGGCGCACGATTTCCCTGACAGTAGTATAAATTTATTCAAAACAAGTACAGCCATCGATTAAAAGCGTATCTTAGCATCGCGTCAACAGCGCTTTAAAATTTAACCCAAATTAGTTAACTTCCCGCTTGCCTATTGTAAGGGCAGTTGTTCACAGTTGTTCACTGGATAACAGGATGTTTTTTTTTTCACTTAAAAAATGATCATTTTTTGAAGCTTAAGCTTGTATGTACACGTTGTAAGGTTTTTTTTTATTTAACAACCTGACTCTAATTGTATGAATATGTTTCTTTGAAACTTTATACTTCAAAAGCCTATTTACGGCCCACTGCTGGGCACAGGCCTATTCTCATCACGAAACTTTATAATGTACTTAATAAAGTTGTTAATACTACAGGAGAAATCGCAGTCGAAACATTGTCTTTTTCTATTATTTTAATATGTATAAGAGTTGAGAAATCCGTTTCACGATATCGTCCCACGAAAATAATCCTTTAAAATTCCCCACCGAGTTCGTAAACTTCTGTTTGCGAGTGAAACTTTAGAGAGAACGCTTGCGTCTGAAACTTTAAAACTATGGCTATCTTAAGATAGATTTTATGAAAGTTTTTAACAAAGGATTTAGTATCAGGGATCCGTCACTATGTTTTACGTTATTGTGTGTCTTTATCGTATGTAATCAACTAATTTACAAGACGCTTTCTTCATGCTATATGTAATTCGAATAAAATATGCTTAACCTTTTTTAAAGTCGAAGTTAATGGACGAAATAAAAAAATATCAATTAGTTAAAAAAAGAAGTACCTAAACATTTTTTTAAAATAAATTACTATAATATATAGTCTTCTTATCAATTTCATTATGTTCCCTCTTTCTTTTTAGTAACTGTCTTCATAGAAATTGGCTCAAATGAATAAACACGGATATGATATTAAAAAAGCAAGGTGCTCAAATACACCGTAAGACCCATGGGCACTAGGCCTAAGGGCTCGCGTGTGTACCCGACACAACTAATATGGTGTGCGGGTTAAGCAATAATAGACTCTTTGTGGACGACAAAAGGGCGTACCTGTAGCTAACTGTCCAGTTCCAACGGTTAGCCATCGGACTCACAATTACCGTCAGATGCCACAGATAAGCGAATGCAAATCAACTGACAAAAACGCCGGTGTGTAACGCACTTTATAGGTGTTAGTTACTTTTTAACGCAACGATTCTATTGTTGGGAGTTAATGTTCGGAAAATAGAGTTTTGAAGCGCGAGAACTACTTTAACAGTTTGTTTGTATCTAGTTGGCTGGCAAAAATAAATAGTTATGCGAAATCATGGCAGGTTACGTTGAAATGTGTAAGGACTTCTAATTCCAAATTCAAATCTGTCAGTCAATACGAGAAAAACGCGTCTCTAACGTAAGACCTCTATTTTTCATCAATATTCTTGATAATTTATCAGAAAAATGTTACTGGCCGTAAAGAATTTTAATACCTATTTTAACAGGCATGCCGAGAAAGAAAAAACGTTTTCAAAATATTTGCTTTC
The DNA here is from genome assembly GCA_963971205.1 of Aethes cnicana. Lineage (NCBI taxonomy): Eukaryota > Metazoa > Arthropoda > Insecta > Lepidoptera > Tortricidae > Aethes > Aethes cnicana. Next base: position 2,928,300 of record OZ020285.1, read on the forward strand.
AAATCGACAAATGTCGACAATAGCCGCCGCTTATCATATCAATCGACATCATCCCGAATGCGGATCATTTTTAAAACCCTCTTTTAATTATAACTTTGGCCAAACGACGTGTTTTTATTTATTTTAATGTTTTCTTTTTCATTGTTTCAGACCGAGTACATGATTGGCAGGATAACGTCAAAGAGCAATGGGTCAAAATATTACACATTTTAATACATTAAAAATAAAATACCGACGGAATCGAAATTAATCCATGTTCCTATAAATATAAAGTCATTAACATGGTTAGATCTATATTTGTTTTCATATTTTGTTATTAATTTGTTAAATTTTATGGACAATTTACTTGTGAAAGTTTTGGGTTATTACGAGTATTTATTTAGAATAATACTTTTTTATTATTTTAGTAGGTACATACACGAGAGATGTGCATTATTAATTAAGTAGAGATGTTAATATAATTTTTACAGGTTTATATAATAATAAAAGTAGTGTTTCATACGTATTTTGTTGTTTATAGGTACTTATTGTTTTTTATGCACCGCTAATTACACTATACCTAGCATAAGATTATCTCCTGAAACGAGCTGACACCCTTTTTTTGAAAATAATAAAGTCTAAAATGATCCGAATATAAAATGAAGCATGATTATTTATATTAAAAACCAGTTATTTAGTAATCGTCTTTGGCACACGAACGATCGCTTATTGTAGTACTTTCCTCCAGGTCTCGTATAATTATACAATCTGTACTACGACAACGTGTCTGCAAACATCATCATAATCAGTTCAGTTTTTACAAAAGTCTAACAAACAAACTCACATTCGCATATTTAGGAAGAAGAACTTATGTGTTTCGTAATTAACTACGAACGAAGAAAAAATAAATTATTTTGATATAAGTAAGTACCTAATTACTAAACAGCGAAAAATAATTCCTCTTTACGGAACCGCAATTACGAAAATGGACCAGACGTTAAAGTCGACATTATAGTAAAGTTATTCAAGAAACCTCCTCAATTAAGTTTATTTTTAATCTTTGGGATGAAATGGAAGCATGTTGCTCACAATCAGACTGCTCTGAAAGGGTTTCATTGCGTATTATTTCTTAATTATGTTGATTCTGTCAAATAACAAGAGATTTTTATTACATGCCCTGTTCGTTTATTAATGGTATCTGAATATCTTGTTCGATATAAATAATCAGGATCTTGACCTCTAATAGGAGGTGCCAATGCGTCTCGATTAGGTTGCTTTACCTATTTAATAATTTAGGAGGTCCGATAGCTCGTCTCAAGGTTCGCAGACGCCACTCGAGAACTTTCTGACCCCAGCGGCCTTCAGTCACCACTGTCACTTAATCTTACCAATTCTTCGGGCTACATCAGTTCTCGAGTGGCGTCCGCGAACCGGGAGACGAGCTGTCGGTAAGCCTCCAACAAGATGGCGCGACGACCTCGTGAAGGTCGCGGGAATCTGGTGGAAGCAAGTAGCACAGAATCGATCTGAGTGGCGAGCCTTGGGGGAGGCCTATGTCCAGCAGTGGACGTCTTTCGGCTGAAATGATGACGATGATGACATCAGTTCTACTGCGGAGCGGATATTCTCATTTCTGATTTTATCACGCAAACCCCGAGCATAGCCCTCTCCTTTGCCCTCTGAGTGTCTACATGATGGAGCGATGACCTGGTGAAGGTCTCGGGAACCCGGTGGATGCGCGTGGCACAGAACCGGTCTGAGTGGCTCGCCTTGGGGGAGGTTTATGTCCAGCAGTGGACGCACAGTGGACGTCTTTTGGCTGAAATGATGATTACCTTACGTAGGCACAGTATAGTAGAACACAACTTAGAAGGCGCGCGGCGAAGCACTTAAGCCGGTGACGCAGAGTCTGTTATTGCTTAATCCGCGCGCCTTCTAAGTTGTGTCGTGCTATAACCTACTTATGAATAATTATTATGTCATGGCTTATCTAGGTGAACGGCGGCCTTCGTCGGACCAAGTTCAGGCATGACGAACGCACAGTGAACGAAACGTTGCAGCGTGTTTTTCCCTGTATGTCATAATTTTAGAAATCTGTAGTATTAGTCTCAACACATGAATTCATGGCGTGCTGTGTATCGAAAAAGATGGTAATTTGACTGTTAATTTTACTACTAGAAACCCTAGTTGGGATCCTCCAAAATTGAACTATCAGTCTATCATATTTACACATTTTATCAGCAACATGCAACGTCTAGAACCTTTTACTACGCGACAAAATGTCGCCTACCCTAGTGATTCTAATCGTCCGTCTGCCTAATTGCACCGTGGTGCGATCGTAAAACAGACCAGCACTTTTTATAGGTGAATTTTAAGTGGCCAGCCTTTGTATGTGAAACTGGTACAATGGCCGATGTCCAAGATATTTGACGTTTGAGCTTCCCCATTTTCACTTGACTTATCGGTACATTTATCATTATTACCGTACACTGCTCGGCCTGTGGGCCATTTACTTGACATAGACTTGACAAAATGAGAAGAAGAAGAATGTGAAACTGTTCTTTAGCAGTGCTCCCACTGTTCTGTTCCCAGCGAGGGCGTAAGAGAGTTGGTGAAATTATCAGCATATAGGCATTAGGCATTCAATCTTAATCGACGATAATTTTACCCACAGATATCAACTATCGATTCCAAGCATATTTTATAGGTTATAATTTTTTTTTGTTTGTAGAAAAGTATGTATGGGATTGATGGTGTGAGCGATAACTGAATCCCATACTAATATTTTTTTAATAAACTCGAAAAAAATTAAAAATCTAAAAAACATGCTTATAATCGATAGCTGATTATGTGGGTAAAATATCGTCGCAACGTTTTGTTTGACCGTATATATAGCAGAACAAATATGAAACGGCATGGCCTCGACTTTTTTTGATCCTAAAAGAGTTACAGATACAGGCACAGAATGAGCAGAGACGGCTGGTCAAAAAAAGAGGAGTCATTAGCCCAGCAGTGGGACACTCCAATAAACCATTAAAATTAAACTTAAATGAATATAACACAAATTTGTGATACAGCATGACAATATTTGTCATTTACGAACTTTCGCCAGGTGCCACATCTGTCATTAAGGGAACATTGCAACGCACATGTGCGTTCGAGGCACTGCGGGAAAGTCAGCAAAACGCATATATGCGTTGGTGGCAGTGAATGCCTTAAGTAAGTAGGTAGGTAGGTACTATAAGTACACCGCGCGCCGTATCAGTTGTTTCATGCTGTACCTACTTACCTACTTTTTGTGAGTGTACTTCGATATTTTTGAATCAACATTAGGTTTTCTAACAATCGTGTTTTTAATAGTGTGGGTATTAAGTAGAGTGCAATCGAAATACAAAAGAACTTTCAAATCGCGCCGTTTAAAATGAAAAGTGGTCGATTCTAAAACTCGACGTTTACGGGCGGTAAGCGGGCGGTTAATTAAAAAATATAATCAGATCGTGATATTTCAGCCGAGCTACTGATAGATACAGCGCACGATATGGTGATACCATCTTGCTGGCCTCTATAGTGTACTTATGTGCTATGTTTATTCGTATTGCATTCGTATTGTGGAGACTGGCCGAGTACAATCGGTTAGTTGTCACATTCTCTTCCAAAAATAGGTAATTTTAAGCGTAGAATTGTCTAGCATTTATTTTAGTGAGTCTTTTTATAATCATTGTAAAGTACGCATCTCTCAAAATATAATATCAATTCGACTTAAAATCTATTATTTCTTAGTTAGACAGTGTTAGGGCAGTAATAGGGCCAGTCTTCAAGATTTAGATATTCATCGTCTTCGTGTCTTCGGATTCCACCGCTGATCTCCGTGTCTGCAGCATCTACCTGAGCTAACATCAACCCCCCGCTACAGTATATATCAACGTCTTGGCAGTTTTCGACCAAAGCTGAGAGGTGTCTTTTTTCAGGATTTTCCGCATGTTAATTAGTAATAAGTAAAATTTGTAATTAGTTTTATGATAGGATATGTGGAGTCTTGAAATAAATATTTCTCATTCATTCTAAATTACTTAGGTATTAGGTAATCTTTATTAAATGTTACATACAATACAATACAATACAATATACTTTATTGAACACCACACAATCAAGGAACAGTAGACATAATGTAATTACACAAAAAGGTATGGCATACAGCAGGCGGTCTTATCGCTTAATAGCGATCTCTACCAGACAACCTTTGGATAGTGGAGATGAAGAAAAACAAACTAGGTTGGTAGGCGGTGCTCTGTACTAAGATGTGCAGAAGAAACAAACACAAAAAGTAATAAACATACTTAAATACTTTTATATATAAACATACATAAACTTACATATAAATAGATAACAGCCAAATAAATTAAAATATGTAATCCATTATCCAAGAAAAGAAAAGCAGTACATATCAGACAAGTGACAAATAATGCTCCTTAACCTTGTTCTTAAACACTGAAAGAGATTTAGCTAGTCTAAGGTCAACAGGTAGAGAGTTCCAAAGCAGAATAGCTTGGAATGTAAAAGATTTACTAAAAAATTTAGAGGAGGAAGGAGGCACAGACAGAAGGAAGTTTTGGGAACATCTCAGAGACGAGACGTAACCAAAACGTTCCTTAAGATAGCGGGGAGTAGAAGGAATGAAAAGTACGCTATACAGAACACTAAGAATGTGGGCCTTTCGGCGAAAACGGATAGGGAGCCACTTGAGTTGCGCACGAAAACTGGAAACGTGGTCATATTTGCGTAAACCAAATATGAACCGAATGACGATACAATAAAGTTAAGGTGCAACAAATGCATTAGGCAGTCAAACCTAGTAAAACTTTCACGTTTGTTTTTTTTTCTTTCCGATATTTTATACCATGTACTTTGAATAGGGATGACGACAACTTTTTTTTCCTTAGTCTATCAGGAAGATTATTGAAAAGTATTGGACGCGTATTTTTTCTTTTTTCACGTAATCAAACTTATGAGGAGATATATTGAGTTGAAATGTCGCGTGACGTCACGGTTAGCTACGATTTATACCTAACGGTGACGTAGTTAGCCCCCACTCTCCAACTTTAATGCGTTTTAACTTAGTCATTCTTTGTTAATTTGATAAAACAAAAAATACGTGTCTAATTTTTTTTATCACCTAACTGACGGACTAATTAGAATTTCGATTTCTTCACCCTGTCGTCATCCCTATTCATTTAAATAATGAGAACTGAAAAGAAATATTTATATTATAATTATCTTACTAAGTGTAAACCCACACTCATTTTCGAAAACTAAACGTCATTTAGAATCAAATCAAGCTAAAATGGAACAGGGCGATCGGTAAAAAACCAGAAAGAGTTTCTACGGTCCATCCCGACCAACCGTCTGTTCAGACTAAATGGACGAACAACTAAATGGACGAACAACTAAATGGACGAACAACTAAATGGACGAACAATTCACTACAAACTGTGAAGCTATGACGTTTCACAATGAAAACACTTCACAAACAGCACGAACTAATTTATTCTAAAAGGTAGTCAAATAACCAATTTCAATTTGGGGTGAAAAAAACCATGGCCATAAACCTTATCTGGGGATCATCGTTTAACAAACTGTTAACGTAGGGCAGTTAAATTTAACCCCAAATTACGTCATATTCATTAACTCTCAGGGGTAGAACCGAAAATAATCGGTTGAAATCTAACCCCCATTTTGAACTCTATTACGGCCGAAAATGGTCAACTTTTATTAAAATTTAAGTATAATTTTACCCTAATATAAATAGCTCTAAAACAAAAGTATGAGAATATTATTGTGTCAGTTTGGACAAGCTTGGCCTTTTTTTTCGACGAAAATTAGTCAGGTGTAATTTTTAACATTAGTTCAGTGAGGGTTCCGTAGGTACAATGTTTTCACGTATCTATAAAACATTTTTTTGCAGCACACAAAAAAGTCACTGGCAAGTAACAGGTTTGTACTATAACGGCTTGTTCACCGAAAAAACCGTGTGAATTATTTTCACAGTTCATATTTTACAGTGACGGCCAATCCACACTGGGCCCGCCGCGGGCCGCCCGCGTGGGGACTATAGCCCAACCCTCTCGTGATGAGAGGAGGTCTGTGCCCAGCAGTGGGCCGTAAATAGGCTGTTGTAGTACTGTTACTGTTGCAGTTCTAATTTTTGGACTCTCCACCACCAACAACATCCTATTTACGTCCTACTGATCACAGGTCTCGGCACTCAGCGTTTGATATTTTTAGATTGAACTTAAGGCACAGAATATTTAAGGCCCTTCCCTGACCCAGCATCGTAAAATTGCTCAATTGAGATCATACTTTTCTAAGAAATGTTAAAAGTTAAAAATGTGAAAAAAACATATGTTATATTTGATTATATCATCCTTACATCGACAGCTTTCGATACACGTTTCACGAAACTTCGCTCGATACAATTTAATTCCAAAGTAACCTCTAACTCGGACCGCTAATCAAACTTTACTCCAGTTTATTATATCAAACAGTGTAAAACTAATTATAACACAAAAAATATCCATATTATATGCATACATCGACAGCTTTATAAATGCCATTTTTTTAGACGGTATTTTTATAGAAATTAAAACGCGTTAAATACTAACTAAATCGGGCGTTCTGTGCGTAGCGCTTTCTCTTTCACTCGTCCCACGAGTGACAGTGACGGCTGAACTGGGTCTATGAACCGCCTTAATAGTACTACATACAGAATGGCTACGGAATCACCCGGCTGAATCTAACCGGCGCGCAACTAGCGCCCAACTCGCCCTTGCCGTCGTTTGTTTCATCCGGAGATGGAGAGTGAATCATTGGCCCGCGTATGGCACACACATTTATAAGTGTACAGACGTTCTCGCACGCCCACAGACGTCCTCGCCCGCAAACATTGACACTTCATTCGAATTGTGTTCGAAATCGTGCTTTTAGAGGCCGTGTCCGCCGCGTGCCTAAGGTGTACAAAAAGGGTCAGTTTTTTTTTTAAAGAACCCTAATCCCTTACAAGGCAAGGGCGTGAACACCGAATTATCGCTTTCACTGCGCATAACTTAGCATGCCAAGTCCTTATAAATATTTAACGAAAGAACTATGTAATTAATGGGCTTTCGGGTAATCGTGTTTCACCCAAAAACGTTGGGAATTGCTCAAGATCCTTATCCTTATCGAGGATCAGTTTTTTTTTTAGATTATTCAGATGTGTTTTTGAGGTATGACGAGGAACATTTTTATTTTATGGTAACGTTTTCGTTCGTTTTATTATTACTGCTTTACTTAAGTTTTATAATAATAAATTTATTTTATCCGGTTCAAGTACAAATTATAATGCTAAATAGAAGAGAAGTATAATTTTTCTTTATCTAAAGTTATATTTCATTTCTAACATTAGAGCGTAGGTACGAACTGTTTGAAGCACGCAATTGCACGCATTTGCTTCATTAAAATGCTTTTTCAAATTATAGCAAGCCGTAATTGTAAAATTATACCCATTATAACACTCACTAAACAATTTGCACAGTGACAAGTTAATGACACTCAAATGTCACACGACTACCTACGCAAAATGTTTCGCTCAAAGACGTCGCTAATAAAATGTGGTCTTGATAATAGGACCTCTACGGTGCCGACGGTTTGAAAAAAGAAAATGAATTCCTAGCCTGGCCAGTGTGTTTTAACGGTAACATGCAAAATTACTAAAATTTAGTAAATCAACGTCGTATCTCATAAAAGTTCATCGTAGGAAAACGAGGCCTAGACCAAAAAATCGGCCATTTTTTCCGATTCCAAATATGTAAAAAAAAAAACATTTTTCGAGTTACGACAAGATCGTTTTCCTTATCTTAACTTATCAAAAGCAATAATCAACGTCACGTTCACAAGTTAATGACACGTGTTACCAGGTCCATAATTGTCAAAAAAGAAAATCAATATAGCGCCGTCACACCCGTTCATAATCAATAGCCCGCGTTTCTGCTAATGACTCAAACACATCTGCTTTGTTTTTAAATTTTCAAAAAAGGTATTCCAAAATTGAAAAAAGGTGCGTTAACGACTGGCCGTAAAGATCTGTAATTTTAATTAAAAAAAGAACGCCCAACTCGCCCTGGGCGTTTTTTATAATGTAATAATGTATTAAAGTTTGTACCTACCGAGAAAAAATTACTTTGTTCTATCTGTTCGTAGAATTTGAGTTTAAACTAAAGCAAGTTTGTTAATAAATATCCAAATCCAAACCACTAATATCGAAACCGTCAAATTCTTTATTTATTGTCTTAAGCTATATTGTTAAAGTTATCGGCGTCAAATCGGCGTTCAATTAATATAACACCCATTCAATTTGAATTACATTCAATATTCATATCCGGAAGGCATCGTTCAAATCTTATCGTAATCTTGAAAACGCCTCAAGATTTCGAAAGCGATGGCAGGCGCCAGTCTCTAAGGTTAATTCAGGGGTTATTGTTAAATGCGTAAGTTTTATCAGAGGCATAAATTTAACAGATAACGTAAGTCCGTCCATCTGAAAACTATAAGTAACCGGTATTTTTGTATACACTATAATTTGTAGAATACACTTACCAATGTAAGGAAATGTTTCATTGTCCCAATGGACCAATATTTTTATAGAGTTTTATAACTCAATGCGTTTTTCTAGATTTCGATGGAGCGCGGGCATAGCGTTGCTGCCTTTTTTCAGATGAATATAAAGATCTAAGTAGTATGAACCTAACATATGTACGTTAAAGAAAGTTAATTGTTAAACACCGTATTTAATTATTAAATATCATTAACGTTAGCCATACAATTGACGTCATGAGAGAAACATAATATTATATTATATACCATATAACCGTTATCGCGCTCCCGCGGGAGCTATGCGTTTTTCCGGGATAAACCGGATAAAAAGTAGCCTATGTCCTTTCTCGAGACCCCAACTATCTACATGCCAAATTTCATCTCAATCGGTCCAGTAGTTGCGGTGTGAAAGAAAGACAAACGATCCAAGACACTTGCACACTTATAATAGTAGTTAGGATATGGATATAAGGATAGTATGGATTATAAAAGAATAAGCTAAAATAACGTAATCTCAGCGACAAATCTTATCTTCACCTCTTAAGTGGTTTACCGCCGTGTGACAAATAAAAGGAGACAGAGAGAGAAATTAAAGAAAGTCGTTGGGAAATTGAATTAATTAGCCAACCAACAGGTGGTACTCTCTTCCCTCCGTAATTCTATTAGGACGGGGAGTTTTAACAATTTTACTTTCTCGAGACTCGAAGTTTGGAGGAGTCGTGTTATTATCAGGACGGCCGTGTTGTGAAAACTGTTGTGGCTGTTGAATGTCGATTTCTGAGGTCTGTTATTATTGAAGGATTAAAAAAAAAATAGGTTGACGTTTTTTTTGCGTTTTAGTTAATTATGTAGCATTTATAAACAAAAGAGTCGAAAGAAGTTGAGAAAGTTTTTATTAACAGGATCCTAGGACCCTAGGTTCTTAAATTAAGGCATAGTTCTATTTAAAATCAAAACAACATAATATAACATCTATGTAGTGTCGTTGCCTTGGATCCAAAACAAATTGTTTCCTCAAAATTTAGTTTCAAATTAAGATACAGTAGGTATAATCAAAACTTTTGTAAAATCATTTTTAAGTTTTCAACACTTCTGAAAAGCTATTGACGGTATTTCTTGGGATGGCGTAGATAGCATGTTTTGTATATTTTTTAAATTATCCGACGTATCCTCCACCCCTTCTCAGCTCCTCGAAAAATGTCGTGCGCATCCTTTTTTGTCTCAATTTACTTAAAGATTTTGCAATTAGTGATTAGTCTGGCGCTGACTGCCGCTAATGGCGGAACTGCGAATTACCGCCTCGTTTGTACAATTTGAACGATTTACTTTTACTTGTTTTCGTTTTGGTGGAATTGCTCGTTGAAATTGGGGAGAGAAATGTGTTTTGAACAAGACCTTTATGCATTACTAGCTTCTGTCCGCTACTTCGTTCGCGTGGAATTCGGTTATCGCGCTCCCGCGGAAACTATGCGCTAAAAAGTAGCCTATGTCCTTTCCCGGGTCTCTAACTATCTCCACATCAAATTTCATATAGGTAAATCGGTCTAGCGGTTGAGGCGTGAAGAAGTAACAGACAGACAGACAGACAGACAGAGTTACTTTCGCATTTATAATATTAACAATATGAATTTTTGCTTGTCCGTCCGCCACCACCATGGTACCCGCTAACCTGCCGCCAAATAGCTTACATTTACACTGTTGTGTACCGATAAGAGGTAAGAGATCCGATGAAATAACTAGTATAGACGCTTTCCATATCTTATTAGTTTCATAACTTTAATCTTCACTCCGAATGCAACCGTGCCATTTAAAACTCAACGAGCGAACAATATTTTTCACTGTATACTTTGTCGGCCCTGGTTGACCATGGCACAGAATATTTAAACAGAATGGCGATCAGAATGGAAATCGCGCCCGACTAGCCACCGCCATTTGTTTCATCCGGAGATGGTGAGTGGATGATTGGCCCGCGTAGTGGTACACACACATTTACAAGTGTACAGACGTCCTCGCACGCAAACATTGACACTTCATTCGAATTGTGTTCGAAATCATGCTTTTTAACCGATTTCAAAAAAAGAAAGAGGTTCTCAATTCGTCGGAATCTTTTTTTTATTTATTTTTTATGTATGTTCATCAAAAATAAATAGTAAACTTGAACCGATTTCGATGATTCTTTTTTTGTGCGAAAGGTGGTACTTCCAAGTTGGTCCCATATTAATTTGGTTCAGTTCTGATGATGGCATTCATGAGAAAATGAGGGAACTCCTCGAAATTCGCTAGCACGTAGATGATTTTGGTGTCACTTTCGAAGACTTCAGAATTACTTATGTACTTCTATAGTAATGTTTGGAAATTGTAGCCGAAAAAAAAAATTTTAAATAAAAAAATTAAAACCGCCTTCAAACTCCGACAGACTGTGAAGTCGGTGTCAAGTGAACCGACCCAAAAAAATGATAATCATATAGTGAACTTGACATTGACATCGCAGTCTGTCGGAGCTTGAAGGCGGTTTTTTTTATAGGCCGTGGCCGCCGCCTGCCATGGCGGTTAAAGCGTTAATCAGCTTGATAATATGGGGACTATCAGCCATCCGCCTCCCTATGCCCAGCAGTGGGACGTAAATCTGTTGTGGTGGATGGATAATGTCTACTTTTTATTATTGCGTCTCTATTTTCTTCCAACAGAAAACATTGGGGTTTCATGTAAACAATTTTCCAAATATTCCTTGCCTTGCTTACATAACATTTTATGGCAGATAAATCGTATAAATTACCTATGTATCCTTTTCCGGTGATTTATGTGGCATGTTCTAACGCAGGGCACTTCCGGGAAATGGCCGCCGTCCCCGGCCCCGCTTTCAGTTCCCTATGGCGCCAAAGAAAGGTCTGTTTACCTATTAACAAATATCGAGATCGAGTATTTTCTGGATGTTCAAAAAAAGATTTTCACATAATAAAATGTGCAAAATATATATTGTGTTTTATTTTTATTCACTATTTACAAGACGTCTATCTGTTATTCTTACACTTTAATGTATTTGTCTCAATTTAACTCTTCATCTTTTACACGCAGACAAAGCCGTGGAGTAGTTGTCTACCTACATTACCCATATTTTGAGTAAAAAGAATATGCTGTAGGTATAATTATCTTCCAATAGGTAAACTTAACTCTTTTATCGAAACTTTCAAGGGCTTTCACAAACGCTAATTCAAATTTAGAACATTTAAAAATTAAAGAACTGGCCAGCAATCAGGCACTGCGGCAAAAGAAGAAGTTTTTGAAAATGGAATTCGAAAAACAAATGGGGCTCATTGCATTGCACAAGAAGCTGCAACCAAGCGTTTCCGTAAACAAATACTTACATACAACATTCATACAAACATTAAAGGGGAGCAATCTTGAGGAGCTCAGCGCCCCCTGGCGTTTTCCCGAAGCTATAAATTCTACAAATGCGAATCATAAATTTCATCACAAACACCCGCTAATGTAGCGAAAGGAAGGGAGTCTGCGTTTTAGAACAGTTTTAAAGGTAAGATGGAAAATATTTACCTACTGCACTTTCGGAATGGCTAATAAGATTCCTAGGCCACCATTAATTCAAATTCAATCATTTATTCAACAAATTGGCCATATACAGGCGCGTTTACATGTCAGAAAATTAAAGGAATCCAGCGCTGTTGAGTGTGTGTAGTAAAAAATATCGTTAAAAACTAAATATTAATCAATCGTCAAACTAACAACTTGCAGTTTATAAAGTTGGCTAAGTACAGAAGGGTCGGGATATGAATCAAAACGTGCGTCAAGCTGGCAGGGCCTCCCAGTATTGTATTTATAAGGTTAAAACGCTGTAGGTATTTCTATAATAGAACACTAAGGTTGTAAACCCTCTCGTCCATTAGAATTCAGTTTTCTGTAATTGTTGTAGAAAGTTATAAAGCTGATCAAAAAATCATGGGCTTGGTCAATAATATTAATAAATGCGAAAGTAACTTTGTCTTTCTGTCTGTATGTCACCTTTTCACACTTCAAACGATGACCGAATTCCACGCGAGCGCAAAGTCGCAAGCAGAAGGTACATTCTTACAAATAAAAGAAATTCAACGTGTTTATTTGCTCATGACTTGTATTCTTTAGACTGAAATTTAAAGCAAAATAAGCACTTCGTGAAATACATATTAAAATCTGCAATAATTCGATTCCCCTTACTAGCCGTGCTACATCAACGCACTCTCCTCGTTTATTTAATGAGACGACCTTGTTTTGACGTCATTTTAAAGAGTGCAACCGAGACAGAACATTGCAGCTTCCTACACGAGTGAAAGAGATGGCGATATCAGCTGAGAGTGAATCGGCGATGTCTTAAATAGGAACGATTCAAGTTTTGAAGTTCATTGTCTTGTGAACTTGATTTTTTTATGAAATGTAAGTACAATTAGATTTGTAGGCCATGGAATTATATTGAAACTAGCCGTTGCCCGCGACTTTGTCCAGCGTAGACTTATGATGATACTATACATATAGATGGTTTTAGTTATATAAGTATTGAAAACTGGTTTGATCCGTGGAAAACACGTTCCCTTGAAAATATCGGGATAATACGTTATTCCCAGGATCTCAAACAATCCTCTTATCAAATTTCATCAAAATCGCTCTGGCAGTTTTGACGTGAAGGATGGATAAACAAACACACTTTAAAATGTATAATTTTACTAGCTTCTGCCCGCGACTTCGTCCGCAGGGAATTAGGTTATAGCGTTCCCGCGGGAACTATGCGTTTTTCCGGGATAAAAAGTTACCCCAACTAAAGGGACCCCAACCCCATGCCAAATTTTCTCTCAATCGGTCCAGTGACCAGTGGTTGAAGCGTGAAGAGGTAACAGACAGACAGACGGAGTTACTTTCGCATTTATAATATTAGTATGGATTAGTATTTAGCATATGGATTAACTAGTTTTTCCCCGCAACTTCGTATGCGCAGAAATATTAAATGTAAAATTCCGTTTTTATCCCGTTCCCGTGGGAATTTCGCAAAATCCTTTCTTAGCGTCTGCCCACGTCATTACATCTACCTGCATGCCAAATTTCAGCCCGATCCGTCCAGTGGTTTTCAGTCAGTCAGTCAGTCAGTCAGTCACCTTTGAGTTTTATATATTTAAGAAGATTGGATCCGTTTGATATTTCACGACCTACTTGATGGTTGACTGAAGCACCAAACTTCAAACAACTTTCCAAGTTACAAACCTCGGCTCGAAGTGTCGCTTTACGAGCTTTTTTTTACCACTGATCTTTCTGCCCTAGTAAAATATCATCAGAATCGTAAATGTGAAAAAATCTCAAAGAAGTCTCCAATCTGCACTGCAATTTGAATTTAATGTCTTCGGTGAAGGAAAAGATCGTAAAGAAACCTGCACGCATCTGCGAAGCAATTCAAGGATGTGTGTGAAGTCCCCAATCCGCACTGGGCCCGCGTGGTGACTACAGCTCAAACCCTCTCGTGATGAGAGGAGGCCTGTGCCCAGCAGTGGGCCGTTAATAGGCTGTTGAGGACCTCCTCACAAGAAGATTTTCTAGGTACGTTAGGTCCACAATGATACTCCAAAGACTGTAGGTACCTAGAAAATCTTCATGTAACATTTAATACATTTCGTGGCAGGTTATGGGCAAGAGAATAAACAAAATAAGTCATTTAAGCCTTCCAACCCCCTCCCCCTCCCCAGGATAAGGCTTAATATTCCATTTGCGAACATCTCAACCTTCAACAAATATCCAATCCGTTTCGTATAAGCAATAAATAAGAGGAAAAGGTTTCCAGACGGGCGCGCAGTAAACATACTTGAAACGGTAACACAACTATTATTTTGAAAAGATTCCTTTTGTTGAAACTCCCCAAGCAGAATTATTTATGTTTTATTTTTATTTAAAAAGCTAGCTGCCTTCACGCCAAATTTCAGCTGTCTACGACCAATAGTTTCGGCTGTGCGTTGTCATCAGTCAGTCAGTCAGTTTTATATACAGGGTCAAGCAAAACGTTGCGACCCTATATCCTATACTATTAAACGAGCAATATTTATATATATGTATATGTGTACCTATATAAATATATTTGTAATCACGTTCTCGGGTCTAACGATTTCGATGAAATTTGGTATATAGAGGGTTTTGGGGGTGACAAATCGATCTAGCTAGGACTCAGTCTGGGAAAATTCATTTTTAACTATTTTCATCCGAGCAAAGCTCGGTCGGTCAGGTACTGTATATTGATGCTTAATATGTACATCTCCTAAATTAGAGATATAAGATATACCAAATTAAAAGCACTTGGAAACGACGAGCTTGCATGGAGAGAGATGTATGTTTTGATAGAACCACGTGGCGTTCCGTAGTCTCCGGCTTCCTCAACAACGGGAAATAGTAAGTAAACAGTAAAAAGTAAGTATGTATTTTTATCAGTCTCTAATACATAAACGACCCACGAAGAAGGTCTCAGAAAACCAGTGGGACGGGACGAGTCTGAGCGGTGATTCCGACGTGAGGTCTGTTTTGAAGCACAATTAAGCACTTTGGCTAATTATGATCATTCAGTCTTTTCTTCCTACCTATACGTACTTGTAAAAGTTTGATGTCACCGTCTTGATCGAGTCACTTTTTCATATTTAATAAATGGTCAAGAATCTAGATGGAAATAGACATGAATAGAATCGAGAAGTTTCGACACACCAATTAGAATATTTCGATATTGAAACTTGTAAGTTTTTAAACGAACTTTTTATTAGTGTTTTTTTCCTAGCCTATTTGAATGTCCCACTGCTGGGCAAAGGCCTCTCCCGTGACCTTCCAACTCCCTCTATCCTCGGCCATTGTAGGCCATCGGTAGTGATTAATGCATATATATCTGATAGGAAAGTAGCTAAAAAATGTTGATATATGAGGAACGACGGTTTTTGCATGCATAGAATGAAACTTAAATCTCTTGAAGATCGCGAGAATTCGATGGACGTTATAATACTTTAGGTTCACCAGCTAAAGTATACACAGGGCAGACACAGCATATAAAAGCAAGATTTCGAACACAATTCGAATGATGTGTCAATGTTTGCATGTGAGGACATCTGTGTGCGTGCGAAGACATCTGTACACTACCACCACTACGCGGGCCAATGATTCGAGATGAAACAAATGACGGTAAGGACGAGTTGGGCGCGAGTTTCGCGCCGGCTAGATTCAGGCGGGTGTTTCCGTGGCCATTCTGTATGTAGTACTATTAAATACTCACTACCTAAAGTATACATCCAAGGGAATAACCTCAGGTAGACCAAATGCTCGTCTGTCAGCTTTAGGTGGGTATTATAAATTATTGGTAAAGGTATCTAAGCAGCAAGCACCAATATAAAGTAGTGACAATGAGTAAAAAAATCCGCGGTGAAGTATATAGGACTTATTTCATTGACCTATAACAACATATGGACGAAGAGTGCCTAAAAGAATATATCAAATTATATGGAGCAAACTGACATTAGAAAAGACATTCCAATATGCTAATAACGCCTCTTTATAATATGTATCAAGATAAATATTTTATACAGAAGTAAACCTAACACTATAACACTTAAGTGTCAAATTTACTGAGTGCCAAACGGGTGCCCGAGTTGTTCGGGCACTCGTTTTGACAGGTCCATTTTTATCCGGCTGATTGTGAATCCTTACTTATAATAGATCAATGACTTACGTCTAGCTGCGGTTCGTCTTTCAGCTGAAATCATGATACTTAGATGTGTCTATACATGGCCACTACTGACTTCAGAACTACTATTTTTATTACAAAAAAAATTAGTGTGATGATAGATCGTCACAGTACAGTTTAACAATAAAGTGTATTATTATTACCTGGATACCAAACTACCTCAGCTAGTTTACAAGTTTTATAAATTTTACAACCTTATGGCCACTACTGACTTCAGAACTACTATTTTTATTACAAAAAAAATTAGTGTGATGATAGATCGTCACAGTTCAGTTTAACAATAAAGTGTATTATTATTACCTGGATACCAAACTGCCTCAGCTAGTTTACGAGTTTTATAAATTTTACACCTTTCGTACTGCCAGAACTCTGTCGCCCGCGGCCGCGGGGTGGGTAAGAAAAGTAAAAAAGGCAACGGATCGAAGTCTCCGTCCGTCGGATCCAATAATCCGGCCGTCTGTCCGCCTAATGTGATCGCAGCCTAATGAAAAACGCGCTCTCGACTCTATAGTACGGACGTATGAAAAAAGAATCTATTTTTGGACAAAAAAATAAAAAGTGCTTATGCCTATAAAATTGGTACTTTCCCGCACATATGGTACCATACCACTTATCAGGTTTCATAATGTATAAAAACACATCCAATAAATAAATATCGCCGAAATGAATTTTGTATAAAAAACATCTTTTTGATTCATAGGTATATGTACCTATAGCCTTACCTTAACTTATAAAATGTTATATTGTGATTTGTGTGGTCTTCTAAGCGGGTCATAGAATTTTAAAACAAGCAAAAGACTTTAAAAACATATATGCTTTTATTTCAAACTCGAACTCCTTTTTAGCACATTTTATCACGAGCAATTCAGTGTTTGAGCCTGTGAAGTGTAGGCGTGTGAAAATCGAATTCTCCGTCTCAGTCGAATCGAATTAATCGCACCGTCTGACCGTCCAACAATGTGATCACGGCCTATGAAAAACGCGCTCTCAACTGTTATAGTGCATAATTTGGAACTTCAACTTTTTTTTATTGAAAGAACATCAATAATTGTGCGTTAAGCCGATTACAAAAAAAAAACAAAAAGAAAGTTTTGTTAAAAAATATTATTTTCCCCGGATTACCTAAACATAGCATTTAAGTCTGTAAGATAATGCTAAAGATTCGTCTTGTGTCAATTTTCTGACCAGAAATATAAATAAAAGTAAACATAATCTTCAAGTTATTATAAAATTCCAATAAGATTGTGATAGGTACTTACTTATTAGGTACGTCGCCTACTCTTGCTAAAAACACACAAAATATAAAAGTAAAAAAATATAATGATTACTTCAAGAACGTTTCAAGGCTATGAATGCGGCTTATTCACGAATGTTGAAAATAAATTGTGAATTGGGCTAACGTTGCTGACGAAATCAACAGTATTTTTCGAGAAATTACAAATAGAATTTCGGTAATAGTAAAAATGTCGAATGAAAACTTTTGGCAAAAATTAAAATGCAATACTTACCTCCATTACTACGAGAATATCATATCATTCATAACCCTATTACCTACAGGTTTGCTATGTCATAATGTAAGTCATAAGTAATAAGTTGCTTTCACGACTGGTGATTTAACGATATTGATGAAATTTGGAAAAAAGGAGGCAGATATGGAATACACACATATGGGCAGAAAATTATATAAATTTAAACTTGGTTTCTAATTGGAATAACAGAGAAATAATATGGCACAGTAAAAAAAAACCGATTAGGATTTAAGTAAATACTAGGCCACACGCTACACCACTACCTAATACTACTAGGCACATAATAGTTTCATACTTAATAGACATTTACTCCTGTTGACTGCAAGAAATAGAATGGAATTACAATACATTTTTAACGATCATATTGAAAGCGGATAAAGATTAAACTCAAATATAAACTTAAAATCAGATCTTCCACCAAATCAACCAAAACTACCATGCAAAAATACTGGCCACTAACAAAAACCACAAACCTTAAAACACTGGCCACGTAGAATGAACGAAACATAAAAAGAAAAAACCTTTCCATTTTCAAAAAGTCTCGTCTCGCTATTTATATCTACATCATTTCGTCGTTAAGCTCGACGTTAAGGGCTTGTCTCATTACCGCTCGTGAATAGCGAAATGCAGCCTGAACCTAGTATACTTTATGGTAAGGTTCAAATTGTATTGCGTTTTGAGTACAGACAGTGGTTGCACCCCTAATTAAAAGATTTGGATGCAAGTCGACATAATGGCGAAGTTTCAGTGTGTCGAAATTTTGCAAAAAAAAGTTTTTTTTAGTGTTCTTGTATGTCACTAATTAGAATG
The DNA here is from genome assembly GCA_963971205.1 of Aethes cnicana. NCBI lineage: Eukaryota > Metazoa > Arthropoda > Insecta > Lepidoptera > Tortricidae > Aethes > Aethes cnicana. The sequence continues at coordinate 2,946,987 of OZ020285.1, forward strand.
TGTGTACAGTTGGCGACATACGTTTGAATAAGTAAAGAAATCCAATTTGTTTTTTTTTCTAGCTAATAAGAGTAATAAGAAAGATATTTATTTATATGATCAAGGAATTACTTTTACAACAAAATCACTCTCGTGTAATAAAGCATTTCTTTTAAAATAACACCAAAGGCCTTTTTATTATACAAAGAAAAACTGTTTATTTCACCGCAATTCAGCGAAAAAAAGTTCCCATCTGGCCACACAGTCGAACTAATTCAAACCCACATTCCCTATAAACTTATCTCCCATACAATCCATCATCATTACCGAAAAGCGAAATTGAATAAAAAACTCCACTTACCCCCATCTAGCGGCTTTGCTGCGAACTCCGTAGCTCCCCCGGGGGGTGGCATCTACCCTCCCTTATCCGTACCTGAGTTTTCTTTTAATCCGAAACTTTTTCTTTCGTACCGTCTCTTTCACACCCCTTAAAATACTGGCCACTTTTTTTGACATGCAGTCGTGTCGTCTCGTTCACGCTTAAAGAAAAAAATTAAACGCAGATGTGGGGTCCGTGTTGTGGGGCAATGTTTCATATGCCAGGGGTGTAAGCTAAGGGTTGAAAAAAAACGCACCCTCGCCTTAGGTACTGGGTATTCTTTCGATATCAAACCTTTGAAGGCATTGTAAGAATAAATTGGGAGGTCGCGAGATAATATTGTATGAGACGCGCGCATCGGTTGCTTCGAATTGGGCTTCAAAAGCTTTGAGGCTTTTTTTTTAATTCTTAATATTTTTTGTTTAGTTGTCTTGTTTGAGTTTGTTTTGTTGAAATACTGCGTTTGCGGTTGTTGTGTTCTGTGTAATTTATTTGGAGACGGTTTAATTGGCTTATATATTTTAAATTACATCGAATTTTTTTTCATAAGGTTAATTAAAGGGCAAGGATTGCATAAGTAGAATGTACCTATATTACGAGTTAATCAACATTAAACAGCGTTTTTTTTCTGTACTTAATGCGATTTCAGTACACTTTACTCAAAACCATGTATTTATCAATATTTTAATTCGACGTCGAATTACGTATGTAATTTGAAATCAAATTCCAGATTGATAAATACTCGTTCAATTTGGAGTAATTGTTTATTGATATATTTCGACTTATCGAATTTAAAAATAACGAAATAATAAATCATGTAACTCAACATTTTATTTTTATAAGAGCTTTACATCATCTTTCTAATATGGAAGAGTTAAAAGTATGGCTCTTGCAATTCATAAATTCGAGTGAATTCAAATTCAATCATTTATAGGGGCACTTTTACACGTCAGAAGAATTTACCAGCGCTTCCTAGACCCATTGCTTGAGAAGAAGCGCCGCAGCAAACTCAAGCAGAATATTTAATCTTAACAAACGTTAGTAGTAAATTGCAAGAGCTAAAAATAATGGATGAATGAGTACGCACTATGGTGATATGGTGTATTCTCCATTCAAGGAAAAATCGGGAAGTACTGATTTATGATAGATTATATAAAAATACTACTTACCCAAATTACATTTGTTTATTCAGAAAAGAACAAGTTAAAATATTAAAAATAAACTACAAATAGCATTTAAATTTACAGAAATAAGAAAAATTTAAGCTAAAAAATAATCTAAAAACCTAAATTAGGGCCTTTCGGAAGGGTTCCCATCACGCAGGCAGCATTCCCTCGCTGTATGGCAATAGCCAGTCTTTGCGCGAGAAAGCTGCCGGCGCGTGGGTCTCGCGTTGATTCCCTCAAGCGCTTCCCTAGCTCCCTGTGGAGCCCCAGCGCATTACTTACCCAAAACATCACCATCTCGCATCATCGCAACGTTCAAAATTAGTCCCCAATCCGCACTGGGCCCGCGTGGGGACTATAGCCCAAACCCTATCGTGGTGAGAGGAGGCCTGTGCCCAGCAGTGGGACGCAAATAGGCTGTAGTAGTAGTAGATTATCCAACTCAATTACTCCTGACAGGACCCGAAATACAGGAAGTCACCTATCTTGACACAATTAGTCTTATAGTCTTAACAGTAATATGAAGCCGTGGTGGCCTAGTGGTTCGACCTACCGCCTCTCATGCAGAGGGTCGGGGGTTAGATTCCGGCTCGCACCTCTAAGTTTACTTATGTGCGAAATTCAAGTTGAATTTACCACTGAGAAAACATCGTGAGGAAACCTGCACGCCTTTGCGAAGTAATTCAAAGAGGTGTGTGAAGTATCCAATCCGCACTGGGCCCGCGTGGGGACTATAGCCCAAACCCTCTCGTGACGAGAGGAGACCTGTGCCCAGCAGTGGGACGCAAATTAGGCTGTAGTAGCAGTAGTAGTAATATGTAGCTATGTGAACTAGGATGGGACGCAATGTTAAACAGGACCGTCGGCTACACATCATTATAACAAGTAGATTATGAAGAAACAGAAAAGCCATTAATTTCATCCTCCTCCGCTTAGTGCCTATGACCATAATTATCAGACAAACTGCGTACGTTCTTTCCTTTGAAATTCGGAGACCGCAATATATGAACAAACCAGTTTTATTACGTACATAGAAACATGTAAAGTACGTAGAACAAGTCTTTGGGTTAGGTTAGAGTCTATTTCCTTATTACTTCTATTATTACTACATACTTATTTTAAGAGCATTGTTTTAACATGGTTGCAAAGCATAGACATAAATAATACTTCGTATGGACCCGGCCTAACGTAGATACATGTCATGTTTCCCCACTTCATTGGTGTCCAATCCAAAGTTAAACTTATATCGTGACACTAAAGCCGGGTCACATTTTTTCAACGAGACGAGTTTTTAGATACTGAGAAACAGTTTTGAAAAAAGTTGTTTTAAAAACGCTTATTGTCACGCACGCTCGGTGACAGAACTTTGGATTGGACACCGTGGAAGTGGGGACATATTACGTGTACGTTAGACCGGGTCTATATTATTTACGTCTATGTTGCAAAGTATTAAATAAATCCTGATCACTGAATCATTGGTAGGTAACGTTAAGTGTTGAGATTTCCACCTGACAAAGGTATCATAATCTAATTATCCATATCCATATAATATTATAAATGCGAAAGTAACTCTGTCTGTCTATCTGTTACCCCTTCACGCTTCAACTGCTGGACCGATTTGAATGAAATTTAGTATGGAGATAGTTGGGAGTCCTGGGAAAGGACATAGTTCCCGCGGGAGCGCGATAATCAAATTCCACGGGGGCGGAGTCGCGGGCAGGAGCTAGTAGGTAATTAATAAAACAAAGGTATGTATTTGTATTGATATTTCATAAAAGTAGAAACACGTTTAGGTAAAAACCTAACACCACAATTGACATGTTACATCTGTGTCATGTTAACTCATCATTAATATTATATTATTCATTATTTCACCTGTAAAAAAAATATGTCATTTTGAAGACATTTCGACACACCTGCTTAATTATCGACCTTGCGTTGGGCTTTTATTATTACTCGTACGTCGATGAGAAATAATGAAAATTGATCATTATTTAACGAGTGCCTCCATAATTTAGTGTTTCATAATAATTACATTATTATGTACATTATTTATGTATTAAAAGAAGCGTTATTGTAACAAGCTCCTCGATGATAGGTGAATTATCGCTCTAGTAAATAATTATTTTAATAAATATGATTATAAAACTTGACTTGTTTGTAAATTTGTACCGACAGGCCGCGGGATAACTTAGAGCCATTTTTATTTAAACACTACCTACATTTTTTTTACTGATTCGAAATAAATAAAACCGACTACGCACCTAAAACCTAAGAGGGTCGGGGGTTCGATTCCGGCTCGAACTTCTAAGTTTGATTATGTGGGAATTCATTTTGAATCTACCACTGAGCTTTTCAGTGAAGGAAAACATAGTGAAGAAACCTGCACGCATCTGCGAAGTAATTCAAAGATCCCCAATCCGTACTGGCCCGCGTGGGGACTATAGCTCAAACCCTCTCGTGATGAGAGGAGGCCTGTGCCCAGCAGTGGGACGCAAATAGGCTGTAGTAGCAGTAGTAGACTACGCCCCTATTTATTTATTTATTGAACTATATGTCCACACTAGATTTGCCCTGGGTAACTTACGTTGAACAGACATTTTAGTACAAAAATACAAAATACATAAATTATTTATCCGGCCATCAGCAATGGGACAGTGCAGGCTAGTTCTTCTTCTGTCTATCTTCTATCTATCTATACATAAAGCCAAAGAGGGTCGAAAGTCTGTACATGGGAGATATTCGAAAAAAAGTTGATTTAGAGTCGATAACAGACAGAAACACATTCCAACAGTTTTTAGAATTTTTGTCTGTTTATCTGTTTCGATCGATTATGACAAAATTTTGTATGAAAATAGTTGGAGTCCCGGAATACATAGACTATTTTGTATCCCGGAAAAACGCATAGGTAGTTCCCGCGAGAACGCGATAACCGAATCCCACTCGGACGAAGTCGCGGGCAGAATATAGTTAATAAATAAATAGGTGCAACTATAAAGTTCGTTTTCATCGATCGTTATTCTGATATTGATAGTGTGTGCCTTTTTAAAAAAAGCTGCACAAACAAATATATATATAAATCTATATAAAACTCTTTCGTTACTGACGGACTGACTGATCACTGATCAGTCAGTATAATCCATTGCTACTACTACTACTACTACAGCCTATTTGCGTCCCACTGCTGGGCACAGGCCTCCTCTCACCACGAGAGGGTTTGGGCTATAGTCCCCACGCGGGCCCAGCACGGATTGGGGACTTCACATACATCTTTGAAATACTTCGCAGATGCGTGCAGGTTTCCTCACGATGTTTTCCGTCACCGAAAAGCACAGTGGTAAATTCAAATTGAATTTCGCACATAAGTAAACTTAGAGGTGCGAGCCGGAATCGAACCCCCGACCCTCTGCATGAGAGGCGGTAGGTCGAACCACTAGGCCACCACGGCATTTTCATTCATTACTGTGCATCATCAATATCATCATGCACAGCCGAAGCTGCTGGACGTAGAGAACTAAAATTTGGATTTTAGGTTCCTCGGGGAGCACTAAGAGAGCATTTCCCTAAATTCCTATGGGAACGTGAACGGGAACGTGAACAACTGGGATTTCACATGTTATGTTTATACGCACACGAAGTCGCGGGCAAAAGCGAGTGTCATTATAATACTTTGAAAATCACCCACTAGCCAAGATGATTAATATTGTACTTTAAGTACGTTATGCTTGAAGAAGAAAATTCGAGACACTTCAATAAAAAGATAGCCTAATTGACATACATCAAACAGCTGTCAAAATAACAAAGTCACTAATAGCTCAACAATCACTATTATGCGACCATTGTATGACTATTGTACGACTTGAAGCTACAATAGAGTGCTATAATCGAAGGGGGCAATCACAATCGATCGATAAAGTCAAGTGGCATTCATCGATTGGATTAGCGGATCGAAACTGTCAATTTCAAATCGTGAGGGGTGCCTTTAAAGGTTTTTTCTTAAATTTATTTTAATGGTATATGGCCAGTTGTAAGTTTGTTAGATTTGTTTAAGTAGATACATACATGTTGTATCTTGTTCAAATGACCTATTATAAAATCTGTGGGAATGTAATGTTAGAGTTAGTGTTAGTGTTAATTATATTTTGGGCGTTCTCTGACTGTAGTTATTTCTAGCAGAAGACAAAACATTGTAAGTATATTTTATATTTATTTTATTTTATTAAGGTTCGACAACGGTTAATGAAGTAATATGGTTTTGAATTAGATATGACTTCAATAGTTTATGCGTAAAAGGATAAATGTGTTAGTGATTTTGACGTATTTTATAATTTATAATTGAAAATTTTAGAGAAAATAATAAAAATAAATATCTGCATGTTCATTTCAATTTTTCGCTGCAATCACTGCATCTTTGACATCCACATCACCTTTGCTTCGTGTTAATTTAAATAATTTTTATTTGTTGCATTTGCTAACTAGATCAAAAACCAGTTTCCTGCAAAATCGTGGGAAAAAACACAACACATCTTCGCACGTAACCGTCTTAGAAATTAACAAAAACCAAAATGAGAACACATTTGCATAAAACCAGATGACAATTTAAAAATTCAATAATGCAACGCGGAATTAGCATAACACAATGTTACCAACGCACTTTCGGCATAGTTTAATAAAGAAACTTCTTAAATTACTTCCTTATAAATATTTATTCGTCAAATAGTATGCAAATCACCTTAATTATGGGGCTTCAAGAAATGGGTTAACCGTTTTGCATAAAAGTTGAACGTTCGAAAACGCCTCAACCCTACTTTTGAACTCGATCAATTATGAACTCTAAACCCAAGGGTCAAAGTGTGATTGACATAGCTGTGAGGCGTAGTTCTTTTTTTAAATTTGCAAATTTCACACCTTTCCGAGGGCTTGTGACAGGTTTTTAAAGACGCTCGCTATTAAAAAGAAAAGGCGTTTTTTATGGAATTATTCATTGCAATTTGCGCACCTTGAACTTAGACAATTAGTGGCAGATGTGTGTGATATTTATTAAGCTACTGCTGGCTACTGTAAAACCAATTTATGTTTGCCCTTTTTCTCAGGCGACAGTGGCGCTGTCGTCGCGGACAGACGTTGATTTAGTACCAAGAGGTGTTAGTACCATTTTTGGTCACGCGCTCTAATAATTTTGCCAGTATTTTATGGTCAACTAAATTACTTTTTACGACGGATGTTAGGTTCTAAGTTTTATTATGCATATAAAGTAAGTTTCTGAGTATAAACTATTAATTTCCGTTTCTCTAATAAAGCTTCTATCAAAAGTTGTAGGGAATAATTAAAAACATGTAGATAACTAAATATAAAAAGGTCTATTTGTTAAAACTTGTTTTATGATACGTTTGGCTTAATGTGAGGACATGTCGTATTTTATACCAGAGAAACTCATAATATGGGACTCTATTTTTCATGAAAACTTCATGGGTTGAACAGACTTATTTAATCTACATACCTAATTACTGTTTTTAATTAACCCTTGTTCATTCACAAAAACTACTAGGCTAACTTGTGTAGGTACTTAATTGATAAACAAGATATCACATGTGCAAAATGGATTTGAACCCCCGACACTCGGCATGTATGTCAAACCTTTAGGCAAACTTAACCACATTTCAAAACCACTGATCTTTTAGGTGAGTTTTTTTAGGAAATCTGCGCTCAACTTCGAAGTCAGTAATTTAAAGTTGTGTGTGATTTCCTTAATCCCTACTGGGCTCGCTTGGGGCTGTAGTCAAAGGATTTTCGTTTTTTTATGAGACTGTATTTTTTATGAGGCCTACCGACAGCTCGTCTCCCGGTTCGCGGACCCCACTCGAGTTCTGGCCATCTAGTTTTGCCAATATTTTTTCTCGTTATTAATTTGTTAAGTGGTAGCAAATTATGCTTAGCCTAGCTCTCTAGTGGAAGGAGACCTATCATCGGTTGTGAAAACTTTAGCTTTGTTCTTTGTCCACTTTACGGCTCGAGGGCTTGTCGCGCCGAACAAAAGACAATTTACATTAACATGACGCCCTACTTAGTAGTGTGCTGCTTGTAAATAAACAGTACAGACTGACCGACAAATGATATTAATTTATAATTCATAGGTAAGTAGAGATCTTCTACTATCTAAAGTCCCGCGCCTTCACATTTCAAAACGCTTCAATTTTTTCATTATTTTCATAATTTCACGTGTGCATGCTGAGACAGCCATCAACTATGCGTTGAGAGTGTCGGTGGTGCTTTTTAAATACATTGAAGTGTTTTGAAATGTGAAGGCGCGGGACTTTAGATTGTAGAAGATCTCTAGGTAACTACCTAGAGATCTTCTACAATCTATTCCATTGTTTCCAAGACTGCTTTATATTCGGAACGTATTAGTGATTATTATACCTACAAGTATACATATATAACGTAAAAGCTACTTGAAGTCCAATATTTTGGTATGGGGTATGGAAATACTTTTGGTTAATAATAGTAGAAATTGATTAAATTTAAAATGAAAACGAAATAAATAATTCAACTTACTTATTATTATTTTATTTTATTAAAACTGATTCACATACAAATTCGGTGACTTAAAAATAAAATAATTGAATTAAAAATAAAATTTAAAACTAGAACTAAAAATAACTATAGAAAAAACACCCCTTCCAAAATTTCACTTTGCGGCATGGTGCCCATAACGCTGGCGGCGTTACCTCTCTGGATTGTTAAAGAAATCCTTTGCGAGAGGTAAGCGCCAGCCCTTGGGTCGCCGGTTTTGTCGATCAAGTGGGCCGACAACATCCTTATTTTGTTTTCACAATTTCTACACAGAAACAAGAAAAGCTACCCAATGCTTAACGGCGTAGGTACTTACTGCTAAAGTAGTTCATGAAATCTTGATAAATAACGAGTATTTGCATTAATTGAAGCCACATAAAAAATATTAAACGATTTGCAATGACAGTCTTAGTATAACGTTTTTTTAATCGTAACTTTAAGCTTATAAAATTAATTTATCCTTCAATTTTACATAACTACTTCAAGTAGCCTAGTTATAAAGGATAAAAAAAGATAAAAAAACATTTATTAAAGTAGGATTTTACAATCACTTTTACATCGTCATTATGCAAGCAATTTGATGTAGTTATCATTAAAACATACCGTTATCCGCTGCAAACTACGTCATTGATTTAGGTACCTACATCTTCTACTTTGTATCAAACTTTTTTTTTTATCACACTATAATATAATTTATTTTAATACTGTTTGTATGAGACAACGGCCGCATACAATACCATACATGGACAGAGTAGAGTACCTACCATGTTTCTGACTAATGAGCCTCCCCTGTGTGACATGTCAAGAATTACTGACTAATAGCGATAATCGTTTTCTAGAAAACATTTTTGAATTAAAAAGGGTGGAACGGTATAAAAATGGATGTATTTTTTTATGTCACTAGAAAATTGATACTAATACTTGTGTCTAGAGATAAAGTCTTAGTATACGAACGGTAAAGTAGACGTTATCGACGGCAAAAACAAAAAGTGGCATTTTTCTTTATCTCTTTTCGGCTTTTTTTTCTATTCTCTTTTCGGTGGACTCTTCTATGCTTATGGCGGAAGCGTAAATTTACAATCATGTTCAAACTTGTGAATCTTTACACAAATATTTAAAACTACGTAGCTTCTGCCCGCGACTTCGTCCGCGTGGAATTCGGTAATAGCGTTCCCGCTGAAAATATGCGTTTTTCCGGGATAAAAAGTAGCCTATATGTTGACCAGTGTTATAATATAAACTACCTCGATACCAAATTTTGTTGCAATCGGACCAGTAGTTTTCGAGTTAAATCCAGACATACGTACATAACTACAGTATTTTTTTCTAAAAATCGTTTTTTTGTGTTCAGTATCGTTTATATAGTCACCTCGACTTGATAGTTTCTTTTAATTTCCAAGTTACAGACGCGACTTCTTCTACAAACTTATTATTAGTAATACATAGATTTGCCTCCTGACTCTATACTTACTGTTAGACCAGAAGACCTTTCATATGTTTTCACAGCACAATAACAAGAAGACAACGAAAGTGAGGTTTAGGAACTAAGTACTCGTACGTAATAAGATCGTCAAAATTGATAAAAATCCGCACTGCAGTTTATAAGAAAAACGGCAACCAATAAAATTATTTCCGTATTTTTAAACATTCTTGTATGAACATTTGGTTTATCTGTAATACTTTTAGTTTAAAAAGGAAGTTCCCTTCGATTGCTATGCAGGCGGGGTACGGGAGCTTTCAAACTTTTTGGGATAGCTTAGCAAACTTTGTACGCATAGATAAAACTTTTAATTGAATTCCGCCTTTAGAATGACAATTTATTTACAATCCTTGTACAGTTTGACATTGTTTTAAGTTCTGAGACTACACTCTTAGATGCGGGAGTGCCATAATTGTATACCTATTACGAATAAGGCCCGGTTTGGCTACGGATGGTTAAAATTTGACATTTGATCCATAGAGAAACTGTCAAATTTCAACCCTCCTTATCCACTCACTTGCTTTTGGCAACTACGGTTGCCAATGCTATGTTCTATGTTCAAAGTCATAGCGCCATTTTTGCTTGCTTTTGGCAACTACCTACTACTAATTTGGCACTCAATCTCAGATCTCCATTCTTTTTGCGGCGAAGCCCACAGCAGAGGATAATTTTTGTATTGAACTTGGCTCTCCTTTTTTACATTTATGTTTTTGGTGGGTAATACTTACCTTACTTACCTAGAGATCTTCTACTATCTAAAGTCCCGCGCCTTCACATTTCAAAACGATTCAATGTATTTAAAAAGCACCACCAACACTCTCAACACATGTGTGCGTGCTGAGACAGCCATCAACTATGCGTTGAGAGTGTTTGTGGTGCTTTTTAAATAATAATATAAAAATTGAAGCGTTTTGAAATGTGAAGGCGCGGGACTTTAGATAGTAGAAGATCTCTACTTACCGGAGGTGGCGGGACGACCTGGACACGTTCAACAACAACTGGCCTTCAATGGCCGAGGATGGAGGGAGTTGGAAGGTCACGGGAGAGGCCTTTGCCCCGCAGTGGGACATTCAAATAAATTAGGAAAAAAAAATACTTACCTATCAATTATCTTAATGCATACAATGATAATTATGATATCATGTCATTATAAAAAAACATATAGAATGTCACAGCCAGCTGCGAGCTAAAAAAAATTCTCAGTACTATTACATTTTAATTAAAGCACAAAAAATACTACGGTTAATTAGACGTATTAAACGGTACATTCCATTTCAATTAATGAATTAGTTTCTTTTATTCTTGGACAAGTCTTTAAATATGGCTGTCTATTACTACTACTACAGCCTATTTGTGTCCCACTGCTGGGCACAGCCTCCTCTCATCACGAGAGGGTTTGGGCTATAGTCCCCACGCGGGCCCAGTGCGGATTGGGGACTTCACACACATCTTTGAATTACTTCGCAGATGCGTGCAGCTTTCCTCACGATGGTTCCTTTACCGAAAAGCTCAGTGGTTAATTCAAATTGAATTTCGCACATAAGTAAACATAGATGTGCGAGCCGGAATCGAACCCCCGACCCTCTGCATGAGAGGCGGTAGGCCGAACCACTAGGCCACCACGGCTTTTTCCGTAATGATATATATATATGGCCGTCTAGCCACCCACAATAGTATATTTATGTTCCACTGCTGAACTCTGCCCTCTGCGCAACACGAGAGGGTTTGGACTTCTGGTTTGAAACAGTCCCTTTTACCCGACTGCGCCAGAAGGAGGGTTATGTTTTTCGAGAGTATGTATTAATGTAGGCATATATAAATATCTTTTACGTCACACCAGGCCGAAAAGCGGGATTTACCGCCCTTGGGCGCTACGAAAAATCCCTCTTCACGGCCGGTGGTGACGTAAAATCGTATACTAACCACGGGCGGTCGTAAAGAAATCCTCAGACCGCTAGATTATAGCAATTACCCGCGATCTGAGACTTTCTTTACTTGACCGCCCTAGGTGTGTAATGTACTATACCATGCTCTGTAGTATAAACGGCTTCCTGGTTTTTAGCTAGTAAGCTCTTTGTACCATATCAAAAGTTTGTAAGCAGTCGGTTTTTTTTTTTTTTAAAGATCGTGTTAATTCTCAGCAACTTTAGGTAAAAAAACACAAAGCACAGAATAATTGTCATAGTGTAATTTTATCATCATACAATACTTTATTGAACAATCAAAAACGTGAAAGTTTGTCTAGATTGAGATGTATTCAATGCAGTTTTACATAAAAACTACAAAACAGATTTTGGTAAAATTGTGTAAGTAGTACAGTCGAGTTCGCCAATATATACACACTTTTGCACCTTACTACGTTGTAATAAGGTCCAAAAGTGAACACATATTAATGAACTCGACTGTACCTATTCATGATCAAGCCTGCTATTCTCAAAATCGTTGGTATAGATGCTGTAGGCACGGAGATCCGCAGTGGAACTTGAAGACACGGAGACTCGCTGGGCATCAGGATGATGTCTAGCTAATTAAGAAATCAATATCTCGTAGACTGGCCCTAACACTGCCCTAACACTTCCCTAATTAATTAATAAATAGATTTTATGTAAAATTCATATTATATTTTCAGAGATCATTACTTTACAAGAGCTATCAAAAGACCAAGTAAAAAACGCAACACAATTCTACGCTTAAAAATACCTATATTCGAAAGAAAATGTGTCACCCCGATTATACTCGGCCAGTCTCCACATTTCACTCCTCCGAAATGTGGAGACTGGCCGAGTATAATCGGTGAGCGAAAATCACCGCGATGCACTAATATTTTTACTCACATAAATCTAAATGCGATACCTCACACCCAAATACTCTACAATTGTCATTTCTAACGTGAAAAAAATCCTTAGCATATTTTTGACTCCGCAGTCAAAACGGAATAGAAATTCAAATCTCTAATCAAAACATTTTTTTAATAAACTCTATGAAAAGACAATCGCAAAAAATCGTCCAGCTGCGTTCCAAATTCAATTGGCTAATGATTCAGTATTATTCATAGCGTACCGGTTTTTACTGAAAAAAAATTAAAAGGGCTCATAATGAGATGCATGTCCTAGTTTCCGAACTAACAAAGTTGAGCGAAAAAAAAACAAAGCGGGCCGTGTCTATGAATGGCGCAGATTGCGATTGCGTGGTTCGCGCGGGAGACATAAAATCCTTGTGAACTTTTAACTTACTTTAAAAAAAAGTGGTCTCGTTTAATGTCGTTTAATGTTCTTTAGGGCGAGCTGCATTGATAAGGCCGGACGTAAGTAGGTACTGTTTAAAGTTAAAAACTCGTAAACCGCCTCAATGTAATCTTTTTAGAATTAACCATTTAAGATAATTTGTACGTTTGACGGAAGTTAGAAAAAAATATTTATGTAAATAATTATTTTGATTTGCACCGCCAATGAACCAACTCTTGGTTTGAATAATTGAAACAAAAACAAAGCATCTACGTTTATTTCTCAATATGATGCACCTGTGGCTAACAAAATAAAGGTAATATTTTTTTATTATTATAACATAATGACGAAACCACGGCATAATTTAAAAAAATAATCAAATTTTTCGCTTAACTTCTCAATAACTTCTCGATCTCCAATCTATTAACATTAATTCGATTTGACGGAACCCTTCACGTCATCGTCGACTCGCATTACTTTTTTTATCAAATTTGAATTTGGAACGACGCTCTCAGGGCTATCACTTACCAGTTTTCGTTTATTCAAATGAGCCTCACCCCTGTCGACAGGTCTAGAGTGCGCATTTGAAACTAAGAATGTGTAATGATGATGGTAATTTTGAATATCTTCTATTGTTTAAATAAATACGATTTATTTCCTCACGGAACTACACATAGAGGAAGCTGTCAAATCTCTGGTCATCGCAATTCTGTCAAAAAACGGCAATTTTATATTAGACTAGCTGGTGGCCGCGACTTCGTCTGCGCAGGATTAGTATTTCGATTAGCTTATATACACAATATCTTTATAAATTGTAGCCTATGTGTTATTCTGATGTATAAGCTATATTATTGTAAAGTTTCATTAAAATTCATTGAGTAGTTTTTACGCGAAAGAGTAACAAACATCCACTCATAATTACAAACTTTCGCATTTATAATATTAGCAGGATAGGATCGAGTAATTGAGTAATCCACCACCATTTGAAGATTTTTGATGAAAAAGAATATATTACCATCGTTTTGTGAATAGAAACGAAAGAAAATCCAAAGCATGATTTAATACATATTTTAATCAGAAAATTTCAAAACAAATGAGATATATATTACAAGCAACACACATTCAGAAACTTGTTTGGTCCCACACATACGCACCTTTGTAAGCGCTCACTTAAAGGTGAGTGCGGAAACACATCCCGTCTTAAGATGTTAATTTATACGACATTCTGACGGCGTGACGCGCGAGATCACTTCCTTGTTGAGCCCTCGGAAATCAATGAATTTCAAATTACGTCAATTCAATTCAATTCAATGATTTATTCAGCAAATTGGCCACATAGGGGCACTTTTACACGTCAGAATAAGAATTTACCAGCGCTTCCTAGACCCATTGCTTGAGAAGAAGCTCCGCAACAAACTCAAGCGGAAGGCCTTTTTTCAAAATTTCCACATTTACATTACATGTCGTAGAAGTACGTCGCTTTTATTTAAGTCACTTTAGTCCTTAAAAACGCCTCGTTTTGGCTGTGGACGGGTAAAATTTGACAGATTGTCTATGGCGCAAATGTCAAAGTAAATTCGTAGGTAAAACGAGGCGTTTTGTTGATTAGGAACCGAACTTTAAATTATATCAATCGACTATCTGTTGCCCGCATTAAAATGTAAAAATCCCATTTTTTCCCGTTCCCGTGGAAATTTCGGGAAATTCTATCTTTGTGCTCCCCTACACTCTCCAAGGAAAGAACATGTCAGATTTCAGCTATGTACAACCGGTGGTTTGGCCTGTGCGTTGATACATCACTCAATCACTTTTGCCTTTTATGTATTAACAAATATATAGGTTAAACTCTTCCGTAACTGAGTGTCTGACAGAGAACTAATACCCGTAATCACCTATACTATCGTAAAAGTTATTTTTTGTAATTAATTGTTTTTGTTTATTTAACCTTTTTTTTCAAATATCGTTGATTATTAATGTGACAGAACAAGCAAGGTTCTTCTAGCCAAAAAAATATTCTCTAAAATAACGTTACCCGACTGCGGCAAGGCGGATGCGTTTAATTCAAGAAGCGCAATTAATCATGGTTGCAGTATTATCAAGCTGCACACATTTGCATACATTAAAGTTTTTTTCGAACAATCAAAACAACTGGTAACTGTGAAGTTTTTTAACGTAACGGTAACATTGCTTTAACAGATGTTACGATGTTTTGTTACAGTTTTTTTTTCTTTTTGTAAAGGAATGACATGTAGGTTCGTTTCGGCTTTTATCAAAGACCATCAGAAAATTGAAGATACTTTATAATGGATAAAGTGAGGCTAATTAGATATTTAACTTTAAAAATAATAATAAAAAAACTATATAAAGGTTGATTTTATTTCAATTGCACGACAAATATAAACTTTTAAACTTTTCTGTCAAATTTCGTTGCAGTAAATAATATTAAGTCACAGTTCCCTAGGCAAGTATTGACAGAATTTCAAGTTTTTATATTTATCCACAAAAAGAACCAAGTGAATTGTAACATACAATTCGACATGAAAAAGTGTCAGTGAAATCGTCAGAATATCTGGAATTAATTTAAAAAGTTACATTACAATTCAGGAACGACGATTCAGTCTTTTCATTAAACCCTATAATTTAAAAATACTCCGAGACGCACCCTTTATTAAATAACCAGAATATTTATAAAGATTCCCGGCTAGGGTGGCCATGACGATGAACTGAGTTGGACATATTTAACAACAACAATACAAAATCAAAAATCAAAAATTCTTTAGTAACTTGAAAATACAAAGTTATCAGATGTGGGTGCAACTTTTTAAGAAATAAAAATTCTTGTGCTAAGGTCCGCCGCTATACTATAGGTACAATATAATACAATACTCTTTATTGAACACAATATAAACAAAACAAAGAAAATACAGAAACAATACACATTAAATAGGTAAACAACAGGCGGAGTTATCGCTAAATAGCGATCTCTTCTATCATCATGTTTATTTAGTTTGCAGATTTTACATACCCATCTACCTGAATAAATAAAGTAAAATATTGTGGTACCAAATGTTTCATGTTTAATGCACATTTTTTTTTAATATTGTACAGAAAGGAAGTAATTTATAGACAACTATGCACGTGTACCTAATTCTTATAAGTACTTTAAAAAATGTAGAGGTAAATAGTACATTATATTGCCCACTAAAACCGAGTAGGTAGGTAGGTATATACCTAATTAATGGTGGTTAAATTTTAAGGAATTTGTAAAATTAAGAAATAAAACCCCCATAGAAATGGTACAAACCAACTCTTTATACTTAATAAATAATATGCACAAACAAATTTAAACTGTTTATTACGTTACTAAAGTAAGTAAGAAAGAAATTTAAATTTAAATAATTAAGAACCTCCTCCTTTTTTTGTAGTCAGTCAAAAAACATTCCTATCCCTAAACATAGGTAACGTCTTAATAAAAAAATGCCAATATAGCAGAATCCTGAACCATGGTCGCCCTTCAGCAATTTGTCCTACTCGAAGGCCGAGGTGAAAAAAAACTGGAATTCGTTTGGGCGAACAAAAAGCCACAGCCCGCCAGTTGAAGAGTTAACCCGAGCAGCGGCGGGTTGTGTGCTGTGATTTGTGTCAGATCATCGAAATATGGGTCTTTTAGTGGAGGCCTGTGGGCTGTGCCCAGCAGTGGGATGTTCAGTTTGTGTCACTTTAGAAGGAGCAGTGATAGAAACAGTCTTCTAACTAATATGTATTATGGAAGCTCAAATGGTGAGCCATGTTGACCTACCGCCTCTCATGCAGAGAGCCGAGGGTTCGATTCCGGCTCGCACCTCTAAGTTTACTTATGTGCGAAATTCAATTTGAATTAACCACTGAGCTTTTCGGTGAAGGAAACATCGTGAGGGAACCTGCACGCATCTGGGAATAATTCAAAAATGTGTGTGAAGTCCCCAATCCGTACTGGGCCCGCGTGGGGACTATAGCCCGAACCCTCTCGTGGTGAGAGGAGGCCTGTGCCCAGCAGTGGGACCCAAATAGGCTGTAGTAGTAAATGGAGAGCAGAAGAGGAAAAGGGCTCGGCAATTTGTGAGTGACGCTTCTGGTGTTAAAAGTACCCATAGGAAACGGCGACCTCTTACTATTAGGCGGGCCGTGTGCTTGTTTAAAGCCGTGGTAGCCTAGTGGTTTGACCCACGCAGAAGGTAGTGGGTTCGATTCGGCTCGCACCTATGATCAACTCATGTGCGAAAATCAATTTGAATTTACCACGGAGCTTTTCAGTGCAGATATCCTTGCGATGTTAGCGAGGAAATCTGCACGCATCAGCGACGTCATTCAAGGATGTGCGTGATGATTCCAGATTCTATTTTAATTAATCCTTAACAATTCGTTCTTGTCGATTTAGAAAACTTGTAATTTAATTTAAAACTAGCTTCTACCAGCGACTTCATTAGCGTAGAATTATCGCTATTATCGCTTACCCGTGATAAAAATATGCTTATGTCCTTTCCCGGGAGTCCAACTACATCCATAGGAATTAAATTTCATCTAGGTTGGTCCAGCGGGTTAAGCGTGAAGAGGTAAGAGACAGACAGACATACAGAGTTACTTTATAATATTAGGTATGGATACTAATCATAATATAAAAAATGCGAAAGTAACTCTGCTAGGTACCTTTTTCTCGCATAAACAGTGGTTTATGCGAGAAAAAGGTAAGTAAGTTAAAAAGGTAAAGGTAAGTTTCGGTGAAATTTGGAATGAAGATAGTTTAATTCCTGGGAAAGGACATAAGCTACTCTTAATCATGGAAAAGTGCAGGTTTCCCGCGAAAACGCGCGATAATAACCAAAATCCATGCGGGAAAAGTGGCGGGTTAGAAGTTAGTAGTAGTAGTACCTACCTACATATATTTTTTTTTTATGTTACACGATCTCCCATTTCACCAGGCTTCACACACGAAGCCGAAAAATAAAATAAAATAAAAAAAGCACATCCAATTAAGTAGTACATTTGATATTTCAGACGCGCGTGCCCACTGGGCCGGTTCAAAGGGAAGACCTTTGTTTGCAGAACCCAGGCGGGCTAATCTTGAGCGACAGTGCTTTTTAGGGGTCCGTAGGCAACGGGGGAGCCGTGGTAGGCTAGTGGTTCGACCTACCGCCTCCCATGCTGAGGGTCGGGGGTTCGATTCCGGCTCGCACCTCTAAGTTTACTTACGTGCGAAATTCAATTTGAATTTACCATGAGCTTTTCGGTGAAGGAAAACATCGTGAGGAAACCTGCACGCATCTGCGAAGTAATCCAAAGATGTGTGTGAAGTCCCCAATCCGCACTGAGCCCACGTGGGGACTATAGCCCAAACCCTCTCATGATGAGGGGAAGCCTGTGCCCAGCTAGGCAACGGGGGCCAGTTCAATGAACACCACTTGTGCATTTCCTGTTTGGTTGGGAATAGTAATAGCTATATCATAAGTTATAATAAATACATGTTTTTAATAACAGTGTCGTTAAGTCATTGAATATACGTACCTACGTATTCCTATCATAATTATTTAAGTCATTCCTTAAGTATTTCCTCAACGCTGTCCTCCCGTATCTATGCTATATTTAAGTTTCTTATATTACAATGAAAAAAAAACAATTTGTAATCTGAAATTAAAAATTTGCTCATATTGAGGTAAACTATTAGTTTTGTGGATGTACCTATCAGTAGGGAATGTTTTAAATTCTTTAAACGCTGGTAAATTCATTTCTGACGTGTAAAGTGCTCCTATGTGGCCAATTTGCTGAATAAATAATTGATTGATTGATAAATAACAAGGCGATTGTTTCTTTTTTTCATTCCGTGTTATATTGTGAAATTAACTAAAACAGTGAAATATTTGACAGCTTTCGGCGACAGCGACGTTGCCAATTTTAGTAATCTTAAGAAAAAAATGGTTGTCTGTAAAGTCAGTTTATAATCATTTTATACGTGATAAGGTCACGTGACTCTACAACGCTACGTAACGCAACAACGCTACCATTGAGTCATGTTCTTTCGTGGGCGCAGCGGGGGTTTAGATGAACTCAAAGGTGACTGACTGACTGACATAGTCATCTATCAACGCACAGCCCAAACCACTGAACGGATCGGGCTGAAATTTGTCATGCAGGTAGATGTTATGACGTAGGCATCCGCTAAGAAAAGATTTCCCGAAATTCCCACGGGAACGGGAAAAAACGGGATTTTTCATTTTAATATTTCTGCGCATACGAAGTTGCGGGGAAAAGCTAGTCAATTTATAAGACGTTATCACGTCAAAAACATACATTTTCAAAACATCGAGCGTCCAACGGAACCCTACACGTTCGAAATTTGAAATATTCCATTCGTGATTCGCACATAGCCCGCATATAGGTACCTACTCGGAGGGAGGGCCGCCCTCCGAGGCTCGAAAGACGCGGAAAAAAACATGGCGGTCGTTTGACGTTCGAGACAAACCGTTCGGAAGAATCGAAAGGGATGTCGCGTGTTTGAATTTGAAAATGGAACGTTTTTTGAGTTTTATATGATATCGTGCTGGAATTTGAAAGTGGAATGATTGCTTTTTTTACTTGTAATTAGTATGTGTGTAGATATGATTTATATTATACTAGCTTCTGCCCGCGACTTCGCCCGTGTGGAATTCGGTTTTTTTCGCGTTCACGCGGGAACCATGCGTTTTTTTTCGGGATAAAAAGTAGCTTATGTCCTTTCCCTCCCGGGAAAGGACATAAGGCATAGTTGGGGTCCCCCCCACCTATCTTCATGCCAAATTTCATCTCAATCGGTCTAGCGGTTGAAGCGTGAAGAGGTAACAGACAGACAGAGTTACTTTCGCATTTATAACATTAGTATGGATTTTGTTTTTAATAGATTAGTAAAAGTTAGAAATGAAGGCAAGGCTGCGTTCAAGCAAGCATATGATTTTTTCTAATTGTACGATAAGATTAAATAGTTTATTGCAATGAATTATACTCCATTAAGGTGAATCGTCACGGCTGAACCCCATACAAAAAACTGCTCACGTAATCTTCGACTACGACTGCTTTTAGTTTCTTTTATCGTTCTAATAAAATATTACATTATTTCCCGAGCGCGCATAGATCAAAAACACCGCAAAAAATCAAAGAATAAAATAATTATAAGCATTTCAAAACCAATAAAATTTCGGTCGAACCAAGCTTGTGTGAGAGAACGTTTACACTGTAAGCATCAGGCCAATATGGCGTCGTGGTCTATGAACAGCTGATCTGCTAGTGCTAGTGTCCGTCCGATTCCTATTAATTTCCAGAATGCTCACAAGATGGCGTTAACCCGCCGTTACATAGTTGATCGCGTAAATCGCTTTTTATGAGTTGGAAAATCATTGAACGAAATAGGTAAGTAAGTACCTATACAAGTATTTTGTTGTTTATAATGATCAGATATAAAAAATGTAATGAGCGGTGACATGTCAGAAGACTGCTAGAAGAAATAAATCATACCTATCTCTTATAAGTATTTTATTCATTTATGTAAGAAATAAAAATAGCTACTTATAATAAGAAGTAGGTAGAGATCTTCTACTATCTAAAGTCCCACGCCTTCACATCTCAAAACGCTTCAATTTTTTTATTATTATTTAAAAAGCACCACCAACACTCTCAACGCATAGTTGATGGCTGTCTCAGCACATGTGTTGAGAGTGTTGGTGGTATATTGAAGCGTTTTGAAACGTGATGGCGCGGGACTTTAGATAGTGAAGATCTCTACCTGGCCTGGGCGATCGAGCTCTGCTTAGGACATTTTATCTCTTATATAGTACCTATAGATAGTACCTATATATAAAATTCTCGTGCCACAGTGTTTGTAACCAAACTCCTCCGAAAGGGCTCGACCGATTCTTATGAAATTTGGTGTGTATGTTCAGTAGGGCTGAGAATAGGACGTAAGCTATTTTTCATACCCACCCAAAAAGAAAACTATGGCGGTACGAAGTCCGCTGGGTCAGCTAGTTAGTCTATAAAAATTGATTTTTGCTGTAGGTAAAAAACAAAAAACAAAAATAAATTGACCAGATAGTAGACCACTCGAGCGTAGAAAACCCGCACTGTCTACACGCTCGCTGTAACAGTTATGGTGACGAGTACATATAATCTACTACTACAGTCTATTTGCGTCCCACTGCTGGGCACAGGCCTCCCCTCATTATGAGAGGGTTTGGGCTATAATAGTCCCCACGCGGGCCCAGTGCGGATTGGGGACTTCACACACATCTTTGCATTACTTCGCAGATGCGTGCAGGTTTCCTCATGATGTTTTCCGTCGCCGAAAAGCTCATAGTAAATTCAAATTGAATTTCGCACGTAAGTAAACTTAGAGGTGCGAGCCGGAATCGAACCCCCGACCCTCGGCATGAGAGGCGGTGGCTCGAACCACTAGGGCCACACCACGGCTTTTAGAACATATAAGCTGTGAAATTACCATGAAATTACCGATCATATGCGTATGCGTAATAATAATAGTAGGTATCCAGATTATACAAATTGTGATTTGAAAAGTGGCATTTTACAAAATTAAATTGTTTTGGGTCCTGAATAATGTTTAGAATCTACGGTACGTAGCTAGTATCTAAACTTTAGATACTAGCTACAATGTCAGTTATACATATAAATCGTAGGTACGAGTAGGTACAAGCGAAATAAACTAATGATTTATTATTATTTACCTACTACATTTAGATTTACACATTGATGTTTCGACCGGCGTGCAAAACGGAACTCAATTAGGAATAAAAAAAAAAACAAAAAGAGACATTGACATTTTGTTGTGGTTATAATCATATGTACCTACGTAATGTAATGTAATGTCCCGCATTTGCCCGCAAATGCTACGTGCTATTTTCATCAATGCCTCAGTTGTATATTCTTTGGTGTTCTTTGGCCTGAATCCGCGCGCCTTCTAAGTTGTGTTTTGCTATACCGTGATGATGGTGATGGTATTGATGGTGGTGGTGATGATGATGATGATGATGGAGATAGTGATGTGATGATGATGGAGATGGTGATGTGATGATGATGGAGATAGTGATGTGATGATGATGGAGATGGTGATGTGATGATGATGGTGACGACGACGAGTAGTATTTCCTCACAGTTTGAGAAAAGCATTGTACCTATAGACCTCGGCCGCAACAGCATTGCCGGACTCGTACCTACTAAGAAGGCGTCCGGCAATGCGCTCCTTAGCGGCGTCTGCAATAATGTACTATTTGTACTTTTTACCGGGAAACGTCTACAGGAACAGCTAAAAAAAAGAAATATAACTTTGTATGGGAATCACCTTCGGGTGATACGAAGTTCATTCACCCGGCCAACCTATAGGGTCATTATTTATAAATGTTTATAATATAGTATGGATGGATATCACAGTCTCTTTTGGCTGTAATAAAATTGTGACAAAAAGACGCTCGGTCGCCTGTGACTTGCTTTCGCAGTAGCTGTACCTGCGCTGTACCTACTGCCGCCGCCGTCGAGACGTCCGATAGCCCGCGTCGCGTACAGCCGTCGAGTCGGCCGAACGGTAAGTATAGGAGCGGGTGATCGACATTCGTATTCTCGTTGTTGGAGATTGGTAGTAGGTACAAACAATGATACAAGTGGAATATGAATTCGGAATATTTTAGAGGTGTTTGTTATTTTCCTGGATAGGTATACCTAATTAGTACATACCTATTTTACTAGAATTGAGAGAATGAATATTTTTTATGTAGGTGGTAGGTAAACGGAACTCTATACTTTGCGCGTACCTATAGGGTATTACTATTAGTCCGTTTTCTATTGGGAATGCTTGTATGGAGAGGTCGAAATTTTGAGTACAGCAATGCCATTTGGTAGGAATGTTATACACATTGACCTTAGTCCAAAACGCCCGGTAGCCACTTTGAACTCCTCGACTGGTGGGGGGGGGGGGGGGGTTAAAGTACAGAGCTCCCGGCGTTCGGAAAAAAAATCCTGTCGGATTCGTTTGGACTTTTGAGTCAAGTTTGGTGTCGTTTTCAGGTAACTAGATGATGCCCAATTCATTCCTCATACCAGTTTTTAGGGTTCCCTAGCAAAATATGACGCAATACTTAAAATAATAAACTTTTATTAGTAGCGAAATGCAAACAAACCCTCATATTTTCATATTTTTGTATGAAATTTGGTTTATAAAAAAATACTGTCTGAAAGCCCATTTAATGCAGAATCTAAAAACATAAACAGTAAGTATATACTTTACAATTTTCAATGAAAAATAAAATATTGAATGTACTGCGACGGTCGTCAGCGCAGCGTAGTGGGCGGTAACAAGACCCGAAAAACTGTCAATGTCAACGCAAAAAGCTTTTATAATATCAATAAATTAAAGTGCTTACAATAATATCACACTTGTTATAAATATTCTCTTAATTATTATGAATTAAAACAAATGTGTTTTTTTAAAAAAACACACGAACTTTCGCCTTTATTACTTTAGTGTCATTTTTAATCATCTTCAATTTATAAACGAATTCAGATAATGTTGCCTGACTTCGTAGTCAGGCAACATTATTAAAAGTAAAGAAAAATAATAATAGAACGTTTTGTGAATTAGTTTTACTTACAACCACCTCCACAATTACATAACTCAGTACATTTGAGCTGGCGTTTGAAACATTGCACCTGGAACTTCAAGATTTCACGCACCGACATCTTTTTAATTCTAGGCATTCTTGAGCAGCCGGAGGGCTTTGGGTCCACAGTGGCACCCAAGTTTCTTCTTCTTTCTGCCAAACCCATTCATATCGGCAAGAAATATTTTGCATCGCGTCTTCTTTAGGCACTTTTTTTGTAATATAAAATCCATATCCATATTAATTTGGCATGGAGATAGTTCGGGTCCCCAAAGGACATAGGCTACTTTTCATCCCGGAAAAACGCGTAGTTCCCGCGGGAAAGCGATAACCAAATTCGCGAAGTCGCGGGCAGAAGCTATTTTGTTATTATAAATCTGGTCAAGAAATTGATAATTTAATAAAGGCGAAAGTTCGTGTGTTTTTTTTTTACTTCTTCACGCTCAAGATGCTGGACCAATTTTGATAAAATTTGGTATGGAGGCAGCTGAAACCCTTGAGTAATACATAGGCTACTTCTTAACAGCGGGTAATACCGCAGGGCGCCGCTAGTATAATATTAAAAAGAAGAAAATCAGGTAAAGAGAGAAAAACACATTTGTTTTAATTCATAATAATTAAGAGAATATTAATTACAAGTGTGATATTATTGTAAGCACTTTAATTTATTGATATTATGAAAGCTTTTTGCGTTGACTTTGTCAGTTTTTCGGGTCTTGTTACCGTCCACTACGCTGCGCTGATGACCGTCGCAGTACATTCAATGTTTTATTTTACATTGAAAATTGTAAAATTTATACTTACTGTTTATGTTCTTAGATTCTGCATTAAATGGGCTTTCAGACAGTATTTTTTTATAAGCCAAATTTCATACAAAAATATGAAAATATGAGGGTTTGTTTGCATTTCACTACTACTAAAAGTTTATTATTTTATATATTGCGTCATATTTTGCTACGGAAGCCTAAAAAACTGGTATAAGGAATGAATTGGGCATCATCTAGTTACCTGAAAACGACACCAAACTTGACTCAAAAGTCCAAACTAATCCGCCAGGATTTTTTTTCCGAGCGCCGGGAGCTCTGTACTTTAACCCCCCCTCCTCCCCTCCAGTCGCGGAGTTCAAAGTGGCTACCGGGTGTTTTGGACTTAAGTCAACTTGTACACCATTCCTACCAAATGGCATTGCTGTACTCAAAATTTCGACCTGTTTCCCAATAGAAAACGGACTATATTGATAAATCAATAAACAATATGAATTTCAACAACGATGATACACCTGATTCAGGTACTTACTTGCATCGCGATTCTTATAAGAAATTACGACTCTCCCCGACTAGGTGAGCATTTTCACTCAAAAGTGTACCACGATGAAAATTCAGGTTTTATTTTTAAAGTAGTTAATTTCTTAATTTTTTTAGCCAGAATAAAGAGTATACCTTAAAATTTATGAAATTTAACACGGTCCCCCTGAAATATCCTTAGTTTTTAAATAAACAAGGAACTTAGCTGACATGGTAGTCAATTCCTGTCAGTTTTGTTACTATATGGGCATTTTCACTCAAACTTGTACCCCCTGGTTTTGACAGTGTCCCACTACTTCAATATTTTATTACTGCCAAATATATTTGTTTGTGAATATTCGAATGGCATCTATATAAACTATATTCCTTAAATTATAGATTTCATCCCTAAATTCAAGTAAATTATGCTAAATGTAATTATTATGATTTTTTAAAGCCGCTCGGGTCTTTTTGACGTGTCCCACCCCAATGTCGACTTTTTTAAAGTTGAATAATTAAAAAAGTATTGGGAAACATGAAGTCAATTGATGGCGTCCATAATCTACATTAGTTTGCTCGTCACAGGAATGAATATCGTAATAAAATTAATAATATTTCATATTAAAAACTAAATTTATATAGTGGTACCGAAAACTGTTGCCACCTGACATGTCAGGTTTGTGACCGCCAAAACGGGGCCAGAAAACCCACCAATTCATTTTTTTATCATATAAATAGCAACATTGAATGCCACTTGACTAGTTAGCCACAGGTTTAAAAATCCCGCGTGCGCAGGAGTGACGTGAAGCGAGGTGAAATTCGGTATGGAGGCAACTGAAGCCCTGGATTAATACATAGGCTACTTCTTAATAGGGGGTAATACCGCAGGGCGCCGCTAGTATAATATTAAAAAGAAGAAAATCAGGTAAAGAGAGAAAAATACATTTGTTTTAATTAATAATAATTAAGAGAATATCTATTACATGTATGATATTATTGTAAGCACTTTAATTTCTTGATATTATGAAAGCTTTTTGCGTTGAAATTGACAGTTTTTCAGGTCTTGTTACCCTCCCCTACGCTGCGCTGACGACCGTCGCAGTACATTCAATATTTTATTTTACATTGAAAATTATAAAAGATATACTTACTGTTAATGTTTTTAGATTCTGCATTAAATGGGCTTTCAGACTGTATTTTTTACAAATCAAATTTCATACAAAAATATGAAAATATGAGGGTTTGTTTGCATTTCGCTACTACTAAAAGTTTATTATTTTAAGTATTGCGTCATATTTTGCTACGGAACCCTAAAAAATTGGTATGAGGAATGAATCGGGCATCATCTAGTTATCTGAAAACGACACCAAACTTGACTAAACAACCCAAACTAATCCGCCAGGATTTTTTTTCTGAGCGCCGGGAGCTCTGTACTTTAACCCCCCCTCCCCCCACCAGCCGCGGAGTTCAAAGTGGCTACCGGGCGTTTTGGACTTAGGTCAACGTGTATAACATTCCTACCAAATGGCATTGCTGTACTCAAAATTTCGACCTGTTTCCCAATAGAAAACGGACTATTACGCGGTTGCATAGACATATATAATACTTCGTAAGTATAAAAATCATTGCGCGGTTGCCATTCCGATTCGCGGAATAGACGCGCGTCTCAATAGCCCTGTCCCGCTCTCTCCTACCGGCCGACCCTATGCCCCCGCGCCGCGCGCGCCAGCCACTCCAGCCGCCAGTCAGTCGCCAACTTTGAGCCATCACAACGCACACGCTACATTTTTGAGAAGAATTCACGATCACTTGTGATTAGGGCTTCGCCGCACACCGTGTTCTCATTTTACATCCGCCAAGACTCCACCGTGCGTGACAACTTTGTTGTTGTATTCCAGCGAGTGTTCGCGCTAATAGAATCGCTTCAACGGTCGCAGACTGAAGCACTGAAAGAAATATTTCGACGCCGGTAACATGCATGGCCGAGGGCCAGGGCACTCTTTCCGGCTGCAAAGCCACAGGAGTCGGTAGAAACCTTATTAGTGCTTACGGAGGTCGCCGCCCGTCACATCGTATAGGTATATTATATTTTCGACGCCGCAAGACAGTCAAAACACTGACATGTTTATAGTGAGACTCCCGGAGAATGATATCTCAGAAAGAGCGCAATTGGACATGACTTACGCCCTCCTTTCTAATCTAATAAGATAAGGAAAAGAGTACGGAGGGAGGACTTGACAAACTTCAAGGAGCTGCCCTTTCGTGCGAGAAGTGTGGAGGATTCTGTCGACGAGAAGGAGAAGAAACCGAGCCTTCAAGCGCGCCGTGCGGTAGCAAGGCGCCCTGCGCGCCCGCGGCGGCTGCGGCGCCGCAGTCTTCGCCCGCGCCGACTGCCCAGACGCCCGCGTCAACCCAGGCGAGACCAATTCCCATAATTACTTTGCGAACGCACAACGTGTTATCAGTGAAAAAATAAAAGTGATCAAAGCTTTTATAGTAGAGATCTTCTAGTATCTAAAGTCCCGCGCCTTCACATTTCAAAACGCTGCAATTTATTTAAAAAGCACCACCAACACTCTCAACACATGTGTGCGTGCTGAGACAGCCATCAACTGTGCGTTGAGAGTGTTGGTGGTACTTTTTAAATAATAATAAAAAAATGCAGTTTTGAAATGTGAAGGCGCGGGACTTTAGATAGTAGAACATCTCTATCTAGTCTCGGTTGTGTTTCGGTAGTGAAGTGCGTCCGTTCGACTCGGTAGTAGCCATGTCCCTGCCCTTCATGCCAAATACCTTCTGATATTATAAATGCGAAAGTAACTCCGTCTGTCTGTTACCACTTCATGTTTCAGCCGCTGAACCGATATTGATGAAATTTGGTTTGGAAATGGTTGAGCCCCGGGGAAGATTATAGGTCACTTCTAATCCCGGAAATCCTCTCTTAGTGCTCCCCTACGTTCCCTAAGGAACCTGCACTCCAAATTTCAGCTCTCTACAACCAGTAGTTTCGGCTCTGCGTTGATCGATCAGTCAGTCAGTCAGTCAGTTTCTTAAAATAAAATAAATAAATAAATTATACTATTTTTTTAATCATTAGGATTGAATGCGGCAATACAACCCGCTGTCATATCATCTCAGAGAGATACTCTAAAAAAACTGAATAGCCAGATTTATTATTATTATCCGTAGAGTGTGATCGAGTAATCTTTTGTCTCTATTTCAGATCAAACATCTTCTGGAATGCCTTGGATCTGTCTTCCTAGGAGGGACAAAGTAAGCTTTCTCTCATTTACCTGCGGCCTGTGAGCAACAACGAAGAGACATTGTGAAACCAATCACTGCTAATCAGAACCAACCTTATCATGTGTAAAATTGTGATATATTTTGTTATACCTATTTTAATAAACTTGTCAGAAATGTGTAGCAATTTTATTTTCGTGTGGCTGTGTGGCAATAAAATGTAAACCAAGAAAGAGAATATTTACTTACTGAGATAAGATAAAAAGATGAAGATAAAATGAATAATATTTGGAATTCAACACAATATTGATCTACTCTCAAACTAGGATTACCTGTGATACGGGTACTAGACAACGATATAAATACTTATAAAGAGAAATGTGAAATACATATGCAAATAAAGATCCATGACATGAGTACAAATGTTTATTCTCATCATAGGTAGGTAGGTACTCTGTCAGTCGTGTAGGTGTTTAGATATTTTGATAAAATAATAAAATATTAGGAATTTGTAAAGTAACAACTACTTATTTAGTTGATAATATTATATACTATACCTTGGACAGCTCATCGCACCAACATCTCAGTGCTCAAAGAACTCAAACTCAACCAACAATATCCGTCCATGGTTCGTATAAGCCGAATCGTCAAATACTTCGGTCACATTTACTACTACTACTACACAGCCTATTTACGGCCCACTGCTGGGCACAGGCCTCTCATTACGAGAGGGTTTGGGCTGTAGTCCCCACGCGGGCCCAGTGCGGATTGGGGACTTCACACACATTACGAATTACTTCGCAGATGTGTGCAGGTTTCCTCACGATGTTTTCCTTGACCGAATAGCTCAGTGGTAAATTCAAATTGAATTTCGCGCATAAGTAAACTTACAGGTGCGAGCCGAAATCGAACCCCCGACCCTCTGCATGACAGGCGGTGGGTCGAACCATTAGGCCTCCACGGCTTACCTTCAGTCACATAACTCGTGGAAATCCGACAAGTTGGAGAGACTAATGCTGAAGGGAAAAGACCCAGAGAGAGGAGGCCGAACAGGTGCCGCCGGTAAATGCGGCGATGCACCAGGGCGAAGATCGCTGCACATGGAAGACCGCCACAAGAAGTATGTGCCGGAGGAGGAGGATAATGTAACGAAATACACACGGATTTTTATCCTTTGATTAAAAATAGTAGTAGAAATAAATAATCATATCTAGATTAAAAATATTTCTATAATGTCAAGTAAAATATATCAAAAGTTTCACTAGTTTTATTTTTCCCCTTTACAAATATTTATTATAGAAAAAAGAAAAAAAAAATACAAAAAGTTGAAAAAGTGAGGATCGAACCCACGACTTCCACGATTTATACTTCATAAAAAGAAATCACAAAAACCACAGCGCCACAGAAGCTCTGTGAATCTCGGCGAAATTAAGCCTTGGTTTCCACTACGTTTCACTACCTCAGTATGTGTGCGTGAGTTCATTCTCGGCAGACTTGTCGCCTTTTTTCCTAAATGAAAGGTAATGTACGGATAATTATGTGAAATTGAGATGTATAATATATCCCTTCAATCGCATAGTCCATCAAAGTGTACCTTTGGGCTTGGAATTTGGCGTAAATCCTGAAAATTACAATATCTACCACCCGCGCCATCTATTATCGTAGAGGCTACATGAAACCGTGAGTTATCACCTTAAGGTGAATCGTCACGGCTGAACCCCATACAAAAAACTGCTCACGTAATCTTCGACTACGACTGCTTTTAGTTTCTTTTATCGTTCTAATAAAATATTACATTATTTCCCGAGCGCGCATAGATCAAAAACACCGCAAAAAATCAAAGAATAAAATAATTATAAGCATTTCAAAACCAATAAAATTTCGGTCGAACCAAGCTTGTGTGAGAGAACGTTTACACTGTAAGCATCAGGCCAATATGGCGTCGTGGTCTATGAACAGCTGATCTGCTAGTGCTAGTGTCCGTCCGATTCCTATTAATTTCCAGAATGCTCACAAGATGGCGTTAACCCGCCGTTACATAGTTGATCGCGTAAATCGCTTTTTATGAGTTGGAAAATCATTGAACGAAATAGGTAAGTAAGTACCTATACAAGTATTTTGTTGTTTATAATGATCAGATATAAAAAATGTAATGAGCGGTGACATGTCAGAAGACTGCTAGAAGAAATAAATCATACCTATCTCTTATAAGTATTTTATTCATTTATGTAAGAAATAAAAATAGCTACTTATAATAAGAAGTAGGTAGAGATCTTCTACTATCTAAAGTCCCACGCCTTCACATCTCAAAACGCTTCAATTTTTTTATTATTATTTAAAAAGCACCACCAACACTCTCAACGCATAGTTGATGGCTGTCTCAGCACATGTGTTGAGAGTGTTGGTGGTATATTGAAGCGTTTTGAAACGTGATGGCGCGGGACTTTAGATAGTGAAGATCTCTACCTGGCCTGGGCGATCGAGCTCTGCTTAGGACATTTTATCTCTTATATAGTACCTATAGATAGTACCTATATATAAAATTCTCGTGCCACAGTGTTTGTAACCAAACTCCTCCGAAAGGGCTCGACCGATTCTTATGAAATTTGGTGTGTATGTTCAGTAGGGCTGAGAATAGGACGTAAGCTATTTTTCATACCCACCCAAAAAGAAAACTATGGCGGTACGAAGTCCGCTGGGTCAGCTAGTTAGTCTATAAAAATTGATTTTTGCTGTAGGTAAAAAACAAAAAACAAAAATAAATTGACCAGATAGTAGACCACTCGAGCGTAGAAAACCCGCACTGTCTACACGCTCGCTGTAACAGTTATGGTGACGAGTACATATAATCTACTACTACAGTCTATTTGCGTCCCACTGCTGGGCACAGGCCTCCCCTCATTATGAGAGGGTTTGGGCTATAATAGTCCCCACGCGGGCCCAGTGCGGATTGGGGACTTCACACACATCTTTGCATTACTTCGCAGATGCGTGCAGGTTTCCTCATGATGTTTTCCGTCGCCGAAAAGCTCATAGTAAATTCAAATTGAATTTCGCACGTAAGTAAACTTAGAGGTGCGAGCCGGAATCGAACCCCCGACCCTCGGCATGAGAGGCGGTGGCTCGAACCACTAGGCCACACCACGGCTTTTAGAACATATAAGCTGTGAAATTACCATGAAATTACCGATCATATGCGTATGCGTAATAATAATAGTAGGTATCCAGATTATACAAATTGTGATTTGAAAAGTGGCATTTTACAAAATTAAATTGTTTTGTGTCCTGAATAATGTTTAGAATCTACGGTACGTAGCTAGTATCTAAACTTTAGATACTAGCTACAATGTCAGTTATACATATAAATCGTAGGTACGAGTAGGTACAAGCGAAATAAACTAATGATTTATTATTATTTACCTACTACATTTAGATTTACACATTGATGTTTCGACCGGCGTGCAAAACGGAACTCAATTAGGAATTAAAAAAAAAAACAAAAAGAGACATTGACATTTTGTTGTGGTTATAATCATATGTACCTACGTAATGTAATGTAATGTCCCGCATTTGCCCGCAAATGCTACGTGCTATTTTCATCAATGCCTCAGTTGTATATTCTTTGGTGTTCTTTGGCCTGAATCCGCGCGCCTTCTAAGTTGTGTTTTGCTATACCGTGATGATGGTGATGGTATTGATGGTGGTGGTGATGATGATGATGGAGATAGTGATGTGATGATGATGGAGATGGTGATGTGATGATGATGGAGATAGTGATGTGATGATGATGGAGATGGTGATGTGATGATGATGGTGACGACGACGAGTAGTATTTCCTCACAGTTTGAGAAAAGCATTGTACCTATAGACCTCGGCCGCAACAGCATTGCCGGACTCGTACCTACTAAGAAGGCGTCCGGCAATGCGCTCCTTAGCGGCGTCTGCAATAATGTACTATTTGTACTTTTTACCGGGAAACGTCTACAGGAACAGCTAAAAAAAAGAAATATAACTTTGTATGGGAATCACCTTCGGGTGATACGAAGTTCATTCACCCGGCCAACCTATAGGGTCATTATTTATAAATGTTTATAATATAGTATGGATGGATATCACAGTCTCTTTTGGCTGTAATAAAATTGTGACAAAAAGACGCTCGGTCGCCTGTGACTTGCTTTCGCAGTAGCTGTACCTGCGCTGTACCTACTGCCGCCGCCGTCGAGACGTCCGATAGCCCGCGTCGCGTACAGCCGTCGAGTCGGCCGAACGGTAAGTATAGGAGCGGGTGATCGACATTCGTATTCTCGTTGTTGGAGATTGGTAGTAGGTACAAACAATGATACAAGTGGAATATGAATTCGGAATATTTTAGAGGTGTTTGTTATTTTCCTGGATAGGTATCCCTAATTAGTACATACCTATTTTACTAGAATTGAGAGAATGAATATTTTTTATGTAGGTGGTAGGTAAACGGAACTCTATACTTTGCGCGTACCTATAGGGTATTACTATTAGTCCGTTTTCTATTGGGAATGCTTGTATGGAGAGGTCGAAATTTTGAGTACAGCAATGCCATTTGGTAGGAATGTTATACACATTGACCTTAGTCCAAAACGCCCGGTAGCCACTTTGAACTCCTCGACTGGTGGGGGGGGAGGGGGGGTTAAAGTACAGAGCTCCCGGCGTTCGGAAAAAAAATCCTGTCGGATTCGTTTGGACTTTTGAGTCAAGTTTGGTGTCGTTTTCAGGTAACTAGATGATGCCCAATTCATTCCTCATACCAGTTTTTAGGGTTCCCTAGCAAAATATGACGCAATACTTAAAATAATAAACTTTTATTAGTAGCGAAATGCAAACAAACCCTCATATTTTCATATTTTTGCATGAAATTTGGTTTATAAAAAAATACTGTCTGAAAGCCCATTTAATGCAGAATCTAAAAACATAAACAGTAAGTATATACTTTACAATTTTCAATGAAAAATAAAATATTGAATGTACTGCGACGGTCGTCAGCGCAGCGTAGTGGGCGGTAACAAGACCCGAAAAACTGTCAATGTCAACGCAAAAAGCTTTTATAATATCAATAAATTAAAGTGCTTACAATAATATCACACTTGTTATAAATATTCTCTTAATTATTATGAATTAAAACAAATGTGTTTTTTTAAAAAAACACACGAACTTTCGCCTTTATTACTTTAGTGTCATTTTTAATCATCTTCAATTTATAAACGAATTCAGATAATGTTGCCTGACTTCGTAGTCAGGCAACATTATTAAAAGTAAAGAAAAATAATAATAGAACGTTTTGTGAATTAGTTTTACTTACAACCACCTCCACAATTACATAACTCAGTACATTTGAGCTGGCGTTTGAAACATTGCACCTGGAACATCAAGATTTCACGCACCGACATCTTTTTAATTCTAGGCATTCTTGAGCAGCCGGAGGGCTTTGGGTCCACAGTGGCACCCAAGTTTCTTCTTCTTTCTGCCAAACCCATTCATATCGGCAAGAAATATTTTGCATCGCGTCTTCTTTAGGCACTTTTTTTGTAATATAAAATCCATATCCATATTAATTTGGCATGGAGATAGTTCGGGTCCCCAAAGGACATAGGCTACTTTTCATCCCGGAAAAACGCGTAGTTCCCGCGGGAAAGCGATAACCAAATTCGCGAAGTCGCGGGCAGAAGCTATTTTGTTATTATAAATCTGGTCAAGAAATTGATAATTTAATAAAGGCGAAAGTTCGTGTGTTTTTTTTTTACTTCTTCACGCTCAAGAGGCTGGACCAATTTTGATAAAATTCGGTATGGAGGCAGCTGAAACCCTTGAGTAATACATAGGCTACTTCTTAACAGCGGGTAATACCGCAGGGCGCCGCTAGTATAATATTAAAAAGAAGAAAATCAGGTAAAGAGAGAAAAACACATTTGTTTTAATTCATAATAATTAAGAGAATATTAATTACAAGTGTGATATTATTGTAAGCACTTTAATTTATTGATATTATGAAAGCTTTTTGCGTTGACTTTGTCAGTTTTTCGGGTCTTGTTACCGTCCACTACGCTGCGCTGATGACCGTCGCAGTACATTCAATGTTTTATTTTACATTGAAAATTGTAAAATTTATACTTACTGTTTATGTTCTTAGATTCTGCATTAAATGGGCTTTCAGACAGTATTTTTTTATAAGCCAAATTTCATACAAAAATATGAAAATATGAGGGTTTGTTTGCATTTCACTACTACTAAAAGTTTATTATTTTATATATTGCGTCGTATTTTGCTACGGAAGCCTAAAAAACTGGTATAAGGAATGAATTGGGCATCATCTAGTTACCTGAAAACGACACCAAACTTGACTCAAAAGTCCAAACTAATCCGCCAGGATTTTTTTTCCGAGCGCCGGGAGCTCTGTACTTTAACCCCCCCTCCTCCCCTCCAGTCGCGGAGTTCAAAGTGGCTACCGGGTGTTTTGGACTTAAGTCAACTTGTACACCATTCCTACCAAATGGCATTGCTGTACTCAAAATTTCGACCTGTTTCCCAATAGAAAACGGACTATATTGATAAATCAATCAAACAATATGAATTTCAACAACGATGATACACCTGATTCAGGTACTTACTTGCATCGCGATTCTTATAAGAAATTACGAGTCTCCCCGACTAGGTGAGCATTTTCACTCAAAAGTGTACCACGATGAAAATTCAGGTTTTATTTTTAAAGTATTTAATTTCTTAATTTTTTTAGCCAGAATAAAGAGTATACCTTAAAATTTATGAAATTTAACACGGTCCCCCTGAAATATCCTTAGTTTTTAAATAAACAAGGAACTTAGCTGACATGGTAGTCAATTCCTGTCAGTTTTGTTACTATATGGGCATTTTCACTCAAACTTGTACCCCCTGGTTTTGACAGTGTCCCACTACTTCAATATTTTATTACTGCCAAATATATTTGTTTGTGAATATTCGAATGGCATCTATATAAACTATATTCCTTAAATTATAGATTTCATCCCTAAATTCAAGTGAATTATGCTAAATGTAATTATTATGATTTTTTAAAGCCGCTCGGGTAGCACTTTTTGACGTGTCCCACCCCAATGTCGACTTTTTTAAAGTTGAATAATTAAAAAAGTATTGGGAAACATGAAGTCAATTGATGGCGTCCATAATCTACATTAGTTTGCTCGTCACAGGAATGAATATCGTAATAAAATTAATAATATTTCATATTAAAAACTAAATTTATATAGTGGTACCGAAAACTGTTGCCACCTGACATGTCAGGTTTGTGACCGCCAAAACGGGGCCAGAAAACCCACCAATTCATTTTTTTATCATATAAATAGCAACATTGAATGCCACTTGACTAGTTAGCCACAGGTTTAAAAATCCCGCGTGCGCAGGAGTGACGTGAAGCGAGGTGAAATTCGGTATGGAGGCAACTGAAGCCCTGGATTAATACATAGGCTACTTCTTAATAGCGGGTAATACCGCAGGGCGCCGCTAGTATAATATTAAAAAGAAGAAAATCAGGTAAAGAGAGAAAAATACATTTGTTTTAATTAATAATAATTAAGAGAATATCTATTACATGTATGATATTATTGTAAGCACTTTAATTTCTTGATATTATGAAAGCTTTTTGCGTTGAAATTGACAGTTTTTCAGGTCTTGTTACCCTCCCCTACGCTGCGCTGACGACCGTCGCAGTACATTCAATATTTTATTTTACATTGAAAATTATAAAAGATATACTTACTGTTAATGTTTTTAGATTCTGCATTAAATGGGCTTTCAGACTGTATTTTTTACAAATCAAATTTCATACAAAAATATGAAAATATGAGGGTTTGTTTGCATTTCGCTACTACTAAAAGTTTATTATTTTAAGTATTGCGTCATATTTTGCTACGGAACCCTAAAAAAATGGTATGAGGAATGAATCGGGCATCATCTAGTTATCTGAAAACGACACCAAACTTGACTAAACAACCCAAACTAATCCGCCAGGATATTTTTTCTGAGCGCCGGGAGCTCTGTACTTTAACCCCCCCTCCCCCCACCAGCCGCGGAGTTCAAAGTGGCTACCGGGCGTTTTGGACTTAGGTCAACGTGTATAACATTCCTACCAAATGGCATTGCTGTACTCAAAATTTCGACCTGTTTCCCAATAGAAAACGGACTATTACGCGGTTGCATAGACATATATAATACTTCGTAAGTATAAAAATCATTGCGCGGTTGCCATTCCGATTCGCGGAATAGACGCGCGTCTCAATAGCCCTGTCCCGCTCTCTCCTACCGGCCGACCCTATGCCCCCGCGCCGCGCGCGCCAGCCACTCCAGCCGCCAGTCAGTCGCCAACTTTGAGCCATCACAACGCACACGCTACATTTTTGAGAAGAATTCACGATCACTTGTGATTAGGGCTTCGCCGCACACCGTGTTCTCATTTTACACCAAGACTCCACCGTGCGTGACAACTTTGTTGTTGTATTCCAGCGAGTGTTCGCGCTAATAGAATCGCTTCAACGGTCGCAGACTGAAGCACTGAAAGAAATATTTCGACGCCGGTAACATGCATGGCCGAGGGCCAGGGCACTCTTTCCGGCTGCAAAGCCACAGGAGTCGGTAGAAACCTTATTAGTGCTTACGGAGGTCGCCGCCCGTCACATCGTATAGGTATATTATATTTTCGACGCCGCAAGACAGTCAAAACACTGACATGTTTATAGTGAGACTCCCGGAGAATGATATCTCAGAAAGAGCGCAATTGGACATGACTTACGCCCTCCTTTCTAATCTAATAAGATAAGGAAAAGAGTACGGAGGGAAGACTTTGAGAAGGAGAGGAAACCGAGCCTTTGAAGGGCGCTTGAGCGCGCCGTGCGGTAGCAAGGCGCCCTGCGCGCCCGCGGCGGCTGCGGCGCCGCAGTCTTCGCCCGCGCCGACTGCCCAGACGCCCGCGTCAACCCAGGCGAGACCAATTCCCATAATTACTTTGCGAACGCACAACGTGTTATCAGTGAAAAAATAAAAGTGATCAAAGCTTTTATAGTAGAGATCTTCTAGTATCTAAAGTCCCGCGCCTTCACATTTCAAAACGCTGCAATTTATTTAAAAAGCACCACCAACACTCTCAACACATGTGTGCGTGCTGAGACAGCCATCAACTGTGCGTTGAGAGTGTTGGTGGTACTTTTTAAATAATAATGAAAAAATGCAGTTTTGAAATGTGAAGGCGCGGGACTTTAGATAGTAGAACATCTCTATCTAGTCTCGGTTGTGTTTCGGTAGTGAAGTGCGTCCGTTCGACTCGGTAGTAGCCATGTCCCTGCCCTTCATGCCAAATACCTTCTGATATTATAAATGCGAAAGTAACTCCGTCTGTCTGTTACCACTTCATGTTTCAGCCGCTGAACCGATATTGATGAAATTTGGTTTGGAAATGGTTGAGCCCCGGGGAAGATTATAGGTCACTTTTAATCCCGGAAATCCTCTCTTAGTGCTGCCCTACGTTCCCTAAGGAACTTGCACTCCAAATTTCAGCTCTCTACAACCAGTAGTTTCGGCTCTGCGTTGATCAATCAGTCAGTCAGTCAGTCAGTTTCTTGTTTTATATATATATAGATAACCGCTATTTTTTTAATCATTAGGATTGAATGCGGCAATACAACCCGCTGTCATATCATCTCAGACAGATACTCTAAAAAAACTGAATAGCCAGATTTATTATTATTATCCGTAGAGTGTGATCGAGTAAACTTTTGTCTCTATTTCAGATCAAACATCTTCTGGAATGCCTTGGATCTGTCTTCCTAGGAGGGACAAAGTAAGCTTTCTCGAAGAGAAAGATTACATTTACCTGCGGCCTGTGAGCAACAACGAAGAGACATTGTGAAACCAATCACTGCTAATCAGAACCAACCTTATCATGTGTAAAATTGTGATATATTTTGTTATACCTATTTTAATAAACTTGTCAGAAATGTGTAGCAATTTTATTTTCGTGTGGCTGTGTGGCAATATACTTACTGAGATAAGATAAAAAGATGAAGATAAAATGAATAATATTTGGAATTCAACACTATTGATCTAGGGGTACTAGACAACGATATAAATACTTATAAAGAGAAATGTGTAAATACATATGCAAATAAAGATCCATGACATGAGTACAAATGTTCATTCTCATCATAGGTAGGTAGGTACTCTGTCAGTCGTGTAGGTGTTTAGATATTTTGATAAAATAACAAAATATTAGGAATTTGTAAAGTAACAACTATTTAGTTGATAATATTATATACTATACCTTGGACAGCTCATCGCACCAACATCTCGGTGCTCAAAGAACTCAAACTCGACCAACAATATCCGTCCATGGTTCGTCTAAGCCGAATCGTCAAATACTTCGGTCACATCTACTACTACTACTACACAGCCTTTTCACGGCCCACTGCTGGGCACAGGCCTCTCATTACGAGAGGGTTTGGGCTGAAGTCCCCATGCGGGCCCAGTGCGGATTGGGGACTTCACACACATCTTTGAATTACTTCGCAGATGTGTGCAGGTTTCCTCACGATGTTTTCCTTGACCGAATAGCTCAGTGGTAAATTCAAATTGAATTTCGCACATAAGTAAACTTACAGGTGCGAGCCGAAATCGAACCCCCGACCCTCTGCATGAAAGGCGGTGGGTCGAACCACTAGGCTTACCTTCAGTCACATAACTCGTGGAAATCCGACAAGTTGGAGAGACTAAATGCTGAAGGGAAAAGACCCAGAGAGAGGAGGCCGAACAGGTGCCGCCGGTAAATGCGGCGATGCACCAGGGCGAAGATCGCTGCACATGGAAGACCGTCACAAGAAGTATGTGCCGGAGGAGGAGGATAATGTAACGAAATCCACACGGATTTTTATCCTTTGATTAAAAATAGTAGTAGAAATAAATAATCATATCTAGATTAAAAATATTTCTATAATGTCAAGTAAAATATATCAAAAGTTTCACTAGTTTTATTTTTCCCCTTTACAAATATTTATTATAGAAAAACGAAAAAAAAAATACAAAAAGTTGAAAAAGTGAGGATCGAACCCACGACTTCCACGATTTATACTTCATAAAAAGAAATCACAAAAACCACAGCGCCACAGAAGCTCTGTGATTCTCGGCGAAATTAAGCCTTGGTTTCCACTACGTTTCACTACCTCAGTATGTGTGCGTGAGTTCATTCTCGGCAGACTTGTCGCCTTTTTTCCTAAATGAAAGGTGATGTACGGATAATTATGTGAAATTGAGATGTATAATATATCCCTTCAATCGCATAGTCCATCAAAGTGTACCTTTGGGCTTGGAATTTTGCGTAAATCCTGAAAATTACAATATCTACCACCCGCGCCATCTATTATCGTAGAGGCTACATAAAACCGTGAGTTATCACCTTAAATATTTAATAAAAATAAAGTGTTACCAAAATAAAGCAATAAATTAGCAAAAATAACTCACTACATATAAGTACTTCAGCAAGTTCAATAATCACTTTTCTTAAAAAAAAAACATTTTTACAAAATGTGTTTACCGAAACTTTATACTTATTACTTAACAATATCAAATCATCAATTACCTTATCACGACAAAAAAAAAACAAAATTAATCGTCTACAGACAAACAGACAAGCTGCAATTAACACCCCAAAATGATGATCATTAAGCCCCCAATTAAGATACCGAGCTGTCAAATTAGAAATACCCTCAAACCATTATCGCATTACACCGATGATTTAACATTTAGGCCCAATTAAGGTTTTCTCTAAATTAAGTTTTTTTTTTTTTGTTGCAATAAATTTTTCCCTCCTGTTATGGCAATGACATCTTATTAAAATTCAGCCTGAGGCCAATCGGTGTTGCCGATTTCTTACACTGCCGGCCCTTTTAAGTGCGTGTAATTATTTTGTATTTTAATATGGCATTTTACTAAAACTAATGTTCATCCAAGACGAGACGTTGAAAATGCACTTTTATTCACTTTTATTTATTTAAACTTTACTTCATACTAGCTTCTGCCCGCGACTTCGCCCGCGTGGGATTAGGTTATCGCGTTCCCGCGGGAACGATGCGTTTTTCCGGGATAAATAAGTTCACTTATGTGCCAAATTCAATTTGAATTTACCACTGCGATTTTCGGTGAAGGAAAACATCGTGAGGAAACCTACACTCATCTGCGAAGTAATTCAAAGATGTGTGTGAAGTCCCTATCCGCACTCGCGTGGGGACTAGCCCATAACCCTCTCGTGATAAGAGGAGGCCTGTTCCCAGCAGTGGGACGCAAATAGGCTGAAATAAAGAGTAGTAGTCATCATCATCATCATCATTTCAGCCGAAAGACGTCCACTGCTGGACATAGGCCTCCCCCAAGGCTCGCCACTCAGACCGGTCCTGTGCTACTTGCTTCCACCGGTTTCCCGCGACCTTCACGAGGTCGTCGCTCCATCTTGTTGGAGGCCTACCGACAGCTCGTCTCCCGGTTCGCGGGCGCCACTCGAGAAGTTTCCGGCCCCATCGGCCATCAGTCCTGCGAGCAATGTGCCCCGCCCACTGCCACTTAAGGCTCGCAATTCTTCGGGCTATGTCGGTGACCCCAGTTCTACTGCGGATATCCTCATTTCTGATTCTATCACGCAGAGAAACCCCGAGCATAGCCCTCTCCATTGCCCTCTGAGTGACTTTGAGTAGTAGTAGAGAGATTTATTTAAGGAAGACTCCATATAATAATAATTAATTAAACTCTTCGCTTCAGTGTTGTTTTGTCCGCCAGTGTACAAAGTCACCTTTAGACCAATTTCGGAATTCCCTTTTCTTTCTTTTATTTCATTTCAATAAAGCGCAATGTGGATGAGTAGTCAGTTGGAAATATTTTTTTCTATCCGTCCCACCTAAACCCGCCCCTATTCCAACTAAGTAGGGGGCAGAATGCTTTGCACATTTCAGAAAAGAGAATTGTATTAAATATTTTCGTAATAACGCGGGGTGAGCCGGGGCGGAATTGGTTGTTATTTGAAATAAATTTTATATGAGAACGCACGACCCCCTCCTCCCCCTGCTTGAGTATGCTTTTGTTTTTCTATTTTGTCGTTGTTCGCTATCCAGTTTTTAACTACGTAGTTGAAATAAAACAGATGATTATATAAAAATAGAAAACAATGTTTGTTTTGCATCGTTAGGAATGTTTGATGCTCGTATTCATTCTAAATCAACTCAAATTTAGGACTTGAAAGTCATTTGAGCTAAGTACTTTGAAAACTGTCGCGCGCTTGTGTTTCTTCAGTTTCTGAACGTTGGTGAGCTGTCAAATTTCGGTAGCATAGCAAATGTCAAATTCAGATTTCAGTCGAATGTCGATTCGAGTCAAGCTCACGATTCTTTATATTTTTTATTCGTGAAAAGGTAGGTAGTGCGCTGCGCCGCCGTGGGCTCGTCTTGGCGGGGACACTGCCGTGCCCCCAGATCATATATACTAGCTCCTGCCAGATTACTTGGTTATAGCGCGTTCCCGCTGGAACTGTGCGCTTTTGAGGGATAGAAGTAGCCTATAAATTGTTTTATCGGGACTTGAACTGCCTCCGAACCAAATTTCATCTAAATTGGCCAGCGGTTTAAGCGTGAAGGAAGAGTTAACAGACAGACAAACAGAAAGAATGACAGAATACTTTCGCATTTATAATAGAAAAGTGTTGGAGTACTTATGGATACATATAAAGGTTGTACAATATAGTATAGTGTTATATAAGTTACATTATAACATTACTGATTTTGCAGATAGAAATGGTAGTCTTTACCTTTGTGTCTGTTTGTATTAAGTCAAACATTACTCATCTACTACTACTACTACTACAGCCTATTTGCGTCCCACTGCTGGGCACAGGCCTCCCCTCATCATGAGAGGGTTTGGGCTATAGCCACGCGGGCCCAGTACGGATTGGGGACTTCACACACATCTTTGACTTACTTCGCAGACGCGTGCAGGTTTCCTCACGATGTTTTCCTTCACCGAAAAGCTCGTCGTTTTATTATTCATCTAAGCTTTGATAATGTAATTTGATACCGTAAATCTAAACTACTATGTAAGTACGTAGTCTTTAAAAAAAAACAGCATCATCTGTCAAATAATCCCACAAAAAAAATGCGTCATTAAACCGGACCGATAATTTGCGGCATTGCTACCAGGGCTTGTAACTGGTTAATTAAAAAAACCCCGAAATAGCCAAATATTTAGAATTATTTTATACTTTTTATGTGGAACTCCATAGTGTATTTAGGTTATTACTTCGTATTATTTTATTTATTTATTTATTTATTTATAAAAAGTTTACCATGACCTTACAGCTAACGCCAATGCGTCATGAAAACAAATTAAAACTATTTAGGCGACGAAACGGCGTGGCTCCGCTGCGTCGTCATCTCCGGTGTGGGATTCGGTAGGTTGCCCCGGAACCGTCGAAACACGACACCCTTCGGCCAGAAGTCAGCACTCTCGATGTTCTCCAGCAGCGGCCGCGGCACGCGCACCACAAAAGAGCTGAAGTGCACGTAGTGGCGCGAACGCAGCGGGAACACCCTCAGGGAGAAGCCGGTCTTCTGGCGAACATACTCCGCCAAATCACCAGCCGTGGCGGAGTAATGCAGGCGCGAAACATATAGCGCCTTGCTCGGTGTGGCAACGTGCAGACCAGAACCAACCGGTTCTGCAGTACCAGCTTGGCTCTTGCGCGGCTTGCGCTTCCTCGACACCGTAGTGAAACCCTCCTTGTCCACATTGGTGTTAGGGGGCTCCTTTGGAGGAACCCGAACTTCACGCGCTATTGAGGGCGCGACACTCCGGTTGGCTGCGACAGACCGACCAGCTACGGCATCGGCATAGCGATGACGTGATTTAGAGGATGCAGGGGGCGGCGGCCCGGCGCGGAGGGGGCACACGGGCCGCGCAACGGCATGCGCAGTGTCAGCAACATGCGAACTGACCGCGTCGACACTTGGCGCCCGGTCATTGGTCTTGAAATTTGACGCGGCTGCAGGTGACCGAGTTAGCGGGACACTATTACGCAAACTGATAACTTCGTTGCGTAACTCGGCAATAGTGGCCTGCGAATCATCAAA
This sequence comes from Aethes cnicana, assembly GCA_963971205.1. Lineage (NCBI taxonomy): Eukaryota > Metazoa > Arthropoda > Insecta > Lepidoptera > Tortricidae > Aethes > Aethes cnicana. Next base: position 2,990,154 of record OZ020285.1, read on the forward strand.
CTTCTTCAAAATTTCAGCCATGCCTGCCTTAAGGGCCACGATTTATAGCCTTATTAAACATGAAATAGTAAACGAAATAATGATAAGAAAACCGGTTTATTTGTATGGGGGCAAAAACCGGTTTCAAGCCCTGATTGCTACCGGGTGTAATTCCCGCGGGTTCCCGGGTAAAGCCGGGTAATTATCAATTAGCTTACCCGGGTCGAGGGAAAAGCGAGAGTTGATAAAACGAAAAAACATTGCCATTACAGTAAGTATAGTGTTCGTACACTTGTTGAGAATACTAAGAAAATTGGCTCTTGTTATATTAGGTATGTTACCTCCTACTACCTCGCCATGTATTAAAAATATCACTGATATTAAAAGAAATTAAAAAGTAAAGTTAAAGCGATTCAAGTTTTTCGTGTCACAGTGGTTGTAACCAAACTCCTCGGAAACGGCTCGACCGATTCTTATGAAATTTGGTGTGTATATTCAGTAGGTCTGAGAATAGGATGTAAGCTATTTTTCATACCAAAAAAATCCAAGGCGGTACGAAGTCCGCGGGGTCAGCTAGTATTCCTAGGATAATCTAACTTGTCTTTCTAACCGCTGTCCCTATTACGTCCCATTTTGGTTATAAAGAGTCATCATTATCATTTCATCCGAAAGACGTCCACTGCTGGACATAGACTTCCCCCAAGGCTCGCCACTCAGACCGGTCCTGTGCTACTTGCTTCCACCGGTTTCCCGCGACCTTCACGAGGTCGTCGCTCCATCTTGTTGGAGGCCTACCGACAGCTCGTCTCCCGGTTCGCGGGCGCCACTCGAGAACTTTCCGGCCCCATCGGCCATCAGTCCTGCGAGCAATGTGCCCCGCCCACTGCCACTTAAGGCTCGCAATTCTTCGGGCTATGTCGGTATAAAGAGTCACGCCGCTTCTACTACAAGCACAACGTGCCAAATAATTAATAGTAATAATAATAGTTTTGAGATTCATTGTAAACTATAGTTTACAATGAATCTCAAAACTATAGCTTCTGCCCGCGACTTCGTCTGCGTGAAGCATAAAATTGCCGATAACTTTTTTTCCGACATCCGATTTTATTCAAACATAGCTTACCTATACGCTGCTCCAAATGATGCTCTATCTACCCTTGAAAACTGCATTGAAATCGGTTCAGTAGTTTCGGAGATGAATTCTAACAAACAGACAGACAGATAGACAGACAGAAAAGATCTCTAAAAATCGCTGTTTTGTGGTCTGCCATACATCTTTAGACCTCCCGTTCCTTTTTTTGAACTTTTCTTTCTATGTACAGACATGCCGGGTTCTGCTCTTTTATTACAGTATAGATAGAAGAAGATAGAAGAAGATGGCACGAAATAATTATTTTGCATTTTGCAGAAATCAATTTTTAACTATTACCAGAATCAAGTGCTTGAACAAATCTCCCACTCGATTTTAAAGCGTAGGTAGGTAAACTTGCAAGATTAGATTATTTACCGACAGATGATATGTTAAACCCCACTTTAGAAATCTGCCAGGATTTGAAGGAGGCTTCGTTTTTATCAGCTCTATGAGATCCTGTCTTCAGCTCGATTTGATTAATGCTAATTTGAAGGAGAGATCAGCGTTAAGAATTTGATTTAACGGCGATTGGTTGATCGGGAAAGTCGTGATTGGGGGGGAAACAGTAGGAATCCTGTATTTAATATAATCCGGGATTATTATTTGATTAAATGTTCTTTTTTTATTATTATTGGTGGTTGAGTACTCAACAATCGATTCGTGGCTTTTTCTGGTGAAATAAACGCTTTCCTTTCTTTTAAGTTATCCATACTAATATTATAAATGTGAAAGTGTGTTTGTTTGTTTGTTTGTCCTTCCTTCACGTCGCAACGAGTGGACCGATTTTCATGAAATTTGATTAGTATGGAGATAGTTTGAGACCCGGGAAATAACATAGGATACTTAATTTTTATCCCGATATTTCCACGGGAACGGGTTTTCTACGGGTCAAACCAATTTTTCAATACTTCTATAACTATAACTGTCTATATGTATAGTATCATCGGGTACGCAAATTCTAAGTCTACGTGGTACGAAGTTCGCGGGCATCGGCTAGAAGTAGTATTTCAGGAAATATCTTAACACATTCCCTGTCCCCATATAAAATGACAGCACAATCTCACAAGTGCAACTGACGTATGTATACGTATCTTAGTATGAAGCAGTGACTCCATAGTGGGAGCATGGACTTGTGAAAAAAAGCTTCATGTCCCCACATTGGGGGCCTTCGGACAGGGAACGTGTTAAAGGTTAACTTTACTCGAACATAGGTACCTTACCATACCTCGCTGTATGATAAAAAACATTATACTTACATATAACTGGTTATAACTCTCCTCTGCAACCCTGTATTTTCAAGCTCGCCTTTAGTGGAAATACAGCTTCAAAATTACCATATTTAACGCTAAAATTTTTGATTTAGGTATACTCAGAGAAGATTGAAGAAAATATTGTCCACCTACTTACCTATAGCTTATCTCAGAGAGATTGACACACTATTAGCAAGGAGACAGCCTGCTGTGTAACTCGCAAAATGTGTTTCCAATTGATCTTTGTTCTGTAGGTAAATATCTATACATTCTGTAGATATCTACACACTAGCGTCCGCGTGGAATTCGGAAATACGAGTAGCGTTCCCGCAGGAATTATGCGTTTTTCCGGGATAAAAATTAGCCTATATGTTGACCAGTATTATAAACTACCCTCATACCAAATTTTGTTGCAATCCGCCCAGTAGTTTTTGAGTTAAATCCGGACATACATAGGTACAGAGAATTTTTGTAAAAATCGTTGTTTAGTGTTCAGTATCGTTTATATAGGCCCCTCGACTTGATAGTTTCTTTTAATTTTCAAGATTCAGACGCGACTTCTTCTAAAGACTTACTATTAAGTATAGATTATTTATTTACTGTGCGGTGTTCTGTAAAAAAGCATTGCACTTCTCAAATCACCGTAAAATTTATCGAACTCACCACTCAACATGCACAGATCCTTAAAACCAGCCTATTCAGCTCATTGGCATGTAAATCTCTCCAAAAAAGCCTTATTTACAAACAGAATGCCGCAATACATTCATCCAACGACAGCCAATGAAGAATTAATGAAAAACGCATCGCCGCCAACTTATGCTAAGTATTCTATAAATCTTGGCTCCCACAGTGGTTTCTTCTCAATTTATTCTTTCGACCCCCCTCCCCTAATCCTGTTATTAATGGTGCTTTACCCCCTCGATGTATGATCGTATTGTTGGAGATATTTTTTTCATAGTGCGTTTGCGGTCTTCATTCGATTGGTTTCGGTTAAGACATTTTTAATAAGTCATTAATCAATAGCCATTTTTGATATTACATTGCGTATATAAACGTAGGTACTTATTTTATGATATAATAGCTTTTTCCCGCGATTTCGTTCGCGTGGAAGTCGGTTATAGCATTCCCTCGGGAACTATTTTCGGGATAAAAATAACCCGATGTCCTTTCCCGGGACACCAACTATCTCTTTATCAAATTTCATCCAAATCAGTCCAGGGGTTTAAGAGTGAATTGGTGACAGATATACAGACAAGAGTTACATATTCGCATTTATAATATTAGTGTGAAATAGTATGAATATTAAGAATATGACTATGATAATTTAAGAGGAAAATGTAAATATCCGTAGCGGAGTATATTCAATATCGTATCCAAATTTCAGTTTTCTAGGACCAGTGATTTCGGCTCTAGTTTGTCTGAAGACGATGTCAGTCAGTCTAGTAACGGAAGAGTTCTATTTTATTCAGTTATAAAGAAAGAAATACGAAACAATTTCAAGTGTAAAATGCCTAATGGATCTGTACAGTGTACATATGTAAATAAGTACTTCAGATCAGCACACCGTTCCCTTGCGGGGGTACTTCCTTAGCATGACAACGCACCCCACGCTTAATATGCGGGGGTGGCAACCGCCCAAAAAACCGCCATACTTTTTGCTAAATCGATCTCTTATTATCGAACTGCTTGCGTGGTTTCGCGCACTGTTTGTGGTTAGGTCCGAGCATTCATCGTGTTCGTTGTCCTGTCAAGGATAAAATGCATCTTATGAGTAGTTGTTGCTCAACATTGTGATGGATAAACGTATGTTTATGAAATTTAGGTGTCATTCGGGGATTTATTCCGATATTCCCATGAGACCAGGATTTTCGAGACTAACTTCTTAAGTATTGAACATTTGAACTCGAAGGTGCCGAAAATGCGCATACAACTTTAAAGTGCATTTTATTCATCTTATCTTGGATGAACCTTCCCTAAAGAAATTACTGCAGAAGTCGTGACGCAGCAGAAAAAGATGCTTTTTTAGGGTTCCGAAGTCCACAAGGAACCCTTATAGTTTCGCCATGTCCGTCCGTCCGTCCGTCCGTCCGTCCGTCCGTCTGTCCGCACTATTGCTCGGAGATGCTTGGTTCTAGAAAGCTGTAATTTGGCATGAATATACATATTAGTTACGCTGACAAAGTGGTACAATAAAATTTTGAAAAATATTTTTTTATAGGGTACCTCCCCTACTCGTAAAGAGTGGATGTAATTTTTTTTTCGTGCGTACCCCATGGTGCGGCATATCGTTGAATAGGTCTTAAAAAAATATTGTGGGTTTGTTAAAACCATTTTTTTATTAAGTGATGCGTTTGTGAAATATTAAGCTTTAAAGTGCTATTTTTTGTTAGAGTCACGTGTCCCCCCCCCCCCTGCCAGCTAAATGGTGGTATTTGGATGGCTGAAAAAAATCACGGTTGTGGCATATATAACGTAGTTGAAAGGAAAACTATCACAGCTAAGTAGGCTGTACAAACTTACGAGTAATAGTCGACCAACTTATGAAATGATTAAAAATCAATGATTTTTCTCGAGCGGCAGGGGCGTCGGGTGGGCGCGTCATACCACAGGCTAGCTAGATGCTAATAAGTGTTAGAAAGGTACTGTGGCCATCGTCAACTTCGGAACCCTATACTTTGCGCGTGGGCCCGAGACGCACTTGGCCGGTTTTTGAATTTACCTGCAATAATTAACAATTAACGAAATAATTAACTATATTCTAAATTGATTATAAAACTATGCACTTATGACTTGGGTTATATGCAATATTGTGCTATTATGATTGAGTTGGACATGCCTAAGTCCTATCCTAAGGCCACCTTTCAAGTGCTAACACATAACGCACTTTCGCGCAGATCGTTGATGCCTTTCCAAAGTTTTTTCATAAATTAAATAAAATTATGTCTTTTTTTATTTATACGTTGCACCAAGAGGGTTCTGGACCATACTAGTATAAGTACATAATCGTTTAGATATAAGTACTACTTAGGTATACATAGATATCTGGGTCAATCAAAACGTAACGATATTTTATTTACCCACAGAATCAGCTACCGATTCTAAGCATGTTTTTTTAGGTTTTTAATATTTTTTTGAGTTGATTCAGGTAACACCATCATCGATCCTGGGCAATACATTTTTTTTACTGACTCGAAAAAAATTAAAAACATAAAAAATATGCTTAGAATCGATAGCCGACTATGTGGGTAAAATATCATAACAACGTTTTGCTTGACCCTATACGCGAATAGCTTGATATTTATTTAGATGCAAAATAGAGGTAGATAATATAATGCACCTATCCCAATTGTAATTTTTTTTAATGCTATAAATTTGCATTTTTCAACTACGAACGGACTCAGTTTGAATTAAAAAACAATACATATTATTATGGCCTTCGAATATGATAAATATATTCTATTTGATAACTACATATTTATCTAACCATAAACTATACTAACTAGGTATAAGTATCTATTTAATTGGGCAAAACCGAAGACAGCAGGACAACTATTGAATAATTTAAAAAAAAACCTATGCTGAGTTAATTATTTTTATATTTACAGAAAGAAGGGCATAAACTGGAAACTGCAATACAGTTTTTAACTAATACAGTTCCCAGGGCCACCATTACTAATGACCAACATGTACTTTTATCAATAAAAAACTTATTATTATTATTATTATATTAAGTAATTAACTAATTCTGTTAACTTTATGAGTAAACTAGCTTCTGCCCGCAACTTCACCCGCGTGGAATTCGGTTATTGCGTTCCCGCGGGAACTATGCGTCTTTCCGGGATAAAAAGCCTATGGTCCTTTCCCGGAACCCCAACTATCTCCATGCCAAATGTCATCTCAATCGGTCCAGCGGTTGAAGCGTGAAGAGGTAACAGAGTTACATTCGCAGTTAAAATATTAATATGGATATGAAGCTGGTATTTGTCGTTTGTAAGGATGGAACTAGTTTAAATGTTCGTATAAGCTATTTTGGGTTTCAGCTATAAAATTACAATTATATTAATACACGTAATTATTGTTTCAGATCAGATGCAACGATGTCGCGAGAAACACTAGTTATTATACAATTACAATAACAAGTTACAAGAATATCGCTAAAATTACATTCTGATCGTTCAATTTAAAATGTTTACCTACTCGGGGTATAATTCGTGTAATTTTAAAACTTGTGTTGAAATTAACTTGTTGAAAAGCACCTGTATTGAATACATTTTTAAAAATTGCTCTTGGTTTCTTTTTTTCCGGTTATTTAATTGCTACTTGTCAATATTAAATTAGGTACCAAATTTCAAGAAATGTTTCATGACATACTTGGTAGGTAAGTATAGTTGGTAGTTACCGTGATAGTAGTCCGATAATGATGATACAAATATGTACATCCTATCTGCAACCCGCGACTTCGCCCGCGTTGAATATGGTTATAACGTTCACACGGGAACTATCCTGCTACTACTACTACAGCCTATTTGCGTCCCACTGCTGGGCACAGGCCTTCTCTATCTGATAGAGAGGGAACTGAGCATTTTAAAGTACAAAGTAGTCTATGTCCTTGCTCAGGACTCCAACTATCTCCGTACCAAATTTCATCGGAATCGTTCCAGTATTTTAAGCGTGAAGAGATAAGTAACAAACATACCTATACATAGAAAGACAGACAATTACTTTCTCATTTATGATATGAGTATGGAATTATGGACTTCTATTTTAGTTATTCAAAAAATATACATATTTCTTGATTCTGTACTTAATCAGTATTTTTTATTTATTCAACATTTCAAAACATCGAAATTTCCGTAAAAAATACATTAATAACGACGATGCGTCAAAATTATAAGTTTGTTGTACATTTTGACAGCTCCAAGGGTAATTATAATCAAGTTTTGACAGCAAAATGACGAAAGTTCCCCTTGATTATACCTAAATGGGGGTTTTGGGGATACTAAATTATGTCATACAACTTGATTTAGGTTGATAATTACAGTAGATATTTGAAAAACTACACAGGGTTTCGTATCATAACATAAACATTGCTAAATTAAAATTCTATATTTACGAGTAAGTACACTTTAAATGGATTAATTATTCTTACAAAGATATTTGTAGATAATGTTTTACAAGGTATATAAAAACGATCTAGTCAGTGATATTTTCAAATTCATTAAATTCTGAAAATGAGAAAAAAGGTAAGTAACTAATTACCTATTGGAAAGGGCTAATAATAAATTAATAATAACATGTACTAAATCTGTGATTTATGTTCAAAAAAATACGTAAGAAAGAAAAGCGCTTGTTTCAATTTATTTGCTCGTATTTAGAAAAAGAGCCCTCTCGTGACGAGAGGAGGCCTGTGCCCAGCAGTGGGACGCAAATAGGCTGTAGTAGTAGTATTTAGAAAAAAGCCGTGGTGACCTAGTGGTTCGATCGACTTACCGCCTCTCATGCCGAGGGTCGGGAGCTCGATTCCGGCTCGCACCTCTGAGTTTACTTACGTGCGAAATTAAATTTGAATTTACCGTGAGTTTTTCGGTGAAGGAACACATCGTGAGGAAAGCACGCACGCGAAGTAATTCAAAGATGTGTGTGAAGTCCCCAATCCGCACTGGGCTCGCGTGGGGACTATAGTGCAAACCGTCTCGTGATGAGAGGAGGCCTGTGCCCAGCAGTGGGACGCAAATAGGCTGTAGTAGTAGTAAGTCCTAATAATTCGTTAAAACAAAACGCGAAAGTTTGAAAAAAAATTGAAATAGGTACAGTCAGCAGCAGAAGTAGATGAGCTGTCCAGGTGTTCAAAATGACCTACACACGACCTTATTCTTAAGACGTTAAGGGCGTGTGTAGGTTATTTTGAACACCTGGACAGCTTATCTACTTCTGCTGCTGACTGTACTCGTACAAAGAACAATTGAAAGAGAAATAAATAAATGAGATTTTCTTGAATATACTTTTAGTTAGGAATGTCACAAATGATCATTTGTTCCCCTCCTATATAAAATATCCGTTACATATAAAACCGGTTGACGGTCGGATTGGTCCAGTTGGTAGTGACCCTGCCTTCTGTTCCGACGGTCGCGGGTTCGAGTCCCACTCGGGGCAAACTTTGTGCGGTGAACACGAATGTTTGCACTCGAGTCATGGTTGTTTAGTATTTATATATGTATGTATTTCTCTATATAAGTATTTATATCGTTAGGACCCATAATACAAGCGTTGCTTAGTTTGGGGCTAGGTCAATATGTGTGAAATATCCCAAGATATTTATTTTTATTTATTTATTTATATACTTACTGCTAAAGCAATAATTATAAGGACAAATAAATCTGTGATCTATTTCAACACACACAGACAATGCTTAATTAAATATATAAGTAGAGATCTTCTACTATCTAAAAAGTCCCGCGCCTTCACATTTCAAAACGCTTCAATGTAATTAAAAAGAACCACCAACACTCTCAACACATGTGTGCGTGTTGAGACAGCCATCAACTATGCGTTGAGAGTGTTTGTGGTGCTTTTTAAATACATTGAAGCGTTTTGAAATGTGAAGGCGCGGGACTTTAGATAGTAGAAGATCTCTATATAAAAATCACTCCGGTTTACTTTGGTGTGTTTTTATTTATACCATAGGTATCGTACATTTTTTTACTGAGTGACCCCGTATTTTTTGGCAAAAAGGGATTCCAAACGGACATCGATAATTATGTAAAACGTGATAAAAATAACTCTAATTACTTAATGAAGAAAATAGTCATAAGTATGTTTACAACCTCAAACGCGTTCATAACTCAAAACTGAATCCATATTTAATATTATAAATGCGAAAGTAACTCTATCTGTCTGTCTGTCTGTTACTTCATCACGCTTCAACCGCTGGACCGATTGAAATGAAGATAGTTGATGCCCCGGAAAAACGCATAGTTCCCTCGGGAACGCGATAACCGAATTCCACGCGGGCGAAGTCGCGGGAAGAAGCTAGTAAGTCTATAAAACTTAATAAAAAGTACAAAACTTATAGTACTTTACAATGACCACGAAATAGTTCTTCCAAACTTCTCGTAAAGTTCTGCAAACTAAACGACTCCTTGCAAAGTGCACAAGAAAACTCAAGTCAAATTCAACCACTTTATTTCCTCTTTAAAAACTAGAGTTCGTACTGGCAATCAAACAAAAGTTCAAACTTTTTCTTCGTGACGCGTCGCGCGTCCCGAAGCATTCGGTCTGCTTTACCTTCAGGGACATTTTAGTGTGTCTACTCGATAAGAGATGGCGCTAGTAGTCTTATAGAAAATTATTTTCCAATAGGAAGTTTAATTTCGTCTTTTTTGTCGAAAAAGAAAATATAGTGTTTCTATGGTTATTTAGTATTTCATATATTTTTTAACATTTATGAAGTCAGATATGAACAAAACTATTTAGAGCCTCTGATTAGATTTCTCAACTCTCCAACCCTCTCATAGATGGCGCACTAAAACTGAATTATTTGAATATATTATAGATGTCGCTAACAGTTCGTCAAATTAGACTTATGTGAAACCACGCCACGTCCAGATCCAATTTTTACATTGATAAGTAACAACATATAGACGAACAGATTATGTCAAAATATCTGGAGCAACTGACATTAGAAAATACGTTCCAATATGCTTATAACGCCTCTTTATGATGGTCGCAGGTTCGAGTCCCGCTCGGGGCAAACTTTGTGTGATGAACACGAATGTTGTACTCGAGTCATGGATGTTTAGTATTTATATATGTATGTTTTTCTCTATATAAGTATTTGTATCGTTGTCTAGCACCCATAGTACAAGCTTTGCTTAGTTTGGGGCTAGGTCAGTATGTGTGAAATGTCCCAAGATATTTATTTCTTTCTTTCTTTCTTTTCTACTCCTACCTACCTGTTTGTACTCGAGTGCCATACCTACTACTACTACAGTCTATTTGCATCCCACTGCTGGGAACAGACCTCCCCTCATCATGAGAGGGTTTGGGCTTATAGTCCCCACGCGGGCCCAGTGCGCATTGGGAACTTCACACACATCTTCGCGATTTGAGGTTTCCTCGCGATGTTTTCCTTCACCGAAAAGCTCATGGTAAATTCAAATTGAAAACCATACGGTTCAGATATCATACTTATCCCTTTTGTTTCGAAGGCGAGTCTGAATGTTCCGTCCCGTCGTCGCAACAATAAGCCGCAGTCCGGAGAAGAACAGTAGTGACGCCGTAAGCCGGCGTCATGCATGTTCAATCACGGCGCCCCTCGCGAATTTGCATAAAGCGACGCAGGTACGCTCGGTCACACAAATGTTACAAAAATTTAAAAAAAAATTGAAAAATTGCTACATAGGTATCTTTGATTGTATCGTTTTTTTTTAACTTTGGATAACACTTTATTGTACAAAAACGCAAAAATACAGTTAGTTACATAATATTTGATGACAATGTCAATTAAACACACTACAAACGGGACTTAATCGCGTAAAAAATCTACCTATTTATATGTTTTACCTCGACGTTTCGGCCGCGATGCAGCGACCGAATGTAAATAGTTATTTACATCACCTTTGGCCATAAAGTGGGATTTTCTGCCCGCTACGCGGAGAGAAAATCTCACTTCTTGGCCAAGGCAAGACGTAATAGTTATTTACGCGATTAAGTCCCGTCTGTAGTGTGTTTAATATGAGTGTGTATCGCGAAAGTTTGAGACAATGGACAATGTCAATTTTTTTAAGCCAAAAAAACCTGATTTTTCAGAATGTTTAGTTTAAAATTCAAGGTTGTTTTCAAGGTTGACAACGATGGTTTTATGACTCCAGTCATATAGAGTTACTTTTATCTACTTAAAAAACGTTACCATTAAGAACTGCTAGTCAGATTCTTCCTCATAAGACAACCCATGACCTCCAAATTCCTCCTCTTGTATTAATCTAGTTAGAAAAGTAATTCTAAATATTTCATGTAAGATACCTTAATTCCAACAAGACAAGTGTTATTTGTTCTCTTGACTTCATAAACTAAAGAAGGCGGATAGTAAAATGATTTTACATCACCCTTGGCCGTAAAGTGGGATTTTCTGCCCGCTACGCGGAGAGAAAATCTCACTTCTTAGCCAAGGCAAGATGTAAAACTTTTGACAAACCATGGGCGGTAATTCGTAAAGCCCCAGATTGCATATTTATGGCCCTCACCTTCGGTTCGGGCCACAGAAACCTGCGATCTGGGACATTACGAATTCACCACCCTAGGTCTGTAATGTACTATTTTGCATTTTGCAGACATTTGTGCCATACAAATTCAGTCAAATAATAAAAATCCGTAACCGAAAATCCCACTTACCCAGGAACCAGTGGATTTCAACCAATGTAGATTCAACATACCTACTTTTTTATAATAGTTATATTTTTGGACTCGCGCATGAAGGATTCCTTACTATTTATCTATAAATACGGCAAAAAAATCGTATCTTTTGTATGGGAGCCCCCTTATTAATTTATTCTGTTTTTTATTATCTGTTGTTATAGCGGCAACAGAAATACATCATCTGTGAAAATTTTAACCGTCTAACTATCACGGTTCATGAGATACGGTTTGATGACAGACGGACTGACAGACAGACAGCGGAGTCTTAGTAATAGGGTTCCGTTTTACCCTTTGGGTACGGAACCCTGAAAAGAATGTGGAAAATAGGCTATGTGACTGATTTAACATATTTACTCCGTCAGTTATTTATCAGTAAAAAATATATGACCTGTATTTTTTCTTTTCTTACGTAAACCAAAATTGACGATGATACGACTCTTCTAAAATTCATAATACGTCACGTTTTTAGTATAATTTGTAGGATTCAATTATGACGTCACGGGTCTTCAATCCCGAATGCGTTTTATCTGTGTCGATATTCAATATTGATTGATATAAAATAAGTGTCCATTATTTTTCATTACTCTAACCGACGGACTAAATAGATCTGCAATTTATTGATGTTGCTTTTATTCCACCGGAAATTATTTGAGTTCAGTTTGATATAAATTATATCAAGGATATTTATTTATTGAAATATAAGTAAAATAACGAAACACTCCTTCCTATTCTAAAAGTCCTATACTACGTGGCATGGTACCCAAAATGCTGGCAGCATTGCCACGTTGAATGGCAATGCTCGTCTCTGTGCGAGATAGAGGCCAGCATTTTGGTTACCAGAGGCCTCAATATTTTTTTTGATATAAAACTTATATATTGATACTTTTATATTATATATATGTCAATGACTTTTCGAACCTTTTTAAGCAGATCATTAAAGTTAATAAACAATTACTCGAACAATTGTAGGTAAATGTTCTCTACCACAACAGCCTATTTATTTCCTGGGCTATAGCTAAAGCCAAGCCAATTTCATTTGGGTACCATAAAATAAAAGTGGGCATATTACCAACCCACTTATTTCCTTTACTGTATAAAAATAATATAATTCTTTTCATGGACTTTAAATATATTATGGTTTTCTTGAAGTATCGCTGTTTTTTGTAACAGTTTACTTACCGAGTGTACAAGAAGATAGGTAGCGATGTACTTGGTTTGACAATCATGACGAACTAAATTGTGTTCTTACCTTTACAAAATATGATCTTTAAAAAAATGAGATAAATCCTACACTTTTTGTTTGATGACGAGGATAAGGTTGGATGTATCTTTCCAGCTAATGTACCTTAACTATATTTAAGGTACATTTACATGAATTTATACTTTTTAGTTATTTTTTCACCTTTTTCCTTACACCAAACGAATAAACTTTACTTACAACTTTTTTAACGCATTCACTGCCACTGACGCATATGCGTTTTGCTGACTTTCCCGCAGTGCCTTTAACGCACATGTGCCTGGCAATGTTCCCTTAATGACAGATGTGGCACCTGGCGAAAGTTCGTAAAACAGAAGTGGCAGTGAATGAGTTAATAAGAAAAGTAGATTTTGAAATCATGACATAAATAACGTTACGCCAACTTTAAAGCAAAATTAGTCAATAACTAATATTGAAGGCCAGTTATGTATATAATCTTCATGGTAAATAGGTCAAAATATTAGTACTTTCAATGATCGTTTTCTTTTTCATTTTAGTTCTGTGCTATGTTTACAAACTATTCAATAGAAAATAAAACCAACGCATATTAAAAGCATTTATTTAATAACACAAGATAAACATCGTTGTAGTATTCACAATTTACATGTAAAACCTTTAAGCATAAAAAAACCTTGGTACTTAAAAACAATATAAAATTACTCACTAACTATAAAACCGCATAACACGTCCATCTGACACTTTAAGAGCCATCGTTACGCCCTAGGGTCACTACTGTCCGTTACCTTCCAATAAACATAATAAACTATGCGAGCTTAAAAACTGACATGATAGCATTAAAAGTGTTATAAGTGCACTCCAAACGGCCGCAACTTAAAGTGCTGCAGTCTTGGAAGTGAATTTTATCCTACTTCAATTTAAGTTGGTTTTTGAATGGTGTAGTTTACAACCCGTTGAGTGCGTATCGTATCGACTTCCGATATAATTCTTTTACTGACTAAATAATGGTATCTAATCACACGTCAGCGTTATCTACCCATCTAGTTGTCTACGCATTTCCGCGATCACTATCCACGAAGACATTTACGACACAATAATTATAATATTACTCTATTATGCGATTGTAACAGTTTTAATGGCTGATTCTAAATAATCTACTAATTGTACGGACGGTGAATTAATTTGAACAGTATTTATAGTACGAGGGTGTTAGAACTCTACTGAGTTGTGATCAGTTTATCACATGTGAACTTTAAAATTTAATTTTTATACTTGGGTAAGGGATTTGGGTACCATATAATAGGGTAGGGTCGGTAGGCCTCCAACAAGATGGAGCGACGACCTCGTGAAAGTCGCGGGAAACCGGTGGAAGCAAGTAGCACAGGACCGGTCTGAGTGGCGAGCCTTGGGGGAGGCCTATGTCCAACAGTGGACGTCTTTCGGCTGAAATGATGATGATGATGACAAGGGTAACAATTATAAAATATCATACTAGGTAAAAGTTAATAAATGAACATGATGAAGCTCAAAAAACTTTACGCACTAGTTCGTAAAAAACAACTTTAGGCACGCTCACTAGTCATCATCATCATCATCATCATTTCAGCCAAAAGACGTCCACTGCTGGACATAGGCCTCCCCCAAGGCTCGCCACTCAGACCGGTCCTGTGCTACTTGCTTCCACCGGTTTCCCGCGACCTTCACGAGGTCGTCGCTCCATCTTGTTGGAGGCCTACCGACAGCCTCACTAGTCAGCTAGCTGTCAAAAAACAAAAAGCGCTCGTTCGGAAATGACAAACTTTTGGCACGTTAAACAGGTATCGAAATGTTTACTTTTTGAGCAACTGTATTAAAAATCATCATTCGCAGCTATATATAATCTATGTTTCATAAAAATGGGATATCGGAAAGAAAAGTAGACGTAATTTTTTGTATTTCACTCAGACGAAGTCGCAAGGCGTATGATATAACTGTTACTACTACTACTACAGCCTATTTGCGTTCCACTGCTTGGCACAGGCCTCCTCTCATCACGAGAGGGCTTGGGCCATAGTCCCCACGTGGGCCCAGTGCGGATTGGGGACTTCACACACATCTTTGAATTACTTCGCAGATGCGTGCAGGTTTCCTCGCGATGTTTTCCTTCACCGAAAAGGTCAGTGGTAAATTCAAATTGAATTTCGCACATAAAGTAATCTTAGAGGTGCGAGCCAGAATCGAACCCCCGACCCTCTGCATGAGAGGCGGTAGGTCGAACCACTAGGCCACCACGGCTTACTAGTTATACAATATATATCTATGATAAAAAGTCGGAAGTGACTGGCGACAGATGTGCGTGATTTTTTAACAAAAATGCAAATGACGTATTTGCATAATATAATGTCGCTCTCGATTGTAAGGAAAAAAAAACTAACCCTTTTACGAGCCTTTTTACTGTTTTTTCCCTCACGTCAAACACCGGCAAGGGTCTATGCATAATTAGAATAGTTTTTATGTTTGTCGCACAGATGTGCGATGGCGTTCAGGAAGTTAAAAAAACGGCTTAAGATTGAAAGTGAAGGGTACTTATTTTATGAATTGAAAAACGTCGTATCAACTTTTTTTTTGTAGGAAAAAATGTGGTTATTGCTGTAATTTTGGTAATTACGTTGTACGGAGCTAGTCGAAAACATTATGGCTTTTCGAAATTTTCTTTTTCGAATTAGATATAGCGAGGCCAATGGCCAGAAATTTTGTTAACTTACTTTAAGTTATAATTTTGAAAAAATAATCAATTTATTTTCATTTACAAATCTATAACAAGCGGCATTTCTTCTCGGCAAGTCTCGATCACCTAATGCGTTGTTGGTTGATTCAGAACTGATGGCCATTTTCAATTCCATTTGTCTATGAAACCCTATAAAAACCATATCTCATCGTCAACAAAATGAACTTCGTTGCAAATCGATTTATCTTTAACCTGACACCGTCTGACCCAAATACTAACCGAAGTTGTAAACAAAATTATATCTTTTGTAATGTAACCCTTTCTACCTGTAGACTATACCCTCACCGGTAAGCTCTCATTGTCGCCCTTGGGAACTATTTCAATAACAATCGCCGATAATTTATTCAGATTTGACAACAAAAGAAGTTGTAATTTAATAATTTATGCAGTTTCAGTTGCGACCGCCTGTATTATTATTTTCTTGAATTTAACTAATAAGTGTAACAATAAGAAATTATTATCACAGTTGGATCTTTTTAGTTTGGATTGCATAAAAATGTTGAATAAGAATATGTATAGTTGAATTAAGAGTCCTTTGAGATGAAGTATTTTTCGGTTTACTCAAAGCATTACCTTGTGGTACTTTCTTTCTGTCTCAAACATTCTAAGAAACAATATCAAGATCTAACGACAATGTAAACAAACTTTCAAGGTAGAGTGCACAAACCAAGTGTACAAGTTAAATCAGTTTTACATTATTTTCTAATTGTTAACAGAAATTAATGATAATGTCCATTATAGTCATATACGTAAATAATATAGACCCGGTCTAACGTACACGTAATATGTCCCCACTTCCACGGTGTCCAATCCAAAGTTCTGTCACCGAGCGTGCGTGACAATAAGCGTTTTTAAAAAACTTTTTTCGAAACTGTTTCTCAGTATATAAAAACTCGTCTCGTTGTTGAAAAAATGTGACCCAGCTTTAGTGTCACGATATAAGTTTAACTTTGGATTGGACACCAATGAAGTGGGGAAAGATGATTTTATCGAAGTAACATCATTAATTACTAACTGACTAGCTCATTATCTTTTTAATCGTTACATTATTTAGTATTTTAGTGTAATTATAAACTAATTGACTGCACCATATACCTGAAACAAAGAAAATAATAATTTATCATTTTATGGAGTAGGTATACAAACTTCAGAGAAATTCTAGTTTCTTTACTTTCATCTAAGTAACTATTAGGGCACGAAGACTTTCATAAACCACTGATGATCACCTAACTATACAATAAAAACAATTCACATTATGTCATCATGAAAAAAAAGTTAATTAAAAAAAACAAAAAACCCGACTGCGTAAAAACTAAAAAGAAAAAAACAAGACTACTTAGTTCAGTAGTAGCTAGGATTATGTTAAGTAATTGATTGCTATTGAGGAATCTAAAGATGCCTACTATCGGGACCCATTATTTGTAACATTTTAACCTAGATTTTAAATGGGTCCCGACTGTAGGCATCTTTAGATTCCTCAATAGCAATCAATTACTTAACATAATCCTAGCTACTACTGAACTAAGTAGTCTTGTTTTTTTCTTTTTAGTTTTTACGCAGTCGGGTTTTTTGTTTTTTTTAATTAACTTTTTTATTTTATTATTTTTAGTTAGGGATTAAAAGACCGTAAATTCCGCAATCTTGTCATTTCATGGAGAGAGTTGCTATCGTGGGGATTATTAAGTAGCTTGCCATGATCTAAATTACTGATACTATTAATCCCTCTAGAGACCTAACCCGGCTCAAAACGCTACATAAGCCTGAACCTATTAAAATTCTTCAAGTCAACCGATAGATGGCGCTACTGGTACTACATAAGAGTATTAGGTAGCTATTTTATTTATTTACGAGCGCTGAGTACTGACTAGTGTACCTAATTGGTACCTATAATCAATTAGGTTATATTTCACTGTATCACACACACTATTGACACTTTAAATGTAACTAAAAGTCTTCAAGTCAACGGATAGATGACGCTACTGGTACACTACATTGCACATGCGTACGTACTTGATTGAAGTTTGAGATTTATGAAAAACATTATTATTAAGTATTTTATAGTCGTCGTGACCTGCTTGAAGACTCGTTGGTCTAGATTATTTCCTGTGTTGCTAATTCGAACGGATGTACTACTGGGTGGATAGGTAGGTACCTACTTTACGTGGTTAGTAAAGGAACTTTGAATCGTTATAAATCATAAACGGTTCTTTTGTCTGAAAAATGGTCAAAGAAACCTAATAATGATTTTTAAATACCTATTCAACGATACCTCACATGCCATAGTTAGTTGACTTTTATTTTTTTATTTTGTACAATATGGCGTCTGGTAGCCGCCATTTTGAATTTTGATAAATTTCATATCTTCAGTGACACTCGCGCAATTCAGACGAATCGATTGACGTATGATTCATTAAAATCGACCCACGCGTTTGATCTCTAGTGTGCCACAAAGGAACAAACATACATACATACATACATACATACATACATAGACAGGTAAACACATAACCCTCCTTTGCGGTGCGCAGTCGGGTAAAAAGTAAATCTTAATGTATTTTTAACGTAGAAGAAATCGGGAAAATGCATTTTTACAAAGTAAGTTCATCATTAAGTAAGTAGGTAGGTACTTACAAAAAAAATCAATGAATATTTAAATACAAAAAAAAGTCGTTTCGAATCGTAACACAACACTTTACAACTCATTAAACATTAGGTAGAAACCTGAAAATCACCGAGTTTTTTTTTGTCATGTAAACTAACCCTATAAATATTAATGAGATGAAAATTGTTATCACGTTTTATCAAATCACAGCGAGTAGAGAATCAGACCTATCTATTTCTTATCACTCCAAGACACTGCACCGAACGTTCTAGTCCTAGTTGAAAACTAAAATCACCTATCGACATACCTGATGAACGCAAATAAGTATTCACGTGGACTTTATTCACAGACAAACTGTGATTTTCCTAAACCGATTTCCAATGACAAAACAAAAATGGCGGGGGCTTGCGTCCGACGCCCGCCATCTTTGCTATGCGCAAACTGATGCGCAGTGAACCGAAAACCCGTACCCCTTTTGGACACTATTGTTGCTTCGTGGATTCACCCACGCGATATTCTGAATTCAATATTACAATACTCGAATTTCTACCTTAAAGTATAAAAGTTAGAGTTTCTGTTTGGCTGGATGATCGAAGTAAAATTCTATTCAAAAACGGAACGTTGCGAAGAAAAGCGGCGGCAGCGGTACATTTCAAATCGAGATCTACCTCTATAGAAATATGCTTGAGTATTCTTTGTAGCTCTGAAATTATATTCTAATGTGAGTTTTAACGTAAAATGAAACGCTTTGCCCTTAACTTAAGGTTCAATAATGCTCTTATTGCAGCATCTGCATGTGTGTGCTGATATTTCGTGTACGTACACGCGGAAACCTTGTTATGAGCGCGCTAGTGTTGTGTTTGATAAAGAAAGGGTAGCGTTAGAATGTCTATGCTGAATTTTTACCTATGAATGTGACTTTGAAATAAGCATACATTATGTCGGGTGCGCGCGGCCGTGTTATGTGTGTGTGTGTGTATTTTAATAATATTCATTTTTCCATGTCACTGGTTGTCGGTATTCGCGGAATCTCGAAGCGCAAGCCAATTTAATGTTGTTTGAAAATGTGGAATATGACAATACCTAAGTGGCTCCATTGTCTGTTCGCTTGATATTGTTTCGTCTCGCTGTCAGTAACTAATGATGTACGATGAATAATAGGTAGGTATAAGTACAAAACAATTCTAGAAAGGTAAAGGACCTTAAGAGTCGTCTACAAATTGGATTTACCCGTTCATTTGTTCATTTGGATGTCGTTTACGGACTAATGAGCTTTCCCAACAGAGTTTCATCAAAATCGGTTCTGCAGTATAACCGACGATGAGTAACGGGCAGATAGATACGTAGTTGCTTTCACAATTATTAAATTAGGTAAGTAATAGAGTTTACACCACCCTTGGCCATAAATCCCACTGGATTTTCTGCCCGCTACGCGGAGAGAAAATATCTCTTCTTGGCCAAGGCAAGACGTAAAACTTTTGACAAACCACGGGCGGTAATTCGTAAAGCCCCAGATCGCATATTTATGGCCCTCACCTTCGGTTCGGGCCACAGAAACCTGCGATCTGGGACATTTACGAATTCACACCCTAGGTCTGTAATGTACTATTTCGCACAAATTTAACTAACCCCAAACTACGCAAAGTTTGTAGGTCCTATGGAGGCTAGTTAACGATAAAAAGATTCTATTAATTACTAACTTCTGCCCGCGACTTCGTCCGCGTGGAATTCGTTAGTAGCAATTCCCGCGGGAACTATGCATTTTTCCGGGATAAAAACTAGCTTATATGTTGACCATTGTTATAAACCACTTAGCAAATTTACTTAACTTATTAATTTATATTTAAATCCGGACATACATATACATAAATACATACATACAGACACAGAAACCTACGATCTAGGACATTTACGAATTCACCACCCTAGGTCTGTATTGTACTATTACCTAATGGAACTTTGAAAATTCAGCAGCTATCTTATCTTTACTACATCGAGCTGTTTAGGTACCTCCTGAAAAACTTTCACAAGTCTACATTTTCTTAGTTTGTCATAATTTCGAAATGATACAATAATAAAACCGTAGGTAATAAATAAAAACCAAAACGGCCGAAGAGTGCGTAATTGATGGAGCACGTCAGATGCAAAACTGCGCGCATTTATAGTCGGCCTGAAATTCTACGGCTCGGCAAAGCTACGTAGTAAGGGGAGGGAGGTCGATAAAAAAAATAACGATAAAAAATGACAATAAGAAAACAATTAAACGACTGCTACTAATTTAGAAGAGTTCAATATCCATACTAATATAACTTATTCACTTACTAATAATAAGCCTGTAGAAGAAGTCGCGTCTGAAACTTGAAGATTCGTAATGTCTATTATTTGAATAGTGCCGCTTTGAATAAGTGAATATTAAAGCATGTAAGTTATCAAATGATTAGTGATCAAAGATTTAAATAAAAACCGGCCAAGTGCGTGTCGGGCCACGCAAATTATAGGGTTCCGAAGTTGACGATGCCCACAGTACCTTTCTAAGACTTACTAGCATCTAGCTAGCCTGTGGTATGACGTGCCCGCCCGACGCGCCTGCCGCTCGAGAAAAATCATTGGTTTTTTTATCATTTCATAAGTTGGTCGACTATGACTCGTAAGTTTGTACAGCCTACTTAGCTGTGATAGTTTTCCTTTCAACTACGTTATATATGCCATAACCGTGATTTTTTTCAGCCATCCAAATACCACCATTTAGCTAGCAGGAGGGGGGGGGGGGGACACGTGACTCTAACAAAAAATAGCACTTTAAAGCTTAATATTTCACGAACGCATCACTTAATCAAAAAATGGTTTTAACAAACCCACAATATTTTTTAAAGACCTATTCAACGATATGCCGCACCATGGGGTACGCAAGAAAAAAAAATTACATCCCCACTTTACGAGTAGGGGAGGTACCCTATAATAAAAAATATTTTAAAATTTTATTGTACCACTTTGTCAGCGTAACTAATATGTATATTCATGCCAAATTACAGCTTTCTAGAACTAAGCATCTCCGAGCAATAGTGCGGACAGACGGACGGACGGACGGACGGACATGGCGAAACTATAAGGGTTCCTAGTGGACTTCGGAACCCTAAAAACGGCCTACCACCTTTTAGACCACGCAAAGCGTAAACTATACTATCATAAAGATTTTTCTTTAAAGTAACATCGACCGACTGTATCTCAATAGCTAATCCATTTAAATAAAATTCAATGGCCTTAAAAATATTTGTGCGCGTCACTTCAGAACAGCTGCACTAATTTGGCTAGTTCTTCTTTTTTGTACTTTTGATTGTCAGGATAAGATTTGTATTAAAGAAAATATAGAAAATGAACGATTTTGCTGTCATTTTCTTTATGATATGAAAAAAAATATTGCTTACCAATCGCATCATGATTTAATTCGAAGTATTTCGAAGAACCGAAGAGAGTTAGAGACTGTATCCTCCTCCATTTAAAATCGGTCATTCAAAATAGACCATTTGGTGGTTAAACTGTAAACCAATTTTGTCGAACTAACCCACTTTTAAATCTGTCACTTTAAATAAGGAAATGCTAAGGTAGCTAATTACCTAAATAGGTGCGTAAAATCTAATTTTTGATGCGATTTTCTTCGATATTTTTTATCGAGACCGGCACATCACTACCCAGGAAACAACACATTTGTTTAAGTCGGGAGTCGATTCCACTCTTTCTGGCGATGCCGGAGTAAGCACTGTGTTAAATCGAAGAACAAATTACTTTCGCTCGCAATCGGCGGTTTATCGGGCGTAAGGGTAATTTTGAAGGAAATTCTCCCTTAGCTCACAATTATTGTACACGTTTACTTACTATTTTCCTTTGAACTATTGTTTAGTGATGGGCGTCTTGGAATGAAATCGAAACAATATTTTACATTTTGGGGTTTTACTTGCTTTTGAAAAAAATAACGATGCATAAAAAGCAGATAATAGAAAATGCCATAATTTATATTTTACAATTCAGTTATGCTTATGAAAAAAATAAGAAGTGAATATATGTACATAAATATATTGATAATTATACGTACATAATGTTTAATTGTTAAAATCTAATATTTGATAATTTTATTATAAAAATGTTCGGCCAGAAAATTAAAAAATGACATTTGATTTGAAATTTTAAGATATTAAACGCCACAAAAGGGTTGAAAAGTTCTCGTGAATTTTTAATGCC
Source organism: Aethes cnicana (assembly GCA_963971205.1). Taxonomy (NCBI): domain Eukaryota; kingdom Metazoa; phylum Arthropoda; class Insecta; order Lepidoptera; family Tortricidae; genus Aethes; species Aethes cnicana. Next base: position 3,012,750 of record OZ020285.1, read on the forward strand.
GAACGTACTGGCCACTTCAGTCGTAATTCGAGTTCGAATATCGAACGAAGTAAATAATATTCGTCGTCCACATACGAGAGTATTGTCGTCTAACAAGCAGCCGAAGGGAGCTGGGCACAGAAAGAAAAGGAAGCATGTGAATTTCAGGAAATATTTATGTGCGAAATTCAATTTGAATTTACCACTGAGTTTTTCGGTGAAGGAAAATATCGTGAGGAAACCTGCACGCATCTGCGAAGTGATTTAAGGATGTGTTTGAAGTCCCCATTCCGCAATGGGCCAGCGTGGGTACTGATAGCCCAAACCCTCTTGTGATCAGAGGAGGCCTGTGCCCAGCAGTGGGCCGTAAATAGGCTGTTGTGGTGGTGGTGCTGGTGGAATTCCAGGAAACATTAGGTACTTTAAATAAAACGTAGAAAGTAGGTACATACATAGTAATTGTAATGAAGTCAACCCTGGTTACTGTTGTGTTATTTACGACTTCATAAATAAATAATTTAATTCACATTGATTAGTGAATTGAAATGTTCCTGTCATAAAGAAGTGAATGTTGTGAAAGAAAAAAAAATAGCTGACTTGCAAGTTTTCAGTCCGCACATATTCACACGCTTAGAAGCGTTTACTATTAGGAAAACAGCATGAAAATAGGGCATTTTTAGAAAATGAGATTTTACCCGTGTCAAATAAAGACTAATTTTACAAAGAACGTATGCAGCAGTATTCACTAAAAAAACTAATCTCGGAAGAAAATATTACAATGCTAAATTTTCATCGCGGCTTTCTTCCCCTGGTTCGGACGGGAACGAACGAAATATGCGAGAAAGAGTGACTGGATAACAAGCACGGGTGTGGGGTTAACCCGCCATCTTGGATCCATTCACTATCGGCAATTTAGTTGGCGAGGGAACAGAACACTGGCAACTTTGATGTCTATGATGAACAAAAATGAAAAGACCAAATCGAACTGGCCGGACAGAAAATTTATTAAAAATAAAGCTTCATTTTTTTCAATTTGAACACATTCTTTTTATGAACCACCGACTTATAACTCGATTTTTGGTGATGAGTTTATTTTAATGGGAATCAGGCATCGTAAACCCAATAACAGCTGCGATAGAAAATTTTAAAAATCGGTTCTTTCTCCTAACAATACCTCTATGAAATATACTTTCACGGATACATTTTTAGAAATAAAAGCACGTTCAGAAACCCTCGAAATATGAAAAGCAAATGCAAAGGTAACCTAATGCGGGGGTGGCGCCCTCATTGTGATGCGGGGGACATGACAAGTGTCAGATATTCACTATACTAAAGTATATTTTAGTATATATATGTGAGATGTGTTTGTTGATCCCTTTTGTGAGTTTCTGTGCCGTGACAAAAAGAGAAAATAAATTCAAAGTTTACTTTAAAATGGCATTATAGTCTTGTCGGTCTGCGATTATCAGGTAGTAAAACCAAGGAGTTCCTCCTGGGACCCTATCATGTATGATTTTCGACAAATTCGAGTATTTTCTACGATCAAACCTACACATGTCTATAATTTATTTGCGATCTTTTACACCGGTCATAGTCGTGTGATTGAGATTTTTATCAACATAAAGAACGCTACAAAATATACCGCTTCATAAAGAACCAGTATAGGCAGAAAGAGAACACAAAACTCCAATGCGAAAGAAAAATCTAAAACGGATTCCAGAAATTATAATCCGACAAGAAACAACAAATGACAAGACACCCCATAAGAATGAATAAACGTCTCGCCTCTTAATTACCCAGTTCACCCCCAATCAAACCAAATTATTACAACTCTGAATTACGCTGCAAACCACCCCCGAAGAAACAGTTAACCCAGTAACCGAGTCTCTAATGCTTCACCAATTTAACCTTGAGCCAACCCTAGTTAGTATGCACAGGCTTTCTTTTAAAATCTGATGTATTAATTTGCGAACTTTCCCGACGAACCAAAACAACCCCTAATACAACAGCTTAAAACTTTAATTCGGAGACCGAGGAGTCGAGCACCACGTTTCGTTTTCAAAAATGGAAAATTGCAAGATAATATTACTTCTCTCCAAACGGAAACTCAAATATAACTCTATGCGATTTTGTTACAGTTGAAATTCGAAGTTATGAAACTGGGTCTTGGCGACGTTTCGAACATGGAACGGTTATTTAGCACGTGCTTCTCGTGACGACGTTCGCAATTTGTGTATAAATTAGAACACTTATCTCGTCGTGGTCTTGTGTTGCTTCTCGCTCGCGCTGCTAGTTACTCTATCGCGCTGTCTCTCTCTCGCTCAATGTCAGGGAGCGCGTAGGGGTGTACCTATGCCGCATCAGCGTTTTGCTTTATCGATATTTCAGGATAACTCGAAATTTTAGAGGGTGGGTGAAGGCGGGATATGAATAGTGGAATGATGTATGGGTGCAATTTATGGAATTGACTCGCTCCAAGCAAATTTATCACATATCAATATAAGAATAATGCAACAAAAAGGGTCTTTTCTTTTATATTAAGTAACTGTAGGGGTAAGAAAAAGAAAACAAATCAAATGCTGGCTGGTTGTGTTTTTCTCCGCGTGTAAATAGTTGGTAGTTTTTGAAATCGGAATTCGGAACGGCATCGATAGTCGACGCGCCCCGCGCGGTCTCATATTTAATTTAGTCACGGAAGCAACAGGTTATTAGCACGGAGCTTTCCCGCCTAACTTTCCGGGCGTTCACTTTTTAAATTCCTCTCTTTCCCTTTCTAATTGGATTGCCTTCTCTGTTGCCCGTGAATGAAACTTGTTGCGTCGAATCATTTCGCATTTAAGACGCGTTCCAATTTTAAAAGTGTCTGAATCCTAATTTGCGTTCTACTTCACACTCCAGTTCGGTTACTTTGAACATTTTCCGAGCGTATTATCATTAGCCCGTGAAACTTACCGCACCGTATAATTTTTCACGTGAACGCTTGTTAAGCGTCAAAATTAACACTAATAACTTTCCACCCGTTGACTCTATTGAACCCTTCTACCTACGTGACTGAAAAAAGCTTTCTGCAAAATGTTTCTCTCATAACAAATAACAAAGGAACGAAGTCCTTCAAAGACTCGAAACAATTTCATTTTGTGACAAATTGCTGGGTATTCTTATACAGATATCAAAATTCATATTTTTACCACACGACGTTCCATTTTCCTTCGTATAAAGTAACGTTCACAATCATACATGAAACGAAGCCCACACCATATCTTATACTCTCGAACCTACACGAATCTACATACATAAATATATTTTCTACTCACCACCCAATACATTTTATCTATGTTACCGTTGCCTTACTAGAAAGAGGAACTTTTCAAAAAGTCGCAACTAAGGAGAACGCGTTCCGAATTTGAATCTTATTCCGTTTGTGAACGATTTGAGTTTGGAAGGAGTGTTTTTCGACGGTTGGTCGTAAAACGGGGTTGACGCGCGATCGAGTCTCACGAGGTATCCTCAAGGGGTGAGCGTAGTTCTTGCGCTTAGATATAAAGAAAGGTAGATACTTATGAAATTCGAAGGAAAAACCACCCTTCCCTATACTTACACGGCGCAGTCGATTCGGTTTTCGCTGAGAAAATTGTAGCGGTGTTTGAGCGGGACATTCGCTTGCCGTCAGCCGCATGGAGACGACGATTTTTCTCGAATTTCCTTCGGGACGCGTCCCCGGTTTCCAAATTTGAATTTTCTTCTTTTTTTTTCTTTTATGCCTGTGTTCGGGTATAAAGGCATAGACTGTTTTTTTGTGTTAAAATAAAATAAACGCGCGCGTAAAATTTGTCTTCGAAACTTCACTACGGGCATCGTAAAGGTAAGATTTATGTATTTTATGAATAAAAGTTAACATTTTAGCTCTTTAATATGCGAGTAGGTGTTTCATTAGTTATTGATCTTCGATGTTTTGAAACATTAAGGCATCGGTTTTAAGTTATGTTTTAGAATGTTTAACAGTAAACGGACTTTTACTATACCGTTGATGGAAACCGCTCTTTGAACGTTTTATCTGTACGCATTAGGTATTACAGCAATATTACGTTTATAAATAGTTTGAACGTCAACTGATACAATATATTATAAAATACTATTTCTGGATTTAACCGTTTTTTTCCTGAATATTACATCCAGCTGGAAAGCCGCTGGCGTAGGTATAAAAAGTAATAACTTGTGATTCAAGACTGACTGACTGTGTGACTTGTGATTTTGTGATAATAGTCAATGACAGTCGTATCATACAAGAATGATCAAATAGCATGAGTCAGTGTCAGTAATGTGTCATTAGATGACAGTATCACGTATATTCAGACAGTTCGTCATTTATATAAAAAAAGTTACACTACCGTTACTAATCACTTCGTTTTTAATGTTTTACCTACTTGTAATGGAATTATTTTCCTAGGTATTGCATTTTAATTGACAGTCTTGAGTGAATATTTTTTCCGATAATTTTAGTAGTCAGAGATAGTTGCAAGTCTTATAAGGTTTTTTAAAGGGTCCTATTGAAGATGCATTTCTTATTAGTCGGTAAATATTTGATTCTTATCCGAACATAAAACTTCAAATCTGTGCAAAGGTAAGTCAATTTAGTTTATTACAGTTTTAAATTATTTTATTACTGGAATATTAATATTTTATCATTGAAAAGACGCATACTTTTCATAAAGCAAATAAACAGAACAAGATCGTCATTTGAAATAATAAATGAAAATATAGTGTTGATAAAAAAATGGCCTTTTGAAACAAAAAAGAGTACATTACATACCTGCCTACTTATTAATATTACAAATTACCTCTATCTTTCTGTACGTCTGTTATCTCCTCACGCTTTATACCGCTACTGATCCGATTTAGAAGACATTTGGTATGGATCACCATACCAAATGTAGGTAGGTTCGAGTCCCGTGGAAGAACAAAGGCTATTTTTTATCCAGGAAAAACGTAGTTTGCAAAAGCTAGTGGTATCTAAATGTAAATTTATTACAAATAAAGTTACTTTCAATAATTTACCATACAAAACTATAGCAATTTATCTTATTGTACTATAGGAAAACTCGTAAAAAGTACCTTTCCAAAATGCATCCATCTTTCCTGCACAATATCGAATCTCCATACATTACTATTGATATGGGGTGAATGACATATAATTTATATAGCTTATACGTATAGGCGATAGTTTGTGCCACCCTCGTACCTTACCCTCCGAGCGTACATTATGTATGTGTAACGTAGGGCTGAGGACAAAATCGATAGGACTTCTTTGTAAACCTTGGCTGGACGATTTCTGAACTGACGAAATTTTTTTGCCGATTTTGAGTTACATGCTTTTTGCGTGTAACCGTGTTCTTAAATGATTCACGTTTTCACTGAGTCATTATAATTGATAACTTAAAGGAAATAAAACATTGTTTGCTTTTTGATTTTCTAGTGCTTATTAAATTAACTTGCCCGTTTAAAAGCAACATTATAAACTCAGGTCATAGATAAAATGGAAAAATTATTATATTTAAACGATGATTATTAATTTTACAGTTTAGTTTTAGTTAAATTAGTATACCCTTTTAACCACCGATGTACATAACTATGTTCGTTTTATAATATACTATTATTGTCGACTTATTTTATGCAACGGTCACCGATGGTTATAAAGATAAACCCGAGCTAGGCTTAAAGTAAAATAAAACTTGAAAAAAAAACGACAAACGAATATAGCGACGATACAGATAATAATAGGTCTTTATTTTTTTTAGAGTTGGTAAACCTTTACAATATACTTAGAATCGATAGCCGATACCGTGGGTTAATTATTTGCTAATGGATCTGACCCACCATGTATGATGTACGAATGAGATTTGCTCAAGCGAAAATAGCTAGAAAAGAGTTTTTCCAGATAAGTAGTAGACCTAGCTCTAGACCGTTTTTTCACACCCGTAAAACCCTATATTGGAAATTTCGTCCAAATCGTTAAAGTCGTTTTTGAGAATAAGATAAACTCGTTTAAAGTATAAGATGAATTACATGAACATTGAACTCTCAGTCTCTGATTAAAGGTCGATTTTAAAAGAACGTTGAAAAAATGTTGCCGACAAAAACGTAGTCGAATAATAGAACAAAAAAAAAGCTCAGGTTTTCATAATAAAGACATAAATTGCGATCGCTTTTTCAAGATAACTGGTTCGCATGGGATAAAGATTTTAATTAAGTAGGTATCGCAAGACAAACCTGTTCGAATATGGGTCAGGTCCGACGTATGTAACTTGGGGCCAGGTACCTACATACATTAATTGTAATAGACAAGAAATCTGCATAATTTGGCCACTATAGGAGCGCTGCAATCGCTTGACCCAAACCATCTGTCAGTACATAGAGAAATATTTGTTATTATTGGTTTTACTTAAATTATTAAAAAATGCCGCGCTGTGCAGTTCCAGGATGCAATGAGAACGGACGACACGTATTTCCGAAAGACTTGGTATGTATCTGGGGCAGGTATAATTGCATTGGGTTGTCTTCATTTTCATCACAAATAACTGAACCAAAATTGAAATTGCGGTCAATATTTAACAATTTTAAACAAATATACTTAAAATTTTCAACAAAAAAACGCGTAAAAATTTGACAGCTGCAGTGTTTGGTTTTGGTTTGGGTCAAGTGTTTGCAGCGCCATCTATGTCGAGCTTTGCGTATATTCTTGTCCATTAAATTATATTACCGTCTAAATATATAATAAAATGTTAGCACTAGTAGATCTATGGAAGATAAAATTAACCTCATGTTTTATTTAAAGGCGATATTTAGGAATGCAACTCGATTGGCTATGGGTTTTTTTTTGTCTGGGTGTAGGACATTTTTGTTGAGTTCTCAACACACGATCCAACCATTGAACTTGGGTGACACTTTAGTATGGTAAAAATGATAAAAAATAATGTAAGTATGTATTGTATTTGGTTTTTATAAGGGAGATAGATTTTGTACTATTTTTACTACCTACGTATTTTATCGGAATTTCCACGTGTAACGCCGCGGCGTATTTACAGCATGTTGTAAATTTATTATAGAACAATAATTATATGAATGACTAGCTTTTCCCCGCAACTTCGTATGCGCAAAAATATTAAAATGTAAAATCCCGTTTTTTTCCCGTTCCCATGGGAATTTCGCAAAATCCTCTCTTAGTGCTCCTCTACGTTTCCTGAGAAACCTGCATGCCAAATTTGAACTCTCTACGACCAGTAGTTTCAGCTCTGCGTTGATCGATCAGTCAGTCAGTCAGTTTCTTGTTTTATATACATAGACTAGCTTCTGCCCGCGACTTCGTCCGCGTGGAATTTGTTAATAGCCTTCCCGCGAGAACTATGCATTTCCTCGGGATAAAAAGTAGCCTATATGTTGACCAGTGTTATAAACTACCCCCATACCAAATTTTGTTTCAATCCGTCCAATAGATTTCGAGTTAAATCCGGACATACATACATACATACATACATACAGTTTTTTTTTTAAATCGTTATTTTGTGTTCAGTATCGTTCATATAGTCCCTTTGACTTGATAGTTTCTTTTAATTTTCAATTTTCAGGCGCGACTTCTACAGAATTATTATTTATTATATGTATAGATTTTTCCTTTTTTTTCTCTGATTCATTGATCTCTTATGAATAAATAGTTTAGTGCCAAAATTCATTATTTAGGTAATAGCAGACTGGTTTAAAGAATGTTTTAGTGAACTCATCAATCATTTCCTTTTTACTGGACAATAGGCAGGTAATCTAACAGTGGGTAATCTGCATAACGTGTTTCTTGAAAGTGTTTGTAATCTAGGATTATAATTTAATTTTTCCCGTTCCCGTGGGAATATCGGGAAATCCTTTCTTAGTGCTCCCCTACGCTCCCCAAGGAACCAGCATGCCAAATTTCAGATCTCTACGATGTTTCCCGCGACTTCGTACGCGCCTAAACATTAAAATGTAAAAATCCCATTTTTCCCGTTCCCGTGGGAATATCGGGAAATCCTTTCATAGTGCTCCCCTACGTTCCCCAAGGAACCTGCATGCCAACTTTCATCTCTCTACGATGATCCCCGCGACTTCGTACGCGCCTAAACATTAAAATGTAAAATCCCTTTTTTTCCCGTTCCCGTGGGAATTTCGGGAAGTCCTTTCTTAGTGCTCCCCTACGCTCCCCAAGGAACCTGCATGCCAAATTTCAGATCTCTACGATGTTTCCCGCGACTTCGTACGTGCCTAAACATTAAAATGTAAAAATCCCTTTTTTTCCCGTTCCCGTGGGAATTTCGGGAAGTCCTTTCTTAGTGCTCCCCTACGCTCCCCCAGGGACCTGCATGCCAAATTTCAGATCTCTACGATGTTTCCCGCGACTTCGTACGTGCCTAAACATTAAAATGTAAAAATCCCTTTTTTTCCCGTTCCCGTGGGAATTTTGCAAAATCCTTTCTTAGCGGATGCCTACGTCATAACATCTACCTGCATGCCAAATTTCAGCCCGATCCGTCCAGTGGTTTGGGCTGTGCGTTGATAGATCACTATATCAGTCAGTCAGTCAGTCAGTCACCTTTGAGTTTTATATATTTAGATTATTGGAATCTGACCGGGACTGCTTAATAAAATAATTACACAAGAAAAATCAAAATATAGCATAAAACATATCATTAAGTTAAAAACGATTACAGTTATATAATTGTCAAACACATTTATAAAAATTGTCAACTGGATCGCGTACATGACTTGCGCTCATGAAGCTTGTATTTAATTATTAAATAAAACAACTACGTCCATTTTTTCAAGAGAGTTAATTTACAGCATGACCAAACGGGGCCCCGACGCGCAGTTATTTATTTAACAGTATTTTCACTGAAGAGCGTCATAAAATTTTATTTTCTTGTCGTATTTAAAAGGTGCCTAATAAAGAACCTGGTTAATCGGCTATGATCGCTACCGGCGATTACTGAACGAACGTTCTTGTTTTAAACGGGTTTCGAAAATTTGAAATTGGAATGCGTTTTTTTCATCAAAATCGGAATTTATTCCTCATGCTAGATGGTCTTTTATGGCTGTACTAACGAATTCTACCAGCCAGCATCATTAAGTTTAAATGGTCGGTTAATTTGATTGGGTCGCGTTTGACTGCCGTTTGCCCGAACATTAAAATGTTATAATACACATTAATACTAATAGTTGGGGTATAAAATTTAGTGTTATTTGATTTTATGGCATTGTTTTGAAATCGATAGAAATCTATCTTTTAATTTAATACCTTAAAGTCGCCAGTTCTGTCTGCCTTTATCAACTTTTCATATAAACATACTTTATCATTCGCTCCCGTGAGTGACGTACTTACTAAACGGAGTGATTCAAAACTTAACAAACGTATTCATCATTATCGTTATCGAAGAGATTGGTAAAAGTTGAAACGAGAAAATGCAATGGAAATAATCGTACATACGTAGTTAATATTTTTTTACACACTTAGAATGTATAGTTTAATTAGGCTGTAATCCGACAAAATACTTTGCGAACAAAAACAAAACTATATTTGTATATAAGATCTATATTACTGAAGACTTAACGGTCTCACCCAAAAAAGTTTTAGAAAACATGAAAGGAAAAACATAAGTAATCATGTAAAAAGAACTACACATTAGTGAATTTAGGGGTAGTATTACGGTCGGGGGTGGGCCCGTTGTCAATCGATCAAACATGTGCAAACATCCGCCCCGAGTGTCGACATGACCTAACATTAACACACAACGCATACGAAACCATGCCTTAACAGCACAGACTCAAGATCAATATTCGATTCTGCAATTTCTGCAGTGTTTTAACTGTTTGCAATTCGGAACATATTTTGCGTATATAAGCAATGTATTGACAAATATCGAGTTACTTCCATTAAGATATTGTTTGTTCCAATTTATTGAGTGCTGTCATTTATGTTAAGAGAATTTCAAAAGAAACTATTTTCCAGTCTAAAGATCATTTGGAATATTAGACGGTTATGTTACTCTAAGAATGTTTAACGTCGTTGGTAAATATTTTGTTCTTTATATTCAAACATTTATCACTATTTATTATATATATTCAAACTAGAAGTTTAGTGCGATACCGAATCCCGCTCGCTCGCCGACCGCTTGAAATTATCAAAATTCATCAAAATCCGATCAGGGATTAGGGTGTGAAAGACTTACAATAATCCGCACTAACAAACTTTCACGTCTGTACGAGTCAAAGTCAGGTAAAATTTACTTAACTGCCGCACTAATAATTCAAATACCTACTCCAAAAACTACATGTGCATGTACCTATATTTCTTATTGTATCAATGGCAGTTTCGAATACCAAGAACCGATGTCAATATCAGAAAAAATACTTTAACGGCAAACCCACTTATGTCACTGAAATACTCACACAGACGAAACACAATTCCTTTTTAAAAACCGACACACCAATTAGAAAACGAACATTCAAATTTGGAACGGAACACGTCTGCACACGGTTATAAAACTTTTTTGAATGCGTTCAAAAACGTCCTCCGATCTCACTATCTTCCTGAATAAATTATTATACCTTTTTGTCCCCTCTCTGTGAAAGGGTTATTTCTATAGGAACTTATGGCTCGTGAATTTGCATATAATTTTTAGTTTATTATTTATATTTGAAGGGGTCCTTTTGTTGCGTGAACGTTTCCGAACGTTGATGAATTGCCAGTATTAATAAGGATTACGTAGGTTTGCGACGTGTAGGTTGGTAGGCTTGCCTATTGTGCGGCTCTCGCCAGTTAAGTTGGTGATGATGAAAAGTTGTATCATTATGCGGTCTGACTTTAGGAATAATTCCTTTAAATTAGCCATTAAATGACAATATCAGTGCTCCAAGCAGCTTATTTATGGCTGTTATTTTTCTATCATTGTAGAGTTTTAGTTAAAGACAAAACTATTTCTGCACGTTATGCATGTCATTCTTAATCTATTATGCATACAAAGACAACAAATTAATAAAAACGCAGATCACTTGTATAGATTACCAAAAGTTCCCATGCCTAACATTCGATTCTCCGAACACTTTTTAACAATACAGATACGATCATATTTCTTATTATCTTTTATTAATATTCCATAATGCAACCGATGAACCGGAAGTCGCATCTTTTGTCGATGGTCGCTCAAACCCTTCCGGCGTTCTTGAATGGCCGCCATTTTTATTTCATTCGTCTCTGACCCTAGTTTATCATGTTGTCTATTGTTGTGCATAGACAATATTATTTTTTCCGTTAGACAAAGGTAATGTAAGATGTTAGTCTTGTCTTTTTGAATATATTACCTTGATAATGTATCTTAGATTAGTAGTAATTTATTGAATTTGAGATCAGGTAGGTCTAATTAAATTAATGAATTAAACTATTTTTATGAAAAAGCATCTGATAATAACGTTTACCTATTTCAACATAAGCTACATACTTTGGCTGTTATTTTAAACCGGAGATAGAAATCTCGATCTACTATCACTCACGAGTCACGATGACGTACCTATTACTAAAAAAAAACTTTACAGACATACTGGCAGTTTAGAACTACAACTTCAAAAAGCAAACAAACATTCAAATATTTGCGTACGACCCGCACTCGAGCCATTATACGCGAAATCATCGACAAAAAAACCACTACACACGCCAAACAACACAAACATTTCACGGGTTTATGGCAACAAAAAAAAACTCTTGTCTATGCACAAAAGGTCGTCCTATTGTAGGGAATTTGACTAGCCTTTGTTTAAAATGCTGATTTATAGGCTATTAAACCCTTTCTTCAGAGCATGATAGATAAATTTATGCTTATTATTCGGTATAAATGTGATGGTAATATTTTATGTGGTGGCCATAAAAAGGTGCGTTAGGGTCGCGAGCGACATGCCTGTTATAATGTGTTAAGTAAAAAAAAGTTACTGTGCTAGTCTTAAATTGTGAAATGATGAAGGAATAGATAAAATGAGAATTTTTAAGAAAAATATATATGTACTCAGTTTAGGCAGGTTATATAGTTATTAGAGAGACACTTCGAAATGAAAGAAGTCCAAACTACAATTATAGTTGGTTTTATAAGATATACGGTCGCGGGAAACCGGTGGAAGCAAGTATCACAGGAACGGTCTCAGTGTAGCCTTGGGGGAGGCCTATGTCCAGCAGTGGACGTCTTTCGGCAGAAATGATGATGATGAAAATATACACTACAATTAGATATCTTAAATGGTAAAAACCGGTCAAGTGCGAGTTGGACTCGCACAACGACGGTTCCGTACAAACTTGAAGGAACCTTACCTAATTTGCGAACTTTACTATTACAAAATAAACTAGTATAAAATGTATATTTTATAAATAAATTAATTGAATTGAATTGAATTGACAAACTTATTATTTGCGGTTAGTGCAGTACACACGAAGTACTAAAACTACTAAAAGAAACCCTTTTGAGGTACGGTACCCTAAAATAGAGAAATGTCAGTAAAATAACCTAAACCAAAAAAAACTCGAAAAAGCAAGAAAAAACTTCCTGAGATTCTCTTTCAAAAAATACTTGATGTAAAATTCAAGTTGGGTACTCGTTAAATTGTAAGGCTACTAGATATTATAAAAGAAAACACTTAAGACTCTCCATTTCAATTTTATAACGGGAAGATGGAGTTCCAGTTTTTAAACTGGGGCCGAAACAACTTTCACCTATCTCGAAGGAAAAACAAAACTAACGTCCCTGAACTGGGTAAATGGCGTGAGAAAAAAGTAATTTTCATTCATAAAACCATTTTCTTAGAAGCTCCGGAGAGGGACGGAAGTACAACGACATAGCCCCGTCTCCCTTATACCCGCTTATTTTTAATGCACTTTCCCTGAGGAGCTTCTTTTTATACCTATTTTTTTACAAAGATGTACGTGTTTTTAAGTTTCCAGCCAGCGACATTTTCACTTTTGTCAGGGAGTAACTTTTTTATGCCAGCAACAGAAAAACGTTGGTGTTCTAAATTCGAAGAACGAGGACATTAGTGTCGCACGTTGCACAGCCAATAAAATCCTATTTAGATTAACCAATCAATTGTAAGAGATTTTTGAATATGGAACGCGATATCGAACGTTTAATCCTTTGAGTGGCACTCGTAGTGAAAGGGATGCTACCGTTTGTGTCATTGTGTCTTCATAATTTATTGGTTGCCAGCGTTAAAATGTTCTACATTTTTTTTTATTGACGGTGCAAGTTTTATGGTTTGACATCTTTGGGTATTATTTCCGAACAGTTGTTACAAGTTATATTTTTGATGTTTAAGGGAGGAAATGTACTTGTTTTGTTTGCAGAATGTTCGAAAACCTAAGTATCTATATTGAAATTCAAAGCAGAAGCTGTAAACGAAATATGATATTCACAGCAGTTGGATACGAAACTTATGAGAATAAAGTTCCGAAGCCACTCTAAGAGCTGAAAGTTTTACCGCGGGTGTATACCTATTGGGTTTGCAGAACGTATGGTGCTCGAGATAGGGGCTTTTTGGCAGCAGAAAAGCAAAAAATACGATTTTCGTAGTTAAATCGAATCAAGTTTAGAACGTTATATGTTAAGTACCATTTGAAGTTCTAAATGAAGTCTCGTTTTAATTTAGGTACAAGTACATTAAACCGTTTCTTTTTATTTAAAACATTTTTTTTTGCCTTGGGGGAGGCCTATGTCCAGCAGTGGACGTCTATCGGCTGAAATGATGATGATGATGATGAAATCAATTTTATTAAAGTGAAAAAAAAATTCAAATACGATCTACTGCTACGGGTATGGGTATATAAGACCGCAACAAAATTGTTACTGTTACTAAAAAAAACATGCTAAATGCGAGTCGGACTCACGCACGAAGGGTTCCGTGCTATTATCTATTAAAACGAGCAAAAATAAATCACGTTTGGTGTATAGGGGTTTTGTTTTTTAGTATTTATTGTTATAGCGGCAACAGAAATACAACATCTGTCAAAATTTCAACTTTCTAACTATCACGGTTCATGAGATACGGCTGGTGACAAACGGACAGACATACAGACGGACGGACAGCGGAGTATTAGTAACAGGGTCCCGTTTTACACTTTTGGTACGGAAACGGAACCCTAAAAACAATCTATGTATAAAAACGCCTCAGCTCACCCCAGGGACCTCAGCAGAGCCTTCAAATGGACATACAGGATAACTTTGCACTCATGTGTACCCCTTAATAATGTTTGTGAGAAGTCTCGAACTTCGGCGTTTCAAGCCGAAGGTGTGGATGCCTTAGTTCTTGGAGATTCACATTCATATCAGTTAAAGTTAAGGGGCAAATTTGTTGTTGTTTTATCTCTTTTCATTTCAGTTTAAAGGGTAAAGGTTTAAGGGGTTTAGCGATAAAGCTAAACACGCAAAATGGTCTTTACCACAGGACATGATGAAAGCTGATAGATACATAAAGGATAGTCAAAAATTACATTGCCTTTGGTAACTATTGTAAGTAGGTATATCTACTTATATTATAGTTAGATATCTGACTTTCAGATATAAAATTTGGACAAATAAAGCCGTGCAATAGAGATGGCACGGAAAATAATTTTTTAAAGAAAACTCCTATACCTTAAAAACTAGCTTACTTATATAAAACTTACATTCATTTTAACTACAATCAATTTCTACGTCATTTCATTCCAGTCTTTCAAATTCCACTACGCATTATAAATCTCGGATATGGCAACACAGAATTTTACCAGCAAAATAGTACAATACGTTACGTGAATATCTCATACGAGCACACGGACTCATACCGTGAAGAATCGTAAGTATGGCAACACATATGTACGGCAAGGAATCGCGGGCTGGCAAACCCTTGGAGTAACACATTATCTATCACAAAGAGAACAGGGTGGCGTAGAGACTGCTTTTTGTTTTTAATTTGGATGCTATAATTTTGGCCATGCCTTTTTATCGTCTTGGCATGGACACACAGTATGTTGGTATGAAAATAAATAAAGTTGTTAACAAAGAAAACTAACGTTACAATCAGACTTGGAGTACTAGATGATAAGAGTCACACTTCCCTACTCAAATCTAAATTAGAAAGAAAAAATATGTGTAAAATTGCTGGTAAGTAATTGATGTAACTATAATACATGTAGTAACAGTAGTACTCATAATGTATAGTTATTGTGATAGTTCTTTACGGTGAAGCTACTATCTGTATGTATACCTAACGGGTTGAAAAATCATGACTTTATTTCTTCTATTTATTGTAAAGCCGTCTCTACACCTCCCTCACGCCCCCATATGACACATGTGCCGCATAAAGCGAGTATTGATCTAGTGCGCCTTCTTTACGATAGTGATGTGTGTGTATACCTTTATGTCTCTCGTCTTATATTTAGAATGTGGTGGTGCCTTTATATTGTTCGCAGTAATTTAAAAAAAGTCTTTAGTTACGGGCATACGAAAATCCAATTCTCTTTTTATCCATTCTTGATAAATTGGTATCTTTCATCAATAATTGACGTATTTTACTTGAGATCTGGAGACAGTTGGAAGGCTGGAGAGTGCTTACTTAAGCTATTTTCGTACCGTGTAATTCATCCCTTAGGGGCCTAAAAATAGGGTTGCAGTTCAAAATGAAATCCCACGCAAATGAAGTCACGGACAAATGCTAGCCAACAATAAATATAAAAATGTTCGCATGCTCCTAAACTAGCGCAGCAGACAGTCGAAGCACTTTGCATTTAACATTAACTCACATGCACATTATTAAAATTCGCAAGACACAAAGTTTCACACAAAATGCACCGTAATAAAAATCCAACCGCGAGCCAAGAAAACAGCGTCAAACTCCAAACAGCAGCGGCACCAATAAACGCCTTGTCATCCCGCTCTGATTGATCATTATTTTATGCGCCAAACTATCTATTCATCTCCCTCGCACTGTGGAGTATTGCCAGGGCATATTTTCTCGCTATGCGGTGTAGAAAATGTGGCGTTTCCGCTTTCATTTGAATACGGAACGCGGTGATAATGATGCAGACGGTTCGGTTAATTTTTTTACGTCACACCAAGCCGAAAAGCGGGACTTACCGCCCTTGGGCGCTACGAAAAATCCCTCTTCACGGCCAGGTGGTGACGTAAAATCGTATACTAACCACGGCCGGTCGTAAAGAAATCCTCAGACCGCTAGATTATAGCCCTCGCCTCCGGCTCGGGCCTCAATTACCCGCGATCTGAGACTTTCTTTACTTGACCGCCCTAGGTGTGTAATGTACTATTAAAGTTTATGGCTTTCTTTCAATTGTTTAGAGCGTGTTGCTGGCCAGTATTGGATTTCTGGCATGGCAGGATGCTGGCATGAAAAAATAAAGTGGATCTTGTGTCATGTTCATGTTGCTCGGCGTTGCCAACTTTGAGAAGTTATTTAGACGTCACATAATAAGCAACTGCATTTTGAATTATCTTTAGGACTATCTTTGAGATACTCAATTACTTACTTAATTCTTACTTCGTATTACCTACCTACAAGAAAACTTGTAATATTTAATAGTACATTACACACCTAGGGCGGTCAAGCAAAGAAAGTCTCAGATCGCGGGTAATTGAGGCCCGAGCCGGAGGCGAGGGCAATAATCTAGCGGTCTGAGGATTTCTTTACGACCGCCCGTGGTTAGTATACGATTTTACGTCACCACCTGGCCGTGAAGAGGGATTTTCCGTAGCGCCCAAGGGCGGTAAATCCCGCTTTTCGGCCTGGTGTGACGTAAAATATATTTATTCCAAAAATTACACACCTTTACCTTTAAAAAAGGGGTCGTCAACATTTCCTTCCTAAAATTCCAAAGAGAGACTTATTATGTTCAAAACACTTCTAAAATCATTCCACGCCACTCGCGGGCAGGGGCGCTAAACATTTCCTCGGAAATCGTTTCCTCATAACATTTGGCTACCCACTAGGCGTGCGGTTGACAGCCCGCTAAGGATTTATGTTTCGCGCCTCTGCAAAAAATAACGTATTCGCAAAGTGAAGAATCGTTACTTTACACAGTATATTTGATGAAAACTTTGAACATTAAGTATGTGTGTGGATTTGAATGGTGTTTTGTGTGTGAATATACTCGAAATTATAATTAGCCAAGTTTCATTTTGTTTTATGGCACTATATCTGTATACAGGCTGACCCATTCAGACGAGTAAATCTGAAACGATAAAACATGCAACGTTCTAAGAAATATATTTATATAATCGATTTTATCGACAAGAGTAATAATTATTAGTCGGTTTTGAAGTTGCCAATCCATACTAATATTTTAAATGTAGGTCTGTCTTATCTGACTGTCATTTATTCACGCTGAAACCACTGAATTAATTTAGATTCACTTTCAAATACTTTACTTTAAGAAACCGGAATAAAACTATATTTCTGAAGGAGGAGTAGATCCTTAAAAGGAAGTCAAAAATTTGTGGAAGTTATGTAGGTATAAAATTCTACGCAGACCAACTCGCATTCACCAACTAGTCAATGGCAGATTTTATTAATACCAAACAACCAAATACATTCTAATGCAAATTTGTTCCAATTAGTTGCGTGCCGGTATGGTAAGGGATCGAGTACATCTGCCTCTAATTTGCCTAACAAAAGGTATTGAGATGAAAGTCTATCGTTGCGCGAACTTGGCGCGGCGCTGCCGTGCACGTTTTTGATAACAGATTTTATTTTTATATCATAAGTGACCCCTTACATTCTCCATTGCTCCATTTGGATTAATCCGTTTGGTTTCGTCCAATAGGATGTCTTTAGGTTGTCTGTTTAAACCAACTAAACCCAATTAGCGTAAGCTGTCGAAAAAACGTAATTTCGATAAAAAACATAAAATTTAGTTTAAAGTCTCGCTCGATTGAAATGACCTCGATCTTATCCTTATTACCGGGAGTTAAAGTCTTCAAACCGATCACATACCTACTTTTCTTTTTGTTAAAACATGCATAGTTGCCAGTAGGTATTATATACTTCTTCGAAATGTGAACTTAACAGTAAGTATAATTTTATTTGACTGCTCGTGCTTAACCCTGGGCGTTCTTAATTTAAAATTGTCATTGCCGGCCGTTTTGATTTTTTCAAATTTTTTGTAGACTCAAGAAAGTTATGTAGAAACAAGCTCATACTTTAATCCCTAAACGAAACCGGCTCGGCTTGACTTTATCATCCCCAATATCATGGAACATCACAAATCACCCAAACCTGATACCCACCGCTATCATCCGCCATTTTAGAGGAAATAGCTCTATAACGTTTGGCTTATCTCTGGTCGGGTGATCGAGCCAACTTTGTTGTATAACTTGCATACATACTCTTTCGTTTTATGTACAAAAAGAGAGGGATTCTACTTAGAATATTTGTGCAAATATTTGGTAAACCGCTAGAAGTATCAACTTCCCGGTTTCTAAATCCATAAAACGCCACGTTTTGGCTACGGACGGTTAGAATTTGACAGATTGTCTATGGAGCAAATGACAAATTTTAACCATCCGCAGGGACCGGGCGTTAGTGTATACAAATTAAAAGTGATAGCTATATCATGCTTTATTACTTATTGAAAAAAAAATGTGAAAAATAATCAGCTTAATTATTAAAGTAACTATTCTATACTTGATTAATAAAGAATAAAACTACTTGAAGAATAAAAGTACCTAAAGGCTCAAAAGAATTTGAATACTTTGCAATTTCTTTTTAAAACACCGATTATATTTCGTTACCTGCCTGTTTTACAACTTGAATAGATACTTAGTTCCAAATTCAAACTTGATGCATAATATCCAGCCCCTTCATCATAACAACGTCTCGCAAAGTCACACGCGCTCGCCGCAAGATCCAGGAGAGCTCGCATCAAAAATCCGAAACCCCCAACATTCCAATAATCCTTTACTTTAATACTCATCCCGCAAAATTAAATTCCACAACAAAATAACTACTTTCCGTGGAAATTCGTGCGGCTTTTTAATATCGTATGTTGTGTTTTTTTATACCGAATATAAAATATACAATTTCGCTAGCGCGCAGTGACATTGTGTGTACCATCCATCTTTTCGGGTTTATCGTTGCGTCTCACTCCCACTGGGGGGTTTACGCGCTTTCTCTTTCTAGTGGATTTGTAGTTCCCCCCCTTTGGGGTGGGAAGAAAAGACTCGTTTGAGGCAGTCAACTCTTTGCGCATTTTTCATTCGGAATACGGATATGAAGAAATGTATCGCGTACTCAGGCGTGTTATGATTTCTCGTGTTCCACGGGGCTGAGATGAAATTTAAAGGGTGGTGCGGATTAGGCGTTGTTGGGTTGCCGTTTTGGAGGCGATGACGTCATCGTGGTGCAGGAAATTCCAGGTATGATAGGAAGTGTCTGGCAAGGTAATTGAGAGTCATAAAAATGGATTGATTTCATAGGAGCTTCTAAGAGGCATGTTCATTTACGAGTAGCTAAATGGTTTTTAAATCAAAGTGATATGGACTAGCTAGTTGAAACGATAGTTCTCACTTGTGTGACTACTTAACTGTAAGCACTTGATTTATGTTTGAGTAAATCTAAAAAAAACTATCTTTCAAATTGAAATCAACAATTTAGTATTATAAAAGGAAGAAAGGAATAAGTTGTACCTACCGACCCCACGTATTGGGATAATGGGAAAGGAGATGATGATGAGTTTAGTATTACAAAAATGAACCAACATATTCAAAATGCTTCTTACCGTAATTAATTTCATGCAAAACTACAGTCAATACAATCCAGTCGGCCATTGTGATTCCCGTTCCAACCCTTACAACAGTTCGAGAAGCAAAAATACGAGACGTTTTACTCAGCTCTTACAGCTAACAATTGGCTTATTCCGGTCACAATCCAGTTATATTTGCTAAAGAGCTGCAGGTTTAAAAACGCCTTCCGATTTTGAATTTCGAATTCCGATCACGCGGCGCGGCGGCTACGTGCCGCCGCCATCTAGCGTCGACCGCCTGTACTATTACAAGGCTAACGTGGTTTGAGTCTTTACTTAGGATCTATAGGTCTAATCTTGTTGGAAATGGCGTATGCATAGGTGGTTTACATATACATACGTCGTTTGGTTCGGCATGGTAACTATGCGGCGAGACGAACCATTCGAAACGTCGTTTTGTAAGCATGTTATGCGATGGTACGGAGACAGAATTTGTTATGAGGTTGGTACATGATCGATGGTTGAATTGGGGGTTAGGCTTTTCAGCATCAGTGATCAATAAATACCTAGCATTGACCCAAAATTTACTGTTTAATGTCGCCTTACGTATTACCCAATTTCAAAATTCATCGCGCGTACTTTTGAACCCATTTACGAAGAGCTTTGGGAAGTGAGTGTTAAAGTGGTAAAAATATTATGGACTTGAACAATGGTTAAAGGATCCAGAGTTCAAACTTTAATTTCCTTTTATGGTACACGCTATTATGAATAATCTGGAACTTAATGAAATGAATTTATCAAGCGGTAACTTTTAAGAAAATGTGTTTTTATTTATTTAATTCTCTTTTGTTTAAGGGTGTGGAGGAGATGGTGACGAAGCCTGTGGTGGATATTAATTTGTGTTTGACGAAGTGTGTGCGGATTTATTTTCTGAGGTTTTGACGAAGCTTGTTGCGGATTATAGTTTTGTGGTACGTACTGGTTCTGACGAAGCTTGTTGCAGATACTGCTTTTGTCATCATTTATCAAGTAAATTTATAAAATGTAATTGAAAAGTTAAAAATCGCCTGGACACTCTTTCAAAATAAAAGTAAGGTGAATAATGAAGAAAAATAATAAAGACATTCCAGACGTTTTAATAATTATAATTATATAATTATTCATCATCATCATCATCATCATTTCAGCCGAAAGACGTCCACTGCTGGACATAGGCCTCCCCCAAGGCTCGCCACTCAGACCGGTCCTGTGCTACTTGCTTCCACCGGTTTCCCGCAACCTTCACGAGGTCGTCGCTCCATCTTGTTGGAGGCCTACCGACAGCTCGTCTCCCGGTTCGCGGGCGCCACTCGAGAACTTTCCGGCCCCATCGGCCATCAGTCCTGCGAGCAATGTGCCCCGCCCACTGCCACTTAAGGCTCGCAATTCTTCGGGCTATGTCGGTGACCCTAGTTCTACTGCGGATATCCTCATTTCTGATTCTATCACGCAGAGAAACCCCGAGCATAGCCCTCTCCATTGCCCTCTGAGTGACTTTGAGCCTTCTTATGAGGCCTCATATAATTATTAAAACGTATAAATTACATTAATTATAATAATTATAATTAATAATTATATTTTTCAAAGACTTCGTCCCTTGAAATTCAAAGTCTCAAGAAGAAACGGATACCTATCAAAAAATTCAGAAACAGCGAGCTTAAAAACACATATCTAGTAGCGTATCCATCTGTATCTTTTTACATTATTTGTTTTGTATTGGGAACAGAGAAATATCGAATAACGTTGGTAGGTAAGAAAACACGTATTACCATACGATTCGGCAGCCAATCTGCATGACCGGCGGGACTCAATAAGCCTGCATAAAGTATATGTATCCGACATCTTGATTTAGGTACCGTGTATGGAATAATGTATGTTTTTACTAGTATTCCGTATCCAAAAGTGAGCATATTAGCACAGACGCCAGCTTTTCGTGCGCGGCTTCATTATTTTTGTCAGAATGCCTATGTATTGTAAAGCAAAAGCACAAAAAAAAACACAATTTACCATCAGTAAGTAAGGATTAATTTGGATTAGTCCACATTTACATTTATTTTCGACCTCATGGGAATAGTTCATTTTTTTTTCTTTTTTCAATTAAGTAACTAAAATTCAACCAGTAGGTAAGCCGCACTGTTCTCTAGTTGTATACAATATTTATTCAAAAAGGTGTTCTTACTCTTTGCCATCAAATTCGATTACGTTTTTCAAATTCTAAATTCGAATGTTCAAGACTGTTCATTGAACAAAAATTATACCTACTTGCCAGTACGTCATTGTTTCCCGGAACAATCCACAATAAGAACTACGCACACACGCAACCCGATCCTCCGAAAAAATCCCATCTATCAACAGAGAAAATAACGATTCGCCGTGTCTCCGACAAATGATTGACAGCGGAAAAACGCCAAGGGAAAAAAGAGAAATAAATGATTCCTTATTTAAATTTTCGCGGCGTTCGATTTTTCCCTTTGTCGTTTGTTTCCACTTGTAATTTTGTAAGTTTGCCGAAACGTTGTACGGGAGCGTATAATTTGGCATTCGCTTTTATTGGTTTATGTGAAATGGTATATAAAAGACATATAACACCGTCTAAGGAGGATACCTCGTTATTTTCAGCTTCATGTTACAATGTATATGTGTAACGAGCGTTAGATGTCTTCGTTAAAAGGCATTTCAATTGAGTTCCTTGAACTACTTCATCACATTGATTCTTTATACTGCGTGAATATGAGATCATTAAGGTAAAGGAGAATTGTTGTTAATGGACTTACCTGCCATGTAAATACGTTTGGTCTGAAAAATAAAAACAGTTTTTATTACCAGCCTATTTAAGTCCCACTGCTGGGCACAGGCGCTCTCTCAACATGACAGGCTTTGGGCAATAGTCCCCACGCGGACCCAATACCGATTGGGGACTTCACACACACATCCTTGAATTAATACAGATTTTCCCTTCACCTAAAATCTCAGTGGTCAATTCAAATTGAATTTCGCACAAAAATAATTTCAAGGTGCGAGCCGGATTCGAACCCCCGACCCTCAGCACGGGAGGCGGTAGGTCAAATCAACTAGGCTACCACGGCTTCAATCATTATTAATGTCCACAAAAAAAATCCAAGTTTAAGTAATCCAAATGTCTCAAATACTCTACAAAATATCCGCACACCATTAACCGACCTCTGAAAAGACCAAACTCTAAAAGGCCCCTATTACGAAAACAATCGAGTCGACCTTGCTAATTCACCCCGCCATAATTTGCGACGTGAAACTGATTACGCCACCAGACGATTCCGTCCCTTTCCCGCGGTGTGGTCTCTCTCCCTTCCATTCATGGGACGTTTAATTATGCCGCAGGATGGTGTGATGCTGTAAGCTTCGATTGGTGGATAAATGAAAGTAGCCCGAAGTTAGCGAGGAGAGAAAAACTCATGGAAAAACTTGTTTTGTTTTTGAAAAGAAATGGCTACGGGCTACTGTGTTGTTATCTATTTTTTTATTTTACAGATTCCAGTTTCTGTTTAGAAAGAGCTAATATAACGTACTATTACGACCTCGAGGACTCGCAGCCATGATATTTTCTCTTCCGTTCTCATAACAGTTAACATACATATTAAACCAATTTTTAGTCACTTCTCTTGCTTATTAAGAAAAAACAATCAATCAAAATTTTCAAGTCCACTTTGTAACTATTTTCAACAGCATTGACAGATAAGTTAGCTATCAGGAGTTATTAGGTTCCAAAAAATGCATTTTCCGAACTGACTTGTTCGATATCGGACAAAACCGTTCCCGTCATTACTTTTCGTCTCGTCTTAGATATGGAGCGACGCCTCCGCCCGTTACTTGCACGTTCCTTTTAAAAATTACGATATCTATGGCACATGAATATGAGACGCAAGCCTAGGGTAATTAGATATCTATAAAGATCAAGCGCCAATATACGCGGGCAGAAGCTAGTATTAAAATAAATACTGAACCAAAATGAAAATCCAATATCATACCCAATTATCGCTTAAACTTCGTCTACCCTCAAATTGCGAGTGAGTAGGTCAGGGTCGCGTAATGAGTCAATAGGGGGTGGATTAAGACGCGACGACACTTGTTGAAGCGGGGGCTACGCAATTAATTATCCAAGTTTCTTTGCCTTCAACGTTTAGATGATTTTTAATGCAGTTTATAATAAAATTGCTTTTATGCCATGGTCTTTTAATATAGTACCAGCTTCTGCCCGCGACTTCGCTATACTACTACAACAGCCTATTTGCATCCGACTGCTGGGCACAGGCCTCCTCTCATCACGAGTGGGTTTGGACTACAGTCCCCACGCGGGCCCAGTGCGGATTGGGGACTTCACATACAGCTTTGAATTAATTCGCAGACTTCGACTTCTTCGACTTCGCTATAACTACTCGTTTTCCCGGGATAAAAGTAACCTATGTCCTTCTCCGAGACTCCAACTATCTCTATACTAAATTTCATCTAAATCGGGTCAACGGTTTAAGCGAAGAGGTAACAGACAGACACACAGAGTTATTTTAGCATTTATAGTATTCAAAATTTGGATTGGTTTGTACCTAAACGACCACACAGGCCACCTGATGTGTCCAATGGATATAAAGTAATCATAAGATTTACAATTTATTTTATGAACTTCATTATTGGGAAAATAACAGGTCTCTATTGCCTAAGAGATACATTTTGTTTTGCTCTGGCACAGAGGCGTACTCTTATGAGGCAAGAGCCTTTATTATCTTTAAAATTTGATTCTTAGCATAAAAGGTCAAGGTGAATGTGAATACAAGACTTGTGATTTTGGGAGTATAAAACTAAAATTCTAACATGATTGTGAAAACAGAATTCTAGTGTATGAAATGACATTGTCCTGGATAGATCAGCCAAAAACTGTCTGAAACACACGAATCATAAAAGTCGCCAGCATCAAAAAATCTTTAAAAGAAAAACGAAAGCGTAACCCCGGCCCTGCGGGTATTCCATGAAATTGGTGCGCCGATGTACCCCCATTTTGAATTTTTATTATGTAGGTACTATTTTCTATTCTCCCTCTAACCCTTCCTTACAAAGGCAGAGACATTCTGTAGGTGAGTAGGGGGCCCCCTTCGGGGGTTTGAGGCCCCCTGTCCCATCTCGTTTGCTTGTGAAGGATTTACCAAGTAGCACGTGTAATATACGAGTACATATACGGTTGAAGACTTATTCTGTGTTTTTTTGATGATTTAAGTAGTGTGTTTACCTCGATATAGGATAGACTTTATGAACTGGCTAAGATAACTGTAGTAAGTAGGATTTTCAGCTCAGTTTATGAAAATAGAAAAAAAAGTTGTAGATTAGAAACCTTAGCAACGCAAAGTAACGATTCATTTCATAAGGACACACTATTATAACTAATAAATAATAATAATAAATATCTTGGGACATTTCACACATATTGACCTAGCCCCAAACTAAGCAAAGCTTGTACTATGGATGCTAGACAACGATATAAATATTTATATAGAGAAATACATACATAATATAGGTATAAATACTAACATCCATGACTCGAGTGCAAACATTCGTGTTCATCACACAAAGTTTGCCCCGAGCGGGACTCGAACCCGCGACCATCGGAACAGAAGGCAGGGTCACTACCAACTGGACCAATCCGGCCGTCATATATATAGAAACTATATATATAGAAAACCAGTATTACATATAGACGTCTAACAACAATCGTCAATTTCGAAAGTTCGTACACTCAGTTACATGCAGAGGCATACAGTACTAAATATGAACTTGGCCTTCCATAAAGCTGTGAAACATTCTTTAAAACCGTATAGCTCTTAATATCTCACCATTCCCTTAAGCACTGTGAACATCACCGTAGCATTTTCAGTCCTCTTTCTGCTGTAATAAGGTTGGTTATTCATTTCCATGTAGCTATAGCTGGGACAGCTAGGATGTAGCTCAATACCTATTACGTTGCCTACTACTACTGCTACTACTACTACAGCCTATTTGCGTCCCACTGCTGGGCACAGGCCTCCTCTCATCACGAGAGGGTTTGGGCTATAGACCCCACGCGGGCCCAGCGCGGATTGGAGACTTCACATACATCTTTGAATTACTTCGCAGATGAGTGCAGGTTTCCTCACGTTGTTTTCCTTCACCGTAAAGCTCAGTGGTGAATTTAAATTGAATTTTGCACATGAGTAAACTTAGAGGTGCGAGCCGGAATAGAACCCCCGACCCTCTGCATGAGAGGCGGTAGGTCGAACCACTAGGCCTTCTAATAAATCCAAATCAAACAAGAAATGAATTTACCAAAAAGTGTTTACGTCTTTGAAACGTTGTCCAAAAAAAAAAATGGCTTTCAAATAATGATGTAGAGCCAACGTGACCCTCGTCTCATGTAAACACAAGATTATCTGTCCTTTAATGTGGCTCACATCGTAGTGGGTGGGCAAAGGGTTTCTTTGTCGCAAGGGTCTTAGGGGCGCAAAAATTGAAATAAGGGAAATCTCGTGTCTCCAAGTTGTTACGGTAAGCGTTTACAAGATTTAAAATGGGCTTAGCAACATGTAACATACCTTTAATGGTGAATAAAAGTGGTAGGCACAATCCTAACATTATGAATGCACCAGTTTATTAGTGAAAAGTTGACAGGGATAATGAAAAAGGACCTAGAGCTGCTTTTTTTTAAGTGCTGCTGCCAAGAACGATAATTTTGTAATCTCACGCGCAACGTCGCAGAATAAGGAGGTCGATTGGTCTAGACTAAATAAAAGTTTGCGTCCCACTGCTGGGCACAGGCCTCCCCTCATCATGAGAGAGTAAAGATTATCTTGAGATAATTGACATTATACAGAACTTGTAGAAACACCAAAAAGTGTCATCGATTCGGAAACATTTACTTTCATATTATACACAGACACTTATTTAGTGGCAACTGTAGACGAAAGTAAAGGCCTTTTCACCTCACTGGCTCGAAAGTGGTCGTTTTGCAGCTTGATATCCGAGCGCAAAAGTTGATTTTATCCGCTAGCGTGGAAAGTGTTTTTGAAATTCGAACGACGCATGACGCCACTGTCACAATAAAAAAAACAACGATACGTTCTGAAACGCAATTCGTCGTGAGAGTTTTATTAAAATAAAAGTTCAATTTACTTAATATCATCATTAATAAAATTATATTAATAATACACCGTTTCAGATGTATTTCATTATTTTAATATGTTTTATCACAAAAATACTTAAATATGTGTATATTTTAACTGTATTCAATGAATAATTGAATCTTGAAGTACGAGTAGGAGTGATTTGGAACGCAACCTCCGGAAAAAAAACATAATTAAAAAAAAAAAAAGTTTTAGATTGCTGGTTTTGTAATTTAGAATACCTATACGAAGTAATAAAGAAAATATGAGCGATTCTAGAGATGAAGATACGAATTTAACTCCTCCAGAGTTAGCACAAACTGTACGTGACGCCGAACTAAGTCTTCTTCCCGAAAAATCGCGCGTGAGGTGAAAAATTTTGTGTTGCGCTCAGCAGCAAAGTCGTTTGCTGTCTCGTGCCTTGAAACCCTCGTTACACTCAGGATTCTATATTTGAACCACTCGCTTCGCTCGTGGTTCAACCCTAGAATCTTTCGTTCACTCGGGTCTCAATCACGCACTCACAGCAAACAACAACTTTGCAGCCTTGCATAACAAATAACTATTACGCCTTTACTTTCCTCTTTCCTCAAGCTAGCATTCCTGCCGGAAAATAAAATCAGGTAGGAATGCCGCATCGTGTACTATGGATAGCAAGTTCTGTGGCAATTTGCTTCGCGGTGTGATCGTAAATAGGTGGGGTTATTGGTTTGTGATCGGGGAATGTAAAAAAAGGAGACGATAACGATATTGGATGTAGGAAGAGGTAAAAAGGAATAGAACGTGAAATCATGTGAAAGATAGTGATGTAAAATTTGAAGCAGAAACGATAAGTTGAAGTGATCAAGACTGTTTCCTATTTCAAAATTTAGGGAATACGAATTCGTATTGTACTCTACAGCTTACTTTGGTCGCCTCTATTGTACACCTGCTGCTGTCAATGACTGTACAATACTTAAATGATGAACTTGATGTCACTGAAATAATTTACTCACGTAGATTTGAACATTTAATCTAAGTAAGTAAAGTAATTTCGTTTCAGAGTAGCAAGTAAGTATTTACTTATGAAAATATAACATTTATTAAAGTCTTTTTAACATTTCGCCATCATCTCATATTTACATACTTACTAGATATTACATTCCCACTGCTGGTGTCCATGCTAACCCTCTCTTTTCCCAGGGCTTGTCTGAGGCATAAAACAGCATTTTACCAGCTCCATTTCTTCCTTCCTCAATTGTCAATAATGGTTTGTCACGATATTACCTTTTATTGCTATTTACCGATCAGCCAATAACCGTAACGACTATATGGCGAGGTTGTAATCTGCTCGTCCTAAACGACGGCGATGCCGCATTAAGGTAAATTCACCAAAAGTAGCGTGTTTTGGACAAATTAGAGATTTAGGTAATGTCAGTTTTATTGGTTAATGATAATGAGTGACGGTTTCCTATAAAGCTCATCCGTGTTTCCGAATTGTCTGTTATCACATTAATGTTGGTACCAACATTATAATTTTTTACAGGTTCTTTAGGTAGTAATGATTGGTTAACAAACATTCGAAGCAGATAGTTTTCGAAATATATGCATCTGGTATCTATAACCTCTTAAGTGTTCACATTACTGAAGGATCATTGAAAAACGTTTTGATTCAGATAATGATCGATTGTGATGTACAAGATGGTTTATTTGTCTACGATTGTCCGAAAATAATCGTAACAAGAAATAGAAAAATATATTACCTTCTTCCTCAATCCTGATTGCTGAGGACTAAATAGGACCTTTACCATAGGAATAGGATATCATATATTTTAGAAATTACTATGCTAGGTTACTTCACTTGGCTGTTATTTTCTAGGTATATATTATCCTATTGGCGCCTCTAGCTTTCACTATGAAGAACGAAACGGATGGAACCCAAATATTTGACAAATACATAGAAAGTGTAGTACGGGATTTTAAACAGGTGGGTTACAAACAATTATCATAACTTTTGAGTCTTTTCAATGTTAGCAAGAATATTAAATATTGAAATGAAATATAATTAAGGAATTTTCAGTTGATGAAAATGGCGGTACAAAATCATTTTATTTTAAACCAATGCATTGCGGCCGCTTTAGATTCAGCATAATGTGGCTTAATATAATATGCATCCTATCGAAATGCGAACTTCAATTCGAAAACATTTTATCGAATTTCATACTAAATAAGGAAATTGTGGTCTGATCCACCGTA
Organism: Aethes cnicana; assembly: GCA_963971205.1. NCBI lineage: Eukaryota > Metazoa > Arthropoda > Insecta > Lepidoptera > Tortricidae > Aethes > Aethes cnicana. Next base: position 3,041,940 of record OZ020285.1, read on the forward strand.
GCTGTCAGGTGCGGGGAAAATTCCATTTCAGGAAACGAAAAATCCAACCAATACAATATATCACACGTTCTAAGCCCGTTAGGAATAGAGGGGGATGGCTTTATGTGGGTCGGGGTGGTGGGAACGGGAAGGAATCAAATGTCCCAGCGCAATAGAACGACAGAAGATTGAATAGAATCCGCGAGTGTGTGCACACGTACGAGGTTTTAGTATCGTATTGTTAAGGGAAAGTGAAGTTTTGTTTCAAGAAAATAAAAAAAACCGGCCAAGTGCGAGTCGGACTCGCGCACCGAGGGTTCCGTACAAACCTGTAAGGTTTACAAAGTTCGTTCTTTACGACAATCGAGTCATAACTATGGTATTTTTATTGCAAAATGAAATTCATAACATTACAATGGGGAAAGATGGAGTAGCATAAATTTAAGACAAAGATCTTAAAAAATATATATTTTGTAATGTAACTAAAAATTTAAGGTTTTCGGAATTTTTCCTTTATGTGTGCTATAAAACGTTGCTTCATGCCAAATTTCAAGATTCTAGGTCGACTGGAAGTACCCTTTAGGTTTTGATTCCCTTGCGAGTACTTGCGAGTTTCAAAATATGCAGCTTAAATTGCTGTTTCTTTTGATTGCGTTGACATAGAAGTTTGATTTTGTTACAGCTTAAAGGTATTATAGACCTGAGTATTTGGTATGAATTTCAATTTAATACCTCTACGCGTTTATGAGGAAATGGGTAGTAAGGTTAAAATTATTAAAAAAAAAAATATTATGTGATGTAACTAAAAATTTATGGTTTTCGTAATTTTTCCTTTATCTATGCTATAAGACGTTGCTTCGTACCAAATTTCAAGATTCTGAGTTCACGGGAAGCACCCTGTAGGTTTTGATTCCCTTGCAAGTGTCGAAAATTTGCGGCATAAACGGCTGTATCTTTTGATTGCGTTGGCTTAGAAGTTTGATTTTTTCACAGCTTCAAGGGACAGTAGACCTGAGTAATTGATATAAATTTCAGCTTCATACCTCCACGCGTTCCTGAGAAAAAGGGTCTTGACAGACGGACGGACGGACGGACAGACGGACAACAAAGTGATCCTATAAGGGTTCCGTTTTTTCCTTTTGAGGTACGGAACCCTAAAAAAGAGTTAAGAGTTTTGATCTATTTATTAATTTCTCCAAATAACATAGGATCTGGGCGACCGAGCTTTGCTCGGGTGAAAATAGCTAAAAACAAGTTTTTTTCAGATATGAGACCCAGCTAGATCGATTTGTCGCCCTTGCCCTTCTATATTCAAAATTTCGTTCACTTCTTTAGAGCCGTTTCTGAGATCGCTTGGATAAATAAATAAAGAAATAAATAAACAGAGAAATATACAAGATTAGCCCGTTTAAAGTATAAGATAACCGCCGGAAACGCATTCCTTTTTGTCGAAAACTAATATGTTTTCCAGAGTGTCAAACTATCTTCATACCTCATCTAAATCGATTGAGCGGCATAAGCGTCAACTGACAACAAATAAATAATTAATTTGGCATATCCATACAATAGTATAAATGCGAAAGCAACTCTGTCCGTCTTCACGCTTAAACCTGGACCAGTTTACGTACATGAAATTTGGTACGGAGATAGTTGGAGTCCCGAGGAAGGACATAGACTACTTTTTATCCCCAAAAAACCCATAGTTCCCGCGGGAACGCGATAACTGATGCATTGTACGCGGGTGAATTGCACGCGGTATTATTATAATTAGCAAGTATTGGGTAATTACATGAAAAGTAGTTTTTAATTTGAATAAGTAAATTAAAACGTGCACAATAACAAATGAGATTTTTACTCATACACTGATCGCAGGACTGATGGCCGATGGGGCAAGAAAGTCCTGGAGTGGCGTCCGCGAACCGGTAGACGAGCTGTCGGTAGGCCTCCAACAAGATGGAGTGACGACCTTGTAAAGGTCGCGGGAACGCGGTGGATGCGAGTGGCACAGGACCGGTCTGAGTGGCGCGCCTTGGGGGAGGCCTATGTCCAGCAGTGGACGTCTATCGGCTGAAATGATGATGATGATGATGACTGATCGCGTCTAACGTCGCCATATTTTTAGACGGAACTACTGTACTTACCTAAGATATTTAAAAACCCGCTATTTTTATGTTCAATGCAAATGCCTTTTCGCAACATGTTTACCAAGTTGGGAACTCCTTCACACATAAGTTAAAAAGTACAGTCGTACGAATATGAAATGTTGCAAAACTTCTGCGAGCTGCAAGTTAACTTCGGGACTCGAAAACCGCCAAGTATTGTTACTGCTGCTGACGTCGGAAATATTCAAGTTTTTAAGGAAAAAATTTTTTTGTTTCTAACTAAGTACTTACTAGTCTTTTAGGTGTTTTGTGTAAATTCTGTAGTAACTGAAAAATTATAGACTTAAAATGATTTTCAAAGCATGAATTTGAATAACTACTACCTAACTCAAATCTACCTGATGAAAGTAGTAAAAAATGTAATTTTCATCACGGTTTACACTGTGTCACGTGTTTCTGAGCATAACACCGAGGCTCGATTCGGCTGATTGTTACGTCAGAATATCGTCATGTCTATGACCAGCTAAGTTTTTTTTTATTGAAATTATGGCTTACTTGGAGATCGCCCCACCCAAGTAGACATTCACTGTGCCATAGAACATGTACTGCACTTTTATTCATTTCATGAATCTCCCATTACTCTCATTCGTTCATTTATTCATTCATATTTGCAACTTTATTAAAAAAAAAACTGATAAAAGAACTCTCTGATTAAAATAGTAATCTATGGTTTGGGAAAGACCATTAAAGAAATCTCTGGATTCAACAGTAGTCTGTTTTGGAAAATGTGGCCTGTCCATTGCGACTCAAGTTTAATAATAGAATTAAGGCTAGGGAAATGACAGGTAGGTAGTTTTACATACATCACTTGGCGTCCTAGGCCCGAAATAATACCTATGTAAAAACTTACATAGGTAGGTTACAATTTATATTCTTCGATTACAATAATAATGCTCAAAATTATTGTTGTAGGTAGACGTAGAAAAGTTAATAAATAGCAGTTGTCATCCAACCGTCGTTTGATTTACACAACATGGTGACAGCGGTGGTGTTTTAAATCAAGTTTCTTTTGCGTAATTTGTGCAGTTAGTGGCAAAAACGGTCTAATTGTTCGTGTTTTACATCTACAATTAAAATTATAATATGGAACACGCCAGGCCGCCGACGGAACTTTGCTTGGATGGCAGCCCCGTCAGCCGGGCTGACGCGTGGCGAAGATGGAAAACGCAGTTCGAGTTGTTTTTAAAAGCATCAGGCGTCCACAAAGAGGATGCGGCAGTGCAGTCCAGTTTACTCATTAATTTGATCGGGCCTGATGGTTTCGACGTCTATCAAACGTTCAAGTTTGAAAAGGAAACTGATCGTGATGACGTCAAGGCGCTGCTCAAAAAATTCGATGAATATTTTGGTGTGAAGTCGAACGTAACGCTCGCTAGGTATAATTTTTTCACGCGAGACCAGGTTCAAGGTGAAACGATTAGCCAATACGTCGTAGCTCTGAAACTTCTCAGTAAAAAGTGCGAGTTTTCATCGTTGGAGGAATCTCTGATTCGCGATCGTATAGTGTGTGGTATTAGCAGTACCGTAGTGCGCGATCGATTGTTGCGAATGGACGATTTAACCTTAGAAAAGGCCATAAAAGTGTGTGAAGCCGACGAGGTGTCGGCGGACGGCAACCGGTGC